>JAMPIV010007212.1:0-614237 GCA_024509875.1 Oreohelix idahoensis | reverse complement strand
GAATTACCCCCAATATTTATAATAGGGAAAGATTCAAAATCCCGGACAGGACCCCAATATATGTGGTAAAATGGGATGTTATAAATACTTATAGGGGACTTAGTGTACTAACTGAGATCAGCTGTGAAGGTATCTGTATCTAATAACTGTGGTGTATTACAGATGACCTTACTTGCTACCACATATTATACCTCAGTCAGAATTATTGTGGAATATTTTGATGACTACGTTAAATGTCTAGGGTTATGAAAATGATGAAGTGTAAGTCACAACAACAACAGACAGATAAACAATTTAATTTATTCCACAACACTTGACAACACTGTGACACTCACATACATATAACACTCTATAAGATTATTTTAAATGAGGCAAGTGTTAAAGGTTAAAAATATATGTATTAAGTTCTTTCAATAGTAAAGATCCTGATTCAACTACACAGTGAACCAGGAAACATAATAAAATGTAATTACAAGTATTATGTACACAGTTTATAGATATGATCTTTGTATTGACATATATTACTATTAGTATTCTATGTGTGTGAGTTGTGATGTGGTACTAGGAGGTAATACTGGCTGTTCAAGCTATGTTGTTGATTGTCATCACGACTTCAAGTGTTTGTTTCTGTTGGAACTAGTATTGGAGATGTTCTCAGTTCCTGGCATTAAAACAATTAATTGCCCCTCTTATTTAATACAATGTCAATTTACGAGGGGGGGTACATAATGTTGAGCTCCTCTGGCCACAGAATCTTATCTTTTGTGATGGCGGCAGGAAAAGACTCCTTTGTTCAATTGCTTCACTGTGTTCTGGAGACACCTCACTGGTTGCTATCTGGACGAAGGAGTATGCTGTCAGCCTCTGGATTCAGCAAAAACTCCGACCAGGTGCTGCTTCAATAACTAGGACCACAGTCCCTGAAACAAGAAGGTTGTACCTCCTACTTCAGAACTAATTTATACTCTATTTCTACACTGAGCACAATACATAACAAACACTGAGTTCAGAGCGGTAGGCCAACTGCTATCTTCATCTGAAACAATTTACACCAGTATTCTCCTCCCTAATGGTTACTACGCCTCTGCCATTTCAGCTGTAAGTCCTTCTATACAATAAGATAGGTGTCAGTGTACTATTTGGTAATTCCATGTAGGCTTAGACAGTTAAACTCCTCTCCGACAAGTTTGGTTCAAGTTGGAGCAATATCTAGGCTTGACCTCATGTTCGCTACTGAACCACACACATATGCAGACATAAATTATCAATTTACATTCAATTTTCATTAAAAAGATATTGAATATATCAAGCTTACCACAATTCATGGAAATATTACACAGAAACGTTGACTAGCGATGAATAATGGCACAAATTATGGCACAAATTCCGATCCGCCTCTGTCCCAGGCTTTTATTTAGAAAAATATGAGCTGGATCTCAACGCACTGTTCCTTTAGTAAGTTTATTTTAAAATGTGGCACTGAACTGACGCTTCTAATTGACTATATTGGCGGGTCTAACCAATCGAGCCATGTTTACACAGCTTTTCAAAAAAGTACCTCTACTACGGTTTCCCCTAACAACAAAAAATAGTATTTATGGTCCGACTAATCGTGTTTAGCCTTGCATTTATTTCTATCCAATCAAATAGGATTTAACATGGGGACCTATTTCCCGTACAATGGTGGTTTCAAAACCTGCCACTGCGCAATTCTGATTTTGGTGTTGTCTGACAGCACCACCATTTTATTTTGGCTATAATTTGTTAATTCCTAGACTATTTGCGTAACGTTTAACATATTCTTTGTCAGCAAGTCCTAAGGAACCCAATTATGTAAATTTAAGGGAGCTAGGTGGCTGCGTTCAAAATGTGCATTTTCTTCTAGGATAGTCGTGCTGTTACCACTTCCTCACTTCCAAACTTCAGGGTGTCTGCTGTACTGTCAGACTAATGTCAGGATTTCAGACATAAAACAGTAGAATGTCATTGTTGAGTTCGTTTTATGGTTGAGTACAGTTTATACTGGTGAAGAGGTAGCTTCAAACGCGAATGGTTAAAATGAACGAATGTCAACAATATTCTTCCAACGAACTTCAACAAGTAGTGAACTGGGCAAGTACTGGCAGTACATAAGTCGGTGATAACTGTACATCGATTTTATTCAACATGACACAGACGGAGTTGACAAGACTAACATCGTCACAGGCGCAAAGATCATACATCAGCATAATGGTAATTACTTTTAAAGTTCCTGAAGATTCTCTACCATAAAGTCCTCTGACTCAAGTGACTAAGGATCACAAAACTGTTACCGTATAATATTCTTCTCATTCAAGTCCGTTGACCTTCTCTCAAGGACGTCTATCATGGTAACGTATTCATACTCCAGGATAAAATCTTCCATATCATACTTCACAATCCCATACGTTCTCCAAAACATAACGTTAGATAGCATATAGTTTCAAACAAAGTCATACACGATAATACGAACAGGTTAGAGATTCCAGTTGGCTAACCTCTCCCCTTCTATGCCACGCTTCTGGCATTGTTGTAACAGCATATTAAAACATGTGCATAAGGTAATCAATAACTTCTTCCACTCGTAGGAATCCTTCTTCTACGATACAAATCCTAAAGGCAAACGACTCTGTAGATCCATTCTAGGAATAACATCTTCCCGCTAGACTAGTATTAGAGCGGCCTTATAATACAGCTTTAAATAAGAAGTGGGGCGATAACTTACGTGACATTGCTGCTATTGGTTTCGACCTGAAGACCAATACAGATCACTAGAATAAATGGCTTTCCATAAACATGCCATTGAATACAAATATAATATAACAATCATGGACATAAACAAGTTCCATGTTGCCCCCTTCAAAAATGACGTCACAAACTACTCCACTAGGTTACCCGTGCGTCCCAAAGCAACACTCACTGCTTCGTGCACGTCAGTGCGCGAATCATTCGACCGCACAAATAATATAACTATATCAAGACTGGTGCGTACATTTGGCAGGACCGAAGACTACCCCCTTAGGTAATAAATGTACGTAACAGCTCCCTTATTACCTCCCCTTAAAAAAATTAATTCTATTAATTTTTTTCGAACTAATTACTCGAGAGAGGTGAGTCAAAAACTACAACAAGATATGAAATGCATAAAGTTATATCATATTAAGAAAAGAATATTAAATTGAAATCAATATAACTAAATGACAGTATGCATTAAAGCACACATCCACAAACGACCTACTTTGGAACGATGTGGTAAAACAAGTTTGAAAATGAAAAATGAAAAAACCATTAAAAAAAAGATGATAATAAAATTCAACTAAGTTTTCTAAAAAATTTGAAACATATGATTTCAAAAAATGAAAATGAACAGCAACACTGATGATGATCAATGACAAGAGAATCAATGAAACAGAAAAATTGAAAATACAATGTGCAAAAATGAAGCAATGCAAAATTAAACACTTTAAGAATCAACACACTTAATGTTTTCTAACACTAGTACGGTTGATTAGTGATCTAACAGTGAGATATCATAACTAAGACCCGTGAATGTAGGTATTACCTGACAACTAAGAAAGTTAGTTTGTGTGTGATCCATAATCAATTAAATAGATTAAGTTGAATTAATCTAATTTATATATTCCTTAATTACTAACAAATAACTAGTTAACAATATATTCTAAATAATTACAATATCACTATCAATATGTCACTGTTCCGTTACAACTAGTTAGTAATCGACGAGATAATGTTCTCAATGTTCCATACACGATATAATATATTTTCGAACACGCTATGTAGTGTAATATGTTCCATAGGAATAACAAATGTATATTTGTCGCTCTTAACAATGTTACCATACTAATAAAAAATGTTACTATAGTATCAATGTTCACGTAGTAATAAAATGTTACCATAGTATCAATAACAATGTACAAAGTTATTCATGTTATCGGTGAGGATGTTCCAACATCTGGAAGTGGTTTAGTTTCGACACGTTCACTTGGGCATCTTGATAGACAGTCTGCGAACACATTCTGCACTCCAGGAATAGCTCGTATCTCAAAATGGAACGGTTGAAGTGCTATAGCGTAACGCGCTGACTTTGATGACTTAACGTTCCCTGTGTTCAGTGCGGTAAGAGCTTTCTGATCAGACTCCACCACAAAGTGAGATCCGAGGAGATAACGATCCAGTTTAGTGATTGACCAGACAAGAGCAAGGAGCTCTTTATCCAGAACGGAATATTTCGTCTCGCTCGGCGTGAGCTTTCTGGATACGTACATAACCGGAAATAAGGTGCCGTTATATTCCTGCATCAAAACTGCAGCGATAGCGTAAGAACTTGCATCACTGCGGAGAATGAAGGTGAGATTTTTGTCAGGCAACCTCAAAAAAGGTGCATTTGAAAAAAATTGTTTTATATAGTCTAACGCCGTTTGGTGATCCTGCGACCACTTTATTACATTAGATGTGCCTTTCTTCAGTAGAGACGAAAAAGGTGCAGTTATAGTAGACAAATGAGGGATGAATTTAGAATAGAACTGTATTAGTCCTAAAAGCGACCTAACTTGTTTTTTTGTCTTAGGTGCTGAGATGTTTAAAATTTTAGAGACGTTACTGTCTTCTGTATACATGAAACCATGACCTATGCGGTGACCCAGAAATGAGATGTCATGAAAACCGACAAAAGCCTTTGAAGGTTTCGCTGTTAAGTTATAATCACGTAAGGTAGAAAGTAAAGATTTTAAACCCTGAATATGTTCATCCCAAGAGTCACTGAAAAGACAGATGTCATCTATATAAGTAATGACATCGGGACGATGAGACAATATGCGGCGCATCATGCGTACAAAGGTAACTGGCGCATTCATTAACCCGAATGGCATAAAATTCCATTGAAAAAGACCCCGTGGTGTCGAGAAA
Organism: Oreohelix idahoensis; assembly: GCA_024509875.1. Classification (NCBI taxonomy): domain Eukaryota; kingdom Metazoa; phylum Mollusca; class Gastropoda; order Stylommatophora; family Oreohelicidae; genus Oreohelix; species Oreohelix idahoensis. The sequence goes on along the minus strand of JAMPIV010007212.1, from coordinate 609,293 downwards.
GCGGTGAATGGCTTTGCTTTAGGAGTGAGTGGCACTTGCCAATATCCCTTTGAAAGGTCAAATTTCGAAAAGAATGTAGCATGAGATAATCTCTCCAATAAGTCATCTAAAAGAGGTAATGGTTCCGCATCGAATTTTGTAACTTTGTTTAATTTCCTGTAATCTACGCAAAGACGTATATTGTTGTCTTTCTTCCTAATGATTACCATGGAAGAAGAATATGGAGATGAAGATGGTTCAATTATATTTAATTGGAGCATCTCATCCAATTCCTTATCAACCTTATCACGAAAGTGTAAAGGAATAGGATATGGGCGAACTCGAATAGGCGTATCGTCAGTCAGAATAATGTCATGTTGGATGACTGACGTATGACCTGGGATGTCAGTGAGGACATCCTCATACGAGTGTAGAATATTAGAGACTTGCTGACGTTGATCAGCCGAAAGAGTAGATGAGATTGTAACATCATTCCATTTCTCAGTGGAATGGAGTGGTACAACTGGTATTGGTAGTTGTACATCATCGAAAGAAGATTTCTCTTCTTGGATGACTGACAAACTAGAATAGTGTTGAATAGGTGGTGTAGGATCGTCAGTTGCCTGAAACACTGACTGTAGATAATCAGGACGTGAGTAATACTCCTTCAACATGTTAATGTGGAAGGTTTTATGTTTACCATTAACATCAACGATGTAGTCGACATCGGATATTCTTGAGATGATCCTGAAAGGACCTCTCCAGGTAATTAAAAGACGATTGTTATGCGCAGGTAGTAAGACAAAAGCTTCATCACCAGGTATGAGCTGGCGAAGACGTCTATACTTGTTTGCAAATAGACGAGCTTTTTCTTTGGCTTGTTCAGATGATGCAGTAGCTAGTCTACAAGCATCTATGATTCTCTTTCTCAGAGAGATCACATACTCATAAGAGGATTGAGTTTCCTCTTCAATATTCTCATCAACCAATAAGTCGTGGATTAACGACATCGGACCGCGTGGTTGCATGCCAAAAACAAGCTGGAATGGAGAAAACCCCGTTGCTTGATTTTGTACTTCGCGATACGCAAAGAGACAAGCGGGTAGGACCCGATCCCAGTCTTGGGGATGGTCTTGAGTCATCTTACCCAACAACTGCTTGAGTGTCCTATTGAGACGCTCAATTAACCCATTTGACATCGGATGATAAATAGAACTAAGAGATCTGTCTATACCTAATGTCTTCATAACTTGAGACATGGATTCAGAAATGAACTGAACTTCATGATCCGACAAGATTTTCCGTGGAAAACCAATGCGTGAAAAGATTAACATCAATGCCTCTGCTACACTGGCAGATGAAGTGTTCTTGAGAGGGATGGCCTCAGGCCAACGAGTGCACATATCAATGCACGTAAGGATATGCGTATGCCCTCTAGCAGATGGAAGCATCGGACCAATAATGTCAATGGCCATTTTATCAAATGGTCTAATCGGGATGTCCGCAGCTTGAATAGGAGCCGCATGAAATGGACCCCGTACCTTAACTTCCTGACATATCAAACAGGACCGACAATAGAGAGTGATGTCCCTATGAACGCCTGGCCAGTAGAATGCCGAAAGCACTCTTTATTTGGTACGCGAAAAACCCATATGGCCCGCACATTGCGAGTCATGCGCATGTCGTAATATACAAGATCTCATAGAGGATGGGACTAAGATCTGATAACATAAGGATGAATCCTTTTCCCGTATTACTCTCACAAAAATCCCATTTTTAAGTATAAAGTCATGTCTAGATTTTGCAAGTTTGTTGCTTGTATTCTTTTTGTTCACATACTGAAAAAAATTTTTTAATGAATCATCATTATTTTGCAATGTTGCAAACAACTCCCGTGAAATAGGAGCATCATCATCACAAGTGGTATGAACTGTAGGTTCAATAGGTGTATCATGCGACATATTAGTAGCTTGCGCTCTAGTCACTACTGCATTTGCAGTTTGAATATGTCGCTCTTCCCATTCAGCTATTTGCTGCGGTGTACACTCTTTAATACCATGTATGCGACCAAGTATTAAATCACAAATTGGATTCGGAAGGAGACATGCTTGGACCTTTCCTGAAAAAAATGGTGTATGAAGTGTTATAATGGCTGTGGGAAATGTTTCCACAGTTCCGCCAAACGTCACACATTTCACAACCCTGCCCGTCGCACAACTAGGGTCGATCAGCGAAGTCCGGACGCCCACAGTGCTACAACCTGAGTCAAATAGGAGAGAGCATGAAATGTTGTTGACAAATCCCTTGTTAAACTTAAGAGAGCCCTGTCCCTGGTGTACTGACGTAGCAGTGGCTGTGCAGACTATAGGTAGACTAGGCTAAGTATGACCGCAACGCAGCGTCGTGATCGCCTTGGGCTGGAAAAGAGTAGAGCATTCTGAACAATCTTTGACTTGGGTACAATCAAGAGAACAACACATAGCATTATGAGTTTCAGCTCCTTTACCCTGTTCAATGTTAGCCTGTGTATCACTAAAAGCAACATTAGAATGTCTACCTGTATTACTCGACGATCTATCTCGTCGGCGCGATCGATTGTGATTTTTTTCATAAAAATTGCTACAATTGTCGTTTCTGCTAGAGTTAAAATTTGGATGAGTTCGATAATTTGTATTATTAAAGTTATGATGTTCTTTAAAATTTTTATTCCAAGAACCTTGTCTGTTTTGCGGACCCTGAGATTTTGATCTCCAGTTTTGTCTATTATAATGTCCTTGATTATTTTTAAAATAATTGTTACCAAAATCTCGTGATCTGTGAGCTTGGTTCCAAGAAACATTAAATGGAGCAGATTGTTGAAATTGCTTCCCTTTGTAAAAGTTATCATTGTTAACATTGTAATTATTTCCCTTATTGACATACCTATCAGCACTAAAAGAACGATTGCGTGAAAAATTGTTTTGTTGTGCTGCAAAAGCAACAGGCAATTCATTCTTAATCTGTGCATTACTTAGATCCATGGTTGGGTGAGCAGTGCAAAAATTTTTTGCATGTTCTTCTAAATCTTTCATAGATAAAGGTTTCCTTTCGTGTAAAAATGCGAGAAATGTAGGATTTACAGACGATAGTACCTTATCGCGCATCAGTAAATCGAAGAGACCTTCATATGACTTTTCAATTTTGGATAATTCAATCCATCTTTCTAGTGTTAGTCGTATTTGTGACAGAAAATCATTGAAATTTCTGCTAGATTGGGGTAGTAATGTATGAAATCTTAAACGATATTCGTCTTCTGTCATTTGGAATTTTTGCAGAAGTGCCGCTCTAAGAGCATTATAGTCATTTTTCTCACCAATGCTGGTGGTATGATAAACTGCTAATGCATCCCCTGTAAGTAATCTGGATAAATATGTACAGTATAGCGCTTTATCCACGTTATAAGATCCACAAGTGGCCTCAAACCTATCTAGGAAGAATATTACGTCATCAGACGGGGGATTAAATTTTGGTAATTTAAGGTGAATTTCCTTAAAATAATCATGTCTGGATGGAGTTTGGCTTTCAAAAGTTCTCTGAGAATTAGCTTCCTGAGTAAACCTAATTCTCTCATATTCTGACTCTGCTAATTTCAGTTCATGCTGTCTTTTTTTTTCATTCTCTTCCATCTCAAGCTGAAGTCGTTTTACATTTTGTTCAGCTATTAATCTCCTCTCTTCCATTTCTTTTTGTTTATTTTCCATTTCTTTTTCAGCCTCCTTTTGCTTCTGTTCTGCCTCTCGCTGAAATCGTTTCTCTTCTAATTCAGCGGCCAATCTCATTTTTTTCTCCTCTTCCTCAGCTATAAATTTCCTCTTCTTTTCATCCTCCTCAGCAGTTAATCTCATTTTTTTCTCATTTTCCTCAGATTCAATCCGTTTTTGATCTGCCTCAAATTGAAGTTTTTCTAGTCTTAAAGTTTCTAACTTTCTCTGTTCGGCTTCTATTTCTTGAGCTTTCCTATATTCTGCAAGTGCAAATGTTTTTGCTTCATCAGGAGCCATCTGAAGAGCTTTTGCTTGCTTAATGAAATAATCTAGTGAATACATTATGCTTTATAAGTAGTCAAAATACTCTTGATTTATAAAAATGATAATTAATCAATATAAATTAATTAACCTTGTTACTATAACAAGTGTTCTTCGTTCCTGTCCTTAGAACGGTATAATGTTATCATATAATTATTAAATATGTTATTAATCAATAAATTTATGTAATCAAATGTAATGAAATGAACAACGTGACAAACATTAGAAACAATACCGACAAGACACGATAATCAAAGACGATAGAAAACAGTCGCAGAAATCCAATAAAAATAAAAATGTGAAACTAAAAATAGAATGTCGTAAAGAGTTACGATGATAACTGCGATCAAATAATCAACAAGACAATAGACAACACAGTGTAAAAACATAGGTTTTGTAAAAAACTGAACGACAGGAAAGGTGAGACGGACAATAATCACATACAAAATACATCCTGAAACTAAGGTACAAGTAAAAATAGCTACCAAAAACAACGATTAAAACTTGACACTACAGCTAAAACAGTCAGGTGTCACAGACTACCAGACACAGTGGACCAAAGATCCTTCTATGCTCACGCATAGGAACATTCCACTGCGGGAAGTCTGCAAAATAATGTCCTACAGAACACTTAAGACGGACCTGTGGTGAAACTGGTATTTTCCCGTCCTAAGTCGCCATTCCCAACCTCCCACGAAGAATACAACACATATAACATGTAAAATATAGATATGGACATATCACGGAAGGCACAGCTAAAAGTAATAAAGCGTATAAGGAGAACACGTTATACTTAACTCGCGTGCAGGTAAAAAAATCAATGTGCCTCGTCTCCGTGTATGTACGTGTGAGGATAAAATACTTCGTTCTGAGTATTAGACCACAGCTTGCACGTAATAGTGACAAAGAGATGATCCCAAGATGTTGTCGCCTTGAAAGTTCAGATCTTCAAATGATCCCAAGATGTTGTCGCCTTGAAAGTTCAGATCTTCAGATGATCCCAAGATGTTGTCGCCTTGAAAGTTCAGATTTTCCATTGCTGATACTTGTATAGGGTACGTTTCCTGTGAAATTCTAGATTTCATAAACACACTGGAGCACCAATTACTGTTGAGTTCGTTTTATGGTTGAGTACAGTTTATACTGGTGAAGAGGTAGCTTCAAACGCGAATGGTTAAAATGAACGAATGTCAACAATATTCTTCCAACGAACTTCAACAAGTAGTGAACTGGGCAAGTACTGGCAGTACATAAGTCGGTGATAACTGTACATCGATTTTATTCAACATGACACAGACGGAGTGGACAAGACTAACATCGTCACAGGCGCAAAGATCATACATCAGCATAATGGTAATTACTTTTAAAGTTCCTGAAGATTCTCTACCATAAAGTCCTCTGACTCAAGTGACTAAGGATCACAAAACTGTTACCGTATAATATTCTTCTCATTAAAACATGTGCATAAGGTAATCAATAACTTCTTCCACTCGTAGGAATCCTTCTTCTACGATACAAATCCTAAAGGCAAACGACTGAGCTGTTACGTACATTTATTACCTAAGGGGGTAGTCTTCGGTCCTGCCAAATGTACGTAACAGTCATGTTTCCCAATAAGCATTTTTCAAGTTTTTAAACCTAACTCTCGTATGGGTAGTGTTTTTTATCACTGTCCATCTGAAAAAAAGTATTGCTTCTGGCCTTACGCTTGTTGGGGGTGGCATTAATATCACGAGACTGTGGTAGTATTGCCTGCGTTCGTTCGTACATCGCTCTCTCTCTCTTTCTATCCTAAGTTCATCTGTCTTTCCGTTTATGTTAACGTAGTGTAATTAATGCTAGTATTAATTTAGGTCATTACGCGGTGTGCCTATCTCAAGGTTTTTCTTAGAAATGCAGTACACGTTTTATTGTGTTGTGGAAACGCGTGTATGCTGCTATAGGCTTTATTATTAACGTGGAAACGTTACAATTTGCAGACGAAGCATAAAAACAAGGGGGATTTCGAGTACAGTCATTGTGACAGCACTGTTCTTTACCATTCTTCTTTCCTTTTATTGAATTTATTTGTTAGGCTTTACATGTACCTTTTAATTTATATATGTGTATTTAGAATGTCTCACGACACTTAGTTCCTGTTCGTTTGCTTCTTAGATTTATCTGACTCAGGGATAAATGACGGGTGACCCTCTACCTCTTCTATGATTTTAGTTAATTTGACATTAAAGAGCTCCGTTTCATTTCTTATAAGTTCAGCTCGTTCTCCCGATATTTAGGCATTTCTGGCCTAACTAGGTTTTATTCTGAAAAATGAAAAAGTCACACGAAGCTGTACTTACAGGCAATATGAATTCCCAACTTTATAAAAACTATCTGCTTCACACAGAGTTGATATCTTGATAACTTCAAGACCAGCAGTTATATGGACTAGGGCTACGTCCGAACAAACTGGCTTCTGTGGATCAACTGATTTCGGATATCGAAATTTGCTTTCGCAGCGTGGTGCGCGCTTTTACCACCCTTCTGGTTGGTTAATCTAATAATTCTTTATTTATTTTATTGGGCCTCATATGCCTACCGATGGAGTGTCTCGGCTATTCCGATTTACGTCATCGGTTGCTAAGCAACTCCCGCCAAAAAATAGCGTTGAGTCGCTATTTAAACTAGTTTCGGTTTCAATCTGATACTAGCGGATCTCGAGTCTTTATTTCAATAAAACCTCGTAACTATTCTTCCTAATCTAACTGATAACTTTTAGCACGAATGATGCTATGGTATCAGTAGTAGGCCTTCCGGTGACATTAGGGCTTTATGCTAGCAGATAGATAATGTTGTTCCTTTTCAGGACTTAGTATCTATCGACGCTGATCGGGTTAGCAGTCAACAGAGTTGACTTTTTTTTTTGGTTTCTAAATGCGCTCTAATATAACCACATAGGTTGAAATGAACGCGCCTCGCCAGAAGAAGGCAAAAACCGACGACCCCCCCCCCCCCCAAAAAAAAAACACCGCAACATATAATGTGAAATAAGGTTCTTCAGGCCGCTATACAGTTAATATTATTTAATGCGTAATCACAGTACACACAGCTCCACATTTGAAAAATAATGATGATATGAAGTGGTTTTCATATACACACACAGGTCTTTGGTCCGTCCTTAAGCATGATTGAAAGGCAAACTAGCCATGTCATATTGATCAAAGTCCACACATAATTTTATATCGTCATCGTCATAAATCTTGACGGAAATTATATTAATTATCTCAAATACTTCTCTATGAGATACCTTGCATCACATGCATGTCTCAGAACACAGTCGACTTATAAATCCTCAAATAACTTGTGGAGTATAATACATATATCAGGAGCGCATACTAATGCGTCCTTCCACCTCGACGAACACGATCCAAAAGAGAACGAAGGTTGACCGCTAGCTTTCAGAAACAGACGGCGCCTACGCCATAATGCAGTTTGACTTACGTCACAACTAAAATAAATGGTGCGCTTTCACAATCGGTGCGTTATCGTGCATCCTCATTTGCGTACAGCTATGCCTTCCTATAGAGCGCACGCCTGTATGCGAAGTGAGGTGTAACAGTTGGCTTTTTCTCCTGACAAAATCTAGTGACAAAGAATTTACCTAGCGTGCTCTCCTAGTCATCCGCTGAGCAACTATGTAAGGATGCGGTGAAATTCAAATTGGACACTCACACGCTACGATAGAAGTCAACATCTTTATGAGAGCAAAAATGTTAGCATCAAAGCCTTCACAGTTCTAACTAGAAGAAGACTGCCATTTTGTGCAAGCAACTTCTAAACGGTTCCAGGCAGCGTTGTGATAGTGAAACTGAGGGTATGTTTATTTTGTAAAATACATTAGGTTTTAAATTTAATGTACTATCGCAAATTGATATATATTTCGTGCTTTATTTTTCATATCGATAACTTTGCTTTGATGTGTATTTAATGCCTGACTCATTATGTCTATATACTTTACTGAGAATTTAGTAAAATGAGCCAAAGTAAATACTAATCTTTTTCTTCACATACAGTTTGTTAATATTTGGTTGAGTTGTATTTTCTTTGCGAGATGCACTTAACTCGTAGATAGGCTCCTGGACCTCGAAGACTCAATGCTGAGGCCAGATAGCAGTGATGGTCCACTAGTTCTTGAGTTATGTACACAGTCTGAGGTGAATATGGTTCCTGATCTATGTATACAATGCTGAGCCCAGGTATTATCACGTGGTAAACTCACAGATTGAAACCTGAAACAAAACAAGGCCATTGAATGGTACTTGTTCAGTGAAGATGCCACCTCTTCTAATGATTAACTACTGTAATCAGAATTATTATTTTACTAGCAATAACCCGCCAAAATTGGCAGGTTTTTAATTGCAGCCGTCTTATCATTTTGATCCATAATAATAAGTCTGCAAAACTTTAAATTAAAATTTTGTCTTGAAGAAACAATGAAAAACTTACATGTTAAGGTTATTTTTAAGAAAATGATGAGTTAAATCTGTTTCCCGAATGAAACTGGACAGAAGAGTAACTTGATTGTCTGTTGATTTAATCTGCATCTCCGCATCTTCCTGTCTCCAGTTCGTGTACTGTTTATCAATTGTGTTGTTGGCTTCTTTCCATAATCAAACTGTTCATGCACACCGTCATTTGCTCACTTTTCTATTTTCGGGAGAGTACATATAAGGGAAACAATACAATTATTGTCTAACTTTCAACCACAGTTGCACCCCTTTAGCTGTGGTTGAAAGTTAATGTACTCTCTCGAAAATAGAAAAGTGCGCTAATGATGGTGTGCACATGATGTGACCGACCGACCGACCGACGTACTTACGGCGAGAATATGGTATTGGATATATATATATATATATATATATATATATATATATATATATATATATATATATATATATATATATATATATATATATATATATATATATATATTTATATTTTATATTTATATACTGTTATACTATCTATATATATATATATATATATATATATATATATATATATATATATATATATAGAGAGAGAGAGAGAGAGAGAGAGAGAGAGAGAGAGAGAGAGAGAGAGAGAGAGAGAGAGAGAGAGAGAATCTGGGCCTCGCTGTGTTTTTTGGTGGACAGAATTAATTGTTCAAGTCCTTCTGGGTTGGTCGATACGAGGACTGTATTGACAACAGACAAAGTAAAGACCAAACCAGAAATTGAAATTGATAACGAAGAACTGGAAGGTGTTAACAAATTCGAATAATTAGGATCAATCATCAACAGCTCTGGCGACTGTGCAGTAGAAATTAAAAGAAGACTTGCAATTGCCTCACATAAACTAATACAGATGAAAAACCTATGGCAAGGCACAAGCAAAGAAACAAAGTTACAACTGATCAGAGCATGTATATTCCCAGTAGCAACATACGGCTGCGAGACTTGTGCACTCAATAAAACAGATGCAAAAAAGGTTACATCATTCTAAATGAATTGCTACAGAAGGATGTTGAGAATACCCTGAACAGAAAAAAGACCAACAGAGAAGTACTGCACTTACTAAATGTAGAGGAAAATTGGCTCCTTAATACCATCGAAATAAGGAAGCTGAAATTTTTCGGTCTTATAAAAAGACATAATAGTATGGAAAAATTAGTGATGGAAGCCATAGTCCCGAAAAAAAGGGAAAGGGGTGGTCGACCTAGACGACGGTGGACCCAGGACATCACAGAGAGTCTGAAATTGTCTTTTGCTGATGCAGGTCGACTTGCCCAGCAGCTGAAATGGAGACAACGTTCTGGAGAGAATACGTCACACGATGATGATGATGATATATATATATATAAACACACATTCAATTTTTTACAATATAATCCACTAATCATTAAAATAAACTGATTAATTTATGTCTGAAGTTATTGAATTATTTTCAATGTTTCAGTTTTTTTTTTTTTTTTTTTTTTGGTTAAAGCATTAAAGGATTAAATTCGAGCTATATTCACATTCCCTAGAGGCATATGGTAAGTCTGGCGAGAGGGTGAAGTACCTGCCTGTTCTTTACTTCTATATCATCTGAATTGTGAGGTTGACTACCCAACTTTATCTTATGACATCGCTATTTATAGTTAACCAGTTCTTTTTCTCGAGTCTGGAAAAACTATTCTTTATCTATATGCAGCTGTAAGAGTCAGCAATTAAATAGGAAAAGGTCAACAGGTAATAAAAAACCGGTTTAAAAAAAACAGTGTTAGACAGGGATGTGTGCTGTCACCAGATCTGTTCAGTTCGCGCAATGAAAAAAACAATGAAATCCACTGAATACATGCCAGCAATATCAGTGTGTGAATATAGTATAAATTACGCTGATGATACAGTCTTAATGGCAAATAGTGATTGATAGAGTAGTGACAGAAAGTGAAAATACATTTCTCGAAGAAAACGGCTTCGGAATATAATATCAAAATAAAAGGAACAGTTTTAAAAGAAGTCAGTAGATTCAAATACCGGGGCACCTTAATAACTATGCATGGAACAGGCATCTCAAAAGTAAGGAGTAGAATAGCCACGTAAAAGCAGTATTCTATTTAAAATTTAAAGAATTTCATGTAACATGTCTTTAGCAACGGAAGTAAAAATCAATCCTGACATACGGAAGTGAGTCATGGACAATTAATAAACAAATTCAAAGAGCACTATATGCCACGTAGATGTGGTTTTACCAAAGAATGTTAAAAATAACATTGGGAGCTAAAATGAGTGGACAGAATCATGAAAGATGCCAATGTGCAAAAGAATCTTAACCCTCAGGTTAGAAAGAAGCAATCCACTTTCATTTGGGCATGTTATGAGAAAAAGGAAGCTAGAGTATATGTAAAGAGCGAGTTAGAAAATTGACTGTCTGAGACCAGATCCAAGTATGTGAGAGGTCAGAGACAAGACAAAAGGTCTGAGAGAGATCTGAGAAGATAGATGAGAAATAGTGTTGATGGTGGATAGTGTGACTTATAGTTATCAAGGGGTGATAACACAGACTGACTTTCCCCTCTGTCATGAAATATTCTAATCCACATATATAAATTATTAGGTAAATATGAAGCCTAACAAATAAAATTAATAAAGAGAAGAGCAATGGTAAAATGACAGTGCTGTCACAAGGAATGTACTCGAAATCCCCCTTGTTTTCTGCTTCGTCTGCAAATTGTAACGCTTTCACGTTGATAGTAAAAGCTTACTGTATATTACCCGCCTTCTTCAATGAAACGTGTGCTGTATTTCTTGGAAAAGCATTGAGACGTACTGCGTAATGACCTAAATTAACCCTAACATTAATTATACTGCGTTACCAAAACGAACGAACAGATGGACTAAAGGGATAAAAAGAGAAGGGAGAGGCAGAAAGCCGAACACTAAACCCGCTTCGCGCGATACACAATTACTACCATCACGCGTGTAAGTCTACATGCACTAATTTTTTTTCAGACGGACAGTGATAAAATACACTACCCTTTCCCAGAGTTAGGTTTATAAATCATAACAGACTCTTATTAGAAAAGACAACATTATATGGGTTTACGTTTGAACACATAACAGTACCCAGACAGCACATCTTCTAAACAGGAGATAGAAGAAATTGCATATTTTGAACGCAGCCACGTAGCTCCTTTAAATTAGTATTTTTGGGTTCCTTAGGGTTTGCTGACAAATAATATGTAAAACGTTACGCAAATAGTCCAGGAATTAATAAATTATACCCAAAATAAAATATTGGGGGTGCCTGACAGCATAAAATCATTTCTGCTCATAAAATTTTTTTTATAACGTGTTTGAAAAAACCTTACGTTACATAAATAGCCTACCATGTAAACTCCAAATTGATTGGAGCGCAACAAATGAAAGCCTAACCACGATTGGTCGGGTTATAAATACTATCTTGGTTGTTGGGGGAGACGGGAAAAGATAACATTTTTTCAAAACACTTGTCGAAACGTGGCTCATTGGCCAGTCTCGCTGATATACACACTTGGGAGCGTTAGTTCGAGACCACTAATTCAAATAAGCTTGATAAAGCGACAGTACGTTGAAGCCAGCTCACATTTTTGCTAAAATAAAAGCCTGGAACATAGGCAGAACGGAATTTGTGCCAGTTTGTGCCAGAATTCATTGCTAATCAACGTATCTGTGTTTATTTCCATGAAATTGTGGTAAGCTTGAACCATTCAGTATCTTTTAATGAAAAATTGAATGTGAATTGTTGATTTATGCCTGTGTATATATGTGTAGTTCAGTGGCAAACGTGAGGTAAAGCCTATAATGCTCCAGCCTGAACAGAGGGTGTCGGAGAGAAGTAAAACGGCATGGAATGGCCAAATAGTACACTGACACCTGGATGATGGACTAGAAAGAAATAATGCTGGAAGTGCAGAGGCGTAGTAACCATTAAGAAGGGTAATACTGGAATAAAGTATTTCAAATGAAGCTGACTGTTGGCCTAACGCTCTGAACGCAATGTTTGTGCTGTATTGTGATCAGTGTAAAAGAGAATATAAATTAGTTATGAAGTAGAAGGTACATCCTTCTTGATTTCAGGGACAGTGGTCTTGATGGTAGTGAGCAGCATCTGGTCAGAGATTTGCTGAATCCAGAGTCGGACAGCATACTCCTTGGTCTTTTTAGCTATCAGTGAGGTGTCTCCTGAGCCCAGAGGAGAATTCGAGCAGAGGAGTCCTTTCCTGCCGCCATCACGCCAGATAAGCGAATTGGCCAGCTGAGCTCAACATTATGTCCCCTCATCTAGAAATAACTTTATAAAAATACCATTCAGAGGGGAATTTACTTGTCTTAAAATCAGGAACTGTGAACATCTCCAATACTGATCCCTAAAGACAAACTATTGAAGTCATGATGACAAATACCAACAGAGCTTGAACAAAACAAAACCAGTATTACCTCATTTTACCACTACACAACTGACACACATAGAACATTTGTAATAATATATGTCACTACAATATTCATATTAAATACATTCTGTACATAACTTGTAATTTAAATTGATTGTGATTCCTGGTTCCCTTGTAGTTGAATCAGGACACATATTCATTCATGCTAGTAATGAATACATATTGTTATTTGAACCGTTACGAGTGACTTCTTTAAGCTATTCTCGTGGAGTGTTATATGTATGTGAGTGTCACAGTGTTGTCAAGAGTAGTGGATTAAATTAAATTGTTTATCTGTCTGTTGTTGTGACTTACACTTCACCATACTCATACCCTAGACACATAACGTAGCATCACACTATTCCAGAATAATTCTGACTGAGATAAAGAGATATGTGGTAGCAAGTAAGGTTATCTATAATACACTACTTTTAATAGATATAGATACCTTCACAGCTGATCTCAGTCAGTACACTAAGTCCCCTATAAATATTTATAACATCCCACTTCACCACCTATATTGGGGTCTCGCTCTTGGGATTTTGAATCTTTAACTATTAAAAATATTGGGGGTAATTCACTTCAGGGAATATAAGAATTAAAAGGTATCCTTGGGTGGAATAAAATAAGGTTGAGCTCACGGTGCCTGTGTTGTCCATTAGAGATTGAATTGTTGGTTAGACATTGTATAAATTTACATAATAGACAATGGCGGACCTGGCCAAATTTCGATCTGCTGCGGTTCAGACTGCAAAAGAGTTAGGATTAGATGGGCAAGTTATGGTTGCCTATGTTACTACGGAATGTGACAAATTTATTGAACGCGAAGAAAGAAGGTTTGAAGCCGAAAGAAAGTTAGAGGCTGACAGGGAAAGTAAGAAGTTACAATTTGAAGCTGAGGCTGAGACTAAGAGGTTGCAGATTGAGGCTGAGGCTAAGAAATTGGAGGCAGAAAGAGAAGACAAACGATTGGCTGCAGAAAGGGAAGAGAAGAAATTAGCTGCAGAAAGAGAAGAGAAGAGATTAGCTGCAGAGAGGGAAGCAGAAAAGGAGGAGAAGAGATTACAAAGGGAACATGAGTTACGACTAAGGGAGTTTGAGTTTCAAGGCCATGCTCCTGAAAATGGTGCCAGTCCCTTTGCCTCTGATGCTACGGTTACTCAAGGAGCCTCAATCTCAGCTATGAATTTTCATTTAGATCATTTTGTTGAGAAAGACGATGATATTGAGAGCTATATAAATAGGTACGAACTATTAGCTACCACGTATGGGTTGGAGAGAGAAAGGTGGAGCTTAAAGTTATCTCAGGGACTTCGTGGGGCAGCTTATGAAGTTTTTGCAAAAATGAGCAGAGGTGATCAGGAAAATTATGACATGCTAAAGCAGGCTCTTTTGTTAAGGTATGAAAAGAATGCAGAGTTTTACAGGAAAAAATTTAGGAATGCTAAACTACTGTCAGGTGAAACCTATCACCAGTTCTCTGCACGAATTGAGACATACTTGGAGAAATGGACTTCTCTGGGGAAAACCCAAGATCTTAAGGAAATGGTCCTTATAGAGCAACTAAGAGAGTCCATGGCTCCAGACCTGAGAAAGTTTCTCATGGAACAAGGTGCAGAGAGGCTGGGTGAGTTGCTAAATGTTGCTGAAAGGTATCAAACAGCTCAAGCAGAGGTAACAGGTAATAAAAAGAAACAGGTGGACAACTTTAGGGCACCACAGAACTTTAATAAATTTGATCCTAGGGATCAAAATAAAGGTAAGCACCAATTTGATAGGCCACGGTATGAAAAATAAAAATAAATTCCCACAATTCGATGAAAGGAAATATGATGAAAGAAAATCTTTCAACCAAGGAAAAAGGTGGTGTAAGAATTGTCAGATGGACAATCATGACACTGACCGTTGCAGAAGGAAACCTGTGTATATGGCAACCCTTCAGGTCAGGTCGACCTCAAGACAGGAGGAGGATATTATGTTGGATACCACTCCAGAAGAGATGAGAAAGGCACAGGCTGGGGATAAAACACTCAAGCCTTGTTTCAGAAAATTGTCAACTTGTCATACAACTCCAGGCAAGGGAGATTTTTACATGAAAAACAAGTTGATGTATAGGAAGACTGGAACTAGATCCCATGGTCACGGACAGCTGGTTCTTCCAAAAAGATATAGGACAGACTTAATAAGGAGCCTACATGTGAAACCAGATGGGGACCATGAGAAGATAGGTACCATCATTCAAAAGGTGGCTCACAATTATTATTGGCCCAAAGCAAGATGGGACATTGAAAATTTTGTAGAAAGGTGTAGCATAGCACATGAGGGAACACCCACAAGTGGGAACATGGATCAGGACCTGGACACGCCATGGGGCAAAAATCAGGCCTAACAATAAAAGGAAAAATAAATTTGATAAAGTGGACCAAATGGAATGGGAAGCCCCTTTTCACGGACAAGCTTCACTTAACTGTTTTACAATGGCCACTATGCGGAGAGTGCAAAAAGATGTCTTACCCCAGGATAAGCCGACAATCCCTCAATCGGACTTAAACAACCTGGAGGAAGAAGATGTAGAGAGGAAATTTCTCATCAAGAATTTTAAGAGGGGAGAAAGCCCCAAAAGAAAAATTGGTAGCGGTCGTTTTGTGAATGATAATTCTGGGAGGAAAAATCATCACTATAAAGCTTCAAGTGGAAGAGACCATACCGGTGCATGGACAAATAGGTCCACACAATTAAAGGTCCACATGTAGCTTTGTTAAGAACGTGGACTGATGAAAAGGCAGAGGAAAACATTACATCTTCATACCAATATGTGAATGAGCTGACCACTCGGTTAAAAACTGGCTGGAAACTTGCCAATGAAAATTTGAAACAAGCCAGGAAGAAACATGCTGCCTATTATAACAGGAAGGCGAAAGACAGAAATTTGGCTGTGGGAGAGAAAGTACTGCTTCTTTTGCCTGGGAGTCAGAATAAGTTACAAATTGGATGGCAGGGTCCATATACAGTTCTAGAGAAGGTGTCTAGAACAAATTATAAGATAGATAAGAAGGGGAAAGAAAAAATCTATCATGTGAATCTCCTGAAGAAATATTTGGAAAGAGAACATCAGGAAGAGACACACTTGTTGACCTTGTCCATCGCCATGGAGATGAAAAAAGGAACCACTTTCATCATTTGAATATCCATTACACCCCTGTGAGACAGCAGCACAGGTGAAAATCAGTACACATTTAACGAAAACTCAGAAAGAGAGAGTGCAACAGGTTCTAAATAATCATGCAGAGGTGTTAACAGACCGACCAGGGCATACAAACCCATTGGAATATGATATGAAACTCATAGACTCCACACCTGTCTGTATGAAACCATATTCGATTCCGTTTGCTAAGGAAAAGGCTTTGAAGGAAGAGATAGACTATCTATTGAAGGAAGGAATTATTTCGCACAGTGAGTCTTCGTATAGTTCCGGGGTGGTACTCTTAAGGAAGCCCTCTGGAGAACATAGACTCTGTATAGATTACAGGAGACTGAATGCTATTACAGAAGGACAGGTGGATCCATTGCCGGATACAAATCAGCTGTTTGCCAGACTAAATAAAGCTAAATATTTCTCAAAAGTGGATCTGAGTAAAGGATACTATCAGATTCCAGTAAAGCCTGAGGTTAGACCATACCTAGCTTTTAGTACCTCAGAAGGACACTATGAGTTTAATAGATTGCCATTTGGATTGAAGAATGCGCCTAGTGTCTTCTCTAGAATGATGAGAAAATTATTGGATCCTCTGATAATCCCTGTATAACAAATTTTATGGATGATATCCTTATAGCAACAGAAACATTTGAGGAACACATTGACTCTCTGAACATGCTGTTTACTCGACTTGGGGAGGCAAATTTAACAGCCCGACCAACCAAATGTTGCGTTGGATGTAAAGAATTGGAATTTTTGGGACACACAGTTTATCAGGGAAACATGACCCTGACCCAAAGAATTTAGAGAAACTACAGAAAGCCCCGAGACCACAAACCAAGAAGGACGTGAGATCCTTTGTCTCATTATGTGGTTTCTACCAGAAGTATATCAAAAACTTTAATTCCATATGTGCACCTTTAACGGAATTGACACGTAAAGGACTTCCAGATCGCATTACATGGACACCACAATGTGAAATGACTTACCAAGAATTGAAGGAAAAGCTCACAAGTAAACCCATTTTGAAATTACCTGACTTAAGTCAAGAATTCATAGTAAGGACGGATGCACGTAATATTGGGCTAGGTGCAACTTTACTACAGAAATCAGATGCATTGGATGGGGAATTAAGCCCAGTGGCATATGCTAGCAGAAAGTTGAATAAAGCTGAAATCAACTACTCAACTAGCGAAAAAGAATGTCTTGCAGTAATATGGGCAATAAAGAAATTCAATATTTATCTATATGGGAAGGCATTTAAGTTGCAAACTGACCACAAACCTTTATCGTTTTTAGCACAGGCTAAGCATGAAAACTCTAGGTTACTCCGATGGTCTTTGCTTCTGGCTCCATATAATTTTAGCATTGAATATATATCTGGAAAAACCAATCTGGGAGCGGATTTTTTAAGCCGCCATCCGTGTGATGAGAATCACCGTAAACCCCAGAAATAATAATAAATTTCTATATGTGTATATAGAATAAAGGACTGACATATAATGTCTGTTTTAAGAGGGGAGGTGTCATGAAATATTCTAATCCACATATATAAATTATTAGGTAAATATGAAGCCTAACAAATAAAATTAATAAAGAGAAGAGCAATGGTAAAATGACAGTGCTGTCACAAGGAATGTACTCGAAATCCCCCTTGTTTTCTGCTTCGTCTGCAAATTGTAACGCTTTCACGTTGATAGTAAAAGCTTACTGTATATTACCCGCCTTCTTCAATGAAACGTGTGCTGTATTTCTTGGAAAAGCATTGAGACGTACTGCGTAATGACCTAAATTAACCCTAACATTAATTATACTGCGTTACCAAAACGAACGAACAGATGGACTAAAGGGATAAAAAGAGAAGGGAGAGGCAGAAAGCCGAACACTAAACCCGCTTCGCGCGATACACAATTACTACCATCACGCGTGTAAGTCTACATGCACTAATTTTTTTTCAGACGGACAGTGATAAAATACACTACCCTTTCCCAGAGTTAGGTTTATAAATCATAACAGACTCTTATTAGAAAAGACAACATTATATGGGTTTACGTTTGAACACATAACAGTACCCAGACAGCACATCTTCTAAACAGGAGATAGAAGAAATTGCATATTTTGAACGCAGCCACGTAGCTCCTTTAAATTAGTATTTTTGGGTTCCTTAGGGTTTGCTGACAAATAATATGTAAAACGTTACGCAAATAGTCCAGGAATTAATAAATTATACCCAAAATAAAATATTGGGGGTGCCTGACAGCAAAAAATCATTTCTGCTCATAAAATTTTTTTTATAACGTGTTTGAAAAAACCTTACGTTACATAAATAGCCTACCATGTAAACTCCAAATTGATTGGAGCGCAACAAATGAAAGCCTAACCACGATTGGTCGGGTTATAAATACTATCTTGGTTGTTGGGGAGACGGGAAAAGATAACATTTTTTCAAACACTTGTCGAAACGTGGCTCATTGGCCAGTCTCGCTGATATACACACTTGGGAGCGTTAGTTCGAGACCACTAATTCAAATAAGCTTGATAAAGCGACAGTACGTTGAAGCCAGCTCACATTTTTGCTAAAATAAAAGCCTGGAACATAGGCAGAACGGAATTTGTGCCAGTTTGTGCCAGAATTCATTGCTAATCAACGTATCTGTGTTTATTTCCATGAAATTGTGGTAAGCTTGAACCATTCAGTATCTTTTAATGAAAAATTGAATGTGAATTGTTGATTTATGCCTGTATATATATGTGTAGTTCAGTGGCAAACGTGAGGTAAAGCCTATAATGCTCCAGCCTGAACAGAGGGTGTCGGAGAGAAGTAAAACGGCATGGAATGGCCAAATAGTACACTATCCCATGATGATGTAGAAAGAAATAATGCAAGTGCAGAGGCGTAAACCATTAAGAGGTAAATAAAGTTATTTCAATGAAGCTGACCAGCCTATCTCCAATACTGATCCCTAAAGACAAACTATTGAAGTCATGATGACAAATACCAACAGAGCTTGAACAAAACAAAACCAGTATTACCTCATTTTACCACTACACAACTGACACACATAGAACATTTGTAATAATATATGTCACTACAATATTCATATTAAATACATTCTGTACATAACTTGTAATTTAAATTGATTGTGATTCCTGGTTCCCTTGTAGTTGAATCAGGACACATATTCATTCATGCTAGTAATGAATACATATTGTTATTTGAACCGTTACGAGTGACTTCTTTAAGCTATTCTCGTGGAGTGTTATATGTATGTGAGTGTCACAGTGTTGTCAAGAGTAGTGGATTAAATTAAATTGTTTATCTGTCTGTTGTTGTGACTTACACTTCACCATACTCATACCCTAGACACATAACGTAGCATCACACTATTCCAGAATAATTCTGACTGAGATAAAGAGATATGTGGTAGCAAGTAAGGTTATCTATAATACACTACTTTTAATAGATATAGATACCTTCACAGCTGATCTCAGTCAGTACACTAAGTCCCCTATAAATATTTATAACATCCCACTTCACCACACCCTCCTCACTCTGTGATTTGTTCTTATTTAACTATTGTCACACTGCCTCTTCTTCCTATGAGATCAGGTTTAACACCATAGAGTATCCACACACAACAGTTCAAGTACAGGGTACAGAAAGGAAAGATATCTGATCCGCTACAAGATTATACTTATATATATATATATATATATATATATATAGATATATATATATATATATATATATATATATATATATATATATATATATATATATATATATATATATATATATATATATATATATATATATATATATATATATATATGCAGTAAAATGCAGTATCAATCACTAGAACAAACAACATAATAAAAGAATGGTGCATGTACCATTTGACAAAGGAAGAACCCCACAACAGAGAACAAAACCTAAGATTATTATGACGAACATATACACTACGGAAAATTAATCCAGAAGGACCCATGTTCCCACACACTGGGGTGGCAGTTCGTAATATACTCCTTTTGAATCCTGAAATGCAGGCGATCTACCTACACATTAAGCCCGCTGACTTGTCTCTGTCCCCGGCTCTACTACTAAATTCATAAGTATATGAGGAGAACTGCCGTAAGACGGGGTAAAACAGTAACTTCACCACAGTTCTAAACCACAGCTCTTTAACTAAATTTACCCTCCCCTCTCTTGTGCACGTTCTCCAAGACTTTCTACGTTGGCGCGCTCTTGGGTTGATGCTCCATTGGGATCTCAAATGACCGTTGGGGACATGATGACCCTCTCTTCTCCCTTTGTAACGGCAACAAATAAATCCAAGGAATAACTGCATCCTACTGAAACCAGGTGCGATGAAACTCTCACACTGCCGTAGGTGGTGAGGAAGAACCCCACGGTATACTTTGGCTCACTACTTAAGTAGCAGCCCTAACAAATAGTGGGTGATGTAAATTTGATGACCGAACTGGTGCCTAAGGAGCAGCGCGCTCCTATTGGTGGTGTATATAATTTCCCACTCAAGAATAATCTCCACAGTGCCATTGATAGGGAAATGAAATAGGCACTACAATTCGTTAGTTTACAGCCCAGCTGTAAATGGGTTATAGACTTAGAAGGCCTTTCCAAGGAAGGCAAAGTCGGCCAGTGGCTCCGTCGGCGCCGGATAGGATCGTGGTTGCACACGTCTACAGAATATCCCACAGGTACTAGTAGGCAAACTGACGTTTAGTACTATTCCTTCACGGCATAAATCCTCCAAGACTGAAAGCTCAGTTTAAGCACACAGTCAGATGCTTTCAATTCAGCTGGGGTAGATGAGCAAGATGGGGTAGATGAGCAAGATGGGGTAGATGAGCAAGATGGGGTAGATGAGCAAGATGAGGTATTCGATGCCACTAAAACTCTGACTTGTATTAAATCGTCGAGTAGTAAACCACTACTGCACAATACAATTTCAGATTTGCTGTTGCTGGTTATACACTGCATGAGCTAAATTCCCGTTAGAGGGCTTATGTGAAGAGGGTTGCGATTTCAGGTACGTAATGACAACTCGTGTAGTTCGTTGCTTACTGGAACCGTGTGGTCGAGGAGAATATTACATTCCTTGACTGAGATCCAGCTGGAACAGTGGGTACCCTGGAACTGAGACCAAACAAACAACCTTTACATCAAGCGAATAAATAATAATCATAACAAAGATATGATAAATTGTTATGTCCAATTGTAGTAGGTGTATTATAATTATGCTAGGTAAATCTCTACAACCAAGTGGTTCCCGTTCTAACTTCAAGGGTTGTCCAGGGTATTAAGAGGGGTGTACTATTAATCATATCATTACTTCACATACAAAAAATATTAGCACTAAATACATTACACAATACAATTATATGCGCCACGTTGGGTCGATACACAAAAGGGAAAGTAATTAATTCCCACAAATAGAATACTTGAAAATGCAATGTTTAAACTATTATATTACATTGTGACTTAAACATAGGATATAATTATGGCTGCTTTCTGGATGGCTGTGAAAGTTCTAAACTGGTGTCTAACTACACAAGTAGACCTATCATAGGTCCACACTCAACCACGAGAAGTTTCTCTTCAGAAAATACTTAGTGACTACCTCTTCTAATTCAGTTGTAATAGCGAATAGTCGTCACTTGTCAGGTTTAAGTGAGTAACTTACACCACTGACGTTTCCTTAAAGTAATGACATCTATTTAGCTTACTCTTTAACCCATGGTAAGCACTGAACATACTATGAGGTCTTCGCCTAGTTAGTAAATGTTAGCGTACGTTTACCATTAACCCATTGTAAATAATAACACCAGGAGACACCTAACAGCTTAAGCACCTGTTAACTTAGGCGGTAGGCGGAGCTACATTATCGCTGAATTAATTACCAGGGAGAAATCACCTAAATAATTCAAGTCACACTACTACCAGTTATATATATATATATATATATATATATATATATATATATATATATATATATATATATATATATATATATATTAAAGCTATATATATATATATATATATATATATATATATATATATATATATATATATATTAAAGCTAACATGAATTATATTACAAAAAATGTCAACTTACCCCGAGATGACGAGAATAGACAACACAATCTAGTTTTGTGCCCACAACTGCCTTTGTCTCATTTGGTCATTGTGATAAAATTACATTGATACACCGATAAAATTATTATTTGTAAGTATAAAGTTAAGAGAAGGTAGAAATAAAAATAGTTGGGTTGTGACGCGTCTTCTTTCCCCACGCCAGTCGTCGCGCTGAATTTTGCAGGACAGAAACGTAGTGTAAGGGTACTATCGTTTGCCAGTGACCTTGGAACTATTGGTAACAATTTTGACAGAATAAGCCTTATTTCGGACCAAATGAGGAGAGAGGAAAATGTATTTTTAGACTGCGCCTTTTAACACTAGTTGGTTGAGACACGCAAAATTGTAGGCAAACGCGGGTGATATTGGTAGCGGCAGAGAAAAAAATACGCCACTACAATCAAAAATTGTTCGTTCCATAGTCATGCAGTTGGCATGTAACCACCCACCCAGCCCTCCTTTCTTGCAAAATGGTACATTTTATGACGTCACAGACTTGTTGTTTCGTTTTGAAAAACGCAAAAGCGGGAAAGAGATGGCGTGTTTATGTAATAGTGGAGATTGAAACTACAGATGGAAAATATATGGAATGCTTTATTTCCAGGAATACGACCCACAAACTTAGTTAGTTTGATAGCTTATCTTCTCCTGAGAAATAATATGTTTAAAAATACAAAATCCCCCAGATAATAAGAAAGTTATTGACAAAATACTGTATTGGTTAGTGCAGACAGACCAACAGACGCTCGCCCCTGCATTCACTAACGGTTACTTTTTGGACGCGTTAGGGGAAATGAAGTAAGCAAGGGTACGTGCAATCTGATTGAGGAGGGGGGGTAGAAAGAGGGAGAGATATTATTGGATGGCCCTAAAACTAAATATATTTAGCAGTGGAAAGTCAAGAAGTGAGTGAGAGGAAGACTTGTTAGGCCAAAAAGCAAGTCTGTTTTTAACTTTTAATGCCAAAATGTGACCGACGTACATTTGAAATTGGGCTGTAATTTTGACTTTATTTTTCAAATTTAAATTGAAAAGCTTAGTAGTTAGATCTCATTGGCCAACGCATTTTATATCATAGAAAACTTAGAAGGCTGGACGCCATTTGCCTAAGAAACTGTCCAGTGTCAGGACGATGTACTAATGTAAAGAAATTAAATACTATATTAATTCAATACAAGATTCCTAGTCACGCATGCAGCAGTGCTGAATCTGTGCCAGTCATCGTTCCTTTGTTTATTCTGTGAATCTGTGGTAAGATAGACATTATTAACAATTATTTATATTATTAATTGTGTTGTTTGAATTGGGTAATGAAGATATTGTACGACTGTAAGTACATAAGTCATTAGTAGACTTATGCAAAGCCTATGTATTGCTCCCTCATATTATCAAACTACGAGAGGTGTAGAACAAAAAGTTTTTGTACAATTATCATCAAGGATCATATCACCTATCCTATTTTGTGAAAAAAGATCATGGATAATTATAGAGATGTTGTAGCCAGTGGAGGAGAGGAAATTGAAAACTGGTACAAACTGTTACATGTTACATTATTGATGTGGATGTGCTGGGTCGGTCAGAAAGAGCTGACCCGAGTCTTTTAAATTTTGAATGCCTTATTAATTGAAAATTGGTGGATTTGATATTATGTTCAGACAAGCCTCAATTTTCATGTTACAGGGTTTGTACTGGCACTGTGCTAGTGCCAGCTTCCTGAATAAATATCAGCAGTTCTGTTGAAGTTGCTGTCGTGGTGTATGACTTGTTGTCTTGGTCCAAGTTGCTGCCAAGATTACTGCAGAAGGATCAAATCAGTGGCAATGGGCCGCACATTCAACTATCAACTAACGTCCCTGGCCAGATAAGTACAACAGCCCTGGTCCGGAACTCTTCATCAACAAGCCACCAAAGTAGAAAAAACTGGTTGACATAAAAATCAATAGAGAGCATAAACTGGAACAGAATAGGTATAAATAAAGACAGGGTGTGATGAACACATCCCGACCAGCACTCCAGAAACAGTGTAGTGAGAATAAATTAGATCAACAACCTTAAGTATAAATTCTATAATGTGTATGGACAGATTGTCCTTTTAGTTAATTAAAATTTCATATATATCTATGTATATTTTCATAAATTGATTATATTTTGAAATTGACAGTCCTGAACAAAAGAATATCTCGTTCAGGACTAAATAAAATTGTAAAAAAAGTATTAACTATCAAAATTTTAACCCAAGTGTTAGTTCAGTTGATCATAGAATTTAATATTTGTGTGTGTGTGTGTGTGTGTGTGTGTGTGTGTTTAAGTATTGAATTAATATCACACCACATGTTCATAACCCTAGACATTAGACGTAGCTATCAGACACACTAGTCAAGAATAAGTCTGAATGAGATCGTAAGGTGGTAGCAGAAAGATTCCCTGATAACTCTCTTTAACCTTAGATATTCAGGGACCTTCACAGCTGACCTCACTCAGTACAATAGGAAATACCATAACAACAATCATAACATCAAAAACCACCACAGTCATCTACGGGCAGGATAAATTTACGAGTGTGCTTGACTGAGTAAAACTATCTAGATTTATAGTCTACAAGTGATGCTAACCCAGCCACCTGACATCGCATGTTTCTACAGATGTTCGGCGTATAACGTAATCTCAAAAGGTTGCCTCGTTGCGCCGCTCGCTACCAACGTGAGTAAAACAGCGGTTCGTTCTTCAAACAATCTATTTACTCGGCTAGTGGTCAACCACTGTTACGAGCGAAGAGCGTTCCCCTAGTTGGGCAGACTGCACGAGCGTTTTAGGTAAGATTACCACAATCGCCGGTCAATAGTCACCAAGAATAGAGCGATGCATTTATAATGAGCAAGAAACGAAAACAACACCACAGCCACGCTTCGAGGTGGGTGTATGAGAGGGGAATAAATAGGGTTACTGAGGCCATTAGAACAATGTAAAGAAACCAGAAAAAAAATTTAGAAGAAAAAGGAGAAGGGGGCGGATGGGAAAAGTCAAATTATCAGTCGTTTTGTCACAGTATATCGTGACAACAGGGAAGATAGAAGGAACAAGAGATAGAGGGCGACAAAGAAAGACGATTCTGGACAGTTTGACATCATGTCACGGAAAGAACAACAATAGAATTGATTAACAGTACTGCAGACAGGAAGTTCTGTTGTATAAAAGTGTGTCACACAGTGTGACGAATCATATATTCGAACGTTAAATTTTACTATAAGTTCTTTCAACCCTCTCCTGTGTCCTTCTTTTCCTTCCTTGTCAACCGCTCCGTAATCGTACTTTTTCGCTTTCATTGTTCAAGGTTACCTTGTCTTACTTCGTCACTCACCATACGCTACCCGACCACTTGTTTTGCAGCTACGTTGACGTGTTTGCTTAATTAATCACCAACCAGACTGATTACGAGTAGATTTAGCAACATTCTTATTGTTAAACCCAGAATTTTGTTGGGAAGGTACTTAATGATCGTTTGATTTGTGAATATGGTCTGTATAAATAGACAAGAACCTTGGTGTCTCTGACGGAAATTTTAGATAAGGTGCTAATCTTGCAGATATGACCGGATGGAAAGGTTTGGAGAAACTGAGATCTTGAAAGATAACAATCTTGTTAAAGATTAAGGCACGAGGAATGATATAACACTACCAGCAGATTGAATTTGTTGTAATAAGCAACTACGAGAAAGTAACATCTTGGAGGAGATTGTCAGTGATAGATCTGTAATATTGTGAGTTGGTAACATGATACAAAACAATAGAAGTTGCAAGTTTACATTTACCTCTACACTGGTTAAACAGGTTAACAATATAATAAGTATGTACATCATTTCTCTCATAATTCACTCCCTGCTCCATATGGAACTTGGGACTATCTCTGCTTTTGGTTCTCTATAAGAAACTCGCATACAGCAGTCACCAGCCCTTGCAGTGGGGGTTCATGAAATCACCATTCTATATGCTGAGGTTGCCAGCGTCGTATGACTTGGATATCCACTAGCAGTTTTCACATTTAATATTCACATGTCAATATATACATATTTTTTACGTGTGAAGAATGTACAATATAGAATTTAAAATGTACAACTCACACCAAACTGTCTTTGGGATCACATACTGGCTTCTGGCTCAGAGAAATAGTTAAGGCAACTTGTTTAAGATGTCTCTTCTACGTGTTCTGGGTTTTTACTTTATAATAAGCTCCCACTCTGACTTCGTGTTCAGATTCCTAGGAGTCCAGTTTTCCGTGTTAATAAAGGTAGAGATTTCCATTGATATATATGTCCTCAAGATGCTCAAATAAGGTCCAGTCCAATAAATGGAATTCTGATCTTATTCTTTACTCTGGCTGTCTGGCTGGTCTCTTGATGTGTTGAATTTCACAGTGCTTTCAACCGATTAAAGTGTCAGGTTATATTGGAACTTTCGTCCCACGCACGTTGCTGTTTACTATTAGAGTGGCGTGCGGCACGCAGTGGCTAAGGTTCGTCGGCTGCGCGCTCGTGTCTCAGTGTGTGTCCTTAGTTGTGAAGGGCGACGGAATGAACGGAATAATTTGTCTTTTCTTTGTTACTTTCACAACTGCCCCCACGGCTGGCGTTGTGGATTAAAAGTTGCTACCGTAAGTGAAATGGGTTCATTTTCGATACAAGACAACAGGAAGCTGAGACGCTTGGGAGTCATGACCCAAGTGGGCCCGCCCCCTTAGAGTGTAAAGGAGTAATCGGGCCGAAACACTTGTCAGATGGGGGGACTTCTTCTGATGATCAGATTGCTTCCTGTTGTATCGCTCTGTAAAGAGTTTCCTATCATATTAGACAAAGCTCCAATCAGAAATGTTGTTATGTTTACATCTCGAATGCCAACCAATAGTTATAGTCATGCGTGGTTTGATGCGGTCTATTCAAACATTTCATCATAGGAAAATTCTGCGTGTTATTTAAAATGTCACTTCCCAAATATGGAATTCTTATATCCGTCGATTAGGGGTATTGATTGCACTACAACTCCCTACATTATCACAAGTAATGTCTTTGTAACACTTTTGTCCGGAAGCTATTATAACATTCCGTCTTTCAGGTGCATGCCTGTAATATATCCACAGACGGATAATTTATCTCCCCGTCCTTGTGCGAACACCGACCCTCGTTTAACCATATGAGCTGGGACTCTTCACGGCAGTAATTTGTGAATCACAATAGCTATATCAACGCTAAATAAACTTTCTGGGCGTACGTCGTGTTAATCCGTCGCGTTCAATGTTTGGTACACGAGAATTTTACAACATGACTGTCGGTCAATATTGCATCACCTGTCTAGTCTCTCAGCAGGGATGGTCAGATAAACAGACAAGACGGAGAAGAAGTGCAACCAATGACTAAAAAATAACAACACTGCCGGAGAGGAAAAAAGAGCGAACCCCCTATCCTAAGATTTTTGTTGAATATCTAGCTTTGGGGTTCTCACGTTTCCGTGAATTTTGCTGCCCGCCGGGTTCTCTCTTTGTTGGAGAGTTTTCCTTTCTTACCTTATCTCGGTGGCGAAAGACTGAGTTTCTCGCTTGGCAGTGTGTGCAGTTTTGGATGTAATTACGAACATCTGTCCAACGTTTAGGCCAAAAGTAAACCTCTTTAACGTTACTCATGGTGATTCCCACTGAAACATGTTCAACAGAGGGTAACACATGTGCTGATTTTATAATATGAGACCTTTGAGGGAGTTGGACGACTAATTGTCGAGTTCCCAGCCTCGTTCGTCGAAATAAGATTTCATCTTCAGTGTGGAAAGTTCCAGCTGAAGCACGGGTTGCCGTAATCTGACACTGTTCAGAGTAAGGCGCCAGTATTATATCGTCCATCTGGGCTTGTCGTAACTCTGTTTTGCCACACAGAAGTGGTGAGAAGAGGTAGGAGCTGTCCGATATTGGGTGTAGGATGCTCTGCCCTAACTCTTTCTGGGTAGTTTCATGGTTTTCATCATTCTGGTTGTCCAGGCTATGACAGTCCAAGCAATTTTGCACATATTGACGAATATCCCGATCCATGTCTGGCCTGAAGTATTTGAGGGAAGCATGTCTTAATAACGCGCGTGCACCTCGATGAGGTTGTTCCTCATGTAAATGAGGTTTATTCAATTGCTGCATAAGATGGGTTCTATATGGGAGTGGGACAACTAACTGTGTCTTGTTCCCGACTCCTCTGTAAATTAAACGTTTCTCTTTATAATATGCTCCCTGAGGAGTATGGGAGTAGTTTCCATACAACCTAGCAAAGCAAGACTTTAGGGTTTCATCATCCCTTTGTGCCTCCTTCAGCTCCGATATGTTCAGGCTGGTTATATATGAAAGCTTAGGGGCCACCTTGGGCTTGTCCTGGGTTCTCTATCTCCTCTGTTGACCTGGGTTTTTTCTCCCTAAAATGAGAAGATAGTCTACGTCTAAAACTGGGGCATTGATTTTTCCCCTCACATATCGGGTTGAAGCATCAATTTCCGCAACTGGAAGAATCATAGGCTCTATGCTCTTCCGGGACCCCTGTATTTCTACAGTTTCACCAGTGTATTGGTGGGCCTTCACCAAAGATGGAAAAACTAGAGCAAAGCACTCTAAAGCCAAATCATATAAACAACGGATTGTGTGTTTACCAACAGTTACATTACCACTATTGGGGGGATGACTGGGGTTTTCTTCATATGTCTGAAAGTCATGTTTCCTGTCGACATTGTCAACAGTAATGCAACGCTATAAGGACCTGTTTTCTGCCTCTTACAGACCGATGTGAAATGCGTGTCAGTTTTGCACGATCTGCACCATCGTCTACCAGTTCCCTGGGCTGAATTGCTCTGTTTCTGCCCTGGTGCTGTCTTGTGGTTGTTGTGCCGTTTTGTGTGTTGTCGCGTGCGTACTCTGCACATCTGTGGATTGGCGATCGGTTTTGATGGAGCCGATTATCGTAGCCGCGCTTCCTGATTGGGTTAATTTCTGCCTGGGGGTTCTGGTACCTATCGGCAAATACCACCAACTACTCAAGAGTTTCGGCCCCGTGCTCCGCCAGAAACCGTCTCATGTCAGGGGTGAGCGAGTCCTTGAACTGCTCCACGATAATCATCTCCTGCAGCCCTTCATAAGATTCATCGAAGGTGCTGAGAGATCCCCACTTCTCCAAGTACATTTCTAATCGTGTATCAAATTGCCTAAACGAATTTTCCTTCTGCCTTTTAGCCTCACGGAACTTGGCTACGGAAAGTCTCTCCGTTAGCTGAAAACGCTGAAGCAAAGCCTTCTTCAACATTTCGTAGTTTTTTACTCCTCATTGGGCATTTTGAGGAACACATCATAAGCTGATCCCCTCTGGCTCTGAGATAGCTTCATGTTGTATCTATCTATATCTAAGCTGAAGGTCGCTGTCAAGGATTCAAACCTAGAGAGCTAGATGTCTATTTCTTCAGAAGCCTGTGAATAAATATCTAATTGAAAAGAGGTCGTACTAGGGGCGGCTGCCTGAGAGATGTTTCCCCCATCGCTGTTTGGAAACTACCCTACCACTAGATTCGACTCTCCTTCCTTCAATCTCTAGTTCCTTCAGTCTGATGGCGTGGGCCTGTTCCTTCTTTACTGCTCTTTCGGTCTGTTCCTTTGCAAATGCCTCTCCTTTTCTCTTTCCACTGCTTCATGTTTCCTTGTCGCTTCTTTCTCTTCGGCTTCCTGAGCCCTTGGCTTCTCTCTTTCTTTGGCCTTCGCTCGTGCTTTGTCAGCTTCTTTTTTCTGCCTTCGCCTTTTCGTGTTCTCTTGCCATTTTCCTTTCCTCGCGTTCAGTGGCCTTTTCTGCTTTCTCCCGATCGGATTTAACCAAATTAACCCCAAAATTAGTCAGAGTTGGGCATGACAAACCTAGTTCTTTACCAATATTCAATTAAAAGGCGCGGAGGTTTTGGGACTCGGCAATTCTAAGCCAGAAGTCTATTTACAAAGCTACACAAAAAGGAAATTACTACTTAACGAGTATAACTTTAAATCACAACAACAAATTAGCTACAGCAAGTGAACTTCTTACTGCCATCACCGGTGTCAATACCTTGTCGAGGTATGGCGGCGTGCGTACCCTGATTACACCCAGAGCTATGCCAGCAGGAGTTTTACTCCTGGAAGGTTCTACCAAGCTGGACAGGTTTGCGCGGGCAGGGGTCAGACTAAAGCAGACACCCTGGTCCTCCAGGTTGAGGGTTTTACTATAGGGCTGACACCCCTGTCTATGTAAAAAGAAACGAAGTTACGGAAACGACAACAAATGAACAAACTTTGCTGCGGGACGGACATCCGTAGTCTGAGGCTCGTATGACTGTCAGTGGTGAAAGCCGAAAGGAAGCCACTGACATGAAAATGGACGTCCTGACCGCAAAACGTGAAACAAGAATAGGATTTTGGAATGTCAGGACAATGAACGAGACGGGTAAACTAAAACAGGTCACAGCGGAAATGAGAAACTATAGATTACACATTCTAGGGACAAGCGAGGGCAGATGGACAGGGACAGGAAAAGTTAAAACAGCAACAGGAGAACTTTACTCTCAAAGAGAGGATGGACAGCACAATGAAGGTGCAGTCATTATTATACAGAAAGGAATAGAAAGGACATTACTGGAATGGAAACCCATCAACAACAGACTGATAAGAATAAGATTGAGAGGGAGATTCGCCAACACTACAATAATACAATGCTACGCACCAACGAATGATAGCGATGAAGAGGTCAAGGATGAATTCTATCAACAACTGCAAAAAGAAATGGAAGACACTCCTAGATACGATCTTATCGAAGTAATGGGAGACCTCAATGTGAAAGTTGGAACACACAATACAAATAATGAAAGAGTAATGGGGAAATGCGGCAGCGGAACAGCAAACGAAAACGGGGGATAAATTAATAAGTTTCTGTAGCAATAACAACCTGGTCATTAAGGGAACACTTTTCCACACACAAAGAAATTCACAAATCAACATGGGAATCACCAAATGGTCGGGACAGAAACCAGATAGACCACATTATGATTAATGGTAGATGGAGACATGCATTACAAGATGTGAAGATAAGAAGAGGTGCGGATGTGGGAAGCGATCACCATTTAGTAGTAGCAAGACGGAAGGTGAAACTCAGAGCTGCTGGACCAACTGTAACTACACAGAAAAGGTTTGACATAAGCAAATTGAAGGACCCCCTTACCAGAAAAGCTTTTGTCGCTGATATCTACTTACTTACTCAGTCGTTCCCCTTCTACCGTGAGGTGTAGAGGTTGTGAAGAGAGAGCGCCAAACTATCCTATCAGCTGTCTTCCTCCTGGCCTGGTTCCATTCTAGTCCTCGGTCCTTCAAAGATTGTCTAATGTTGTCCTCCCAGTGGACTCTGGGTCGTCCTGGGGGTCTGGATTCCTGGCTCTTTGTTTTCCATGCTTGTCGTGGTAGCCGATCTTCTCCCATTCTGCAGACATGGCCAAACCATCTTAGTTGGGACTGTTCTTCAGGGTCTGCAGGGGGTGGGATTTTAGGCCTTGACGTATCGTCTGGTTGCCTACCATGTCTCTTCTTGTTACTTCAACCACCTTCCTCAGATACCTCATTTCTGA
The DNA here is from genome assembly GCA_024509875.1 of Oreohelix idahoensis. NCBI lineage: Eukaryota > Metazoa > Mollusca > Gastropoda > Stylommatophora > Oreohelicidae > Oreohelix > Oreohelix idahoensis. Next base: position 577,297 of record JAMPIV010007212.1, on the reverse strand, counting down.
GGTTTAGATCTGGCTTTTATGGGTTGTAGTCATTGCCCATGACTCGCATCCATATGTCAAGACTGGGACATAAGTGGAGCGGTATACAGCCATCTTCATTTTCTTACCAACCTCTCTCTTGCTGAGGAATCCTCGATTTATGGCCTGAAAAAGTCTCCCAGCTGCTGCTTTTCGAGTGGCCAACTCTTCTTTGATGCCTCCCTTTCGGTTTATAATAGCTCCGAGGTATTTAAAGTGGTCGACCTGCTCCAGGAAATGTTCTCTCAGCTTAAAATCCGCACTGGATCTCATCCAATTTTGGCTCAGCTAGGCGTCGGAGTCTCTGCTCTAGGATTCTAGAGTTGATTTTACCAGGGACACTTAGAAGGGATATGCCTCTGTGGTTTCCACATTGTCGATTGTCATCTTTTTTTGGAAATTGGTGTTATGATGTCAATTTCCCAATCCTTTGGTATGGTCTTGTTGCACCACGCTGAATGTATGACCCTTAAGAGTAATAGGTCACCTGATGCTCCCATGTACTTAACCATTTCTGGTGTTATACCATCATGCCCTGCTGCTTTGCCCATCTTGATTTTCTCCAGTGCTGCCTTCAGTTCTTCCATCTTTATGTCATCTTCATCACCACTGGTTTCATCTTCTGTGCTAGTGGTTATCATTTCTGATGCTTGACCTTGCTCACCATCAAGGAGTTCTGAGAAATATTCTTTCCATCTTTCCATTACTTCCTTCGGGGCAGTAAGCAATTTGCCTTGCTTGTCCTTTATAAATTTGATAGGGCATTGTTTTTCCTTCCTCATGTTCTTTAGGGTCTTATAGAACAATTTCTGGTTTTCTTGCGCATCTTTTTCTAGCTTTTCTCCAAATTCTTCCCAGGACTTCTGTTTTGCTGCTAGCACGTTGTTCTTTGCTTCTGTTCTAAGAATCACATATTCTCTATATTTCTCTATTTGGCGTGCTGTGTTTTTAGCTCCTAAGTATTGTTTCCATGCCATTTTCTTCTCTCTTATTTTCTCTTTGACTTCCTCTGTCCACCAAGGTGTCCTCTTTCTCTTGTTCCCAAGTCGGACTTAACCACATGCTTCTGCAGCAGCTGTCTTTATGATGTCCTTGAATGTAAGCCAGGGTGTTTCCAAGTCATCAGGTTGTTCTTCTGTGTTTCTCACCGCTCTAGCAATAAGCCCCTGATATCTGGTCTTAATTTCCTGCTCTCTCAGCTTGCAGGTCTTAATGCTCATTTCTCCCGTTTGTTTACTAGGTTTCTTGCGTGATGTTGGGCAGTTCCTAGGCTGAACAACTCTTTCAGTTGTTCTTTTGATTGTAAGCAGGTAGTGATCACTTCCAATCTCTGGCCCCCTCCAGACTCTAGCATCCCGGACATATTTGAATTAGTTCCTCTTAACAATGGCATAGTCGATCACTGACTTCTCATTCTTTGTTGGTTCATATCTAGTGTATGCATGTATGCGCTTATGGGGGAACTTTGTGTTTGTAATAACCAGATTCTGTTCACTGCAGAATCTAAGGAGTCGCTTTCCATTGTCATTGAGAGTATCTTCTCCATATCTTCCGATAACTCTACCCCATCTAGCATGGTCATTTCCAACTCTGGCATTGAAATCTCCGAGCATGATAATTTCATCTAGGCAGTCATCCACTGTCCTTTGAAGCAGCTCGAAGAATTCCTCCTTGACCTCTGCTCTCTCATCCTCATTTGGCCCATACACTATGACCAGGCTGACTATGGTTTCTCCTTCTTTTAGTTTTACAACCATAATGCGCTCCGTGAAAAAGTTCCATCCCTTGATACTATCTTTCTGGTTTTTGGCCACAATGCAACCCACGCCCCCTTTAGCTCTTTCAGATGTGGGTACACCACTGTATAGCAGCGTGTTGCCATCGAGATCCATGACTCCTTGTCCCTTTTTCTTTGTTTCCGTTATAGCCAGAATTTCTAGTTTTGCTTTTCTCATCTCTTCCACCAGTTCCTCTTCTTTCCCATTTATACCTCTTGTGTTCCAAGTTCCATAAGTCGTAGTCCGTAGTCCGTTCCAGTTCGTCGCCTTTAGAATCAGTCCGGTTTTCTCTCTTGTAGTTCGCGTAATCATGTTTTAAAGCAAACAGGTGATTGGCCTGTTGTGCCTTTGCATAGTGGAGGGGCTGCCTCCTTACGGCCTCCATGCAGGCCGCCCTCCTCCATTTTCAGCCGGGCTTGGGATCGGCCTAGGCGGAGTTCTGGCTGATATCAAGAAACGATATCAATTTGCCAAAAGTCAGGAAAAGACATTGATGATATAGACCAGAAATTCAACACCATTTCAACAATATATAAGGAAAGCAGCAAATCATGCTTGGGATTCCAGGAAAGGAAGAAGCAAGACTGGATGACATCAGAAACATTAAACACCATAACGATGAGAAAGGAAATGAAAAGAAAGAAAACAGAAGCGAAGTCCCCCAGGTTGAAGCAACTATATAACGAACAGTAGTCAGCTGGACAAGGAAGTAAAACGCCAAACCCGAGCCAACAAAAGGAATTTCCTAGACGATCTTGCAAGACAGGCAGAAGAGGCAGCACTGAGAAATAAACAAAGCACAGTATACAAAATAACTAAAATCATCAGCGGAAAACGAGGTGCAAACAATATTACATTAGTAAGAGATAAGCAAGGAAATCTCATCACGACAGCAGAGGGACAGGAAACAAGATGGGCAGAGCATTTCAGAGAAACTCTGAACAAGGAACCACCAGAGACACAGCTGAATGTTCCTGAGGCTGAAAACGATCTAGATGTTAATACAGACATTCCACGAAAAGAAAAAATCATCACAGCAATCAAAGGGTTAAAGAATGGAAAAGCTCCTGGCCATGATAACTTAAATGCAGAGCTATTTAAGACAGACCCTGAGCTAGCAGCAGAACTATTAGAACCACTATTTGCACAAGTCTGGAAAACAGGGACAACACCAACGGAGTGGAACAAAGGAATATTTGTCAAATTGTCCAAGAAGGGAGATCTTGCAGACTGCAATAATTGGAGAGGAATCACTCTTCTCTCAGTTCCCAGCTAAATAGTAGGCAGGATAATTATACAGAGAATTTCAAAAGCAGTAGACCACAAACTGAGGAAAGAACAAGCAGGATTTAGAAAGAACAGAAGATGTGCAGATCATATATTTACCCCCCAGGAACATTATAGAGCAGTGCTCAGAATGGCAGAGACAGCTGTACATTAATTTTGTTGATTTTGAAAAGGCTTTTGACAGTGTACATAGGGACAGTCTACGGAAAATACTGAGGGCTTATGGAATTCCAAGCTGCATAGTGTCAATCATAAAAAGCCTCTATGCCAACTTTACGTGTAGCGTTGGGCAGAGCAACCTAACCTTTGAGGTGAAGACAGGAGTACGACCGGGATGCCCCTTATCAACCAATCTATTTTTAACAGTCATAGACTGGGTGATGCGTCAGATAACAGAGGGAAGTCCAAGAGGAATAAGATGGACTAAATTTTCTATATTGGAAGATCTGGAAAATGCAGATGACATTGCACTACTAGAACATTCCCATCAACACATCCAGGAAAAAACGGATAGACTTAATAAGTATAGCCAGCAGGTGGGCCTAAACAACAATCTAAAGAAGACAGAGGTCATGACGCTCAATGTGAGCAACCATGAGACCATAACAGTAAGGAATCAGCAACTGGAACTGACAGACACCTTCACATACCTAGGATGCATAGTAACACCACACGGCGGAGCATGCAAAGACATCAACAACAGAATGAACAAAGCAAAACAGCCTTTTTTAGTCTAAACACCATCTGAAAGTCCTCTCAGTACAGCACGAATACAAAATTAAGACTATATGAGAGCTGTGTGCTTTCTGTGCTTCTCTGTGGTGTGGAATACTGGAGAGTAACAGAGAAGGTAATGTCGAAATTGTCCTCTTTCCACACAACCTGCCTAAGAAAAATGTTCCGAATCTTTTGGCCGAATACTATCACCAACCAAGAACTGCTTACTCGGAGCAAGCAAGAGGACATGCACACCATCATAACTGGCAGACGCTGGAATTGGGTTGGCCATGTCCTCAGAAGGGACCCTCGATGGCGGAGTACTGTGGAGGCTGAGATGCAAAGAATGAAACATAGTTGGGGCACTGTACGAAGGATGGCCACCGACCGAGCAAAGCGGAATCAATTTGTTGCTGCCCTACAAGACGCCACCAGGCGTAATGGCCACTGACCGCTTTGACGTCGGTGGCTAAGGATAAAAGAAGAAGAAGAAGTGAACTTCTTATTTTGCCATAACCTTTTGTTATAGACAATTTTGTTTCTTTCCAATTATTATTTGAACAATTATTTTACTGTTATTTATGAATGCACCGTATGCTCAATTTTATCAAAAAATACACTCTGACAATGGTTTTTCAGTAAATCTGAAATTTATGTCAGCCAAGTCTAGGAGATTAACTAGACAGGATCTATAATTCGTGACAGGACCCCAATTCGTCACGAGTTACCTCCTCTTTGCTCTGCAGTAGTGGTCCAACAGTGGCCAAAACCTAAAGCATCTAATGGGGGTCGTCTAAGGTGTCAACCTTCGCACAAGATCACTTTTGGCAGAGTTGTTGATAGAAGGATAATGATGCTTCTACCTCGAAGTAGTGTTCACAAGATATTCGGAAAGCTAGAACAATGGTATCTGCCGTCAACTTTTGTGAAGGATTGTCTTATAATTAGCTCGTTCAAACCCCAGCTGATCTAATTCAGTGAAATCTTAATTATTATTTTATAGTTATGTTAAAGTGTATTTAAGAAATTGACTGAGACATACGGGTGCACTGCATTCTAAATGATTAAATCAACGTTTACTTTGTAAATATACAAATAACAAATTTAATAATTAATTATGGTTAACAATTTAAAATTGAATAATTCTTTTTAAAAAGTACTCATTACAGCGTGATGTTATAGTTTTCGAATAATAGACGGTTCACTTGGCAGCTTTTAAGTTTGTACTTAGCTGCCATTAGTTTGATGGTTTTGCTCCCGCTGATGTTTGGTTTGCAGATACTCGTAGATGACTGGATCAATCGTCACTGGTCAAGTCTGAAAGTTGACACGTTCCAAGAAGTATCAAGGAGTAATCACAAAGCTGGTCCCGTGTCCCTAAAACCCGTCTGATGATGATGTCTAGCGTCGACTTCATGCCACTTATACTCTCACTTGTTCCAGAGATAGTAACCTCAATTAGTACCACCGACTAGTGTCACAAAAGAAGAGAACAAATACCCTCTTGAGTATTGAGTTTTCCTGACACACACTCATGTGCCCCCCCCCTCCCTTCTTTTCATTCCACCATCCCATCTTCCTCAGAACTTTACCCTCTCTGAGAATTAAACTTAATCCCAGTGAGCCGAAAACGTTCACTACATTTAGATTAAATAGGTTTACATTTACCTGTACATTTGTTGAAGAGGTTAACAATATAAAAAGTATGTACATCATTTCTCTCATCATTCACTCACTGCTCCAAGTCGCGAGTGTCGAACTAGAGGATGTCTGAGTTAGACAGAATATGAATGAGTAATGTGAAAGTAGAGAAAAGTAAAGTCACTAATGAAAATATGGAGAGAGATATGACTTCTGGAGAAGAGAGATTTAATCAAATATCTAAGGTCTACTTCCCAGCCATACTCGAGATTATGTTTTAATATGTCATACCTTTCTCCGTCCTCTCATGCAAAATAGGAACATCTTTTACAGTAAGGACTACAACAGCAAACATCAAGTGACAGTTAGAATAGAATGAATTCTGGCCGCTTAGAACATATTAATATATTTATTAAAGAAACTACGATAACAAAAAAACTTAATAACTTAATATGTCACAATCACAGAAAAATACTTTACTCAATCTCTCAGACAAAACGTCTCACTCCAAACCACCAACACCCGTACACGTTCTCACCACCAAGATAATCTAACTAAAGGGGTTAGGCCCCCAGTTTCGCAAGGAAACGGCCACTCCTGTACTGAAATTAATCCTAGTAGGTAAGGTTCTTCCTCAGCTAGGAAAAATAACACTGCACTATTCCACCTAATTTGGTATTCTAAGGCTCTCTCGGTAACAGCTTTGTATCAATCCTAAGCGTTCACAATTTCTTGTGGCTGGTGGCCACACTAGCAATTGAAGGAGATTACACCGAGTGCAAAAATACTTGCACCCACTGATATATAGATCCAAACGACGAGGACTTTTGCTGGCGAGCGAGTATCAAGTAGGCGTGCTGGGGCGCCTCTTATACTGGATAATGAAAACTTGAACTACAAGACACGTGACGAGTACTGACAACTGACTGCTCCTCTCGGTCGTTCATTCAGTATACTCAGAGGTAACCAGCTATCATAGGTCGGACAGTGTTGCCAAAAATGAATGGATGGCAAAGTCGACAGCCCATATGTGCTGAGATGATAGTTAACTGCAACTGGCGGCAATATGTGCTGTAGGTAAATAATCCAGGACGCAAGACTACTGCTTACGTGTAGGTAACAGAAATCGATGTAGAGTGGTATACTCCAGACAGCACGAGTAATGTGTGCTTTACAAGTACTGGCTATCGATGAATCTTTCTGTCGGCATCCCGTATACTCCGAGTTAACTGGCTGTTAATGGGTCGGGCAGGGTTCCGAAAATGACTGGATGGCAAAGGGGACAGCTCATATGCGCTGGAGCGATAGACACTTTCAACAATGGGCTGTGGTTAAGTAATCCACGCAGCTGCCTTATAGCTGAAACCTGACAGTACGACGTAGACTGCCTTGTAATATTTATTATGTGGAAGTTGTAATCCACAGACAGCAGCAATCATATCAGGAAGCACAGAACAAATGTTCTGACCAAGGCTCAGAAAATATACAGCAATTCAATATCCCATTACTACTCGTAGCCTACACTTCCCCGGTTATTCTCTCACCCATGCACAATAAAAACAACCTTCCACTTCCACTCGCCGTTTCTCTCTCTCTCACAAAATCATAACAAACCCCGTCTCTCGCCCTCTCTGCTCTATTATGCCGAGGGAATCCTACCTCTGTAAGCCCCGCCCCAAGTCTCTGTTTACAAGCACGCGTTTCTGACGCGATGCAAGGCGATCTGAGGCTACAAATATTCATACACACACACCTACATAGTCCCACAAACTATGGTAAAGCGAGACCACATTTAGGTATTCACACCTTCCCTGATAACTCTATGTGGCCCGAGACATAATCATCCAAGTAGGGACAACACTGAATGAGTTATCCAAAATTTAGCGTTGGGTTTACACTCTCTCTCTCTTTCCCTCTCTCTCTCTCTCTCTCTCTCTCTCTCTCTCTCTCTATATATATATATATATATATATATATATATATATATATATATATATATATATATATATATATATATATATATATATAGCAAAAACTCTTCACAGTAATATTATACCTACCCAAGCGGAAAATTGGTTAATAATATTATAAACGGCTCCCACTTTCTGTCTTAAGAATGAAAAAAAAAACATTCCTAGCTAACACTTAGTGATTATAGATAGTGGCTCACTTAATAAAATTTAGAGCTTCCCGGTCACGACAAAAAAATTACCTTAAGGAAAAAGAATGTATATACATTTAAGATGAATTAAAGTAACACGAGATCTTTATTCTATTAGGTTAAGCTAACACCCCACTGAATTAAATAAGTAAATGTGTGCTTACCGAATAAAGAATAATTCCTTCACTACAACTGCTATTTAGCTCTGAACCATAATATCACTGTGTCCAGTGGCAGAATTTTCTTGAGACAACGGTATTGAGTGATAAAGACTTACTTACTTACTTACTTAGTCGTTCCCCTTCTGCCGTGAGGTGTAGAGATTTGAAAGAGAGAGCGCCAGACCACCCCACCACCCGTCTTCCTCCCAATCTGGTTCCAACCCAGTCCTCGGTCCTTCAAAGACCGTCTAACGTGTCCTCCCAGGGGACTCCGGGTCGTCCTGGGGGTCGGATCCCTGGCCCTCTGCCTCCCATGCCTGTTGTGGTAGCCGATCTTCTCCCATTCTGCAGACATGGCCAAACCATCTTAGTTGCGACTGTTCTATCTGGGTCCGCAGGGGATGGGACCCTTGGCCTTGATGTATTGTCTGGCCGCGGACCACGTCTTTTCAACCACTTCAACCCCCTTCCTCAAATACCTCATCCCTGAGGTCTGGATCTGGCCTCCGTGGGCTGCAGTCACCTCTCACGACTGGCATCCACACGTCAAGACTGGGAAACAGGTGGAGCGGCACAAAGCCATCCTCGCTTTCCCATCAACCTCTCTCCCGCCGAGGAATCATCGATCTATGGCCTGAAAAAGTCTCCCAGCTGCTGCCTCCCGAGCGGTCAACTCTTATCTGATGCCTCTATTTTGGTCTATAATAGCTCCGAGGTATTTAAAGTTGTGAGTGATAAAGACACCTCGTTTAAATAGTAAGATAAAGTCTGCAGGTGTCTGATCGTGGCTTCTGCACGTGCAAGGATCTAACGTAACAGGACATAAGGGTCTAGGGAAATGTTTCCCTGGCAACTTTAGATACAGGAAAAAGACGTATCTAACGCAACACTAGGCAGTCTTACGAGTGACCTGACTTCGAGATTCTAGACGCAGGCGGAAGGATGAAAAGTTAAAGTTACTTCCCCATGTCCAAGAGTTCTCTGTAAATCAAAGAATAGGAAACTAGCCGCCATCTACAAGAAAGGCAGAATAAAAGGACCTTAAGCTAGATGCCGATGTCCACGTGTAAAGGAGTGGAATTTAGCCTGTCCAACGTAAGATTGACATGATCAATGCCAGAAATAGCTGTATTAGGAGCTATAAGATAGAAAAGCGTAGGAAGACAAAAAAAAAGAGAACAAAACAAGGCAGAGCACTCGGCTAAAAGTGACAGAAATTTTTTCGACTCACGACACTCCATATGGAACTTGGGACTACCTCTTCTGTTGGTTCTCTATAAGAAACTCGCATACAGCAGTCACCAGCCCTTGCAGTGGGGGCTCATCATCATTATATATGCTGAGGTTGCCAGCGTTGTATGACTTGGATATCCACTAGCAGTTTTCACATTTAATATTCACATGTCAATATATACATATTTTTTACGTGTGAATAATGTACAATATAGAATTAAAAATGTACAACTCACCCCAAATTATCTTTGGAATCATAGACTGGCTTCTGGCTCAGAGAAATAGTTAAGGCAACTTGTTTAAGATGCCTATTCTACGTTTTCTGGGATGTTACTTTACAATAAGCTCCCACTCTGACTTCGTGTTCAGATTCCTAGGATTTTTCTTACGAGCGCCTGAAAACATACCTTTATGTTTGTCTAATATTAATTTACTGTTTACAGGCCTCGGGTTTCTCTTCCTTATGTGTCATTAATGAATTTCACAGTGCTTTCAACCGACTAAAATTTCAGGTTATATTTCAACTTTCGTTCCACGCACGTTGTTGCTTACTATTAGACCAGGCTCCAATCAGAAATGTTTTTATGTTTACATCTCGAATGCCGGCCAATAGTTACAATCATGCGTGATTTGATGGGGTCTATTCAAAAATTTTCTGATAGGAAAATTCTGCGTGTTATTTAAAAACGTCACTTTCCAAATATGGCATTGACATTTCCGTCAATTTTCGGTAATGATTGCACTACAACTCCCTACATTATCACAAGTAATGTCTTTGTAACACTTCTGTCCGGAATCTATTAATACATTCCGTCTTTCAGGTGCATGTCTGTAATATGTCCGCAGACGGATAATTTATCTCCCCGTCCTTGTGCAAACACCGACCCTCGTTTAACCAACTGTGCTGTGACTCTTCACGACAGTAATTTGTGAATCATAATAGCTATATCAACGCTAAATAAACGTTCTGGGCGTACCTCGTGTTAATCCGTCGTGTTCAATGTTTGGTACACGAGAATTTTACCAACATGACTGTGGTTAATATTCCATCACCTGTCTAGTCTCTCAGTATGGATGGTCAGGTAAAACAGACAAGACGAATTATTACGGAGAAAAAGTGCAAACAATGACTAAAATAACAATACTGCCGGAGAGGAAAAGAGAGCGAACCCAATTATGTGATAGCGGGAGTGAAATTTCGTTGTTAATCTACAGCATTGTAAGACTACTTCACTGCATTTCCACCTCGACATGGAGAAATCTCAGACAGCCAGAATAACGAATAGAATCAAGATTCGCCTGATTTTCATGTCAGGAGATCCAATACTTAAAAAGAGGCAATTTTCTCTTAGTTTGTTTCTCAAGTTGCCAGTAGTCGACGATTAACGCTTACAACAGATGGGTCTTGAAGACGCTTGCCTGGAGAACCTAAGTAGTTATACCGATCTTGTTGCAATGGACGCGCTACTGCCCCCAGATTTGACTATTGAAGAGAAGGACCAGTCTAAACATATGTGGGAACCAACAGCGACTAAAGCAGATGCCAACTGACCCCACACCATCATCTAAGTAGCATACAGCACAGCCACTGGACATTTACAAATTGTCCTCTTATCCACCAAAATTTAACATCATCCAAAGAGGACAAATATCATAACTTAATTTTTTAAATAAACAGCATAATTTATTTTAATCCTCTTAATGAGTTAACATCTCATAATTGATTATTAAACTTGTTATATGCAAATGTAAGTCTATAGTCGATTTCATCATTATTGAGTGAATTTGCACCCGTATAACTCAGGTTTAAAAAAAAAATACATAACCTCCTAGAGCTAGCCAATTAGTAGTTGCTGAATCACTTTCAGCTGGGGGCTCAGAAAATACGAGTCAATACCTTTACTCACAGAAAGACGTGGGAGAATAATAAGTTCATGACAGCTTAGATGATCTCAGATGTAATGCTTGCTTTTCATTAAAATCTTGTGAGGCTGCCTGAAGTAGAAGCATCATTCTTCTGTTTATATCTCTGCCAAGAGTAACCTTGAGCGAAAGTTGATACTTTTGAAGACCCTCATTTTATACCCTAAGTTTGGTCACTGTCGGACCACTACAACAGAGCAGGGGAGACAGTCCGATTCACACCGTTTAAATAAATACCGGATTCACATTTTTTTTTAAATTTCATGTTTGTTTACTTCTTTCCTTTATTTAATTTTATGTTAAAACACAAAACAAAATTATTTACGGATTCCCCGAGCAAAGAACGTGAAAAGCCTCACGACAACATTAGACAATCTCTGAGGGACCGAAAACTAGATTTGACCCAGACCAGGAGGAAGACAGCCGATAGAATAATATGGCACTTTCTCTTGCAAACCTTTAAACCTCAGGATAGAAGACGAATTACTAAGTAAGTATGTATGATTATATATATATATATATATATATATATATATATATATATATATATATATATATATATATATATATATATATATATATATATATATATATATATATATATATATATATATATATAGCACATATGGTAGATCTGTAGAGGGCTCAGTGTTTCTAAAGTAGTAGCTAAAAGCTCCTGGGTTGTCGATCCCTGCTTACACGAAATCGACGTATATCACCGGTTGTCTTTTTTCCAACTTTTTAGAACCATGCGATGAGCAGACAACAAAGACATGTACCTCTGCAGACGTGATAGAAATACAACTATACTCAAGACCAAAAGAAACGCACATATTAATTGTTCTGATTTTCAGACAACTAAAATAAAAAAAATCAAGTTTAAATCGTCTTTAAACACAACTTTAGCAATGCAGGACGATACAGCACGTGGAAAATTTTTGCTTCGGTGCGTTGTTTACGGCGTAGATGAGCAAACGCTCAGAATAAAAATTCATTACAGTTCGTGCATTTCATGATTTTTCATGCACGACTTTTGGTTGTCTGTTGTTCACCCAATTCTCTATAAAATGCGCGTAGAACCCATAAAAATTTCACACAGCAAAACGATGCCTAGACTGATATTGACGAGCGTAATCAAGCAGTGGGAATGTTTAGAGGTGGAGCATCAGTTAAAGAGGTGTCCCAGGCATTTCAAGTTCACCATACCTCGATTTATCGTCTATTGCATCGAAACCAAACAACAGGGACCATCGCCGACCGACCCCGGTCTGGCATTCCACAGCAGTTGGAAATCGTAAAGAATTGGCCATAACGCCGCTGCCCTGGCATCGTTTTGCTGTGTGACATTTTTATGGGTTCTACGCACATTTTATAGAGAATTGGGTGAACAACAGACAACCAAAAGTCGTGCATGAAAAAAATCATGAAATGCACGAACTGTAATGAATTTTTATTTTGAGCGTTTGCTCATCTACGCCGTAAACAACTCACCGCAGCACAAATTTTCCACGTGACAGTATCGTCTTGCATTGCTAAAATTGTGTTTAAAGACGATTTAAACTTGATTTTTTTATTTTATTTGTTTGAAAATCAGAACAATTAATATGTGCGTTTCTTTTGGTCTTGAGTATATTTATGTTATACAACTATTATACAACTCATAATGTGCTCTATTTTACATTTGTGTAGGAGAACACTTAGTTTATATGACACGGCCCTTGAAATAACCGGATGAAATACTTAACGCTCGTGACCCTATTTTAAAATGAAGGACAATATAACCTGCCATACAGTGTATTAACATTTGTTTCACGGTTTCCTTACATAGCTCTACTCTATTTTATGCTTTTTTGTGGTGGTGTATGTAAATTGAGTACCAGAATCGTGTTTTCCGAGACCTTCAGCCAAGACTAGATGTGTTAAAATGAGGCAATGATTGTTAAACGTAAATTTAGTACATATTAATGAGCGTCCGATTGACAGAAAGGTGCCGGGTTATAAATAATATGGCGTCACGCTCGTCTACCCGTTGTAAATAAGTACTGTACCTCTTTCTTGAGTTAGGGATGGAAAAAAAAGGCAGCTAGGAAGGGAACTGGTAATCCCACTTCTCCTTGCTGGACGTAGTATAATCCTCTCCGGCAGTATCTGCTATAGCAATACCTTTTTTTTAAAATCCCCGTTAGAACACTTTCCTTTCGCGTCGTACTTACCAGGTTCCGGAATCCGAAACCTCATAACGTCGCGCTCCAGTCTACCCAACTTTTTTTTTTTTTTAATTAATGAAGAAAAATATCCCGTTCAACCTCTGATGGGTTATAATTAGGATATATATTGTTTTCAATTCCAAATAATATGAACAACTGCCGATATGAGAAAGTGGCATCACATTTTGTCAAATCATTGTAAATAGGGACAATCACAATTGTGCTTATATGTTAAATAAATAAATTAACAAAATAAAAATAAAAAAAAACAAAGCAACAAACAAAATCAAGAAGAAACTCTGAACAAGATTAATATTAAAGTGGAGGGGTGTAAAGGCCTGGTGGTTCCAGTTATATACGAGTAACTGACTTTAACAGATATTTAATTGACTTTCATCTGTTAAAAGTCATATGCATTGTAAGAACAGCATCAGACCTTCACATTCCCAGCCACTATATATTAACATGTGTTCGTGTTAAATATTGTTTGACTATATTATGCAGTTCCCTAGGTCTGTCTATTCTTAACACCTCTTCTATATTTATAGGTAAGTTGGATGCTTGCAAATAATCTAATATTGGTATTCTCATTTGTTCATACCTCTTACATTTTAACAAGAAATGTTCTATATTATTGTCTTGAAGACATCCTGCACAGTAAGGTTCTTCTATTCTGAAATAGCCGTTTCCCAGCTGTAGTCTGAGAAGTTTCTTATTACTGGGAATTTTCAATTCCCTAGATATCTGACATTTTTTTGTTGGAGCCTTGAACATCTTATATTGTCGTAAATTTATTTGAGATTGATCTTAGAAATAGTGGTCCCGTTAGAGTGAAGAATGATGGTGAAGGCTCTATGATAGAAAGGGGTAAGAAATAGATAGTTGATTCACAAGGGTGCTGAAAAGAGTAAGGACAGTCTCTGAGATCGGGTAATTTCTCCGATCTGCCTATCTTACGAAATTTTTTGTTTATCTGTAAACTCCTAAACCTCTCCTGGCTAAACAATTTTTGCCAGTTACTCAACACTCATGTACACACACCAATTTGGTGCTTCAAATACACATACGTGAATACAAACTACATATAACATATATGGGGTAATGGGTCGGCCAACACAGTAATATCAGTTTTATGGTGTTTATTATCATTAAACCAAAATAACAACATTTAGCATGGTACAGTCAAAAATCATAGTTACAGAAAAATACAAATACCAAGGTGGGGGGGGGGGGGTTGAGGAGTAGTATCCCAATATGCCCTTCCCGCTTGTATAGACAAAGAAAACCCAGTCCACAGACAAGAGATAATTTAACCCAAAAATAGATTTATTTATTCTGATAGGGGGTTTTACAATATTTGGTATGGGGTGTAGGAACAGAGTCCTAGTATTCTCCAAGTTATCCCTTGACTAAGCAGATTAAGGGAGGGGAAATAAGCAAAGATAAGCAATCCCACTTACAGAGAACAATACAAGAAATACAGTATAAGGATATTTACCAAGTAAAGAGAATTATAAGTTAGCTAATAGGTCTCATTCATTCATGCACGCTAGCGATGGCCATCACACGTTTTCTCACACTTACCGATCGTAGAATCTGGCACTCCATAGAATAACACAAACAGCAATTAAATTACTCAATAAACTGTCTGAGTCTTTTCCTTCGTTTTCCAGCCCCAGACTAGCGGGTTTGGCGTTTAGCAAATTTTCCCGTAATCGCTGGAAGGTGAAGCATTAGTGTTCCTTTTTGATTTATTATCTAAAAATTTCTATGGGATGGCACTGGCACAGGTAAAGTTATGAGAAGGTAGTGGTCTCCTGGATTTTCACCGCTGGTGGGGTAAAACTTCTATAGCGTGATGACAAAGACTGAACAGTGAGGTATGTTTTTCTTCGGGGTTTTTTAAATCCAGTGAAAAATACGTGACTGTCAGTGTACATAGATGATAGATTCTTTTCCACATCAGACCAGTAACAATAAAATATATCGCTCTGGCAATTGTTCTTCTCCAGTTAATCTTTACAGACTATATTGATTTATGATTTAAATGTTCTTGGGTTTGCTTTCTCTCATGTAAATTTAGACAGCGAGACCGCACAGGCCGCCACAAGATTATATTTAAATGTTCAAAAATTCTGGATGTTGAAGAACCGAGTCTGGAGGACTCTATAATTGCTGGGACGCAAAGGTGTATGATCATTCTATGTGAAAAAATAGAAAAACATGAAATCATATTCTGACGCGCGATAATTTTACAGTTAAGACTCTTTTATACACTCGCGTATTCAATTATATATATTTAAGAAAAACTCTCCGCGAGCCTAATGGTTAAAAACCATATATATATATATATATATATATATATATATATATATATATATATATATATATATATATATATATATATATATATATATATATATATATATATATATATACACAGAACTAAACTGTATTAATTGGTTATAAATCCCTTAACGGCTTCAAAATTAATTTAAGCATCTGTTATATTGGGAAATAACGTATAGATATCATTTAATTTACAACTGGAAACTTTTGAGATTGGTTTATTTAATAGGTTTAAATTAACACAAAATCCAGTGAAATAAAAATGAAAGAACTAGACCACTGATCACTTGAAACTAATATATTTTACCGTTGCACAGAATGAATTCACTCCAATATAGCCGAAAATCTAGAGGAAATCTAGCAGGATTCTACTATAAGCTAGTGCTTCTTTAAATCTCTGGCAAACGAATGATAAACTGCATTCTTCAGTGGTCTCAATATATATTAAATAAAATGAGAGGTAATATCTAGATGTTAAGTTTAACGCCTTATTTGAAATCAGGGAACATTCTGATTCCTGCGCCGCCAGTCCCCGCACTATTACCCAACTCTCTGATTACTCGTCTTTCCCCGTTCGTCTCGTTCTGCGAACGGTTTCAGCACTATTCTCTGTTTCGCACTGAGATGCTAGACAAAGGCGTGAAACTGCTTCGTCCGTTTTGGGGACCAACACTGCCTTTAATCGTATACCGCTTTCCTCGTTGGACTTTGGCAACGCCCTACTAGTCATGGGGGACAGGCAAGGTAGGGAAATAACTGCTTATAATCTCTCTAGAGATTGGCAGTAGGCGTGGTTTAACCTCCCCTAAGACAAAGCGATATCCTGGATGCAAGCCTGATAAACTGTCTACATATTAATTAGCCCACGTTGTAGAATTCCACGTTTCTATTGTGCATGCTAATGAGCCCGCGTGGAATCAACGCTGACTATTGTGTTTCACACAAATCCAGGGGCTGCGATGCTATTCGAGGGTACAATCCTATCATCTCACGGTTCAGGAACAGCTGAGTTTCATCCGTCACATTTATGCATGTCTTCCTTTCAGATTTTTATCCCACTCTGCTTTCCATTCATCTGTTATTAAATCTTTAATTAAGCTCTTAATCTCTGATTTACTCGTCCCTACATTTATTAGATTTTTATCAGATCTACCTTTCTTGTCTTCTTTATCTGTCTTTTCGTTTCCTTCTATGCCAACATGTGAAGGTATCCAAGCAATTAAGACTGAACATCCTCTGGAATATAAGTATGTAGTAACCAGAAATATCTCCTCTGCTATATCAGGTCTACTACATTCTCGTAAGTTTCTAAGTGCTTTAATTGTTGAAAGAGAGTCAGTTAAAACTGTTAGCTTTTTGGGAGGGTTATTAGAGAATATGTCAAGTGCTTTTAGTATTGCCACCATCTCTGCAGTGAAAATGGATGTATTTTCCGTGATGCTACATTCTTTTGCCATTTTCCATATTGGAATATATATTCCTATCCCCAATTTGCCATCCTCTCCCTTGGATCCATCTGTGTACACAGTAATGCTGTCTTTTGATATTTGTTGTATATATTTATTAGCTGTGTTTTTAATATTTTCTATATTATTTGTTTTCTTAAGTATTTCTGCTAGGTGGTAGTCCGTGTCTGGTTTCTTGATTTCCCAGGGCGGAATCACTGGCTTGTATTCACAACTGTTATTAATTGATGTAATAAATGTACCCAGATGGACAATTTCCTCCATACACTTCCATCCTGTAGGGTATCTAGTGGTATTCATTGGATTGGCATGAGTTGTTAGTTGGCATCTGGTAAAAGCTGTATGTGCTGGGTGAGACTTATCTAACATAACTCTGTTCATGTAATTTAGTCTTAACTCCTTTCTCCGTAATTCTAATGGTAGAATTCCTAAAGTCACTTCTATAGCTCCCATTGATGTTGATCCGATTGCACCTGCTATTGTACATAAAGCCTGATGCTGAATTCTGTCTAATTTAATCTTGTTACTGTGTGCAGCAGAGTCATATATCATACTTCCATAATCTATTTTTCCTCTAATAAAAGATTTATAAAAAGTGAGCATTGTCTTAGTGCTTGCACCCCATCCATTACCTTTCAAATATCTTAATAAGTTAGTCAATCCTCTGCAAGACTCCACTACTTTATCTATATGTTTATTCCAGTTCAGCTGTTGGTCCAATATCATTCCTAGATATCGAGTGGTTTGCACTGTATTAATGTTTTGCCCTTGGATATTTATGTCTATAATTTTATTTTTTACAACCCTACCTTTACTGAAGATCATACCCAATGTTTTATTTGTATTCAGCTGAAAACCCCATTTTGTCATCCATTTACATACTTTATTTATTTGCTTCTGTAGATCCTTATATAGTTTTGGCAGATGTCTCCCAGTCCTCCATATAGCAACATCATCTGCAAACTGTGACAATTTATTTGTTATATCATTAAATTCCTCACCAAAATCAGTTACCATTATTGTAAAAATTGAAGGAGACATTACTGATCCTTGGGGTATTCCATTTTGTTGTTCATACAGTTCTGATCTATCATTGTTTATCTGAACAGTGAAATATCTATCTTGCAGGAAATTCTCTAAATAATTATATATTTTACCGGTTACTCCTATCTTATTCATTTTAAAGAGAGCACCCTCTCTCCAGCATTCATCATAAGCCCTAGCTATATCAAAAATACTACCACAGTTTTTTCTTTCTTTTGAAATCCTGATTTTACTTCATGTTCCAATTTCATTATCTGATCCACAGTGCATCTGTTCTTCCTAAATCCTGACTGAGTTTTATTATATACATTATTCTTTTTCAAATAAAACTTTAATCTTTTATTTACTATGGTTTCTAATATTTTACCTAGATGGGAAGTTAAAGAAATTGGTCTGTATGAACTGACATCATGGGCATCTTTTTCTGGTTTTAGTATTGGAATAATTACTGCTGTTTTCCATGTTTTGGGAATTTTTCCTGTATTCCAAATTTTGATTAAAAGGGATGTTATAACTTCTATGGTACTTTTTGGTATGTGTTTCAAGATTTCATAGCTCAAGATGTCATGCCCTGCTGATGTATTTGTTTTGTCCTTTATTGTATTTTCAACTTCTTCCATTGTAATATCTGCATTTAAATATGATAAATTTTCAGCATTATAAGGTACTTCTTTACTGAGTTTTTTAAGAAGTGTTGCTCTTCTGTTGACTTCAGCCTGTCTTAGATTTTCCTTAGAACTAACTCTATGGTAGTACCTGGCCAGCACCTCTGCTTTTTGCCAGTCAGTCTCTGCCCTTTCAGGTCTTTTTATATTAGGTATTATCATATGTTTAGTTCTGCCTTTAATGGCTTTTAACTTATTACACACATCCGTAGTAGAGTTAGTTGTAGGGTTCAGTGTTTGGCAGAAATTTCTCCAATGATTTTCTTTTGCCTTAAGTATTATTCTGTTTGATTCATTTCTTATGTTCTTATAAATATCTAAATTATCTTCAGATCTATGCTTTCTATGTTCTTGTAGAGCTTGTTTTCTTTGTTTTTTAATTTCTGTACATTTAACTGTCCACCATGGTACTGGGTTTTTGTTCCAATGTTCATTCTTTTTTGTTTCCTTAATGCGGTGTGGAATTATGTGTTCTGGAATATATGCATTTGGTATATGTTTAACAGCTATTAATGTCACATATGGAAATAGTCGCAGCAGTGACCGTCCACTTTTGCGCCCCCCCCCCCCCCCCTTCTAGGTTTTTTTTTTTTTTTTGCTACACGAACGCCTGATTCTCTATCGCAATTAACACGTGAGCCGTTTGGCAATTAAGCACGGATGGAACAGAGCGAAGTGCGCAGCATGGCGTAACCGTTCTTTGATCAGTGAAACACGCGGGCCAATCCAGGCGTTAACAAGAGGCCAGGCGTTAACAGTTTCTTTGAAGAATCAAGGGGCGATCAGTCTGAGACGTACCTTGAATTGTTTCATTTTCAGGAGAATTAACTTACGTAGCTGATATTCGGCAAGGCGGAGATAATCAAAGACAAGCCAGAGATCGTCGATCGGCAGAGGTGAAGAAATATCCTTTCATTAAGGAATCGAACGGAAAATTCGCCCGGCCCTGGACTTAGGTTGACTTTCGCATTAAGAAGCGAAAAGAACGGAATCTATGAATATATACCTTGTCTCTCCGTTACATTGGGGTTTGAGAGAGTTGGTTGAGAATCGTGCTGATTTATATATATGATACGCTGTCGGCGTCTGTGGCCTAATGGATATGAACGCAGTTTCATAATCCAGATATACCAGGTTCGAAACCTGCTGCAGGCGGTTTGGTAGCAGATCGCTTTGTGTGGATTTTTAACAATGGTATAAGCGCCGTACCGTTCAGAAAGCAATGGCAAACTACTGAATGAAAAAAATTGCCTAGAAAAATCACAAACAGCCAACAAAAGCTGGGGTTGATTGCCACGTCCTGTAAAGGATAAGCAACTAACTTTTTTTGTGAGTGTCCAACAACATTTACGTCAAACTTGGATAAAGTTAATAACGATCTTCGTGGCTGGGTCCAAAGACAAGTACATTTAATTACGAATCATCACAATACATGCATGTAATCATTTGGTTGTACATACATAATTCAGTCTCCTGCAGTCAATAATGTATCGTCGCATATCAAGACTGTATACTCGCAGTGCCGGCAAGCGGACTCATTGGTGTAGTGATAACTGACAGCTGGCGATGGAAATATATAATAATTCTCCCAGAACTTCTTTCTTCAATAAACTGCTCATCAAATTAGGATGCTCAAATACTGCATCAGTAGAATTAAAGTGGCGACCTTAGTTTCAATAATAAGCCACGCAGGAAGACTGTAAAATTCAATAACGTTGGGAACAGTAATAATCTACATCTTGCTTAGACGGAATGAAATGACGAAAGGCCAAGAAGGACCGTTGCATGCATAGTGCAGCACCTTACTACGTCACCCTATTATTAGTGACGTCTACACGTAATCGCGTTCAATGACAATATCTTATAGTGTCAAATACATCATGTTGACTTCATATAAAAATGTTAGCTCGTAAATTTAAACTGGTAACAAACCTAAATAAAGCGAACATGTAATATACAGAATAATACCTTAACAGTTTCTCCGCCCGACCGGGTTAAAAAATCAATTATATTGATTTTTTATAATAATATCATTGACCATTATCAACGCAATTAATCTAATAAAAACTCGGAGCGCGAAAAAAATTTACGACATACGGCCAGAGATGTTTACAATAAAACAGTGTCTAAGGTCGTTGTCACTATCATAGTATGTCACACAATAAAACATATGCAATATATACTAACTGAACTAACGAAAAAAATCGTCAACAGTCAATCTAGTTGAGCAGAATGGAACATAATTAACTAATAAGTTTGTGAACCAAACATTTTAAAAGTAATAGGATATTGCAGTTAATTAATAAAATGTAATAAAATATAACTGTAATGGAACTACGTGTAGGTAATGTTAACTAAATAATGCTAGTTAATTAAACTACTATAGTATTATCTAAAAATTAGCAAAGACAAGTAATACTAAAAGAAAATATGAGAAGACCGACACAAAAGTCAAGAAAGAGTAAAAAAGTGGTAAGTAAATAAGTTAGCTAGAGTAAACATAGATAAGAAAATAAGGGTGGATAGAATGTATAAAAAAAAAAACCATGAATTATATACCTAACTCTTAACTAATATACAATTAAGTCAAATAAAAGTAAAATATAATTATGACATATAAATATAATGATAATAAGAATAATTAAAATAAACCAAGAAGTTAAAATTCTACATATTATTAATCAATGTCACATTATATTAATCTAAAATAATTAATGTTCAATAGTATGGAGCTCAGAGGAATATCTCGTTGAATAATCCTGAGAAGTACAGAGTTCCATTCACGACTTATCCAATGTTATTTCCGTGAAAGTACGAAATGTACATGAAATTGAACACGTACCAGGTGTTAATTTCGCTTTATCGAAACCTAAGAAGTAAGTAGACACCATGGACGGTGTACGAATCAAAGAGTCAAATAAATGTTCGATCAGGTAGTGCGGGTAGATTGCACCGTATCAAGTGGTAGATCTCTATGGACACAAACCAAAGTCCATCACCGGAAACATGAAAGACCAACATCGGGCATCAAAGTAAGTTGAATTAACTTCTGTAGTTCCAGAGGAATCATCGTAAGTATAAAGGAAACATTGAGACGATAGTCTGTTACGTACCAACAAACATAAGGTACGAAAGTGGAATTCATCAATGCAAATATAACATGCCGAAGTGTATCATCGTACAATACTCGTATTATGTAACATAATCCTTGAACGAGGTACCCTGTACCTTTGGAGAGTTCTAGCTTGATCGATTAATCGAAAGAAGTAGATATAACGAAAAGTACATATGTCCTTAGATATGAGACGTGATCAATACTCCAATTAGTCTTTGTCAGACAAGATGTAACGTTTGATATCTCAGGAGTCAACCAACGTGCTGTGCATGAAGCAAGGTATGGAACGTTTGGCAAGCACAGTCATATACGTAGTATAGATTACTATAATCATAAATTGTCATCGGGTGTTGATGACGGGTGACGGGATAAGGAGTCGGCCACAACATTCTCTGACCCTGGAATCGCTTCGATAGAGAAGTTAAATGGCTGAAGTAGAATGGAGAATCTGGCTAACTTCGCATTCTTGTGGTTGGCGCGTCTGAGAGCAGTCACAGATTTCTGGTCAGTTTGAATGACAAAAGATGCGCTTAGCAAAAATCGTTCCAGTTTCTGAATCGACCATACCACTGCAAGTAATTCTTTGTCAATAACTGAATACTTCTTCTCCGCTTCGGTGAGCTTTCTTGAGATAAACATGTCGGGTGTAACATCCCATCATGCTCTTGAAGGAGACTAGCACCCAAGCCGAAGTTGCTCGCATCTGTACGAAGAACATAAATTTTAGTAATATCCGGCAATCTCAAAATAGGAGGTTTAGAAAAAATTTCTAGTATTTTATGAAACGCGATATTACATTCATTAGACCAACTTACCCTGGCAGGCATTCCTTTGCTGCATTGGCTGAGCATGAGGATAATGATCAACGAAGTTCATGTCTATCGTAGGCATGGTAAAAGAACATAGAGACAAAAAGACATGCTGTCAAAATGGAGATTGCAGAAAAAATGTTCTCTACAAGAAAGTCCGAAAATAAACAGTCATGTAGGAATAGATGACTCGGGAAAAAAACAAATGATGACTGACCCTGCTGAGTCATCAAAGGATGTGATAAAAAATGGAAATATCAACAGGCTAATATCTGCGTGAAGCAGAATCAGGTACCAATTGTAACTGGAGGGAACGGTGGTGAAAATAAGCACCATTGTCCCGCTCAACAACCATACAAGCATCTCTATTGTTACAGAAGGTGACCAAAGCCTCACCATACTTGATATTGGTAGATGGCAACAGACGTACAAACTTGACGTCTGCAGTGAAGGGAAAAAAAATCACCTAGTGCCTGCCATGTAGTTCCAGCTGGCAGATTGCGCACTAGAACGGTGCGTGAATATGCACCTTTCCCAATAAAAGACGTCCCATTGTAACGACAATGTGAGTATGAGCGATGAGTATGTTTAGTTACATGTGAACGGTTAACTTTCTCCTGTCTAATGAGTGTTCTACCATTATTAGATGACATATCATACTGTTTTAACTCAGTATGATACCTATCTCCATGCGAGGCAGCAGGTGAGCAGCATGTCGTAGAAGACAGGCTAGCAGACATATGTACCATTCTTTTGTTCAATGTATTGGTATTAGTTTTACCAAGTAATTTACCACTATACTTAACACCAACTCCAGGTGTAACACCATTATTTCTATCAGTAAACCCTTTCTCATTTATGACAACCTCAGCATTTTTCTTCTTATCATGTCGCCATGACTGATTCCTAGCATTGGCAGTATTGTGAGGTCGTGGGAAGGTATATCTCCCCCGGAATGATTTTCTAATCTTTACTGGGTGTGTCGATCTATTAACATCACTCTTAATACTGATGGCATGTCGATCAGTACCTGTGAGAAGTTAATGTGATTGAATTTACAACAGGCCCCAAGTTTCGGTTCCTAGCATTTTTTTTACGTTTTTAAGGAAGATTACGGTGGGATTTTTATCTTATTCGTTTTTTTTATTTCTCTTTGTTTAATAATCGAGTTTGGATTTTTTGTGTAGATTAAGAATTACGGTTGCTAGGAGAGATGGTAGTTTTAACTTTTAGACTGGCACCAGCGCGGTTTTTTTCATTTAGATAATTCGTTCATGGAAGATTTTCCAGTGTAACATAATGGCAGAGCATTTTCGGTTCTTCTCAGTGAGCGCGCTATAATTTTTAGTAAGGGTGAAATCAGATGGGGGTAGAGGGGGAGTTTTAAGCGCGTGGAAACAGGTCAGCAACGGAATTTTTCAGCTTGATCGTAAGTTCTAAAATTAGATCATGACCGCAGGCAATTCCTGGCACGTTGGTTGGTTCATAGATCGACCCGCTTAAGAACAAAGCCTAGCTATGACTCACGCGTAGCGTGGTCTGGGGTAATAAATAAGCGGGGTTCCCTGGCAGAAGTGGGAGATTTTGTTGAACTTCTACGCCTTGGGAAAGAACTGCCACACTGCTCTTTCGAGAGAAATTCGTGCTGGTAAATATGAAGTTAATTAAGCTTTAATAGTTTACAATATTTTTGCAGAGTTTGTTTCTAGGAGTAAAAGTTAATTCATAGAAGTAGAGCCATCAATGCTAATCTTTTAAGTGAATATAACTGACAGCGCAATTAGGTATTTTGTCAAAAGGTAGTAGGGAATTTTGATAGTTTCCTCAGAGTAGCTGTTTATATAAATTGGAATATTACTGTTATTTGTCAGAAGACAGGGGATCTAATTTTTCCTGGATTTGTGATTTTAAATGGTGCAGCGTAAAACACGCTCGCGGAATTAAATTAATTTTAGTTCGTAATGGACATGCCATGAGTTACCCTCTTATCTAAATTATTATCTGAGTGCATTCATTCTTTTTATGAGATAATGAAAGCTTAAAGATGGTAGATGTTAAATACTATAATTTTGAGACACGATGCACGTAATTTCATTGTGATTTTCGAGGATTTGGAGAGAGAGGTACCGAAGCACGTGCTGTGTCTATTTTCTTAGAGGGGTGAATCTGAAAACGGAAGAAGAAGGGAGATAACGAGGCATGCATTGTAGAATAGGATTTCAGTTCCTTTAGAGATTTTAATGTCCATTGTTATCAGAATCGGGTGTAAATAATATTCCAGACACGTGGGTGAAGATTTCTCAATATTTGAGTTATAATATTAGCGAATAATACGCTAGGGTTTTGGTGTGCATTTAATTGTTCAAGTGTGTGTAAATTACCAGCGGACTAATTTGTGTAACGCTGTGGTAATAGAACGAGTGGCTTTAAATGTTAGAGCATGGGAGATTGTGTATTTTTCTCTGTGTGGGTAAAACCTACATTTTGAAGTCAGCAGTTACGGGTCTAGTTGGGATTTTTTAATTAGTCCCTTATTTAATAGACATATGTTTATACTGATGAATTCATGGAGACGGGAGATTATTGTCTCGGGTGAAGTCTATTGTATTTGGGTAGCCAGGTAAACACATCGATCATTGTTAAATAGTAGGGCCAGGAATTTACTGGCAACAGGTTCATTCAGTGGTTAGAATGTTGTGACGGGCTAACCTAAGCTGAGTCTGGAGATTAGAGTGTCGATAGGACAGTATTTGAGGGAAAGTGGGGGTAGGCATGTTTACTAATCGCTGAAGCGATACTAGAGCATGGGAGCTGTATGGAAGATTTGAAACTTAAGTGTTAGAGATTTGAAACTTAAGTGTTCGAGATTTGAAAACTTAAGTGGTCGAGATTGGAAAACTTAAGTGTTAAAGATTTGAAAACTTAGGTGTTAGAGATTTGCAAAAAAACTTAAGTGTTAGATATTTGAGACTTAAGTGGTTGAAGAGTTGGGATTTAAGTGTTGAAGAGTGAGAGTTAAAGGAGTTAAGTGTTAAGGATATGGGAAATTTGTTGTGCGATATATATTTGTTATTGTTTTGTCCACAGCAGATATTTTCCAGGCGTGGCAGCTAGGGCTACAGTAGTCCTTGAGCGGCTAGAAGTTCGCCGGTCTTCTCAGGAGAAGAAGAGTCGGCAGAGCCAGGAAAGAAAGTGGAGTAGTGACAAGGGGTTCACTGGTGCAAACGTTTTTTGTACCCAAGAGAGCAAGGAGCTGGAAGCACAGACTTCTTCAGCAAGAACAAGAGGTTCTTAATAAAATTCGGAGCTATTCACGCTCAGATAAAGCACACACTGAACCTAGGCGCAGGGGCTAGAGGTGTCGTGATTGGTCGGTCATAATAACACCGACGGCCCAGACCCAAGAGATGGGTAACGGGGCCTGTGATTTTTCCAGAATCGTCCTTTGGTAGTGCAGAAGAGTCCAAGTCGAGAAACCAGAATGCCAATTCAAGTTAGCAGCTACAACGGCAGTCAGAGGAAAGAGGGTAAAAATACCTCTCAGCTGCAATAGAGGGAGAGAAGGAGAGTAGTGGAGGAGTCGCTTTTGTTCTGTAGGAACTAGGAGTGTCAGACAGACACTGAACATAACATTAGAACTCAGCAAGTCATCTGTAAGTTGTGTCGGAGATGATAAAAGGGTTCTGGTCATGGACTTTGTGATAGTCAGAATATTTAGCCTAGAGTGGAGCAGCGGCGGAGGCACGTCATTTGTGTAGAAACACGTCTGCAGACAGACGGACAGTAGGAGTTAGGGTGCGTTTACACGATATCAGGTTGATTAGGAGAAAGACGGATCTGGTGTTAGAGATCCTCCTTCACATGTTGTTGTATTACTTACCTTTCTTCCTTACAGGTTGAGGGGAGGGCGACTGTGGGGTTACCTTACCTAATCACTTGAAATTAATTGTTATGTTTTTTCCAGGTGTGTGTGTGAACAAGCATGTTAAATTCTATTTTGTAGTATGTTCTATGAATTTTCTGTGGTGTAAATAAAATCCATTGTAAATTTTCCGGCTGGATCAGTCACTTACTTCAACCTATATGTTGTCTGTAAGTGGTGTCTGTGGTGTTAAGTAATTAAACCTTATCCCAGTTTTGGTAGCTAGAGGTAGTGAGGTTATCGCAAAACGTTACGTCACTTAGTGGCAAGGGAGAGTCAATTTCGGTTCTCGACCCTTGACGCCAATTGCCTCATCTCCCACAGTCACTGTTATTTTCTTCTGAAATCTATCTTCTTAGTCTTTCTTTCCGCTAGGGTCTAGTCTATTTAGGTAGACAGCCTCTAGTCCTAAATCCACTTCGTGACAAAGTGGGTGCTATCGTCCGGTGAATCATCTTTGTTACGTTCAATTCTGTGATCTTGACAAGTGGCGGCGTTCGTCCGGTAGATCATCTTTGTTGGGATCAATTCTGTGATCGTGTCAAAATTCATAGATTGTTTCTATAGGAAAGGTCTGGAAAATAGATTTCTTTATAATATCCCCTAGACTAGAGCTATATATAAACTGATCCAGCTAATAGTTTTTTTCCACAGGAAGTTTCTCCACAGGGTGCAGTCAGATTGTAGCTGTAGTTAGTTTGAGGTAACTGATGGCTAACTGAATTTTTTCTTAACAGGAAGGTAAATTCAGGTTTTCAGGTAGCTGCCTAACCAAAAATTTTTCAGGTAGTTCTTCAGATTGGTGCTAGTCTGAATTCGGGTTTTTGGGACATTGGTTACACAGGGAGTAGTGCTGAGTAGGTACAGTAAATTTTTCTTGTTCTTTTTTTTTTGGTCATTTCCCCGCTTTGTGAGTACTGCAGAGTTGTCAAGTAAGATGGCGGAATTGGTCCAGTTACGAGCTGCTTGGCGGGAGGCAGTCGAGGAGATGGGAATAGATAAGGCCGAGACCAAGGCATACCTGGAGGCGGAGGAAAAGGAGCAGGCAGCAGAGAGACAACATGAACTTGCCATGCGTTCTCTGGAACTGCAAATTGGAGCCTCGGATGACATTTTAAAGAAATGGGAGAGAGAGCGACAAGAAAGCGCCAAGAAACGGGAGATGGATCGACTAGCAAAGGCGATGGAGCAACTAGCAAGGGAAAAAGAGCAACAAGAAAGAGCCGATGAATCTAACCACTCTATTTCTCAAGTTATGTCGCCCATATTGGACCACCCCTCTGAAAATCTTGCGCCCATAGCAAACGTGTCGGCTCAAACCGCGCCCCAACTCCAGGAAAAGGACTTTCCGTTGGAAATGGACCCGAAGCCCAAACAAGGGAGGGGGTTAAGTAAGGAAAGCAGACCTTACAATGCTGGGAACATTACGAAGCGATCCCAGGCGTGGAAACTGCATAACAGGGGGAATAATGCGAGCAAGCATTATAATTCGGATGGCTACCGATTCTCCCATGCTCGTGAGACAGCACAACATACTCGACACGGAAAGTCGAAGACAGGGTTCGAATCCCTAATAAGGCATGTTTCGCCAGCTCCCCAGCGGGACAGCGAAAAACAACAGGCAGAGGCGCATTTGCCTGACATCCCTGTGCAGCCTAATGGCAAAACAGTGGTGATTGTGGAAGTACATTCTTTGTCGTCGGGAATTAGGCCCCCGATGGTATTAGCTCCTTCAGGAGAGGGACATACTGACAAGAACTGTATTCAAGGAACAGTAGAACAAGTCACTGAGAGCTTTATCTCAGATTCTCCGCGATCAAACGGGATCTTAAACCGTCAAGTGTCACTGCAGGACACATTCCAACTGACGCCAGTAACTCTCACAGGAGAGGGCAAGGTTGAAGGTAGAACCAGGGTGTTAGACGGAGAGCTCCCGTGGTCTACAGGTTCATCTCACCAACTTTTCAGGCCAGAAAAGAGTGAGAAAAGCGGCCTTACGCATTTGCAAGGAGCTACTTTAGAGAGCTCTGTCCCTCTTCATGTTGGTAGGGGAAGAGCGATCACAGAACCACTGCCAGGGGCAGATATTACCTATCTTTTCCCAAAGATAGAAGCTGCTGGGATCGGTGAGGATTCAGTAGAAACCCAGCAAGAGATTGGAAACTCGATGTCAGAGGTACACGAGAGTTCTCATATTCATTTTAAGGTACCAGCGGTTTCAAACCCGCTGATGAGCAGCAAGGTAGTCGCCATCGCCAGGCCTCTACATAGCAATTCGGTCATGTCAGTTGACCAAGCCAGCATTGCGCCGGACAAGGCAAGGGAAGTTCCAGACCCGCCAGTGGAGGGCACAGGTCTGAAGAGAGATCGACTCTCCCACCGGAGCATGGGAGTTGGTAGAAGAAGAAGAAGGAGGAAACGTAGAAGAAGAAAGTCGCAGGACAACCATGGGAGTTGTAGTCGCCAGGCGGAAATAACCAGTCGTGACCATGAGACTTCAGGACTGACAGTCAGATCTGTAGACTTGTATAGGGGCCAGTCTGGAAATACAAGATCACATTAAATTAGATCGTGTACCACGAACTTGAAGAGGGGGGTAATGTGAGAAGTTAATGTGATTGAATTTACAACAGGCCCCAAGTTTCGGTTCCTAGCATTTTTTTTACGTTTTTAAGGAAGATTACGGTGGGATTTTTTATCTTATTCGTTTTTTTTATTTCTCTTTGTTTAATAATCGAGTTTGGATTTTTTGTGTAGATTAAGAATTACGGTTGCTAGGAGAGATGGTAGTTTTAACTTTTAGACTGGCACCAGCGCGGTTTTTTTCATTTAGATAATTCGTTCATGGAAGATTTTCCAGTGTAACATAATGGCAGAGCATTTTCGGTTCTTCTCAGTGAGCGCGCTATAATTTTTAGTAAGGGTGAAATCAGATGGGGGTAGGGGGAGTTTTAAGCGCGTGGAAACAGGTCAGCAACGGAATTTTTCAGCTTGATCGTAAGTTCTAAAATTAGATCATGACCGCAGGCAATTCCTGGCACGTTGGTTGGTTCATAGATCGACCCGCTTAAGAACAAAGCCTAGCTATGACTCACGCGTAGCGTGGTCTGGGGTAATAAATAAGCGGGGTTCCCTGGCAGAAGTGGGAGATTTTGTTGAACTTCTACGCCTTGGGAAAGAACTGCCACACTGCTCTTTCGAGAGAAATTCGTGCTGGTAAATATGAAGTTAATTAAGCTTTAATAGTTTACAATATTTTTGCAGAGTTTGTTTCTAGGAGTAAAAGTTAATTCATAGAAGTAGAGCCATCAATGCTAATCTTTTAAGTGAATATAACTGACAGCGCAATTAGGTATTTTGTCAAAAGGTAGTAGGGAATTTTGATAGTTTCCTCAGAGTAGCTGTTTATATAAATTGGAATATTACTGTTATTTGTCAGAAGACAGGGGATCTAATTTTTCCTGGATTTGTGATTTTAAATGGTGCAGCGTAAAACACGCTCGCGGAATTAAATTAATTTTAGTTCGTAATGGACATGCCATGAGTTACCCTCTTATCTAAATTATTATCTGAGTGCATTCATTCTTTTTATGAGATAATGAAAGCTTAAAGATGGTAGATGTTAAATACTATAATTTTGAGACACGATGCACGTAATTTCATTGTGATTTTCGAGGATTTGGAGAGAGAGGTACCGAAGCACGTGCTGTGTCTATTTTCTTAGAGGGGTGAATCTGAAAACGGAAGAAGAAGGGAGATAACGAGGCATGCATTGTAGAATAGGATTTCAGTTCCTTTAGAGATTTTAATGTCCATTGTTATCAGAATCGGGTGTAAATAATATTCCAGACACGTGGGTGAAGATTTCTCAATATTTGAGTTATAATATTAGCGAATAATACGCTAGGGTTTTGGTGTGTATTTAATTGTTCAAGTGTGTGTAAACAGCAGTTACGGGTCTAGTTGGGATTTTTAATTAGTCCCTTATTTAATAGACATATGTTTATACTGATGAATTCATGGAGACGGGAGATTATTGTCTCGGGTGAAGTCTATTGTATTTGGGTAGCCAGGTAAACACATCGATCATTGTTAAATAGTAGGGCCAGGAATTTACTGGCAACAGGTTCATTCAGTGGTTAGAATGTTGTGACGGGCTAACCTAAGCTGAGTCTGGAGATTAGAGTGTCGATAGGACAGTATTTGAGGGAAAGTGGGGGTAGGCATGTTTACTAATCGCTGAAGCGATACTAGAGCATGGGAGCTGTATGGAAGATTTGAAACTTAAGTGTTAGAGATTTGAAACTTAAGTGTTCGAGATTTGAAAACTTAAGTGGTCGAGATTGGAAAACTTAAGTGTTAAAGATTTGAAAACTTAGGTGTTAGAGATTTGCAAAAAAACTTAAGTGTTAGATATTTGAGACTTAAGTGGTTGAAGAGTTGGGATTTAAGTGTTGAAGAGTGAGAGTTAAGGGAGTTAAGTGTTAAGGATATGGGAAATTTGTTGTGCGATATATATTTGTTATTGTTTTGTCCACAGCAGATATTTTCCAGGCGTGGCAGCTAGGGCTACAGTAGTCCTTGAGCGGCTAGAAGTTCGCCGGTCTTCTCAGGAGAAGAAGAGTCGGCAGAGCCAGGAAAGAAAGTGGAGTAGTGACAAGGGGTTCACTGGTGCAAACGTTTTTTGTACCCAAGAGAGCAAGGAGCTGGAAGCACAGACTTCTTCAGCAAGAACAAGAGGTTCTTAATAAAATTCGGAGCTATTCACGCTCAGATAAAGCACACACTGAACCTAGGCGCAGGGCCTAGAGGTGTCGTGATTGGTCGGTCATAATAACACCGACGGCCCAGACCCAAGAGATGGGTAACGGGGCCTGTGATTTTTCCAGAATCGTCCTTTGGTAGTGCAGAAGAGTCCAAGTCGAGAAACCAGAATGCCAATTCAAGTTAGCAGCTACAACGGCAGTCAGAGGAAAGAGGGTAAAAATACCTCTCAGCTGCAATAGAGGGAGAGAAGGAGAGTAGTGGAGGAGTCGCTTTTGTTCTGTAGGAACTAGGAGTGTCAGACAGACACTGAACATAACATTAGAACTCAGCAAGTCATCTGTAAGTTGTGTCGGAGATGATAAAAGGGTTCTGGTCATGGACTTTGTGATAGTCAGAATATTTAGCCTAGAGTGGAGCAGCGGCGGAGGCACGTCATTTGTGTAGAAACACGTCTGCAGACAGACGGACAGTAGGAGTTAGGGTGTGTTTACACGATATCAGGTTGATTAGGAGAAAGACGGATCTGGTGTTAGAGATCCTCCTTCACATGTTGTTGTATTACTTACCTTTCTTCCTTACAGGTTGAGGGGAGGGCGACTGTGGGGTTACCTTACCTAATCACTTGAAATTAATTGTTATGTTTTTTCCAGGTGTGTGTGTGAACACGCATGTTAAATTCTATTTTGTAGTATGTTCTATGAATTTTCTGTGGTGTAAATAAAATCCATTGTAAATTTTCCGGCTGGATCAGTCACTTACTTCAACCTATATGTTGTCTGTAAGTGGTGTCTGTGGTGTTAAGTAATTAAACCTTATCCCAGTTTTGGTAGCTAGAGGTAGTGAGGTTATCGCAAAACGTTACGTCACTTAGTGGCAAGGGAGAGTCAATTTCGGTTCTCGACCCTTGACGCCAATAGCCTCATCTCCCACAGTCACTGTTATTTTCTTCTGAAATCTATCTTCTTAGTCTTTCTTTCCACTAGGGTCTAGTCTATTTAGGTAGACAGCCTCTAGTCCTAAATCCACTTCGTGACAGTACCCTTATCACCGTTACTGCAAGAAAATAATTTCTGGTGTAGTACTAAATCCAGTAAATCATCTACTCTTTTTCTTAATTTGGTAATTTCAACATTTTTCCGTGAGACTTTCTCACTTTGCCTAGCATTGACTTGCTCAAGGTCAGTTGATACTTTCTTCTCACTAATGAGCAAGGAATCACATGTAGACAACCTAACTGAAAGTTCGTCAATTTGCTGTTGCATTGCCTTTTCCTTTTCAGAAAATGTGTTTTTTTCTTACAAGAGCAATGTCTCAAAGGCAGTTTCCTTTTTATCAGTTGATTCTTCTACTCTCCCCCTCTCAGCTAATACTTCCTGATCTTTTGCCCTTTTCATTGAATCAACCTGTAATTTCAAAAGAGCAATCTCAGATGTTAATTTTTGAATCTGAGTGACCTGTGTATTACAATCCAACTTTAAAGCTGCATTAAGCTTGTCAACCTCACCCCTGAAACTCTTTTCTTTGTCAACTAATTTTTTTGATGAGTTCACCTCATCATCTAGCTCCTTTTTCTGTAAAGTAGAAAAATTAAAAAAAATTCAAATTATCCGATTTCAGAAGTGACACCGTATTATTCAGTGTTACCTTATCAAATTCCAGGACGGACACCTTTTTCTCGTACTCTATCCTCAACTGCTTCAGCTCATCAGTAAGAGCCTTCTCTTTACAGTGATGTTCTTTCTTTATCTGACCATCATGAACATCGTCGTCAAGTATAGCATGATGTATGTTTTTTAATATAGGGAGCCGCGCTAGCGTAGTGGTTACAACACCGCTCTGGCGACCGGGTGATTCAGGATCAAACCCGGGCAACGGCATTTGAGGATTTTTCGTCGGGATTTGGACTGGATTAACTCGAGACCTGGCGAAGACATTTGAAGGAGTGTCGTCGACCAGGGACTGGCGGCTCCTGAGCCGACCCAGCTCTAATGGGTACCTCCGAAAACGGCCTGAATGGCGAGGGACACTTGTCTCTGTACAAGAAAATAGGATACTCACGTAAAAATCAATGTCAGGTTAGACATTAAAAAATAATAACCTGAGATTTCGCCTCGAGTATTAGCGGGCGTACAAAAAAAAAAAAAAAAAAAATATATATATATATATATATATATATATATATATATATATATATATATATATATATATATATATATATATATATATATATATATATATATGACCATGTTTAACATTAATGTATTGTCCCAAAAACATACGGAGATCCCTCAACAGGAAATCTGACAAATCCTTAGCCATAATCATATGTGGAACAGAATGAAAATTATCATCAGCAAAATTCCTCAAATCTTATGCCGCCTGACCTAAAAAACGGTCCATCACAAATTCCTCAAGTGCAGGGCCATGTAATCTATTATAGTCCTTACCATCCTGGAGAATATCCTCCAAAGCAGACCTTATGCTCTCCGTATCCATAGTGTTTAAGTATATTAGCACTCAACTTACTTAATCAAATATATATGCCCGATGGCTAGTTGCTTTACAAATGTTATGTAAGCACAAAATTATTTTTTATAATATCTTATACCACTATGCCCTACTCAGGCGAATAACTAGTGGCTAATGGCCTACTAGTGCAATGCAATTAAATTATTGCAGTCATATATTATTTTTTGTCATAAATATTTACGTAAACAATGTTAATATCATATTATGAAAGATTAATAAAGAAAATAGAACAGAATTAGTAAAGAAAAAGATATTACAAACAATATCACACCACAAGATCAAATTACAAACAGCAAAACGATTCTAAGAACTGAATAAAATTCTACAACTGACAAATATCACGAAAACTGAAACTAGGTTTAACCACAACAGATCTAAAAATAGACTAGACAAGGACCCATTTTGACAGACACAGCTGACATGTATAACTGAATGATAGTAAGATCAGGATCACAAATTTTTAAGAACAAATGACGAAAATCAATAAAATGAAACCAAGTACAATGAAAATACAATGTATATGTACAAAACTTTACAACTAAACAGATAATGTTTAATAAATTTAGGAGCAAACAGAGTATGCCACGAGATTCCTCAGTGGATCTTTTGCTAGCAGAAAATATTCAAACACAGGGCCCTAAAGAACGACTTCGAATTTCTGCGGTCATCCGGAGAAACATAACAGAGATTCGAAGTTCCCACCATCCGCCCGCGAATATAAACAATAACTATACATATGAATACATAAAACATGCATGAACAAGTATATACGCAAAAAGGATTGCCTGTAGGACAACCTGGCTACAATTTTACAAGCCCAAAAATGGTACTTATCTGAAGTAGCCAAACAAGATCTTCGACGACACTCGTATGCTCCATAAGGCAACGTCAGGAACCAGACTAGTGACTTGAATCATGCTTCAGGCATCGTGTGAGCAGTTTCTTTGATCAAATAGGGCCGTTGGAGACTTGAAACCGTAGATAACACTGACTAACAAAAAAAAACTTTTTTTTTCTTTCTCTAACATTTCTATGTTTTTCTGGTCAATTTTAATGCGCTGTTTTTAAATCTGCAAACCGTTTTTTCTCTATCAGGTCGGGATCTCTAGAAATACGCAATTGAAGTTTTTTAACAACGCATACAGTATTACAACATCATTCGTACAAGAAGTATAACAGTTATGTAGGCTTGAATTTCTTTGCAGTCGACTTTCGTCGGGGAATGGCATGGCGTACATCGCGATGAAGCATCCAACAATAATCGGCAAGCATGGTCACACTCCACCGTCCTTGATAACGTGACTCCATTACGGCGATATCTTGATGGAATCGTTCTCCATGTTCATCGCTGACTTCGCCAAGGTTGTCAGGGAAAAGGTCAAGATGTGAATCGAGCAAATGGATTTTGAGGGACATGTTACAGCCCATAATTCTGTATGCATCTATGCACTGCTTAACAATATGCAACATAGTCAACAGATTTGTGATTTCCCAGAAAGTTATCGACGATCGATTTGAATGCCATCCATGCGCGAAGTTCACTACCATGTAACAAGTTCTCGAATTGTTTGTCTGCAATAACTTTCCTAATCTGAGGTCCTACAAAGATACCTTCCTTTATCTTTGCATCGCTAAATTGCGGAAACTTTTCTCGAAGATAAGTGAAAGCTTTGCTCGTTTTATCTAACGCTTTTACAAAATTCTTCATGAGCCCCAACTTTATATGTAACAGTGGTAAAATGAAGCTGTCTTTGTTAACTAATGGCTCGTGTATTACATTTTTATGCCCAAGCTGCATACGATCCCGGATAGGCCACACCTTTCTTGCATAATGTTCCTGTCTGTTGCGGCTGTCCCATTCACATCGGAAGCAACAAAATTTAGTATACCCAGTCTGCATGCCCGTGAGAATGCAATGACCTTAGGTCTCCACAAATCCGCCATTGGTAGTCATTGTACTTTATTTTTTCCAAACGTATAGCCATATTGTCAT
The DNA here is from genome assembly GCA_024509875.1 of Oreohelix idahoensis. Classification (NCBI taxonomy): domain Eukaryota; kingdom Metazoa; phylum Mollusca; class Gastropoda; order Stylommatophora; family Oreohelicidae; genus Oreohelix; species Oreohelix idahoensis. The sequence continues at coordinate 541,512 of JAMPIV010007212.1, read as the reverse complement.
AAGTTTCTTTCATATGAACAGAGTAGGTGACTGGAATTGATGAAAATAAGTTTCTGTTATGCAATAACACAGCTTTTAGACTAGTCTTGGAAGAATCGATGAAAAGTCGCCATTCGTTGACTATGTGCTTATGACCGAGGTGCACCATTAGACCGTTTACATCTTTGCAATAGCAAATGTCATCATCCATCTCAAAGTATTGAACAAGTTCTCTGTGTCTATGACGAAATTTAGATATCGGAGTATTGGGCGCTAAAAGATTCCATTCTTTGAGTCGCGAACCGAGTAATTCCGCTTGTCCTTTGGTAAGAGCGAGATCACGTATTAGATCTGAAAGTCCTGAATGGTTAATTAAGTAAACACTATCATTCACCGGTATGTAATCTGAGTCAGAATTAGTTTCTAATGCAGGTAAACTATCACTTTCTGATGGTTCATTCACGTCCAACGGATTATGTTCTGGTGGTACTTGGATCGGACACGTGATTGGATCATGAGGCACTGGTTTCGAAACCAATTCAATATTTGAATAAACCACAGACTTTCTAGTTTTAAAAGTGAAACCATGGATATTTTTCAAGCAGAAGTACAATCAGTAGTGTGATTTGTATGTTCACGCCATTTTACTGGCACTCCAAAAGGCATCGACTTATGCTTCAGCGATTTTCGTAACCAACCTGCCAATGTATCGAACAAACTGCATTTGGCTACCAAGATTTATTTGCATCATCAACTTTCGAATCGAAATAAAGTTCATATGCTTTCTTTAGTAATGGTGTAAAGTTTTTTCTGGTCAACACGATCGGTAAAATATCTGCACACGTAACAGAACAGATCAGCCGAATTTCTACAACTTCTAGAAGCCATATTTTGCTCAGAATTATTTCAAAATACAGTAACTATTTGAAAAATCGCGTAACATATGTCATGCATCTTTTAGCAGTATAAAAAGTAGAATTATGTTGCTTTTTATTAATTTTTAATAAGTTATATAGTAAAAATGAAACGGAGCAAATAACGGTTTCCCAAAAATATATTTATTCACAAATATCTTAAGAACCCGACGTGATAGAGATAAATGGATTTCAGATTTGAAATCAGCGCAAGAAACTGACCTAAGAACACTTATTCTTATATAAGAAAGAAAAATGTTGTTTGTCAGTGTAATTGATAAAAGATTTCAATCGATCGTCTTGTACATCTTTGCTGGAAAATTCCGGTTCGTTGTCAATGACTTCTGTCGCGCATGCGCAATACGCTATGTTTGATGCAAATTTTCAACCGTCGAACAAATTCATTAAGTACATATACGTGTAATTAAGTAATTAAAGAATCCTTTCTCTTCACAGCTTATACTGAATGTTGTATGATTCAGGACTATATCGTTCCCCAACCCTTGAGTCACCATGTTCTCTCTGTTACATTGGGGTTTGAGAGAGTTGGTTGAGAATCGTGCTGATTTATATATATGATACGCTGTGAGTGTCCAACAACATTTACGTCAAACTTGGATAAAGTTAATAACGATCTTCGTGGCTGGGTCCACGGAGAAGTACATTTAATTACGAATCATCACAATACATGCATGTAATCATTTGGTTGTACATACATAATTCAGTCTCCTGCAGTCAATAATGCATCGTCGCATATCAAGCCTGTTTACTCGCAACGCCGGCAAGCGGACTCATTGGTGTAGTGATAACTGACAGCTGGCGATGGAAATATATAATAATTCTCCCTGAACTTCTTTCTTCAATAAACTGCTCATCAAATTAGGATGCTCAAATACTGCATCAGTAGAATTAAAGTGGCGACCTTCGTTTCAATAATAAGCCACGCAGGAAGACTGTAAAATTCAATAACGTTGGGAGCAGTAATAATCTACGTCTTGCTTAGACGGAATGAAATGACGAAAGGCCAAGAAGGACCGTTGTATGCATAGTGCAGCGCCTTACTACGTCATCCTATTATTAGTGACGTCTACACGTAATCACGTTCAATGGCAATATCTTATAGTGTAAAATACAACATGTTGGTTTAAGATAAAAATGTTAGCGCGTAAATTTAAACTGGTAACAAATCTAAATAAAGCCAACATGTAATATACAGAATAATACCTTAACACTCTCCTGTAGTCTTTATCAGTCTAACGGTCTTATGGCCATATAAACTTACGTTCTTAGAGTCTTATAATCTATAAGCATCCAGGGATATTTAATATTGATCAGCCTCTTGCTGTGACCTGTGCTGTCCCTTTTCCTCATTTCATGAGAGAAACCAGAATACAACCATTAAATTATAATATTAACTGGACCAGAACTGTTACCAGATGTCATTTATATCAATCTCATCAGCCAGCTGTGGCAAAATATATTGCCAGCAACATTTGTGTAACTTAACATAGTGTCTCAGCAACCAGAGGCTAGACAACCCAGAATATATATGTATTATTCATCCTATGTCCGCGATCACCACGTATGAACCATACTCCAACCAACTGAAGGCAGAAATACCGTATTTTATCCAGGAAAAATTAAATCACCAACTCCAGCGACTCCCGTGCAATTTGCAGTCAGCAACTACTTCGAGTCTGGGGCTGGATTTGGCAAAACTTAATATGACACTGAGTAGTCTTATTAGTTATTAGTGTTTATTTCCACGGAATGCCTGCGACAACTATTGGGTAAGCGAATATGAATGTGGCCACAAGTATGAAGGATTGAATGAACTGTAAGAGAGTAACATAATTTTCTGTTGTTACCCCTAACATACAAATCTTTTCTTTTGTTCCCATTAACCTGAGTATTTACGGGATAGATTAATTAGGAACTTGTTCTTTGTTTCTTTAATAACTATTTCATACACTTATTGTTAACTTTTGATCTTTCGGGTTAATTAACCTCTGTAGGGATATTCTTTTTCTTTTCCTTTACCAGAGGGGAAAACCTATTTGATTAATTTTCATTTTGTCTGTAAACCATGATCTATTGATGTATATGATTTATGTTGTAAAGTTCTAGTGATAAATAAACTTAATAAACCTTAAGTTATTGTGTTGGTCAACCCCTGTCCATATGTGTTATCCATAGTTTGTTTTCATGTTTGTGCGTATTTGTCACATAATTGTATGCATGTGGGTGCAGTGTAACTTGTATTTTGTACAAGGAGAGAAAGTGCGTCTGATTTAAAGTTAGTCGTCCAGATAGGCTGGATTAGAGAAATTACTCAACCCAGAGACTGTCCTTTCTCTTACACGACCACCTCGTGAGAAAAACTATTTCTTTCACCTTACTCTCACATAGTTATCACTATCTTCTCTGCTCAGACAGGACTATAAACATCTATTACCTATCTGATAAAATCTACGACATAATGGTCGCTCGTCGCGGGACTGAACTCTAAGTCTGAGTCTAGATAAATGTCTAAAGTCTGATATTGAATCTGATTTTCATCTAGATGGAGTGTGTTTGTGAGTTTGTCTTGTGAGTTAAGGAATAAAAATAATTTCCCCTAGACAACGATCTTAATTTCTAGGTGTTTGACCACACACACATATAGCACTGTTTTTTTTTGTTCCACAGCATCTTAGAGTTACGTGCAATTTGTTCTGATAGTAATCTTTGTCAGATATATGAAATATATGATAATTTTGTTCAAGACCGCTAGTACGCGTGATTGTTTAACAATCACTAGGATTTTTTTTAAAGAAGCAGCATGGTTTGAGCTTAAGCTAAGGACCGCATTCTGACTTCACGTCAAAGTTAATAACGTCCCTTACTCTTAACTGACTTCAGGTGGGCGAGTTTTGGTGTATTTATAAAATAAAGACAATTTTTTTTTCTCCTTCATTTTTATAATAAAAAAATAGTTTTCCACCGTTAGTAATAGTAGTTTTTCCAGTGTTAGCCTGATCTACCATTTATTTGACTTAGTCGTCTGTATTAGGAGCCTAGTGTCAGGTAATAACAGCGATAGATTAGATAACTGATAACGGGACACGAGGTATCTCAGTTAAGTAATAAATAATTCTTGTTTTTGGTTTTTCTCGTAAGTTGGTTAAGGATAGAGTTTTTCTCTCCTTCTTTTCTTCTTCTTTCCTCGGGTTAACGGCATTCAGTTATTTGACATGGCTGAGCGTGCTAAACTTAGAGCAATGCTAAGAGAGGAAGCAAAGGAAACAGGATTGCAAGGAGAAGAAGTGACCGCGTTTGTCAACGAAGAACTTGACAGATATGACGCGGAGAAGAAAGTAGCAGAAGCTAGGGAGAAGAAAGATAGGCCGGAGAAGAAGAAAGCACAAGATAGAGTGGAGAAGAAGGAAGCACAAGATAGAGCAGAGAAGAAGAAGCGGAAGAGCGTCAATCTTAATTGGAGCAGAAGAAAATTGAGGCAGAGATGGAAGCTCGCAGGGCAAACGAAAGAGAGAAGGAGAGACAACATGAACTGGCGCTTAAGGCCCTAGAATTCCAAAGTCGCGGTGCTATGTCTTCCTCCAGCAATGGAGAGTCTCCACCTCAGTCACAGTTAGCTGATCAATCCAGTACCCAATCTCCTCAACTCGTAGCTATGTCTTTCGCTCTGGAATCTTTCCCAAGCCCTAATGAGAAAATTGACTCGTTTCTAGAGAAATTTGAGAGAATGGCGACACTGTATGGGTTAGAGAGTTCCCGATGGTGCCTAAAGCTTTCACAGGCTTTGAAAGGTAGTGCTTATGACGTCTATGTAAAACTGGGAAGCAGCCATCAAGACAACTACGACATGTTAACGAAGGCTTTACTGGAGCGTTTCGAAATGAACGCTCGCAAATTTTTGCACCTGTTCAGAAACAGCAGGAAGGAAAGCACTGAGACATTTCCTCAGTTCTCTTCACGCTTGACGGGCTATTTGACAAAGTGCATGGAACTTTCCGAGCTCCCTCTCACTTTTGAAGGACTTCTGGAACTTGTTCTTACAGAACAAATAAAAACCACTTTGTCAAACGAAACCCGTAGATTTCTGGCTGAACAGGGCACAGTAAAGTTGGATGACATTCTCAGTAAGTCTGAACGTTACGTAAATGCTTAGGCCAAAATTTCCAAGCTCAAAACGCAAGCCGACAGATGAGCCTTCTCGGAAAAATAATATAGAGCCGTCTTCCCATCACCATAATCAACGAGAATCTTTACCTCAGAACCCTTCCCAGGAAAAATCGAAATTCTACAAAACCAGATACCCCACCAACAAAAACTCTGATCAGCCTGACCGGCCTACATGGCACAGCCGCCAGAAAGGTCAGGACAAGGAAAAGACACCTGCCCAAGGGACATCTGATCAGAGCAAGCACACCGTGACGAATAGAATCGGTTGCTTGTTAACAGACTCGCAACGGAGAATTAGTGTCAGTGATTCTCAACCTGAGGGTGAGAGACCCTCAAAGCGAGGAACTGTTATTTTGAACGGGCTTCAACATCTTGTCTTTTTGACACAGGATTATTTTTTGATTGTATTGTCGCAATGCATTTTGTCAAACCTGGTCTAGAGACAGAAGACACCGTCACATTATGTGGAGTTTTCAAGAGTGATGCACCCATGACGCTTCCCATCGCATTGGTAGAGATACATTCTGATTTTGTCAGAGGTGTTATCAAAGCGGCTATTATGGATGATCCTATCTACCAAGTCATACTTGGATGTAGATATGTGTTTGTTGGGAGACCGAAAGAGCCGATTGTGGCAGCAGTAACCACAAGAGGGCAAACCAAGAAGGAACGGGAGCCTGCGCCAAATTTGTTACCTAAGGAACTAAAAGAGGCGCAACAAAAGGACCCTACCTTGGAACCCTGCTTTAGGAAACTGCCCATGGCCAAGGACCCCAGACACAACGGAGACATCTTTTCTAAGGATGGCGTACTATATCGTAGAACGGGCAAAACTGATTAAGGGCATAATCAGCTCCTAGTACCGACGCAGTACAGAAACCAAATCTTAGAAATGGGACACTCTCTTCCCTTTAGCGGACACATGGGACAAAACGCCACTATTCAGCGAATATCGACCCACTATTGGTGGCCAGGAATGAACACTGATATTATCAGATACGTGAAATCCTGCACCAAGTGCCAACGGGTGGCATCCAAGCATTGGACACCCGCAGTTCCAGTGGGTGAAATGCCAATAGAGGGGACTCCATTTGAACAGGTTGCTGTCGACAGTGTAGGACCCTAGAAAGGACTAAAAGAAGGAACAGGTTTATCCTGACCTTAGTCGACACATGCACTATGTGGGCCGAAGCTATACCGCTAACATGCACGGATTCCAAGCATGTCGCAGAAGCCCTAGTGCAGATCTTTACACGGTTGGGATTCCCTCAACAAGTTTTGACGGATAATGGATCCCAATTCCGTAGCCTGTTAATGGATGAGATCTTTAAGATCTTGAGGGCCAAACACATCCATACCAGCCCGTACCATCCGGCCGGAAATGGGCTCGTGGAACGCTTCACCGGCAGCCTCACCATGATGTTACGTAAGCTGAGACAAGAGAAACCTGAAGATTGAGACCTATTCATTCCTGCAGCCTTTTTCGTCTACAGGGAAGTCCCCCAGGCCTCTACAGGTTTACCACCAGCTACTCACTCTTTTATTCGGCAGATCTATTAAGGGCCGCTAGAAGCTTTACTCCGGTCACTAACAGACCAGAAGGCCGACGAGACAATCGTCTCAGCCAGCAAATATGTATCGGAACTTAAGGAAAGGTTACAACTAGGATGGGATCTAGCAACAACCAACCATAAGAAAGCACGCGCAAAGCACGCTAAACGATAAAAAAGCTGCAAAAGAGAGAGAACTCCAACCAGGGGAGAAGGTTTTGTTGTTACTGCCAACCGGAAGCAACAAACTACGCATCAGATGGCAAGAGCCGTTTACCGTTCTTAAAAAGATCTCAAGAACGAACTACAAGATCTCTATTAAAGGAAAGGAGAAGGTCTACCACGTAAATCTGTTAAATAAATACTTGGAAATATCAGTGCCGTCCTCCGAACATCTCCTGGCTGTAGCCATAGCAACCAAAGATGACGATAGTTTGCATGGAATATCCATTGCAACAAACGGAATTTTTCAAAGATGTAAAATTCGGTGACAATCTCTCTGAAGCTCAACAGACAGAAACGAGGGCGCTACTGAAACAGTACACAGCAGTTTTAACGGATGTACCTGTTCGAACACATCTCGTAGAGTTCGATATGAAACTGACAAACGAGACACCTGTGCGAACCAGAGTTTACCCCATCCCGTATGCTAAAGCTGATACGCTATGCGAAATAGACAAGCTACGTCAAGCAGAAATTATCAGTGAGTCTACCTCTCCGTACAGTTCGAGTGTAGTACTGTTGCAGAAGCCCAATAAGGAAGTTCGGCTGTGCATAGACTACCGTTTACTTAACACAGTAACGGAATTCCAGCCGGAACATCTCTAGAGCGCTTCTGAGCTGTTCACCAAGCTTAGCAGGGCAAGAATTTTCTCCAAAATCGACCTAAGTAAAGGTTATTACCAAATACCAGTCAAGGAGGAAATTAAGCCCCTGTTAGCTTTCAGCACCAGTGAAGGACACTATACGTTCAACGTGATGCCATTCGGATTGCATAACGCATCGGGAGTCTTTACCAGAATGATGAGAAAGCTTTTAGAACCCTTGCAAAGTCCCCATATCCATAATTTCATGGATGACATATTAATTGCAACGGAAAACTACGACGAACATATTGCTACGGTTGCTACGCTCCTCAGGAGACTACAGGATACTGGTCTCACAGCCAGACCTAGCAAATGTCTTATCGGATTTGAAAAGCTTGACTTCCTGGGGCATACCCTTTCTCAAGGCTGCATGTGGCCCGTTGCAAGAACATTGAGAAAATAGTTGCAGCAAAAAGGCCCCGAACGAAGAAAGACACACGTTCATTTCTATCACTGTGTGCATACTGTCGTGGTTGAGTAAAGTGTAGAGTATTTGTCGAGTTGGACAATAGTAGTGAAATCGACAAGGGATAGTGGACTGACATAGTTATAGATTACACACACAGAAAGGTGTAAATAGGAGATGGACTTGAGACAACCTGGAAGAAGATTTATCAAAATGATCTCTCTCTCCAAGCCTCAACTCACTTCTACTGTCTAAGCACCTCCTGCTCTCACTCTTTTCTCTTATCAAACATAGAGATTATAGTAAAGAGCTAAAACAAGTTAATTATGGATGGAAGGGTCGTGAACAGCGCATTAATAAATGTGTAAACTTTATTAAATGAAGAAAAGCATGAAAATAATGCATATCATCACAAACAACATAAAATTACATCAATAATCAAAATATGCCAAATACACCAACAACACACACACAACCAGTCATAAAACCTGTAGAACACAGAGAAATGAAATAAACTGAGTGACAGTCTGTCCGTTTTCGTGGGACCAAGTACAATGCTTCAGACAGTGTCTTTTTTACGTAAAGATATACTCCATGGGTGATGGACTTGACCTGTATAAATCCACTGTAGTCGCTATTGTTGGTGGCACTCCTGATTCGCGATGGGGACTGGAAGACTGTCTATCTCCTGCTTATCAAATAAACAAACTGAGCGGCAGTCCGTCCGCTTTCGTGGGACCAAATGTAATAGCTCCAATGTCTTTACGTAAAGATATGCTCCATGGGTGATGGAATTGACCTGTAAATCCAATGTAGGTGCTATCTTTGGTGACCCCTAATTGCGTGAGGGGCTGGAACTCTGTATTTACCTCTGGTTTACCAACTGAATAACTGCGTGTCAGTCCGTCCGCTTTCGTGGGACCAAATGTGTTAGCTCCAGAAAATGTCTTTTACGTAAAGATATACTCCATGGGTGATGGACTTGGCCTGTAAAAAACTTTCCTTGTTGGTGCTAAACGTTGCTGACCTCTAATTGCGTGAGGGGCTGGAAGACGCTGTTTTCTCTTCTGGCCGCTCCTAAGTGCGAAGTTCTACATAAACCCAGAAATACACCAGACGAAGTTACTTGAGGACAAAGAGTCCCAGGCGCTGTTATCCGGCGCTACTGCTTGCTTGGCTGTAAATCCTGTTTAAACTGATTTGGCTGTGGTGTTGGCTGAGTGCCCCGTTTAGGCACACAAAGTCGGGTGATATCAGATTCTGCTATAGACATGCTGGGCGGTTTTGATATTCTGGAAGCCGCAATGCTCTGACTGGTAATCCAATAGGCGAGTAGAGAACTACTACTGCATTTGGTGATTCCAGATTTAGCGTTGGCTCGTTGCACTGCGTGAGCTTAACTTGGCGTTGACAAAAGGGGTTTTGATTCAGGAACGGGGTTGACAACTCGTGACTGCTAGCTGTATTCAGAATCCCTCTAGAACGAAGAGAACATGACGTTCTTCGCCTGACTGGAGTCTGCTCTAGCGATTCGGTATCCCTGAAACTGAGACCAAAAGGAGACATCCTTTACATCAAGCAACAACAAAATCACTCTATCAATTATAGCATGTGCCCGCATAGGCTTAATATCTTTTGTACACCCAGGTACCTGTCAGTAAATGTTCTGACAGCAAAATCTACTCCTCTTCTTCCAACTCAACATACAGGAACCCTAACCCTGTAGTTACAGTTAAATGAATATGCTTATTCATCTTACAACATTAAATGAATTACATAAACAGATTACAGCATGTGACATTACACAAATAAATCATATGTCCCCTTGGGGAAATATATTAACATTCCACAAAATGAGTACATAGAAAATGCAATGTTCTTGCTATAATAATACAGTTGTGGCTGAATCATAAGATATAATTATATCTATGCCTGGTGACTGCTTTCTGTGAAAGTTATAGACTAGTGCCTAGCCACACAAATAAGCATAAAATGATTCTCCCTTGCCACTAGAAATATCTATCAAAGGAATAAGTGACTTTCTCCTATAATTCCGTGTTAAGTGCCTGTCCACACTTCTGACCTTATCTTGCAGAAAGGACAGTTAATTTTGCTGACTCTTAACCCAATGGTAAGCATTGTATGAACTGATTCTACGCCTAGTGAGTGTCTGTTATTGTAAGTTTATCATTTCCCATTATAAACCGTAACAGTTTAAGCACCACTTAAACTGAATTCAAGTCACTTTCTATCAGATAATATAATCTATATATATATATATTATATATATATACAATATATATATATATATATATATTTATTTATATATATATATATAATATATATATTATTTTAATATAATAATAAATAATAAATTCTTTAAGCGCCAAACACGGCGCATAAGGGCAGAAACCAAAGTAAGGCCGTAGATAGCGCTACCTTATCACTGAATTAAATGACTAGGAGAAGTCCTCAGAAATGTTATTTTCCAACTTCACAGTCACTGTCCTAATCAGAAGCTTGGTATATATTCATATAATTTCCATGTTATATATATAGCTTGCCATTCTATATATATTTTATGCCTAAATATAAACTTTCAACTTTCTGTATATATATCAAAAGGTCTCGTTAGAAAAGTTCATAGCTTTAGTTTTATATATAATTTTAACCGAGAGATATATTATATTGTAACTTAAGAATGCTACATCATAAATATTTTCCATTTGTATATATATATAGCTATTCCAAAAAGTAGTGGTGACATATACAGCCTTGTTTCACCCCTGTTTCTACTGTAAACCATTCTGTATTCCCTTTATTTGTTCTAACACAACATCTTGCATTGTCATATAGCGCTTTGATTATATTCACATATTTTGTTGGAAAACCATAGATATAGCTAGCTAACATGAATATATCATATATTATAAGACATGTCAACTCACCCCGAAAAATGACTAGAGATAGGCCTTAACATTTAGTTCTGTATTAAAGTCTGCCTTATCTCATGATGGTCCATTTCGGGCCAGGAATATATTCACGAGTGTGTTAGTCTATTAACCCTTCTACTCTTATAGTTTACAAATAAACACCTGGCATGGCTTGTTTCTACAGATGTATCGGCGTGATGCGTAATATTATGACCACTACTGCTGTGTTCTAAGGGGCAAAAACCCACAAAGGCTGACAATGGGATTTATCTCCCCCTGAAACAGATCAAACTCGTTACCCAGGCCTCAAAGGGTACCAGCCGCTCGTGATCAAAGACTTAGATCGACCAGAGAAATTCCCCCTGGTCGGACGAACCACAGGTGCGTTTAGATAACATTACGTTACCGCTACGCTGACCGTTGAAGGAATTAGTACTGAAAGCCAGCCAGAACGTAAACAACCGTCTGGTGGGGTTTGAGAAGGTGAAAAATGAAAGAAAAGAAGAATACAAATGGCGAGGAAACCAGGACATTAAAAAAGTAATAATAACATATGGAACGGAATGGTAAAATAAATTATCAGTCACGTGACAAGTTGCCCCTCCTTTTAAAGTTCGTGGAACACGGACTGAATGACAGTAATTTATCTTTTCCATAGACGTTCATTACATGTCCTTAGAACATCCTATAATCATAACCAAAATCGTATCCAACTTCTGTCAGTACTTAGCTATTGAGAGGATTGGTTACTATCATCCGAATGAACACCCTCCCTTGGTACAAATGCAAGCTAGTAACTGACTATCTGTAGCTTCTTATCTCAGATTTAAGAGCTACTCCTGAAAAAAGTATTAACCCTTAAAAAAAATTTTTCTGACTTTTACAACAATAGTCGTCAGATTTGTCAACCAAAAACTCAGCAGTGTTACCAGCAACCTTAACCAGCTGTGTCTCATGGGTAGCATGAACAATAAATGTAACTAAATATTTATGATTGCTGTGGAGGAAAAAAAACGCTGTTCCGACTTCCACCAAAAGAAATAGTTCGATATGTCTAGGGGATAGCAATTCCTATAATCTGCCGAACACTAAACTCTAAGAATCAGAATAGAATTTTGTGAGAGATTCATCCTCGGAACGAGCCCACATTAATATGTGCATCAAATGTAGCTCAGAAATTATCCCGACGAGCCTGCCATTATATGTCGTGGTTGAGTAAAGTGTAGAGTATTTGTCGAGTTGGACAATAGTAGTGATGCTAAGTGCGAACACGCTTACGTCACTCTCAAAGGACAGCTGTCCGAATATCCAATTTTACGGCTACCTGATCTTAAGAAAACTTTTATATTGTGGGTCGACGCATCGGGTCAAGGCATCGGGTCAACTCTGCTACAAGCAGATGACAATGATCCGAACCTGTTATGCTTATGGCAGCCGAAAATTGAATATAGCAGAACGGAACTATTCCACACTGGAGAGAGAATGTCTGGCACTCGTGAGTGGTTCAGGAAACATCAGGAATATCTTTACGGCGTTTCATTTACAGTGCAGACGGACCAGCCCCACTGGCTTTTCTTGGAGCGAATAAGGAATTCAACGCGAGGATTATGCGGTAGACGTTGCTCCTAAGTGTGTATGCTTTCAAAGTAGAATACATACCAGGAAAACAAAACGTGGGAGCAGATTTTATGAGTAGAAATTGGAGCAGTGAGGAAGAAAAGGAAAGTGAAGATAGAAATCACTCGCAAGATACGGATAACAGCAGCACTATTTTCATAGAGGAGACATAAAAAGGTTTCATGTCTTCAAGCCCGGACGAAATGTCACGTATGGAAATAGTCGCAGCAGTGACCGTCCACTTCCCCCCCCCCCCCCCACCTAGGTTTATATTTTTTTGCTACACGAACGCCTGATTCTCTATCGCAATTAACACGTGAGCCGTTTGGCAATTAAGCACGAATGGAACAGAGTGAAGTGTGCAGCATGACGTAACCGTTCTTTGATCAGGGAAACACGCGGGCCAGACCAGGCGTTAACAAGAGGCCATGAGTTAACAGTTTCTTTGAAGAATCAAGGGGCGATCAGTCTGAGACGTACCGTGAATTGTTACATTTTCAGGGGAATTAACTTACGTAGCTGATATTCGGCAAGGCGGAGATAATCAAAGAACAACCAGAGATCGTCGATCGGCAGAGGTGAAGAAATATCCTTTCATTCAGGAATCGAACGGCAAATTCGCCCGGCCCTGGACATAGGTGTGACTTTCGCATTAAGAAGCAAAAAGAACGGAATCTATGAATATATACTCGTACCTTGTCTCTCCTATAGTCTTTATCAGTTGCTCAGAGATTTTTTCTGAATTCACTAGCTAGTTATCCTATATCTCTCGTACAAGAGTGAATTATTAGATTTCGTGGAGTGTTTCATTTCTCTGTTGCGGTAATTTATATACTAGCCTTTAAGTGATTTTGTGTGTTTAAAGTTTTCATTTATTTCATTGGGATTTTCAGTGTTAAATGAATAGCATAATTAAATAACTTATAGCAAATTTTTCCATCTGTAAAGTAAATTTAATTACTCGCTATTTCCCAGTAAGAGATGTTTTAAATTGACTAGTACATACATTAAATAACTGTCTACTGACGGTATATATTATTTACTTCTATCCATTTTTATGTAATTTTATAAATGACTAGTGTTCATATCACGCGTTAAAAACGATATGATAAGCTAGACATTTGTGTTTTAAATCTAATTTATAACGGAATGGTGAAGAGGTCTTACCTTAACACGTGTTAGATCTATTATTGTTATTATGGTTACATGTTTATATTTCTTTCCTAAAATATAAGCTGATCAAAACCAAGCGAACTAGCGGTCCAACGGTCTTATGGCCATATGAACTTACGTTCTTAGAGTCTTATAATCTATAAGCATCCAGGCATATTTAACATTGATGAGCTTCTTGCTGTGACCTGTGCTGTCCCTTTTCCTCTTTTCATGAGAGAAACCAGAATACAACCATTAAATTATAATATTAACTGGACCAGAACTATTACCAGATTTCATTTATATCAATCTCATCAGCCAGCTGTGGCAAAACATATTGTCAGCAACATTTGTGTAACTTAACATAGTGTCTCAGCAACCAGAGGCTAGACAACCCAGAATATATATGTATTATTCATCCTATGTCCGCGATCACCACGTATGAACCATACTCCAACCAACTGAAGGCAGAAATACCGTATTTTATCCAGGAAAAATTAAATCACCAACTCCAGCGACTCCCGTGCAATTTGCAGTCAGCAACTACTTCGAGTCTGGGGCTGGATTTGGCAAAACTTAATATGACACTGAGTAGTCTTATTAGTTATTAGTGTTTATTTCCACGGAATGCCTGCGACAACTATTGGGTAAGCGAATATGAATGTGGCCACAAGTATGAAGGATTGAATGAACTGTAAGAGAGTAACATAATTTTCTGTTGTTACCCCTAACATACAAATCTTTTCTTTTGTTCCCATTAACCTGAGTATTTACGGGATAGATTAATTAGGAACTTGTTCTTTGTTTCTTTAATAACTATTTCATACACTTATTGTTAACTTTTGATCTTTCGGGTTAATTAACCTCTGTAGGGATATTCTTTTTCTTTTCCTTTACCAGAGGGGAAAACCTATTTGATTAATTTTCATTTTGTCTGTAAACCATGATCTATTGATGTATATGATTTATGTTGTAAAGTTCTAGTGATAAATAAACTTAATAAACCTTAAGTTATTGTGTTGGTCAACCCCTGTCCATATGTGTTATCCATAGTTTGTTTTCATGTTTGTGCGTATTTGTCACATAATTGTATGCATGTGGGTGCAGTGTAACTTGTATTTTGTACAAGGAGAGAAAGTGCGTCTGATTTAAAGTTAGTCGTCCAGATAGGCTGGATTAGAGAAATTACTCAACCCAGAGACTGTCCTTTCTCTTACACGACCACCTCGTGAGAAAAACTATTTCTTTCACCTTACTCTCACATAGTTATCACTATCACCTCTGCTCAGACAGAACTATAAACATCTATTACCTATCTGATAAAATCTACAACAATTAGTAATATTTCTTTTGTGAGATTATCTGCAAATACATCTATATTTTCATTTTCTATATTATTCATTTTTATCTCTTCCATTTCTATTTGAAAAGCTACCCAATTAGCTTTATTGTAGTAAAATTTCGGGTTTTCTACCAGTTTGTTAGGTTTGTAATTATCTTTTAGTGTAATTTAAATGGGTAAATAATCTGAATTTGTATCCCCAATAACTTCCCATTTTGCATTAGCAAGATTTGGTGTTACAATGCTTATATCAATAGCTGTGTCTTGCTGATTTGCACAAGGGTTAATTCTTGTTACTGATCCATCATTCAGTATTATTAGTTCATTGTTTTCAATGAAGTCCAACAGTAATTTTCCTGATTTGTATATTACATTGCCTCCCCAAGCTGTATGATGAGCATTGAAATCTCCCACTATGATAGTTCTGTTGTTTATTCTTTTATTCACGTCTGAGATATCTCTTTCATTTATGTTTCCACTTGAACAGTAAAGGTTAACTATTTTTATTTCTTCTAACTCAGTAGACACTGTTATAGTTTTTCCTTCAAAATTTTCTGTTCTAAATGATTCCCAGTCAGTTATTACGTATGCTTTATTAACTAGAAATGCCACACCTCCTCCTTTTTGAGTTTCTGTCCTATCATTTCGAAAGACTTTATATTCAGGGATGGTAAAACGTTGACTCGGAATAAGATTAGTTTCTTGAATGGCAAATATTACTTTAGATTGTTTAAATATGCCTATTAATGCTGGTATTTTTTTTTTGGCACTTCTGCAATTCCACTGTATTATTCTAATGTTCTGTACGTCCATTATTTAATTGTTAAGTTTATTATAAATAGTGTTGTACTCTTTTACTCTGAGAAGTGTATAATATATTTATTTATTTGTTAACAACAAAGTCTCCTAGATTTTTGGTTTCTCTGTTAAAGTGAGTTTGTAGTTCACTTTGAAGATTCAGCATAAAGGCTTTCACAATGTTTGATACAGAATGAATAAGTGTTTGACAATCTGTCATTTTTTCATTCTACATTTCTTGTTGTTGTTTTTTTTACTTTAAATGGGTACCTGATTCTGTTCTTGAGTTAGGGAAGGAAAAGACAGCGAGAATGGGAACTAGTCACATGACCTCATAAAAAACTGGACCTAGTATGGTGGAGTCTCTAACGCTTCACTCCCCTACAACAATTTCCGCTATAGGACTATAAAATGTCGTATGTAGCGTCACGGTATTACCATCGTATGTAGCGTCACGGTATTACCATCGTATTCTCCATTATTCTCTCTTGTGCGCACGATTGGTTATAATCTCATGTCTTCATTACTGCACTATTTTTAATGCTACTACTGCTGCTACTACTACTACTAATATCTACTACTACTACTGCTATACTACTACTACTACTACTACTACTACTACTACTACTACTACTACTACTACTACTACTAATACCTACTACTACTACTACTACTACTACTATTATTCCTTCTTCTTCTTTTTCCTCTTCTTCTTCTTCTTCTTCTTCTTCTTCCTTCGCCTTCTTCCTTCTTCGTCTTTATTCTTCGTATTCTTCTTCTTCCTTCTACTTGTTCCTTTATTCTTCTTCTTCCGTCTTCTCCTTCCTCTTCTTCCCTCTTCTTCCTTATTTTTCCCTTTTCTATTTCCTTCTTCTTCCCCCTTCTCTTCCTTCGTTTTTCTCTCCTTCTTCCTTCTTCTTCCCTCTTCTTCTTTCTCCTTCTTCATCGTCTTCTTCTTCCATCTTCTTCTTCTTTCATATAACGACATATTCTAGATTTCATATAACGACATTTCTAGATAACATATTTTATCTTCTTTACGTTTAGTATTCCAGACTACAAATGAGGGAATTTGATTTAATCAACATTATTTTACATCAGCAGCAATAGAGTTAAAAAAATATAACTGTCAGTGAGATTATATTTATGTGTTGGTGAAACATTATTGTAACTTAAGACCTAAATATTGGAATTGATAAGAAGCTGTGTTAACAGCTGGTTGAGTATGCTCAAGGGGTTAACTTGTATGAAACATTGTTGTCCTCCAGTCGTATATAAGAACTCGCGCTATGTGGTTTTATGTCAACGCAGATCAACGTGCTGGAAGTGGGGTTTACTGTCAACGCAGATCAACGTGCTGGAAGTGTGGTTTACTGTCAATGCAGATCAACGTGCTGGAAGTGTGGTTTACTGTCAACGCAGATCAACGTGCTAGAAGTGTGGTTTACTGTCAACGCAGATCAACGTGCTGGAAGTGTGGTTTACTGTCAACGCAGATCAACGTGCTGGAAGTGTGGTTTACTGTCAACGCAGATCAACGTGCTGGAAGTGTGGTTTACTGTCAACGCAGATCAACGTGCTGGAAGTGTGGTTTACTGTCAACGCAGATCAACGTGCTGGAAGTGTGGTTTACTGTCAACGCAGATCAACGTGCTGGAAGTGTGGTTTACTGTCAACGCAGATCAACGTGCTGCAAGTGTGGTTTACTGTCAACGCAGATCAACGTGCTGGAAGTGTGGTTTAGCTGCAGCATTGTGTCACCGAAGTCATAGATACTGCAAATGGCCGGTAGCTGTGCACATTATTCCTGGTTGACGATGCTGAAGTGAGTTGCTTGATGAAACAAATCAAATAATCGTTTCTTCTTTTGGCGATTTAACTTGTGTAAATTGTCTGACCAACATTATACTTTCCTTTTTTCCCCCAGTAACTGCTCTGGCGGTTTTAAAACTATACATTATACTGACAAGCCTGTACAGTATTATTCTGACACAAAACAACAACGCAGATATGCTGTACACAAAACATAATTCATTATGAAAGTAATCGTCGGTACGAACGGCTTGATTCCACATTTCAATTAAACGATAGTACCTTTGATCTGCTATATAGCACAGCGCAACACATACACAGAGCACGCGGATGAAGCTCGCCATTACATTTGAAGTGATTTCCAAGTAGGTGAAAGCAAACTTCAACAAACATAGTGAAGAAAACAGGACCACTGCGACAACTGTTATAACTTGGCACAATTCGCTCAAACAGAAATATATGGATTTAGTTGAAAACATGACGAAAACTGAAGACAGTGGTAGTTGTACTCTAATGAATGTCCGAATGTAGTAATGTCGTTAAGCACTTACTGAATGTCCGAAGGTAGTAATGTCGTTAAGCACTTACTGAATGTCCGAAGGTACTAATGTCGTTAAGCACTTACTGAATGTCCGAAGGTATTAATGTCGTTAAGCACTTACTGAATGTCCGAAGGTATTAATGTCGTTAAGCACTTACTCAATGTCCGAAGGTACTAATGTCGTTAAGCACTTACTGAATGTCCGAAGGTAGTAATGTCGTTAAGCACTTACTGAATGTCCGAAGGTAGTAATGTCGTTAAGCACTTACTGAATGTCCGAAGATACTAATGTCGTTAAGCATTTACTGAATGTCCGAAGGTACTAATGTCGTTAAGCACTTACTGAATGTCCGAGGGTACTAATGTCGTTAAGCACTTACTGAATGTCCGAAGGTACTAATGTCGTTAAGCACTTACTGAATGTTTGAACATCTCTGCACATGACTAAATATCGTCATTTCTTTTGGTTTGGACTTGAATGTATGTATGTATGTATGTATGTATGTATGTATGTATGTATGTATGTATGTATGTATGTATGTATGTATGTATGTATGTATGTATGTATGTATGTATGTATGTATGTATGTATGTATGTATGTATGTATGTATGTATGTATGTATGTATGTATGTAGTGTGTGTGTATGTATTTAGTGTGTGTATGCATACATGAATGTATATATGTGTGTGTACGTATGTACATTATATATATATATATATATATATATATATATATATATATATATATAATATATATATATATATATATATATATATATATATATATATATATATATATATATATATATATATATATATATATATATATATATATATATATATATATATATATATATATATATATATATATATATATATATATAATATATATATATATATATATATAATATATATATATATATATATATATATAACTATATAATATATATATATATATATATATATATATATATATATATATATATATATATATATATATATATATATATATATATATATATATATATACTGAAGCACATTAAAAACGCACCACCTGTATAATCCAGGAACAGAGTGTGAAATGTAAATATAAGTGTTTACAAGTTTACATATTTGGAATCTTTATTCATTTTTCTATGAATCCATGCTGGTCATTAATTGGTAGATTTGATTGTTATGAAATTCATTGCATTCTGTGCAGGCAAGGGAGAAAACCAAAAATGCAACCAATAAAAAATTCATTCACACTATCCTCAGTATCTCGTATGTCCACCGTGTGCTTGCAAACAAGCTTGGCAGCGGCTCCGCATGGAACGCACAAGTCTCTGAAGGAAATTCCGGGGAATCAAGTCCCATTCATGTGTAAGAGCAGCTTCGAGCTGTTGCAGATTAGCTGGAGAACCTTGCCTGTAGACTCTGCGTCCAAGCTCGTCCCACAGATGTTCTATAGGGGACATGTCTGGTGATAGGGCAGGCCAATCAATCGTCACAATGTTCTGCTGCTGAAGATATTACTGCGTAATGCATGCGGTGTGTGCGTTATCCTGCTGGAGAAGCTGCAAGTCTGGATAATTTGTGAACGCAGGAGCATCCAGAACCTCATCTCGATATGTCACAGCATTAACATTTCCACGGAAGACGTGAAGAGGCAAGCGATGGTGAAAACTGAATCCTCCCCAAATGTGAATACTGCCACCTCCAAATCGGTTGTGCTGACGAACACAGCAATCTGCAAAGCGCTCTCCACACCGTCGCCAAATCCGCATACGTCCATCAGCAAAGGATATGTTGAATCTGCTCTCGTCTGTGAATAGGACAGCATTCCACTGCAGTCTAGTCCATCTGACATGTTGCTCTGCCCATTGCAGGCGCTGCTGACGATGTCTGTGAGTCAAGTTTGGCCCAACATAAGGTCGTCTTGCAGTAAGGCCTGTATCTCTGAGTCGTCGTATGACTGTCATTCGAGAGACTTGCCCACGTCTACCCACTATTGCTCTTGCTGTTTGACTTGCCGGGACGAGCTTGGACGCAGAGTCTACAGGCAAGGTTCTCCAGCTAATCTGCAACAACTCGAAGCTGCTCTTACACGTGAATGGGACTTGATTCCCCGGAATTGTTTGTAAGCACACGGTGGACATACCAGATACTGAGGATAGTGTGAATGAATTTTTTTTTTTGGTTGCATTTTTGGTTTTCTCCCTTGCCTGCACAGAATGCAATGAATTTCATAACAATCAAATGTACAAATTAATGACCAGCATGGATTCATAGGAAAATGAATAAAGATTCCAAATATGTAAACTTGTAAACACTTATATTTACATTTCACACTCTGTACCTGGATTATACAGGTGGTGCGTTTTTAATGTGCTTCAGTATATATATATATATATATATATATATATATATATATATATATATATATATATATATATATATATATATATATATATATATATATATATATATATATATATATATATAGTGACGGTTTAAAACTAAGAACTTCAGTTCACTAAAATATATTTAGTGAAGTTTTAAAACTAAGAACCGCAGTTAACTAAAATCAATAGCCCTGTTAATGTGTTGGCTGCCACAATTAAACAATTTCCTCAAATTCCCTACATCCCGTTCACGCTTTAATCGTGCCGACGCCCCTCTTGACGCTCCTCGCTAATGTCCCGCGTGCCTCGCCCTTGCTGCATCAGCTTACAGTGCGTACAGGTATTATAATCGATATTCTATGATTGGTCCCGATTTGTGTGATGCTTGTGCTAGACGTGAAGATAAGACTCATGAGGTGTCGTTTAAAAAGAGTTTTTTGTTCTAGCTACCGCGTTCTCCTCTTTAGCACTTTATCATCGACAAACTTAATTTACAATACTAAGTGCGCTATGGTCAAAGGGTGCATCAGCAAATCTTTTGGGATGAAATTAAGAGGAACCATATATTTACTGTTCTGATGTCATTCAAGCTGGCAGGAAGTTCAGATCGAGCCGTGCTGTGATTTCAGCCGAAGACATAGTTTACGGTGAGGGATTTTGGGGGAAACGCGTGCTTGCGTCACACAATGCGCGTAGTTCTGTGATAAAGGATTCGTAATCGCGACCTTCCTGTAACATCGATAAAAGTTAGTTCTGCACTCATGTTTTCCCGTATTTGCGACGTGCTGAGCTCCCACACGCATATTTAAATTTTATTAGTTCACGTCCTTTCCTGACAAATATGTCTTTACACGAGACATGGATGCTGAGTTCATGGATTTTCTTTACAATGTTGTGTAATTTTATAGTTAAACCAAGAACTGTATTTTTGTGAGTATAATCCCGTTTTTTGCGTTTCTTAGAACGACCCAGAGTGTTTTATACCCACCACAATAACTTTAAATTGTTCTATATTAGTAAAAGATATTGGCAAGATAGGAGAAAATTACTTTAAATGAAAACTAATACCTAGGTAGTAAAATAATATTTAGTGTTAACAACAACAGCTATATAAAATAATCTTTGTCGTCATAATCTTTGGACACATAATTAATTGATCTAAGAGGGGGGGAGGAGAGATCGGAGCACTGATCGTGTTGCCCATGTGCAATGAAGAAGGTACTTAAAACCAAAACGAACGTTGTACTATAGATGATATACAGTTTACTGTGTACTATAGATGATATACAGTTTACTGTGTACTATAGATGATATACAGTTTACTGTGTACTATAGATGATATACAGTTTACTGTGTACTATAGATGATATACAGTTTACTGTGTACTATAGATGATATACAGTTTACTGTGTACTATAGATGATATACAGTTTACTGTGTACTATAGATGATATACAGTTTACTGTGTACCATAGATGATATACAGTTTACTGTGTACTATAGATGATAAACAGTTTACTGTGTACTATAGATGATATACAGTTTACTGTGGGACAGTGCGTCTGCAAAGAGGGGAGGGGAAGATTAGAAAAAAAAAAGATATTTCTAAAACATGTTTCTGAATTTAATTTGTAAAATGGTGGATCTTTGCTCTTATTCAAGACTTGCTAGCAAGCATTAAGTTTTATATATGCTGACCGTGAATTAGTGCTAGAGCTATTGGCAGTGATTCAGTACAATAATTGGTAGCAGTGATCTAGTTCAGACTTTCTACAGTTACTTATACCAGACTCTGTTGCCGTGATTTAATTCAAGAGTTGCTAACAGTGATGTAATATTTGAGTTGCTTGCATGTTTTGTGTAGCAGGGATTTCATTTCAAAAGTTGCTGCACTGATTTTAATGTAACAGTTGCAAGGTTATTTTAATACAAAAGTTGTTAGCAGTGATTCAAATATATGAGATTCTAGTAACGATTTAGCAGTAGAGTTTTCAAGATGATTGCAACACCATCATGTCAAACAAATTGCCATAGAAACCATTGCTGTAAGGGCATGTCAATGTTTTGTTCAGGCTTTCTGCAGGGAGCTAGCTGCACTGGTGGCTGCATACTCCATAGATATATGGAGCGAAAAGGGACATGATGATAATGAATGATCATATCCAAATGCCGTGTAAAGTGCCGTCGAGGATTATGCCTTTATACATCCGGAAGTCCTGGATGTTCTCTTGACACTCTCCCTTGTTATGTTGCTATATTGTCAAATAGCTTCTCACTCGTTCGTCACGTCTCTCTAGTAATCAGTTTTTCTGTTGCCAAAATGCGCCCTTCTCCATAAACGCCCCAGTGAAAGATGCCATAAAGCTGGAGACTATTGTTAGCGAGGCAAGGATGAAATAACATAGAAGAAATATATCCTCTGTTGAGTGGTGTATTTAAGAATTATTTCACTTTGTGTCAGCATTCCAACTCCGCCTAGGCCGGTCCCAAGCCCGGCTGAAAAAGGAGGAGGGCGGCCTGCATGGAGGCCGTAAGGAGGCAGCCCCTCCACCATGCAAAGGCACAACAGGCCAATCACCTGTTTGCTTTAAACTATGATTACGAGTAATATAAGAGAGAAAACCGGACTGATTCTAAAGGCGACGAACTGGAACGGACTACGGACTACGACTTATGGAACTTGGAGCACAAGAAGTATAAATGGGAAAGAAGAGGAGCTGGTGGAAGAGATGAGAAAAGCAAAACTAGAAATTCTGGCTATTACGGAAACAAAGAAAAAGGGACAAGGAGTCATGGATCTCGATGGCAACACGCTGCTATACAGTGGTGTACCCACATCTGAAAGAGCTAAAGGCGGCGTGGGTTGCATTTTTTTCAAAAACCAGAAAGATAGTATCAAGGGATGGAACTTTGTCTCGGAGCGCATTATGGTTGTAAAACTAAAAGAAGGAGAAACCATAGTCAGCCTGGTCATAGTGTATGGGCAAAATGAGTATGAGAGAGCAAAGGTCAAGGAGGAATTCTTTGAGCTGCTTCAAAGGACAGTGGATGACTGCCTAGATGAAATTATCATGCTCGGAGATTTCAATGCCAGAGTTGGAAATGACCATGCTAGATGGGGTGGAGTTATCGGAAGATATGGAGAAGATACTCTCAATGACAATTGAAAGCGACTCCTTAGATTCTGCAGTGAGCAGAATCTGATCATTACCAACACAAAGTTCCCCCATAAGCGCATACATGCATACACTAGGTGTGAACCAACAAAGAATGAGAAGTCAGTGATTGACTATGCCATTGTTAGGAGGAACTCATTCAAATGTGTCCGCGATGCTAGAGTCTGGAGGGGGCCAGAGATTGGAAGTGATCACTACCTGCTTGCAATCAAAAGAACAACTTAAAGAGTTGCTCAGCCTAGGAACTGCCCAGCATCACGCAAGAAACCAAGCAAACGAACGGAAGAAATGAGCATTAAGACCTACAAGCTGAGAGAGCCAGAAATTAAGACCAGATATCAGGGGCTTATTGCTACAGCGGTGAGAAACACAGAAGAACAACCTGATGACTTGGAAACCCTCTGGATTAAATTCAAGGACATCATAAAGACAGCTGCTGCAGAAGCATGTGGTGAAGTCCGACTTGGGAACAAGAGAAAGAGGACACCTTGGTGGACAGAGGAAGTCAAAGAGAAAATAAGAGAGAAGAAAATGGCATGGAAACAATACTTAGGAGCTAAAAACACAGCAGGACAAATGGAGAAATATAGAGAATATGTGATAATCAGAACAGAAGCAAAGAACTAGGTGCTAGCAGCAAAACAGAAGTCCTGGGAAGAATTTGGAGAAAAGCTAGAAAAAGATGCGCAAGAAAACCAGAAATTGTTCTATAAGACCCTCAAGAACATGAGGAAGGAAAAACAATGCCCTCTCAAATTTATAAAGGACAAGCAAGGCAAATTGCTTACTGCCACGAAGGAAGTAATGGAAAGATGGAAAGAATATTTCTCAGCACTCCTTGAGATTGAGCAAGGTCAAGCATTAGAAATGATAACCACTAGCACAGAAGAGGAAACAAATGGTGATGAAGATGACATAAAGATGGAAGAACTGAAGGCAGCACTGGAGAACATCAAGATGGGCAAAGCAGCAGGGCATGATGGTAGAACACCAGAAATGGTTAAGTACATGGGAGCATCAGGCGACCTATTGCTCTTAAGGGTCCTACAGGCAGCGTGGTGCAACAAGACCATACCAAAGGACTGGGAGATTGCCATCATAACACCAATTTTCAAAAAGGGTGACAATCGACAATGTGGAAACCATAGAGGCATATCCCTTCTCAGTGTCCCTGGTAAAATCTACTCTAGAATCCTAGAGCAGAGACTCCGACGCCTAGCTGAGCCACAATTGGATGAGGTCCAGTGCGGATTCCGAGCAAACCGAAGTACTCAAGACCTAATCTTCACACTCAGACAGCTGAGTGAAAAGGCCCTTGAGTATAAGAGTGAGATCCATCTTTGTTTCATAGATCTGGAAAAGGCATTTGACAGGGTCCCCTGGAGCAAACTTTGGGACTGTTTGGCAAGGAAGAACATTCCAGCACCTCTGATTCATGCTATACAGAGCTTCTACAAGTCTTGCAGAAATTATGTGAGGACAGCAAACCATAAGTCAGAAGAGTTCAGGACCACCACCGGTGTAAGACAAGGTGATATCATGTCACCTTAACTTTTCATACTCCTCATGGACGATGTTATCAAGTCATGTAAGGAGAGAACAAGAAAGTATTCAGTGGGGTACTGGAAGATGAGACAGGTATGTATTTCAGAGCTGGCATTTGCTGATGATGTTGCCCTGATTGCTAAATCAGAGGCACATCTCCAATCCAACCTGTAAGTCTGGAAGGAAGAGCTAAAGAAGAGAGGGGTGGTCATTAGCAGCTCTAAAACAAAATCCATGGTGATATAACGAGAAGAAAGAAGACATCAGATTAAGCTGGGAGAACAGGTCCTGGAGCAGGTCGACCACTTTAAATATCTCGGAGCTATTATAGACCGAAAGGGAGTCATCAAAGAAGAGTTAGCCACTCGAAAAGCAGCAGCTGGGAGACAATTTCAGGCCATAAATCGAGGATCCTCAGCAAGAGAGAGGTTGGTAAGAAAACGAAGATGGCTGTATACCGCTCCACCTATGTCCCAGTCTTGACATATGGATGCGAGTCATGTGCAATGACTACAGCCCATAAAAGCCAGATCCAAACCTCAGAAATGAGGTATCTGAGGAAGGTGGTTGAAGTAACAAGAAGAGACATGGTCCGCAACCAGACGATACGTCAAGGCCTAAAATCCCACCCCCTGCAGACCCAAGTAGAACAGTCCCAACTAAGATGGTTTGGCCATGTCTGCAGAATGGGAGAAGATCGGCTACCACGACAAGCATGGGAAACAAAGAGCCAGGGATCCAAACCCCCAGGACGACCCAGAGTCCGCTGGGAGGACAACATTAGACAATCTTTGAAGGACCGAGGACTAGAATGGAACCAGGCAAGAAGGAAGACAGCCGATAGGATAGTCTGGCGCTCTCTCTTCCAAACCTCTACACCTCACGGTAGAAGGGGAACGACTAAGTAAGTAAGTAAAAGTTGTAGATAGAAGGATAATTATGCTTTTATCGCAAGGGAGTTTTCATAAGATATTTCAGAAGTCAAGAACAATGCTGCGTTGGGCAGGGCAATTGTTAACTTGTATCTGATCCGCCGTCTTTTATGAAGAATTAAGCAATTATTAATTTCAGCTCGTTCAAGCCCTTACTCTGATTTACTCAGTGGAATTCTTCTTATTATGGTATAGCTCTGTTTAGAGTGTGTGTAGTAAATTGACTGAGACAAACATTCAGTACATTCAAAATGACTAAATCGACATTAAATTTGTATATTTGAGGTTATTCCGTGACACTACAACTGTCCTGCTTCAGTGGACGCTGGTTCATACTGTAAGCCATTGTAGGGACATCATGTATTATTATTTACCGGTGGAGTCATTTTCAATTTGTTTTATGTATTTAGCTTAGTTCTTGCTTTCTTTCTATTCTATTTTTGTTCGTTTATCCCCGACAATGGCCTTGTTTTATTTTCTTTGTCCTTTGCTTAAGTAGAGACACATTACTTATTTTCGTTTAGCCCACTGTAAAATATGTATTCCGTATGCCAAATGTAAACGTAGCGTGTTGTAGATTCGGAAGGGATTTTCCAACATTTTTTATTTCTGTTTTCGCTATTTCTTCCTGGCTTGTCATATTATTTCTATGCACCGAGCAGTTTCCAAGTGACAGTCTATTTACGTCAGTCTCTGCCTGCCGATTTGCTATGTTCGTACTTCTATGTTTGTTTTTTTTTTTTACACGGTGGGAGGAGTGGTAGTTACATCTTTAGTCTTGTTATGAATTAAAATCAGCCTGAAAGTTAAGGCACACATCAACTTCATTTTAAATTTTAAAATGTCTGAAAGTCCCTTTGTCCTCTCCTAGAAGCTAATTTCAATTTCATCAGGTATTTAAATACGCCTTCCATGTTGTCTTGGCAGAATTTTATGCGAAATACAGCGCTGGATTATTCATTAGGCCCACTAGACACGGGCCTATGGCCCCAGGCCTACAGGGACTCCCGCTAAAAATTCAACGGACTCATATCGCACAAAGCTTCACAGCAACGGCATGTGCACAATAGTACACTCGCGCGTGCAGGACAATAGTATCTGTACAACAGTTAGTTTATTAGTTAGTACACTCGTGTGCAGGACAATAGTATCTGTACAACAGTTAGTTTATTAGTTAGTACACTCGTGCGTGCAGGACAATAGTATCTGTACAACAGTTAGTTTATTAGTTAGTACACTCGTGCGTGCAGGGTAATAGTATCTGTACAACAGTTAGTTTATTAGTTAGTACACTCGTGCGTGCAGGGTAATAGTATCTGTACAACAGTTAGTTTATTAGTTAGTACACTCGTGCGTGCAGGACAATAGTATCTGTACAACAGTTAGTTTATTAGTTAGTACACTCGTGCGTGCAGGGTAATAGTATCTGTACAACAGTTAGTTTATTAGTTAGTACACTCGTGCGTGCAGGACAATAGTATCTGTACAACAGTTAGTTTATTAGTTAGTACACTCGTGCGTGCAGGACAATAGTATCTGTACAACAGTTAGTTTATTAGTTAGTACACTCGTGCGTGCAGGACAATAGTATCTGTACAACAGTTAGTTTATTAGTTAGTACACTCGTGCGTGCAGGGTAATAGTATCTGTACAACAGTTAGTTTATTAGTTAGTACACTCGTGCGTGCAGGACAATAGTATCTGTACAACAGTTAGTTTATTAGTTAGTACACTCGTGCGTGCAGGACAATAGTATCTGTACAACAGTTAGTTTATTAGTTAGTACACTCGTGCGTGCTGGACAATAGTATCTGTACAACAGTTAGTTTATTAGTTAGTACACTCGTGCGTGCAGAGTAATAGTATCTGTACAACAGTTAGTTTATTAGTTAGTACACTCGTGCGTGCAGGACAATAGTATCTGTACAACAGTTAGTTTATTAGTTAGTACACTCGTGCGTGCAGGACAATAGTATCTGTACAACCATTAGTTTATTAGTTAGTACACTCGTGCGTGCAGGACAATAGTATCTGTACAACAGTTAGTTTATTAGTTAGTACACTCGTGCGTGCAGGACAATAGTATCTGTACAACAGTTAGTTTATTAGTTAGTACACTCGTGCGTGCAGGGTAATAGTATCTGTACAACAGTTAGTTTATTAGTTAGTACACTCGTGCGTGCAGGACAATAGTATCTGTACAACAGTTAGTTTATTAGTTAGTACACTCGTGCGTGCAGGGTAATAGTATCTGTACAACAGTTAGTTTATTAGTTAGTACACTCGTGCGTGCAGGGTAATAGTATCTGTACAACAGTTAGTTTATTAGTTAGTACACTCGTGCGTGCAGGGTAATAGTATCTGTACAACAGTTAGTTTATTAGTTAGTACACTCGTGCGTGCGTGCAGGACAATAGTATCTGTACAACAGTTAGTTTATTAGTTAGTACACTCGTGCGTGCAGGACAATAGTATCTGTACAACAGTTAGTTTATTAGTTAGTACACTCGTGCGTGCAGGACAATAGTATCTGTACAACAGTTAGTTTATTAGTTAGTACACTCGTGCGTGCAGGACAATAGTATCTGTACAACAGTTAGTTTATTAGTTAGTACACTCGTGCGTGCAGGGTAATAGTATCTGTACAACAGTTAGTTTATTAGTTAGTACACTCGTGCGTGCAGGGTAATAGTATCTGTACAACAGTTAGTTTATTAGTTAGTACACTCGTGCGTGCAGGGTAATAGTATCTGTACAACAGTTAGTTTATTAGTTAGTACACTCGTGCGTGCAGGGTAATAGTATCTGTACAACAGTTAGTTTATTAGTTAGTACACTCGTGCGTGCAGGACAATAGTATCTGTACAACAGTTAGTTTATTAGTTAGTACACTCGTGCGTGCAGGGTAATAGTATCTGTACAACAGTTAGTTTATTAGTTAGTACACTCGTGCGTGCAGGACAATAGTATCTGTACAACAGTTAGTTTATTAGTTAGTACACTCGTGCGTGCAGGACAATAGTATCTGTACAACAGTTAGTTTAGATGTTAGTACACTCGTGCGTGCAGGACAATAGTATCTGTACAACAGTTAGTTTATTAGTTAGTACACTCGTGCGTGCAGGACAATAGTATCTGTACAACAGTTAGTTTATTAGTTAGTACACTCGTGCGTGCAGGACAATAGTATCTGTACAACAGTTAGTTTATTAGTTAGTACACTCGTGCGTGCAGGACAATAGTATCTGTACAACAGTTAGTTTATTAGTTAGTACACTCGTGCGTGCAGGACAATAGTATCTGTACAACAGTTAGTTTATTAGTTAATACACTCGTGCGTGCAGGACAATAGTATCTGTACAACAGTTAGTTTATTAGTTAGTACACTCGTGCGTGCAGGACAATAGTATCTGTACAACAGTTAGTTTATTAGTTAGTACACTCGTGCGTGCAGGGTAATAGTATCTGTACAACAGTTAGTTTATTAGTTAGTACACTCGTGCGTGCAGGACAATAGTATCTGTACAACAGTTAGTTTATTAGTTAGTACACTCGTGCGTGCAGGACAATAGTATCTGTACAACAGTTAGTTTATTAGTTAGTACACTCGTGCGTGCAGGACAATAGTATCTGTACAACAGTTAGTTTATTAGTTAGTACTCTCGTGCGTGCAGGGTAATAGTATCTGTACAACAGTTAGTTTATTAGTTAGTACACTCGTGCGTGCAGGACAATAGTATCTGTACAACAGTTAGTTTATTAGTTAGTACACTCGTGCGTGCAGGACAATAGTATCTGTACAACAGTTAGTTTATTAGTTAGTACACTCGTGCGTGCAGGGTAATAGTATCTGTACAACAGTTAGTTTATTAGTTAGTACACTCGTGCGTGCAGGACAATAGTATCTGTACAACAGTTAGTTTATTAGTTAGTACACTCGTGCGTGCAGGACAATAGTATCTGTACAACAGTTAGTTTATTAGTTAGTACACTCGTGCGTGTAGGACAATAGTATCTGTACAACAGTTAGTTTATTAGTTAGTACACTCGTGCGTGCAGGACAATAGTATCTGTACAACAGTTAGTTTATTAGTTAGTACACTCGTGCGTGCAGGACAATAGTATCTGTACAACAGTTAGTTTATTAGTTAGTACACTCGTGCGTGCAGGACAATAGTATCTGTACAACAGTTAGTTTATTAGTTAGTACACTCGTGCGTGCAGGGTAATAGTATCTGTACAACAGTTTTAGTTTATTAGTTAGTACACAGTTAGTTTATTAGATAGTACACTCGTGCGTGCAGGACAATAGTATCTGTACAACAGTTAGTTTATTAGTTAGTACACTTGTGCGTGCAGGGTAATAGTATCTGTACAACAGTTAGTTTATTAGTTAGTACACTCGTGCGTGCAGGACAATAGTATCTGTACAACAGTTAGTTTATTAGTTAGTACACTCGTGCGTGCAGGGTAATAGTATCTGTACAACAGTTAGTTTATTAGTTAGTACACTCGTGCGTGCAGGACAATAGTATCTGTACAACAGTTAGTTTATTAGTTAGTACACTCGTGCGTGCAGGGTAATAGTATCTGTACAACAGTTAGTTTATTAGTTAGTACACTCGTGCGTGCAGGACAATAGTATCTGTACAACAGTTAGTTTATTAGTTAGTACACTCGTGCGTGCAGGACAATAGTATCTGTACAACAGTTAGTTTATTAGTTAGTACACTCGTGCGTGCAGGGTAATAGTATCTGTACAACAGTTAGTTTATTAGTTAGTATACTCGTGCGTGCAGGACAATAGTATCTGTACAACAGTTAGTTTATTAGTTAGTACACTCGTGCGTGCAGGACAATAGTATCTGTACAACAGTTAGTTTATTAGTTAGTACACTCGTGCGTGCAGGACAATAGTATCTGTACAACAGTTAGTTTATTAGTTAGTACACTCGTGCGTGCAGGACAATAGTATCTGTACAACAGTTAGTTTATTAGTTAGTACACTCGTGCGTGCAGGACAATAGTATCTGTACAACAGTTAGTTTATTAGTTAGTACACTCGTGCGTGCAGGACAATAGTATCTGTACAACAGTTAGTTTATTAGTTACTTCCACCTTCGCTTTTTTCCCTTTTTTAAATTGAATTTTCTTTGAAGGGACCCCACTAACTTTAACCAAATCTAGGGGCTATAACGAAACAAAATTATTTGTACATATTATTATATATTAATATAAACATTTATCTGACATCCATTTGGTTGTGTTTCTTCTAGTTTTACCTTTTACAAGATTTGAGAGGGTCCCAACAAATTTCTTAAGAGCCTAGGGCCTCCGGAGTTCTTAATCCGTCCCTGGCGAAATGAATATGGAATGAAGACATTTTTAAACACCATACAAGTTGTAACCTGAACTCGAATTACGGAATAATCGAAGCAAGAAATTCTGGATTTTCTTTCTTATGTTATCTTAAAACGAAATTGTAATTTATGAGGTATCACAGTTTTAAATTATAACTTCAAACACTATAATTGTGTAATTCTTCTTTGTCGCCCATGTCACGGATTGCATCCCCTGCTTTGCAGTAGTGTTCCAACAATGGCCAAAACTCAAGAGTATCTAAATGAGTCGTCAAAGGTGTTTACCGTCGCTGTCGTAGATTTGCGATAGGTGAATTAAGACATGGTTTGGTCCCTTCTGAATAGCAATAGAAACAAGTGATAGCTCAGTGAGAGATGATAAAATAGCAATAGATTTCACGAGTGAGATGGAGGAAATATATTAGAGTCGGTCTCTGACCCTCGAGATGATTTCTCTCAGTTAGACTATTATCTACAACAGATTAAGATTTGTCAGACCGTCTAGTATTATATATATATATATATATATATATATATATATATATATATATAGACATATATAGATATATGTATATATATATATATATATATATATATATATATATATATATATCCCTCACATACACACACACATAAGTGACTACAATAGACACATAGACGTGAAATTATGACAATGGAAATATAGATAATTGGGAACGAACTGACCGACACACTGGAATAAGTTTATGTGAATTTTAATTATCATAATAAAATTCCATCACCACACATAAAAGTACATCAAACATATACAAATAGTCATAAAGTCAATGAATTGCTACAAGAATGATAGACCCATTGGTATGATCCTTTCCCTCGATGTATAGCCCACAGTCTTGTTAGAAGAAAAGTGATAGCCCCAAAGAGTCACGGATACATCTGCTGTAGTCTAATGATTTCCCTTTAAAGGTATGAACAGACTTTGATACTCTAATCTATCCTAAGGAAAATATTGTTAGCAACAACAAAACTTGCATAAAGAAATACAAATTGGGTGAAATTTGGTATACCATAAAAGAGTCACTCGTTCCTGCTTTCTCTCTGTTCATTCATCAAGGCCCTGACATACATTCTTACCTACAATCGTGCTGTTGTTCGCCGTCTGGCGCAAAATTTAGGACACCTACACACTTTAATCTGTCTTTCTTTTAATAAAGCGGATCCCAGCTCTGCAGATTTTGGGTTCATCCAATGTTCCGGGGAGCGTCCTCTTCATGCGAATATTTTTCAGACTAAGGTTAGTGTCACTTGAATCACGAGGTAAGAATTAGTTTTAAGCAGGCTCACAGTGTCAGAATCACGAGGTTTCCACTACTTAGGAAAAATGTCAGGTTTGTAACTTCGATCAAAGGTAAAATTCTTGGTCACACCACAATTTGTCAACAATGTCGGAAAGATTATTGATTGTAATATTTTTCTTGCCACACGGGCTGAAATGTACTTGAGGGTTTTCTCAGGAAGAATTAAGTCTGGCTCAATAGGCCCGTTAATTCATTTAATCTTAAAGTTCATTTAATGGGTACTCTGTCGTTCTGGATGCCAACGCAATGCCAGACAGGTTTTACTTTATACACCCAAGTCTTTAAGAAAAAAATGTTTTTGTTCTTCACAGATATTTCTCAGTACTTAAACGCTGGTAGAGTTGGGCTACCCAGTTTCACTGAATAAAGAGAAAACAACATATAAAATACTTATACATACTATTCCTCGGTTTTAACTTACATTATAAACTGCAGGCGTAGAGCTTTTCTTATCGTTTAAATTCCCGTGAAATAAGTTATATTAATAAAATCAATCATCATGAATTAGAAATACATATGTTTTTCGCCAATACTCAATGATGAATCAGTGCAGTTATAAGTTAGTTTAAAATATTCTCGACTGATTACTAGCAATTTAATAAAATATATTTATAGCTGCATGAGTTTAAGCTAGAAATTATAATTTATTTTGCTTTCCACTGAAACACGTCAGCTAGAGAATATAACAGACTTACAATTAAATTACTTCTGCACAGAAATCTAACTAGTAAAATGAAATAAGCGATTTATCACTAAAACCCTCAACACTACTAGATATATGTATATTACCTCCACACAGAACTACAGGCGATCGCACAAACTAAGAATTATACGCTGATATATATATGAAGTCTGGAAGTTCGGCAAACTGTAGAAACAAACTGAGAAACTTCGCTATACAGCTTATTCTTTTACACGAGCGACCTGTCTACTGCGAATCTGGAGAACTGAATGAAGTCAAGTTTAAACTCCGGGTAAGATATCTGAAAACCCGACAAAGGATCCCACGTTATATCGAAAATCCGAAAATAGTCTCCCCTTCCCGTCTTAACACTTCACACATACTTAGACGCTGGCCATAACTGCCAAAACGTGTCTTCACACCCACTACGACATGTCTCATTTCTGAGCTATGCATGAGGGCGCCGTTCACACCTCACGCCGAGAACTTAGCCGAAGAAAACTCTCGTGACAGATGAAAATGTAGACAAATGTCTACTCTCTCTGTCTGACGAAACGAATTCTCACACTATTTCGTTCAACTTCCAGGGACTGACATATTACGCAATAAAATGCGTTCTTTAATGAGAAAAGAAACAGGCGAAAGTTTGAATGGGAAAATATATTTTGTCGCAAACGAACGAATGCGAAAAACAGGAAAAGGATAAAAGAGCGATAATAAAGTAGAGGACACGGGTAGAAAAGAAAAGAATATAGAAAATTTATTGATCATAAATCTCTATGCGTCATTCGCATAAGATTATTCTTGGCAGAGATGTAGATAGAAGTGTAATGGCGCTTCTATCCGAAGGGAGTCTTCACAAGATAATAAAGAAGTCAAGAACCATGCAGCATAGCGCTGAGCAATGGTGAACTTATATCTGTCCGTCGCCTTTAGTGAAGGATTTAAGGATTTTTTATTTGATGGTTTTTAGCCCGTTCAAGCCCCCAGCTGAGTTAATTCAGCGAATTCCTCTTATAACGGTATAGCTCTGTTTAGAGGTAAATATTTGTCTAAGTATATATATATATACACATACATACATATACACACACACACACACACACATATATATATATATATATATATATATATGTCACGTGCTCTGTATTATGAGTGTGTCGTGTGTAGATAGTAAACAACATTAGGGGTATGAATAACACGACGCCACTTGTACAGCTCCATGACATTTAATAGAACATTCACATAAGTCCTGAACATCAATAATATCGTCACGCATGCATAACATCACACTCAGGCTGACACTGCCTGTGGGAAATAACTCCTAACAATACTTCCACGGACTGGCTGACCGTCCACACACTAACAGTACACACAACCCGTTTCTATGTGCGGCATTCAACCCTCGCACGAATCCATTCACCATACAGGTGTAAATCACTTATCCCAAGTGACTGGCGGCATGCAACATCGCCATATAAACTCTACTCCAATATAGCTACAAGGCGGACAATACTCAACGCCTTATTCCACTGTAGCTCCAAAGGCGGGACCAACTCGTCGCCTTAATATGTTCTCCACGAACATTACCTAAAGTTCCTCCAGAACACTCCTAGGCGGGAAGACGTCGCCTATACAACAATATGTCAGACATAATCACAATATTCATAATCACTATATCATTATCTCAACTGTCACATAATACGAGCACCCAGCTCGATCACAAATCACAGCCTCAAGCACACAGCTTGGCTATCAAGCACAGACTCTCCCTAGTCACATCCGGGTACTCTCTCAGCCACCCGGACTTGTTCACCAAACACGCTTTCTCCATGCGCACGCCCCAAGTCACCACATACTGACATGAAGCCAGACATAAACTCAATCCCTGAGTTAAACTTAAATATTGACAACCTCAGTGACCCTTACTTCCACTCACTCCATCATCCACCCATGAAACTGCTCTGTGACATCTACCCCCCTCTCCAGATGGAAAACGAAGTTTTGCACCGACGAATTGGGCACATACCACAGAATGCATCATGTATCAACTCGTGATGGAATACAAACATATCTCACTGAAGAAGTTGTCAAATTTCTGTGACTGGATTATTTACACAAAGTTACAATGGGTGAGTCTCACTCTAACCCATACCACAGTTCTCTATAATGCTTCCTACTCACATGAAGCAAATGCTTATAATAATAATAATGTCCTACCCTTTCACAAAAATGAAACAAATGATATAGTTGTATGCAATTACATCAGTCTTGAAAAATTCTTGCACCACTATCAGTTATTTATCCTTATCAAAATACATCACAGAAAAAAAAAAAATCATCAACAATTTCTTACGATATCTGTTACACAAATGTTCTACATCTCATTGTGAAAAATGTTAAGTTTCATACACCGCAGTACCCTAGGTACCCTACAAGAATTAAGATTTAAACAACAAACCATGATGCTTTATCACACTGCATCATTATGTCGTGTAACAACAACCAAACAATGTATAACAACCCAAGATGTCATATTTATAACGTAAGTCCTATAAAATTTAACGCATTCCATTATTCAAAGAATAATCCACAATTTTTAACAAGATTTCAGTGAATGGTGTAATTTACTTACTATTCAGCACCAAAGCTTTTACTTCTTCCTAATCCATTCTTAAAAGATCTAATTTCCTTCACTACGATCAGTTTAATTCACCAAGATAAATCTAATAATTCTTCTCATATTCCTTAAGTTCTCAAATCCAAACCTTTGCTTGGTCAAAATTGTATCTGTGAAGTCCTAGCAGATACTGATAACTCTTGCTTCACTGCTTTCTAGATTTCTACCATTATGCTCATCTCTAGCATGTTTATTCCCGCTTCTTGATTCTATTTGGAAAACAAAGTTGATACCCACATTCTTATAACTCATTGTAATCCTTTCCGACAGAGGCATATCCCAATAGTCTCATAAATTAAAATTTCACCACATGCCATACCAATTGTTATTACTAAGGGCAATGATTTAATCAAAAATGTCATGCATTTAGCCATGACTGCATCAGTGTTGATACCCACAACTAATTACCATGAGACAGTTTGTCATTTAAGCACACTGCCGATGCTTTACCCTCAAAAACCACAACAATGTGCAATGCATGTAGTCAAATATCATGATCACAACAAATCAAACTGTCAACATTTCAAAATGCAATATCATTTGAACTATATAACTAAGTACATCAGCCCAAAAAAATATTGCTCTCTGGCATCTGGTACTCTGCAAAGATCATCAAGGTATGAAATAACTGCTTAAAACAATTTATTCTGTAGACCCTCTCAGCAACTTGATGTCCGATCACCATGTCAAGACACTGTCAGTGGTGCCAAAATGAGATTTCAGTAGTGCCAATACAAGATTGATCTATGCTAGCGGATACATAAATTCTGGAAATGAAATAATGATCCAGATTAGGAAAGCAAATTTGACCAATTTTCAAAATGCATTATTTCCTTTCATGCAACCTCATACTCCACTGTCCATACCACTCAAACATTCTCTTCCGTGGTAAACATATATAAATAATGGACAGGGACATAAGCTCAGAGATAAATTTAACATAGCATGATCTTAAACCCACTTATTGTGTCTTGACTACCAGAGTAGTAAATTTCCAATTCTCATAATCAGTCACCAATTGCACTGTCTTCCCATCAGCCATCAGCTCTCAACTATCTTACACATAACGTGTGACACACTATCTAACACATCTCTTACCAGCACACAAGCAACTTCATTAATTATCACTACCAAGATCACAACAAAATCTCCAGATAACACAAGATCTTCAATAATGTGAAGAGATCATCTATGCTCCACTTATCTGGTGGTAATGTTTTGATGGCATTAAACATCAACAACTTCAGTGGCTCTTTACTTCTTTCTGCACTTTTGCCTTTGAAATTATAAGCCAGTAATAATTCTAATTGGGCTGTAATTCCAGCACCTTCTCCCTTGAGACCATCTATTACTGTCTTCCAAACCTCTTTCTTAGCAGTTTCAGTAGCTTCCTTTACTGCTACTTTGGCTACAGATGCAGTATGCTCTATCTTAGCCTTTTTGTAATGAAGTTCTGCATCTTCTGGTACCTTCTCCAAATCAGACAGATCTGTATCAGACGTAGTCGCGTGTTGCTCCTGCATAGATTTAACTTGATCCTTCAATGCTTCGGCTTGCTGCTCTAATCTTTGTTTAGCAGCCTTAAATTGCTCTTTTAGTGCTTGAACTTTAACAAAGTAACTCTTTTCCACAGCATTACATTTCTCCTTCCAACGATCTATCAGGACCCTGCAATGTTGCTCTTTAACTTGAGTATCACCCTTACACTCAGTTAATATCCTGTTCTCATCCACCTTGAACTTATCGTCTAATCTTTGAATACCATCTCTGTATTCCTTTACTAATCTCTGCTTAACACTCTTAAATTTTCCTTCTAATATTATACACTTTTCCTCAAAGGTTCCCTCTTCCTGAATCAATTTGTCTATCTTTAACTGATCTTTGTCACACCAAAAACCCATTTTTGGTAAAAACACTCCTTGAGTTGCATGGTATTTTTCATCATGCACTGGAATTGTCACTCCCTTTGTTGTCTCATAGGCTTTTGTAGACATTTCCGCAATCTTACTTACACCCATTTGGATTCCTTCCATAGTGCATAACTTATCTTTACACCTAACCAAATCATCATTGATCATAGTCTTCTTCAGTGGTACATCTACAGTCATGTTGGACAATTTACCAACTGAGGCTGAAGTATCTTCATGATGGTTATCTGATTGTACAGTAATACCTTTCCTCTCAGTCTGAACAGAACCACTCCTTGTTTCGGTTTTAACCATGTCCTCTGCTACATTAGTCTTCCTTTTGAGATTCAGTTTTGGTCTCTCCCTATATTCTGGCTGTACAGTAGTCTCGAAGGTACTCTTCAATTTTAAACAGTAAACTTTCACACTATCTCTATTTCTTACTTTTATACGAGAGTCATACACCTCATAGGTATCACCATTCCTTATTGCCAACGCCAACTCTCGCAAAGCTATCCTTCTTCTTCTGTTTTCACACGTTCTACTACACTCTTGCATAGGCTCATCACATGATGATGATGAAAATGAATCATCCATAGATCCAGTAGAATTCCCCATGTCTAAATCTCTTTGGTGGTTGCTAAAGCTATTGGAATTCCGGATAACACTATTTAATGAAAGTAGTAACACTAAGAACTCTTACTACAATAGCACACTACACTAATGAAGTAGTGAATACTTAAATAAACAATTAATAATGCCAAACCTAAAGCACTCACTCTCAATACTCCAATATATAGTTATGCATACAACAAAAGAATCTACCGACATTCAGGAAGACAAGATGAAGTATGATGATGATGAAATACTCTACAATTACAAGAAAAACAAACAATAACTCACAGGCGGGGGGATAACAGATGATAGCTAAAGAAAAGTAGATTTAGATGTATACTACCACACCTGGAAACAAACAAGCACAATGGAACTGTAAAATAAATATATCTTTACAAGATAGAAGAAAAGACACTAGAAAACCCCATATAAACATCACATGAGAGAAAAATAATTTACATGACAATGGATATACAAACAAGACTTTAACAGCTAACACCAATAAATGTTCAAATAATTCCACGGGGCACTAGACACCGAGTCTCTCCAAGACCGGGCCTCCCATACACTGGAATTAATTTTACAAAAAACCTAGAGAGTAGATTAATACCAATTCCTTCCGGGAAAGAAAGACGTATTAATCTCACAAAAATATAGCCAAAAATAAACGCAACGAATACAAACACTGCAACAATGAATGACCACCAGGAAAGTTTTGAGTGGTATGTAAACAGAACAGTATTTGCCGCAAGAAAAAAAAAAAACTTATCTTTGAAGTAGTGTCTTGAATAGCCGATCCAATCAAGATGTTGAAAGACTGCAATAATAGTATCAGAAGTACTGGGCGACAGCACTCCAGCTCACTGACACAGATTCTGAATAAAAAGAAACAGAGAACTATTAACATCTAACCAAATCTATAATATAAACATTAAAGTAGGCCTATACACTAACACTGCACATAATATACTAATAGTAATGTAAAATATGTTTACAACAATAATTACTAAATAAAAGTAAATATACACTATTTAACTAAACTACTTAAAGAAGAAAAGTATCTATCCTAATATTCTACAAAATAACACAATAAATCTGAAAAAGAAACCACAAATATTATATTCAAAATATCAAAGAACAATTTCAACATACTCAGCACAGCACAGCACAGAAAACAAAAACTAATAACAACAGACCCGCAGGAAAGAAGTAAACAAACGAAAACAAACTGCGCAAACCAGATGAAAACACACCTCACAAAGAAATTTACACAGACGATCACAACAGAAAACGAATACACAAGCAATCCATACTAATTTATAAAAAAAATAAGACGTATCTTATAGTATTGAAGCTGCTTGAAGATCTTATACTGCGTTGTCAGATCCGTAGAAATGATATCTAGTGGTCACGATGATGATGTAACAGCCACATGTTTACAGCACCAAGACAGTCAAACGTAGAAGATTACACATTACAAACTGGAAGCCAGCACAGTACTTGAAAGATCGCTCGTCCGTGACGTCACAAATCAGTTCTAGGCCTAGCAGACTAGTTTCATCACCAGTGAGCGACTGAATGCAGCAGTCAGTAGTAACACGCTTGACCCACTTGCAGGACGAAAGGTCAGCATACACGATCACACATGTAACCACACAGAATGCTCCCTATGCTTGATCCGATGTGACTGAAAATTTACAGCTAAACTGTAACTCCGATAATACTCGGTTACTTTGCAAACCGTCTCTCTCTCCGAAATATTTTAGTACAGAAATGAAGTCGCACGAGAGGTCATGAACTCTTACCCCGTGCCAGGTCAGTATCGGTGTAACTGCTGTAAAATATCCCGCTTGCCAATTCTGTAATTACTGTAAAATAAACTTGAAAAAAACTGCTACCGTGCTCCTTTAAACTTGATTTGAATACAAAGCTTGACATGCAGTTCTCAGACAGGTCAGTCCTCAGCTGTTTTGTCAATCATCTTTATAATTTGACGTTTATAATTTTGCGTGAATTACTCTGTGATTTCTAAATTGCAGCACCGTATTTCAGCAAAACGATGGTGTGAGGTGGGGGTTGGTTGATTCTCTAAAAAGCTGCCCCAGGTTTCCAAAATACTCTTTTTGCGAGCTCCCCAAGTTGTCACGTGCTCTGTATTATGAGTGTGTCGTGTGTAGATAGTAAACAACATTAGGGGTATGAATAACACGACGCCACTTGTACAGCTCCATGACATTTAATAGAACATTCACATAAGTCCTGAACATCAATAATATCGTCACGCATGCATAACATCACACTCAGGCTGACACTGCCTGTGGGAAATAACTCCTAACAATACTTCCACGGACTGGCTGACCGTCCACACACTAACAGTACACACAACACGTTTCTATGTGCGGCATTCAACCCTCGCACGAATCCATTCACCATACAGGTGTAAATCACTTATCCCAAGTGACTGGCGGCATGCAACATCGCCATATAAATACTACTACTTACTACTCCAATATAGCTACAAGGCGGACAATACTCAATGCCTTACTCCACTGTAGCTCCAAAGGCGGGACCAACTCGTCGCCTTAATATGTTCTCCACGAACACTCCTAAAGTTCCTCCAGAACACTCCTAGGCGGGAAGACGTCGCCTATACAACAATATGTCAGACATAATCACAATATTCATAATCACTATATCATTATCTCAACTGTCACATAATACGAGCACCCAGCTCGATCACAAATCACAGCCTCAAGCCCACAGCTTGGCTATCAAGCACAGACTCTCCCTAGTCACATCCGGGTACTCTCTCAGCCACCCGGACTTGTTCACCAAACACGCTTTCTCCATGCGCACGCCCCAAGTCACCACATACTGACATGAAGCCAGACATAAACTCAATCCCTGAGTTAAACTTAAATATTGACAACCTCAGTGACCCTTACTTCCACTCACTCCATCATCCACCCATGAAACTGCTCTGTGACAATATATATATATATATATATCTTCTTCTTCTTCTTCCGTCCTTAGCCACCGACCGTCAAAGCAGTCAGTGGCCATTACGCCTAGTGGCATCTTAGGGCAACAGCAGATAGGTTTTCTTTGCCATTGTTTCCCATCACGCCTATTGGCGTCTTTAGGGCAACGGCAAATCAATCCATTTGCTGTTGTTTCCGTAATCGAAGTGACTGGCAAACGGGTGATCAGCCCGTTGGTATATATATATATATATATATATATATATATATATATTCTGGCTCATACGTTTGCTTTCATACATGTAAAAAACTGAAGCGACTATGATTGTTTTAAAACAACATGTAATAATAATAGCCCCTTCAGTCATAACTGACTATGGGAATGCGCCCCTGAGGTGGCAGCCCTCAGCTGCTTATTTTCCTGGTGCTCCTTTCGACGTCTTCTTTCCCCCCCCCCCCTCTCTGATTGTTGTGTGAGCCTCTATTCGCCCAATCTGAGGTGGTGCCGTAAATAGCATCGCCACTTAGTGCGATCGGCAGCTTCATCCTCCCATGTTGCTGGATCCATGTCCAGTGCCCTCATATCTCTTTTGCACACATCTTTGAACCTCAGCTGTGGTCGCCCAACTGTTCTCTTGCCATCTGCTAATTGTCCGTAGAAGATATCTTTTGGGATGCGACCATCTTCCATGCGGCGAACATGGCCAAGCCAGCGAAGTCTGCGCTGTCTAAGCAGCGTATACATACTTTGAAGGCCAGCACGTGACAACACCTCGACATTTGTCACGTTATCTTTCCACGAGATGCCGAGGATGCGGCGTAGACACCGCAAATGAAAGGTATTGAGCCTTCTTTCTTGTTTAGCATAGGTCGTCCAGGTCTCGCTGCCATATAGGAGTGTGCTGGTGACGCAGGCATTATATACCGCAGCTTTGGTCTTCATTGTGAGTTTAGAGTTTCCCCAAACAGGCGATGTGAGGCGGGCAAAGGTAGCTGCAGCTTTGCCAATGCGGCTGTCGATTTCTGTATCCAGTGAGAGTTTGTCATTGATGGTAGACCCTAGGTATGTGAAGTGGTGCACCACTGCCAATTCATAGTTATCGATAGTGATAACTGGTGCAGCACCAACATCCTGACTCAGCACATTCGTTTTCTTTAGACTTATTGTGAGGCCAAAGTCCTTGCATGCTTTAGTGAAGCGATTCATCAAGCTCTGAAGCTCCTGTTGGCTTTGAGTGACGACTGCAGCATCATCAGCGAACAACAAGTCTCTTATAGTGACCCTTCTGATTTTTGTTTTTGCCTTCAGCCTTGAAAGATTAAACAGACGGCCATCTGACCTAGTGTGAAGGCATATTCCTTCAGTTGCATCTCTGAATGCATGTTTCAAGAGTAAGGCAAAGAAGATTCCGAAGAGGGTCGGAGCCAGAACACAGCCTTGTTTAACGCCACTTCGTATATCAAAGGGCTGTGACGTGCTTCCAGCATATTGGACTGTTCCCTTCATGTCGTCATGGAATGACTTTATCATTTCCAGCATTTTAGAAGGGCAGCCTATTTTCAGGAGGATTTTAAAGAGTCCATCCCTACTAAACAGGTCGAATGCTTTTGTGAGGTCTATAAAGGCGATAGTAGTATACCATGGAGGAAACAGGTAGCATTGTGGAGGCGCTTTGTGGAGGCGCGTGACTTTTATATAGCAAAAACGGGTGGAGGCGCGTGACTTTTTATATAAGGGAAATGTGGAGGCGCTTTGTGGAGGCGCGTGACTTTTTATATAAGGAAAATGTGGAGGCGCTATATTTAGACTTGAGACAACAAGAAGACGATGTTACAACAAGAAGACATTTAGACAACAGGAAGGGGATATATTTAGACATATATTTTGATAACAAGAAGAGGATATATTTAGACAATATATTTAGACAATAAGTAGACATACAGGACAACAGTTAGACGATATTTTTACGGAAAATGTGGAGGCGCTTTGTGGAGGCACGCAGGAGGCGTTATATAGTGAGATATATTTAGATAACAAGAAGACGATATATTTAGACATATATTTAGATAACAAGAAGAGGATATATTTAGAC
Organism: Oreohelix idahoensis; assembly: GCA_024509875.1. NCBI lineage: Eukaryota > Metazoa > Mollusca > Gastropoda > Stylommatophora > Oreohelicidae > Oreohelix > Oreohelix idahoensis. The sequence continues at coordinate 497,724 of JAMPIV010007212.1, read as the reverse complement.
AATATATTTAGACAATAAGTAGACATACAGGACAACAGTTAGACGATATTTTTACGGAAAATGTGGAGGCGCTTTGTGGAGGCGCGCAGGAGGCGTTATATAGTGAGATATATTTAGATAACAAGAAGACGATATATTTAGACATATATTTAGACAACAGGAAGACGATATATTTAGACAATATATTTAGATAATAAGTAGACAACAGTTAGACGATATTTTTACGGAAAATGTGGAGGTGCTTTGTGGAGGCGCGCAGGAGGCGTTATATAGTGAGATATATTTAGATAACAAGAAGACGATATATTTAGACATATATTTAGATAACAAGAAGAGGATATATTTAGACAATATATTTAGACAATAAGTAGATATACAGGACAACAGTTAGACGATATTTTTACGGAAAATGTGGAGGTGCTTTGTGGAGGCGCGCAGGAAGCGTTATATAGTGAGATATATTTAGATAACAAGAAGACGATATATTTAGACATATATTTAGACAACAGGAAGACGATATATTTAGACAATAGGAAGACGATATATTTAGACAATAGGAAGATATATTTAGATAACAAGAAGACTTTTAGACAACAGGAAGGGGATATATTTAGACATATATTTAGACATACAAAAAGTAGACATACAGGATAACAAGAAGACGATATACATATATATTTTTACAACAGTTATACGAACAGTTAGACGAGATATTTAGACGATATATAGGTAACAAAAAAAGAATTTTAGTTAATTTATTTTATTTGTCAAATAATATCGAGTTAAACCACAAGTCTCAGTCGTTTGGTAGGATTCTTCTGCTTCTTCGGTGGTTGATTGGTGACATCGGCCAGGTGGTTGTCTGTGGTGGTTGTACAAGGGTTAGGAAACCAACTCGGTTCTGGGGCTACTGGACAGCTAGAGTTCATGTATTCGTCAAACGTGTTACTGGGGGAGTTAGTAGGTTTCTGCTTCTTCGGTGGTAGATTGGTGACATCGGCCAGGTGGTTGTCTGTGGTGGTTGTACAAGGGTTAGGAAACCAACTCAGTTCTGGTGATACTGGACAGCTAGAGTTCATGTATTCGTCAAACGTGTTACTGGGGGAGTTAGTAGGTTTCTGCTTCTTCGGTGGTAGATTGGTGACATCGGCCAGGTGGTTGTCTGTGGTGGTTTTACAAGGGTTAGGAAACCAACTCAGTTCTGGTGATACTGGACAGCTAGAGTTCATGTATTCGTCAAACGTGTTACTGGCGGATTTAGTAGGTTTCTTCTGCGTCTTCGGTGGTGGATTAGAGACATCGGCCAGGTGGTTGTCTGTGGTGGTTGTACAAGGGTTAGGAAAGTGTTGATGACGAAAGCAGCCGTCTGGTTCGGATCGATGCGTAGAGGTAATTGGTCACGAGCTAAAACTTTAACGAGCCTAGTTCGTTTAACAAATATATCTGACAGGAGGCTGGTCCATATCTCGTCTGTATTCATCGTTTAAGTGGTGTAGTCTGTCAAAACTTGGCGCGATTTCGAAAAAAATGTTATAGAGAAAAAGGCTTAGGGTTCTTGTGACCATGTCTTTTGCTGGTGTTTTTATTCTGGTTGATGATGTTGTCGAGCCGCGCGGCGCTGAATATAACGCAACAGGGTTCTCCTTATTACCTCTACGGTTAGATCGACAAGGTGGTCATGTGGGACCACCCATAGGAGGACGGCCTCTAGGTGTATATTAATCAGATCCTCGATCGTTGCTGTCAGGCAGGAATGACCTTCTTGATTCGGCTGTTCATCCAGACATCCTTCACAATACAGAGACCGATTCGCTTGGAGGTAACTTAAGATCAAGGTCAGAATATTCCGACGACGTAAAGACATCTATCAAAATGAAAAATAAAAAGGAGAAAGTTACTATAAAAATAGGTGTATATAGCTATAGATAAGCCCTTGTCAAACAAATTTTCTTCCCCTTGACAAACAAATTTCTTCCTCGTGTCAAACAAATTTCGCCCCCTTGGTAATCAAATTTCTTCCTCTTGTAAAAAAAAAAATGTCGCCCCTTGGTAATTAAATATCTTCTCCTTGTCAAAAAAAAACCCCCCCCCCCCCCCCCTTGTCAAAAAAAAATTCGCCCCCTTGGTAATCAAAGTTTGACTTCTTACAAATTATTGAGGTCCCAGAGATCTTTTGTAGATAAGGGTTGTACAGCGAGGATATGACAATATCAAAGAAGGTGTTCGATTATAACGAACATAGTTGTAACCGCATTGATCCTCAAATAGACTTTCCGCGTACCATATTTTGAGAATCACCGTTCGTATGTCTTTCTTTATTCAGCTGATAATAGTATTCGGATTCTTTCGGAGTACCAACTAGACACCTGATTCAGGTTAACTTTAAAATGAGATATTCTAACAGAACCTTTAACTACAAACCTAGGCATTTACAAGCTGTAGCTCCCACCTTTTTGTGGATCCAACATAATTTATTTCGTGTCTACATTACAACCAAGTTGTATATTTCAAAACCAAACAACAACCACCGCTCACCCCCTTCTACGCGAACCCAACTTAGAACACCTGGATAATCGATAAGAAGCCGTCGTTTGCCGTGTTAGCGGCCATGTGGGATATGTTAATTTACTATCGATCCGGTGATATCGCGGTCTTGATTACAAAGCACGTGAAAAACATCAAAGGCGAGTTGTCTTTTTCGTTTGTAACTAAGAAATAAATTTAAACAAGAAAATGTAAATATTGTGCATACCACACAAAGGTCAAAATTGGTTTATATATATATATATATATATATATATATATATATATATATATATATATATATATATATATATATATATATATATATATATATATATATAACATATATAGTCTGATGTAGAAAATACCTACCACGCTCTTACATGCTCTCTGTCTGGATGTGAATGACATGGCTGTGAAGACCACCGTTCCCCACTGTTTGTGTCTCTACCACGAATTGAAAATACGGTGTCATATAGGGCAGACAAATGGTTATTTCAGACATGTGTAGCCCCGATATCACTCTCAGATAGCGCATGTCGTAGAAGAACGATAAAACTGCTTTTGCCAAGATGTGATAGTTGTACGTTAACAAGTTCTCGTCGCATAGTGAAAGATTACACAGTGTAATTATTTTTTCCATCTCTACCTCTGTAACAGGGACATTTGCCTCTAATCTGATAATCCCGAGATAGATTTCTACCCACGATAACATTGTCACCGGATTCACTGTGAATTTTATTGTTTTTAGTATACGTCGTTCTAGACTGATAAGTTCAGTCGGGGTACGCATATTGCAATATAGCTGCAACAGTTCGCGCACCCTAAACACACCCCCTTCTTCAACCTTGCTAGCTATGAAGAGACAGGTCAACCCGACAAACTGAAAATTTTCTATGTTTAGTTGTTCTTTACTCCCATAATGTTCTAAAAGAGTGATAGTTAACGGAAATGTTTGTTTCTGACATTTATAAGCACCACAAACGACTGAAACCCATTCTATCAAAAGCAACCTCGCTCTGTTACTAATGTCTCCCTTTATAAAAACAAATCTAGGGGTCTCAGGAATTACTTCTAACATCTCTTTTAAGTCCGATAACTTAAAATCTATGGTAGGATATTCGACACTAAAGCTCGCTGTCATTTTAAAAACTCACTTTTTTTTCCTTAAAGAAATATGTAAGTTCTGTTTTGCTGTTGTGGGGCAAGTAGTCGGTTGTATTTATATATATATAGAGAGAGATACAATAGTATCTTGGTGAGTCATATTCGTATCTTTGTGGAGGGTACTGAAGCACGACCTTAAATAAGCCCAGCTGTCGTTTGATAATTCCACGTGTAAAACAGCGTGCTCACTTTGTTCTTTGTGTGAATGTCTCATTGTTACCGCTCAATCGTAAATACCATCTGGCCTCCACAGTACCAGAGACCGAATAATTGTCATGCCCGCTCAAACAAAGCCAATTTCTTTTATAAAAATTCTACTACAGATATGTTTCAGCGTGAAACAAAACCGTTATCAATCATTTTCATTACGCGAATATTTTAATTACGGGGCAGCTGTATTTGTCTAATTACGGTCCTGATCGGAAAATGTTTCCTACCAATTTCATTCATATAAGATCGAATGACAGCTGTACGTTCGTGTGTGTCAGAGATCTGCACGTACGACATTGTGAACAAATACCGGAATCGATATGTAATTTCATTACGGCCATGTTTAATTAGTCGCAGATGTTGCTAAAAAGTCATATTCCCTTGTCGAAATATGACTTATTTTACACAGCTGTTCCCCACACGTGTCCAAATCAAATGGTCGAAGACAAGTTTGAGCAAACTTTCGAACAAAATAGAACTGTCCGTCCCAAAAAAGAAACATTCCCTCGTTCGTGTGTTCGAACCCCCGATTTTTAAGCTTTCACTTTGTTTATTTTTTTCTTATTTTTTATTTTATTTTACAAGTGTGGCAACTGGTGATAGGTTTTATATTGTCTCCCAATCGTACCAAACAGGAGGCGACCGTGGAAATATAGTACATTAAATAAATAGAAATGTACCCGTGAGGTGATAGAAATGTGACCACCGGTTTTGGTAGAAAACTTTAGATATAACTCACCAAAGTATTTTCGCACGTGTATCAAAGGATGGTCTCGGTAAAACTTACAGCGGCGACCTTCAGTCCACTCTCCAACGGTACAAGTATTGCATCACTTCTTGTCATGTACACCCAGTTGGTGGAAACAATGAAACTCATCTTCAACGAGGTATGAGCGCGAGTGTAAGTCATCTTCAACGAGGTATGAGCGCGAGTCTCTGTCGTTATTACACCGTCTCTTCAGTAAAGTATGAACGTGAGTGCGCGACGCGAGGCAACAGTACAGGAGCGGTTAGATTATGATTTTTCACTGTCGCTTTTAAAGACTTGTGTAGATTGACCAATTATTGTGGAGGTTCACTTTTCCTACCCGCTATAGAATAAAGAGGAAAACCCAAATAGATACTCCTTAGTGTTACAAGTTCCAATCGGGACAATATCGAGGCCAGTTTCAACCATTTTAAGAAAACCCAACACGCACGTGTTTTTTTACCACGCGTTGTTAAACTCGATCGATGGTCTGCGCTCGCGAGGAAAACATTATCAAATGTAATCGATGAATGATTCATACTGTTGTAGTCGGTTAGGATGAGTGACGTCAGCGTTAAATATAGACTATCGGAAACAAGTGATGCATGTGGTGTTAAGTCAGCCGCCGCGATGCTGTAATCAGCATCGTGGCGGCCTCCTTAACCGTCCCAGAGTTCCTCTGGTGCCCAGTTAAAACTGGGTCTGCCCTGCCGGGTTGTGTGCGGTGCATCACACATACCTTGTGTATATCATCAATGACAAACGCTCTCTGGCCATATAAATTGCTAGTCTCATTAACAAATCTGCAGCTACCTTTGCCTGCCTCACATCACGGATTTGGGGAAACTCCAAACTCGCAACGATGACCAAAGCTGCAATATATATAACGCCTGTATCATCAGCTTACTTCTATATGGAAGTGAGACCTGAACAATATATGCTAAGCAAGAAAGTAGGTTCAATACCTTCCATCTATCGTGTCTGCGCCACCTCCTCAGGTTTTCATCGAAAGATAAAGTGCCAAATGTTGAGGTGTTTTCACGTGCTGTCCTTCAAAGTCTGTATACCCGGCTGAGACAGGAAACCTACGCTGGCTTGGTCATATTAGCCGCATGAAAGATGGTCGCCTTTGCATAGATGTTTGACGACTAGCAGGTAAACTTGTTTCCGATAGTCTATATTTAACGCTGACGTCACTCATCCTAACCGACTACAACAGTATGAATCATTCATCGATTACATTTGATAATGTTTTCCTCGCGAGCGCAGACCATCGATCGAGTTTAACAACGCGTGGTAAAAAAACACGTGCGTGTTGGGTTTTCTTAAAATGGTTGAAACTGGCCTCGATATTGTCCCGATTGGAACTTGTAACACTAAGGAGTATCTATTTGGGTTTTCCTCTTTATTCTATAGCGGGTAGGAAAAGTGAACCTCCACAATAATTTGTCAATCTACACAAGTCTTTAAAAGCGACAGTGAAAAATCATAATCTAACCGCTCCTGTACTGTTGCCTCGCGTCGCGCACTCACGTTCATATTTTACTGAAGAGACGGTGTAATAATGACAGAGACTCGCGCTCATACCTCGTTGAAGATGACTTACACTCGCGCTCATACCTCGTTGAAGATGAGTTCCATTGTTTCCACCAACTGGGTGTACATGACAAGAAGTGATGCAATACTTGTACCGTTGGAGAGTGGACTGAAGGTCGCCGCTGTAAGTTTTACCGAGACCATCCTTTGATACACGTGCGAAAATACTTTGGTGAGTTATATCTAAAGTTTTCTACCAAAACCGGTGGTCACATTTCTATCACCTCACGGGTACATTTCTATTTATTTAATGTACTATATTTCCACGGTCGCCTCCTGTTTAGTACGATTGGGAGACAATATAAAACCTATCACCAGATGCCACACTTGTAAAATAAAATAAAAAATAAGAAAAAAATAAACAAAGTGAAAGCTTAAAAATCGGGGGTTCGAACACACGAACGAGGGAATGTTTCTTTTCTGGGACGGACAGTTCTATTTTGTTCGAAAGTTTGCTCAAACTTGTCTTCAACCATTTGATTTGGACACGTGTGGGGAACAGCTGTGTAAAATAAGTCATATTTCGACAAGGGAATATGACTTTTTAGCAACATCTGCGACTAATTAAACATGGCCGTAATGAAATTACATATCGATTCCGGTATTTGTTCACAATGTCGTACGTGCAGATCTCTGACACACACGCACGTACAGCTGTCATTCGATCTTATATGAATGAAATTGGTAGGAAACATTTTCCGATCAGGACCGTAATTAGACAAATACAGCTGCCCCGTAATTAAAATATTCGCGTAATGAAAATGACTGATAACGGTTTTGTTTCACGCTGAAACATATCTGTAGTAGAATTTTTATAAAAGAAATTGGCTTTGTTTGAGCGGGCATGACAATTATTCGGTCTCTGGTACTGTGGAGGCCAGATGGTATTTACGATTGAGCGGTAACAATGAGACATTCACACAAAGAACAAAGTGAGCACGCTGTTTTACACGTGGAATTATCAAACGACAGCTGGGCTTAATTAAGGTCGTGCTTCAGTACCCTCCACAAAGATACGAATATGACTCACCAAGATACTATTGTATCTCTCTCTCTCTATATATATATATATATATATAAATACAACCGACTACTTGCCCCACAACAGCAAAACAGAACTTACATTTTTCTTTAAGGAAAAAAAAAGTGAGTTTTTAAAATGGCAGCGAGCTTTAGTGTCGAATATCCTACCATAGATTTTAAGTTATCGGACTTAAAAGAGATGTTAGAAGTAATTCCTGAGACCCCTAGATTTGTTTTTATACCGGGAGACATTAGTAACAGAGCGAGGTTGCTTTTGATAGAATGGGTTTCAGTCGTTTGTGGTGCTTATAAATGTCAGAAACAAACATTTCAGTTAACTATCGCTCTTTTAGAACATTATGGGAGTAAAGAACAACTAAACATAGAAAATTTTCAGTTTGTCGGGTTGACCTGTCTCTTCATAGCTAGCAAGGTTGAAGAAGGGGGTGTGTTTAGGGTGCGCGAACTGTTGCAGCTATATTGCAATATGCGTACCCCGACTGAACTTATCAGTCTAGAACGACGTATACTAAAAACAATAAAATTCACAGTGAATCCGGTGACAATGTTATCGTGGGTAGAAATCTATCTCGGGATTATCAGATTAGAGGCACATGTCCCTGTTACAGAGGTAGAGATGGGACAAATAATTACACTGTGTAATCTTTCACTATGCGACGAGAACTTGTTAACGTACAACTATCACATCTTGGCAATAGCAGTTTTATCGTTCTTCTACGACATGCGCTATCTGAGGGTGATATCGGGGCTACACATGTCTAAAATAACCATTTGTCTGCCCTATATGACACCGTATTTTCAATTCGTGGTAGAGACACAAACAGTGGGGAACGGTGGTCTTCACAGCCATGTCATTCACATCCAGACAGAGAGCATGTAAGAGCGTGGTAGGTATTTTCTACAACAGACTCTATATGTTATATATATATATATATATATATATATATATATATATATATATATATATATATATATATATATATATATATATATATATATATATATATATATATATATATATATATATATATATATATATATATATATATATACCAATTTTGACCTTTGTGTGGTGTGCACAATATTTCTATTTCTTGTTTAAATTTATTTCTTAGTTACAAACCAAAAAGACAACTCGCCTTGGATGTTTTTCACGTGCTTTGTAATCAAGACCGCGATATCACCAGATCGATAGTAAATTAACATATCCCACATGGCCGCTAACACGGCAAACGACGGCTTCTTATCGATTATCCAGGTGTTCTAAGTTGGGTTCGCGTAGAAGGGGGGTGAGCGGTGGTTGTTGTTTGGTTTTGAAATATACAACTTGGTTGTAATGTAGACACGAAATAAATTATGTTGGATTCACAAAAAGGTGGGAGCTACAGCTTGTAAATGCCTAGGTTTGTAGTTAAAGGTTCTGTTAGAATATCTCACTTTAAAGTTAACCAGAATCAGGTGTCTAGTTGGTACTCCGAAAGAATCCGAATACTATTATCAGCTGAATAAAGAAAGACATACGAATGGTGATTCTCAAAATATGGTATGCGGAAAGTCTATTTGAGGATCAATGCGGTGACAACTATGTTCGTTATAATCGAACACCTTCTTTGATATTGTCATATCCTCGCTGGACAACCCTTATCTACAAAAGATCTCTGGGACCTCAATAATTTGTAAGAAGTAAAACTTTGATTACCAAGGGGGCGGATTTTTTTTTTTTTACAGGGGGGGGGGGGGGGGGGTTTTTTTTTGACAAGGAGAAGATATTTAATTACCAAGGGGCGACATTTTTTTTTTTTAACAAGAGGAAGAAATTTGATTACCAAGGGGGCGAAATTTGTTTGACAAGAGGAAGAAATTTGTTTGTCAAGGGGAAGAAAATTTGTTTGGCAAGGGCTTATCTATAGCTATATACACCTATTTTTATAGTAACTTTCTCCTTTTTATTTTTCATTTTTACAGATGTCTTCACGTCGTCGGAATATTCTCACCTCGATCTTAAGTTACCTCCAAGCGAATCGGTCTCTGTATTGTGAAGGATGTCTGGATGAACAGCCGAATCAAGAAGGTCATTCCTGCCTGACAGCAACGATCGAGGATCTGATTAATATACACCTAGAGGCCGTCCTCCTACGGGTGGTCCCACATGACCACCTTGTCGACCTAACCGTAGAGGTAATAAGGAGAACCCTGTTGCGTTATATTCAGCGCCGCGCGGCTCGACAACAACATCAACCAGAATAAAAACACCAGCAAAAGACATGGTCACAAGAACCCTAAGCCTTTTTCTCTATAACATTTTTTTCGAAATCGCGCCAAGTTTTGACAGACTACACCACTTAAACGATGAATACAGACGAGATATGGACCATCCTCCTGTCAGATATATTTGTTAAACGAACTGGGCTCGTTAAAGTTTTAGCTCGTGACCAATTACCTCTACGCATCGATCCGAACCAGACGGCTGCTTTCGTCATCAACACTTTCCTAACCCTTGTACAACCACCACATACAACCACCTGGCCGATATCTTTAATCCACCACCGAAGACGCAAAAGAAACCTACTAAATCCGCCAGTAACACGTTTGACGAATACATGAATTCTAGCTGTCCAGTATCACCAGAACTGAGTTGGTTTCCTAACCCTTGTACAACCACCACAGACAACCACCTGGCCGATGTCACCAATCTACCACCGAAGAAGCAGAAACCTACTAACTCCCCCAGTAACACGTTTGACGAATACATGAACTCTAGCTGTCCAGTATCACCAGAACTGAGTTGGTTTCCTAACCCTTGTACAACCACCACAGACACATACCTGGCCGATGTCACCAATCTACCACCGAAGAAGCAGAAGAAGCCTACCAAACGACTGAGACTTGTGGTTTAACTCGATATTATTTGACAAATAAAATAAATTAACTAAAATTCTTTTTTTTTTTGTTACCTATATATCGTCTAAATATCTCGTCTAACTGTTCGTATAACTGTTGTAAAAATATATATGTATATCGTCTTCTTGTTATCCTGTATGTCTACTTTTTGTATGTCTAAATATATGTCTAAATATATCCCCTTCCTGTTGTCTAAAAGTCTTTTTGTTATCTAAATATATCTTCCTATTGTCTAAATATATCGTCTTCCTATTGTCTAAATATATCGTTTTCCTGTTGTCTAAATATATCATCTAAATATATCGTCTTCTTGTTATCTAAATATATCGTCTAAATATATCGTCTTCCTGTTGTCTAAATATATGTCTAAATATATCGTCTTCTTGTGATCTAAATATATCTCACTATATAACGCCTCCTGCGCGCCTCCACAAAGCATCTCCACATTTTCCGTAAAAATAGCGTCTAACTGTTGTCCTGTATGTCTACTTATTATCTAAATATATTGTCTAAATATATCGCCCTCCTGTTGTCTAAATATATGTCTAAATATATCGTCTTCTTGTTATCTAAATATATCTCACTATATAACGCCTCCTGCGCGCCTCCACAAAGCGCCTCCACATTTTCCGTAAAAATATCGTCTAACTGTTGTCCTGTATGTCTAGTTATTATCTAAATATATTGTCTAAATATATCGTCTTCCTGTTGTCTAAATATATGTCTAAATATATCGTCTTCTTGTTATCTAAATATATCTCACTATATAACGCCTCCTGCGTGCCTCCACAAAGCGCCTCCACATTTTCCGTAAAAATATCGTCTAACTGTTGTCCTGTATGTCTACTTATTGTCTAAATATATTGTCTAAATATATCCTCTTCTTGTTATCTAAATATATGTCTAAATATATCCCCTTCCTGTTGTCTAAATGTCTTCTTGTTGTAACATCGTCTTCTTGTTGTCTCAAGTCTAAATATAGCGCCTCCACATGTTCCTTATATAAAAAGTCACGCGCCTCCACAAAGCGCCTCCACATTTCCCTTATATAAAAAGTCACGCGCCTCTACCCGTTTTTGCTATATAAAAGTCACGCGCCTCCACAAAGCGCCTCCACAATGCTACCTGTTTCCTCCATGGTATACTACTGGCGATATATAATGGTCTTTTCTGCTCTCTTGATTTTTCCTGAAGCTGGCGGAGAGAGAAGATCATGTCTGTTGTTGATCTGCCAGCTCGGAATCCACACTGTGCCTCTGGATATATGCGCTTAGGTAACTTGTGTAGTCGCATTAAGATGACTTTGGCAAAAACCTTACCAACAATACTAAGAAGAGAGATGCCTCTGTAGTTATTGCAATCACTTCTGTCTCCTTTATTTTTATACAGTGTTACAATCTTGGCATCTCGCATGTCTTGAGGAATAGTTGTCTATTCCCAGCACTGGCACAGCATCCTATGCAGGGGATGTAATAGCGTGCTCTTACAGCATTTTATTAAATCAGGAGGAATCCCATCACTGCCTGGTGCTTTGCCAGAGGCCAAGCTATCAATGGCCTTGCTCAGTTCCTCTAATGTTGGTTCGGTATCCAGCTCCTCCATAGTTGGCAGACTATTGACAGCATCAAGGGCTGCAGGCGTAACGGTATTGTCTCTAGCGTATAGCTCAGAGTAGTGCTCGACCCACCTCTCCATCTGCTTACCTTTATCAGTTAGCTTCTCTCCGCTGATGGTTTTTAGGGGTGCCGTCTTACTTTTATGGGGGCCAAGTGCTTTCTTTATACCGTCATACATTTGTCTAATGTTGCCTGTTTGCGCTGCGATCTGGATGCTCTCACTGAGCTGGAGCCAATAGTCATTTACACAGCGTCGAGCAGTTTGTTGAACTTTGCTTCTCGTAGCCCTCAGGATCTGTAGGGTTCTGGCACTCGATGAACGTTTGTATTCATTCATAGCACTGCGCTTAGCTTCAATGACAGGTGCCATCACATCTGATGAAGCATCAAACCAGTCATTTGACTTTGCTGTTTTCTTACCAAAGGTGGCAAGTGCAGTACTTTGATTGGTGTTCCGTAGATGCTCCCAGTTCTCTGTAATAGTATCCCCATGCTGAGGGCTACTGAGCACTTTCTTGAAGGTCACAGTGAATTGAGCGATCATGAAAGGGTCTGACATCTTGCTGGTATCAATGCGTGGTTTCCCTTCATGTCTGACACGATAAAGTTTTCTTGGTTGTGTTCTGATTTTGCAGCAAACCAAGGAGTGATCTGTATCACAGTCTGCACTATGGTACGAGCGTGTGGAGAGCACAGACCTGAGGAGTGGCCTTCTGACGAGAATCAGGTCAAGTTAGTGCCAGTGCTTGGATCGTGGGTGTCTCCATGACACCTTATGCTGGGGTTTTGTCTGAAAGTAGGTGTTGGTCACGCAGAGGTCATGGTGGACGCACAACTCTAAGAGCCGTTGTCCATTTTCATTCATCTTGCCAATACCAAACCTGCCCAGACATGAAGGCCATGAAACATTATCGGCACCCACTCTAGCGTTAAAGTCACCAAGGAGAACAAGCTGTTCCTGCCTAGGTATGCTTTTGATAACTGCTGCTAGATTCTCGTAGAACTCATCTTTAGCTTCTGAGGCAGAGTACAGAGTAGGAGCATACACACTGACAAGGGTGATGGGACCTGTGCTAGTTTGCAGGCGGAGCGTTAACAGGCGTTCTGATCCATTCTCGCCTGGTTCAACCATTTTAGTTAGCGATTTTTTGACCGCAAAACCTACTCCGTGTTCTCTAGCTTTATTAAGATCTTTCCCTTGCCAATAAAATGTGTAGTCCTTCTCGCTCACCGTTCCAGAGCCCGCCAGGCGCGTTTCCTGAAGTGCAGCTATATCCACCTGAAGTCGTTTAAGCTCATCATTAATTATGGCTGTCTTCCTTACATCCTTTACATCCTGTAGGTTTTCGGATAGTCCAGTCAACATAGTCCGGACGTTCCAGCATCCCAATCTGAGAGTTTGCTTATTTCTATTTTTTCGATAATTGCTTGGTGCAAAATTTTCTGTCCACAGTTCGGGTTTGACCCTAATCCCCATTCACCCAATGGGGAAAGCAGACAGTGGCGGGACAACACCTTATTTACTGGGGGCTGCCCAGCTTGAAGCGGGCGGTAGCTGTCCAGTGAGATCCTAGAACCTCTCCGACAGTCGGAAGTAGCCCCTGGCGCCATGCCCTACGCCAATTGGGCAAAATGCTTATAAACGGTAACTGCTACTTCCCGTGTTTTGCCGACACCTATAGGGTGAAGCTGGAGTGTCCTCTTCAGGGCGCGAGCTTGGGCACAGTTATATGGAGATCAAGCTGTTGCCCATGCAGCATGTTCCCCCTCTCCACACAGCCGGTAGATCCAAAGGAACGGCAGTAGCCGATACAGTTTGGTACCAGCCATGTCGCAGGAGTTGCCAGAATAATGTCGAATCGACATTAGACTGCCTTAGGGACTCCGACTCCGGATTTATCCTCAGGGTTTACTCCCGAAGCCAATTCCACAAATGGATATTCCCGCAAGGCAGCGGCGGTTTGAATTCAGAGTTCCTTCTCTTAGATAAGCTACCAACCAAGGATCACGAGCCCTATCTGCCCGAAAAAACAACATGTAACAATTTTAATAATGAATTAGTCTTTAACAGTTAAAATAAATATGGAACGATTGGTGAAATTTTGCTGTAAATAGCAGATTTCGTCACTGAGACGTAGGTGAGGATTTATCAAAGTCCGTTGCTTTCGCCTATTTTACATGAAAACTTAACTCTAGGTGGGTCCTGTCGCCGTGGTTTCCGTCACTTCTTTTTGGTGATGAGTGCACTTCTCCACATACTAGCGGCGTCGTAACGTTAGTACTTCAAACCGTCTGATGCTTGTAACCAGGTACTTTGTTTAGATAAAATAGAAAGACAAATGCCTCGGCCAAGTACACTGAGTTGGAAGCTTAACAGGTGCATCCTCTCGCTATTCACCCACCAATGTTAATCTCTCAGAAGAATTAAATTCTTGAATACACAACGTAGCTCAAGAAAGATGATTAAAATTCACCAATATTCCTCTGGTTATTAACTGGGAAGATGTGTCTGGACAGCTCGAATAATGATTTGTGCCTGAAATAACATTAACAAGCTACATATATCTCACAAAATAATATGATACACTTGAGGCACATGTGATGAAATCATCACTCATCACTGCTCCAGTCGGAGTCTGGCGTCACCTCTGCTGTCGGGTTTTCCGCACAACTAGCCAGAAACAATCACCAGCGCTTGCTGTAGTGGTTTATGAATATACTGTTTTCATAAGTTGAGGTTGCCAGCCTCATAATTTCCCCCGAGTGTTAAAAATATTAAATTTAATCTTCCCACGCATGTCCTATTTATAATAAGACGTAATATTTCCGGTGTCATCTTGCGCACTCTCACAAACAAATGTGTGAACTGATTACCTTTCTAGGTGCCTTCCGTCAAGATTGTTTACCCAGACAAATTACACTAGTCAACAACCAAAATGTACCAGAAATGAAAATAGCTGATCTTAACTAATTTTGGTGTGCTGAAAACGAAAATGACATTTAAAAATGTTGATTGGCTCTAGTTTTCAAGATATATGCTACTAGTTTATTTAATTACGGTTAATTTATATATATGACGCAACTGTTGTGGGCGATTGCATAATTTTTTCTAATGACCAATAAAAATGTAACTAGAAGTTGATGATGCAATCCTACCTATGATTACATCAACTTTGTGTATAAATATCATATCTCTGATAAAATTTTGCCATTAGTTAGTGCATTTGTCCTTATCAAAAGTATCATAGTTAGAAATGCCTAGGACATGTGTGAACAGTGCTAATAATTTCTGATATATATGTGGTGAGGTGACATTTGTATCACAAAAACGAAACATAACTAAAGTGATTAAGAAGGCGTACAGTTTGTATTTTGGCTGCAGAATAGGAGATCAAGATAAGAGCTGGGCGCCACACATATGCTGCAATACATGGGCAGCACATCTTAAACTGTGGTTGACTGGCAAAAGGCAAGCTATGTCTTTTGCAGTCCCAATGGTTTGGAGAGAGCCCACTGATCATCTCAATAACTGTTACTTTTGCATGGTCCCTCCAATTGGGAAAGGCATATCAAAGAAGAAAAAATAGACTCTGGAATATCCAAACATCCCCTCTGCAATACGTCCGGTACCACATGGCGATGACCTATCAGTTCCCAAAGTGCCAGAATCATTTTCAGCTGCTTCCACTGATGAAGAAGAGGACATTGGTGGTCCATCAACCTCAAGCGACCCAGATTTTTAGCAAACTACATCCACTAAACCACACTTAATAACCCAAGGTGAACTTGAATGATCTTGTAAGAGATCTGAATTTACCGAAGAACAAGGCAGAGCTTTTGGGTTCCAGATTGCAACAGTGGAATCTCCTGGCAGAAGATGTTACAATTTATGTGTATAGGAACCGCCAGAAGCCGCTTATTAAATTCTTTTTCAAAGATGGTGACCTTTCTGCGTGCCACAACATTTCTGGTTTAATGGCAGCCCTCAAAATCAATCATATACCGGAAGAGTGGAGGCTTTTCATTGATTCATCCAAGACGAGTCTTAAAGCTGTTTTGTTGAATAATGGTAATGTGTTACCGTCAATTCCAGTTGGTCACGCAGTTCATATGAAAGAAACTTATGAAAACATTAAGCAGCTTTTGAAGTGTATAAACTACGATCATCATCATTGGTCACTTTGCGGCGACTTAAAAGTGGTCGCTCTTTTGCTTGGACTACAGGGTGGATACACCAAGTACTGTTGCTTTCTCTGTGAGGGGGATAGCCGTGCACGAAGTGACCATTACATCAGAAGACATTGGCCAATCAGGCAGTCATTGCAGCCTGGCAGTAAAAACATTGAGAACCCAGCACTTGTCGACACCAGCAAGATTTTTTGCCACCCTTGCACATTAAGCTGGGTCTCATGAAAAACTTTGTCAAGGCAATGGAGAAAACAGATGAGGCTTTCAAATACCTCATCAGAAAATTTCCAAGACTGAGTGAAGCTAAAATAAGAAAGGGAGTATTTGTTGGTCCGCAAATTCGAAAACTTTTTCATGATGACGAGTTTCTTTGCGTGTTGCATGGCAAGGAAAAAGCAGCATGGCTAGCATTTAAGTCAGTGGTGGACAATTTTCTTGGAAACAACAGATCTCATAATTACAATGAAATTGCAGAAAATCTCCTTCTGAAGTATAAGAGTCTTGGCTGCAACATGTCTTTGAAAATTCATTTTCTGGATTCTCATCTGGATTTCTCTACGTCAAACTGTGGAGCGGTCAGTGATGAGCATGGTGAACGATTTCACCAGGACATTGCTGCTATGGAGACAAGGTATCAAGGCAATTGGAGCTCTTCAATGTTTGCTGATTACTGTTGGACTGTGACAAGAGACACCTCATCGATTGACTACAAGAAGCAAGCAAAGAGAGCTCAAACAGCGACTGAATAATGACGGAATTGGTTCAAATGTGCCTTTTTAAAACATGATATGTGAACTTTAAATAATGTTTTTATTTTTTCTATCATTTTATGTTGAAATATCAATTAATTGAGTATGTAACCACAATTTTTATAATGCTAAAGTAGAAAGACTAGCTGTTCACCCCAGAGAATTAAACAAGCATACATTATTTGTATTACTGTAATGTAAATTCATCATTTTTTTTAAAAACCAGAGCCAATTGGTGAATTTCATTATGATATTTGAAATCAGCATGTCAAAATCAATAAGAAATGGTATATTTAATTTCTGGTACAAATAACTTTTGAAAATTTGTTGACTAGTGTTATCTGCGATAATGATACAGACATGGGCCAGCGGATGCGTTATTCTAATTATCACCTATCCTTCAGACGGCTTTCTTTGCGTGTTCATGCGCTGTACCGTCTTCGGTAAACACCGTCATCAGCTTTTCACCTGGGGTCAAATGTAGGACCGACACGTTTCAAAGGGTGGTCAGACTGAGAGAATAAGATAAACGTATTACCGCTGGCCGGTGATAATGACCGGGTATTGTTACGATAATACCCCAGTTCACCTGGCGAAAGTGGTTCTGTTCTTTCTTTGTCTCCTCAAGGCTAAAGGTCACCATGTGGAAAACATGAGGAAATTACATAAACGAACGTTTACATCAAATTGTTATGCCACATTTCGTTAAATACAAAGCGAACCGAATGATAGTTAACACACACAACAGGCAACTTCCAAATCATAAACAACACTAGGAGTTTAGGAGAAATCGCTACAACAATGAAATTTCAACGTCCCTTGACGTCATTGTGATGTGTTAACTCAGTTGTTGTTATTTAACTAGAACTGCTGAACTTCTTGCTCTTTTGCAACCAATGCACAGTTGAAAACTACTTGGTATTATTATCTACACTGTAGATCAAGGCTTTTCCTGTAGCGTTTCTGCCATTCCGAAACGTGCTGAGTTGAAGTCATGAGTTCCAGTTTCTCCAGCTTGGCTTGCATTTCAAGAATCATCACATCTGGTCCCAAGCTGGGAGGAAGAAGCACGTGACATACTGTGAATTCCTCGCCATCTCAGGGAACTTTCAAAATATGCAGAGCACTGGTTCTGGGATCTCCCAAGGAGTTGTCACGCCCTTCACAGAGATACTTCTCACCTCTGCCTATCATGAGGTCCATAGTGAGATCCTCCTGCACGCAGCCAACAAGATAAAAGCTAGAGTTAACGTCTGAGGCTCAAGTGACTCATCCAAGCTTAATTAATGTGCAATGCTGGGTTCTCAACACGTTTCATCACAGGGGGAATCCCTAGAAGTAACAACTCAGTCAAAGTTAATAGGAGAAGCCATTTGGGAAAAGGGTGGTGGTGTTGCTGAAGATGAAATTTTGTGATCTACTTACCCCCCTCCCTTCTCTCCCCCCCCCCTCCCTTCCCCAGAATATTTGAAAAAGTTGTATTAGTGGTGAGATAATTAAACTATCAGAAACTTTCTACTGTAGTCACCAAAATGTATGTACACATTTTCAAAGCTTAATGTAATTTGATTGTTATTAATTCTTATAAGATGATGTGGGTTCCCTATATTTGACGGAAGAAATTTTCTGTCGCTTAGAGTTTTCATAAAGTAATAATTTTAGGGGTTGGTTCTTTCCAAGTTTTAAAAAAAAAAGTATTATACTTTTGCACAATATACATACTTCCAAAGGCAATTGAACGAGGGTTACTGCAATTGTTTATCAGAATTGGCATCATTGCACTCCATGCCTGCTCAGTCTCTCTCAGCAATTCTCGAAGGGTTGAATGCTAACAGTTTCTGTAGGCGCGCTGGTTGCATACACGACGGCTGCATCCTTTCATACGTCCATTCCTGCTAGAATAACTTTTGATGCCGAATTCCATTAATCTTAGCCTTGTTGATTCATCTATTGCAGTGTCGTTCTTTAATGTGCGATTATAATTAATTGTCCTCAGTTATCTGGCCTTTAACCATATCCAATGTCCCCACTATGAGTGTTCATAAAGCTAGTTCGTCATCTCTCTCTATTTCCAAGTACCCCTGCAAGACCTGGACAGTAGATTCACACCAGTCATCCATCTTGAACCCTCCCAAGCATGGACTGAGAGTCTGACACAATAATTGTTGATAGAGTTTCAGACAGCCATCTCAGGGCTGCAGTAGCTGCCTCTATCTCCATTCTCATGCTGAAGGTTGTTGTCATGTAAGCTGCGCTCTGTTCAGCAATCATTGCACTTTACTCTAGTTGAGAAGCCCCGTCCTGATTTCTCACCACGGAGTACAGACCCAGTAGTGCATACTATGGCATCACCGTTTCCAGCATGACAATTTATCAGTTGATTAGTTACCAGCTCTACTTTCACATTGCTCTAAGCTCTGCACTCCCTGCCATGGCCGATGATGCCTTTCTGGTAGCTGTCCAGCTCTCACCTGACTTACTCCACTCTTTCCCCCTTGGGTATATTTTCAATTGTATTCACCTGCCTAATCGTAGACATCCCTCGCTTTATGCATGATCTTTGAGCATTAATGCGGATTAATAACATATAAAACTGGGACAAAACAAAACGAAGTTAGTTCAAATGTACCAGCGAGGAAAACTAGCCTTCTATCTTGAATGCCTTGGAAAATCGGTCCTAAATACTGGTCGTTTGTCCTTTAAGAATTCATAGTATTAGTTATTTTGGTACATTTTGTGGTGCGAACAGGGATATGTGTGGGCACTGGTCCATATGTTCTTCTTCTTCCTCGTTCGTCCTGAAAAGGACGTTGGTTGCGTTGTGTCCGTTTACAGCGAAGCTGCGGTATTTGCGCCTTTCGGCCGACACATCCGACTTCCGCACAGCAGTCATTTTATCTGTAGTTACACTCTGAAGTTCCTATCCTCAGCTCTCAGCTTGTTGAACAGATGGTCACCCAATCTGTTGTGGCCCGTGCGGAGTCTGAGGATTACCACCTGTTCTCTTTTGGTAGCCTGGATGCTCTGCATCCCACTTGTTCTTGTTTCTGCTTCTGATAAAACGCTTGACCTCTTCAAAAGTTATATTTGTATCAGGCTGAGGTAGCCTTCCACCTTCCTATGCCGATCTGTCAGCTTCTTCATTGCCGGGGATGTTGCAATGAGATGGAATTCATCGTATCACAATTCGTTTGAATCGCTGACATAGTTTTTGGAGTATTACTCTTAGATCATCCAGGTCTGCATTCTTTCTTTCTTTAAATCTGATATGCAGATACTGTGCGTTATACAAACATCTTAGGTTTATCTATTAACTGAATGGTGCATGTCATTTACTCTAATATTCTCTGTTATTCAGTGTAGATCATTCAGCTTAACAGAATCCCAGAAATCCAGTCCTTCTACAACTGGGTGATTAAGTCTTGAAAAAAAAAATAAAGGTGATGGGAGGAGAGCGGGCTAGTATCCGTTGAATTTCATTGCCTCTGTTTGTCCACCATCTTGTTCTATCCTGTTCAGCCTAATTGTCGGTTATAATTAGGGTATTTATTGTCATTTTATTCTCATTTTTGTCATATTGAAATTTCTATTGTCTTTTGTGATTGATTGCTATTCACGGTGTCAATTTATATTAGAATTTTGTTGTTTTCAAGTCGTGTTTTTTTTTACTTCATTGTTTTTCCTTATATTTTGAGTAGTAAGAAGTTTTTTTTTTTTTTTTTTTTTTTTTTTTTTTTTTTTTTTTACATTTGTGGTGTCTTATTTTTTAAATGGTGTGTTAGTTTTTGTTTATTAATTACTATTGGTTTAATTTGTTTTTCTTAAACAGTATTACAATTTTTATTATTACTACTAACGTTGTCACCGTTATTACGTGTACATGGTATCTTTGGTATCCTCAACCAGTGTACATAGGATGGGGTGCCTCAGGATAGGAGGATTTCAAGCACCTCGAATCCTGTGTATCGGAGTTGGGGACATCTAGATGCTGGGATTTAGAGGCACCCAGCACCCGATGTGTGACCAGGGTGACAGCTGGTCGACTGAACCTTGACCCTTGTGTCAGTCCCAGAGCCCTGCAAGGTGCTTACAATGTAGTGATTTATGTCATTTTCTTCATTGCATTCATGGGTGATTAGGTCTCATGGTAAATTAAGTTTCATGGGATGCATTGTAATTTCTTGAGGAGTTTAGATTTTTCTAGAATGTATAACACGCTTATTCCCCTCTCGTAGCTGCTGAGTTTATTAAGGGTGAAAAACGTCCCCAAGCTAGAAACATCTCTTGGCTAGCTTAGTTTGTTCCCCCTTGAATGAATAACAGCCGTTCTTCATCCCTATTTACAGCAACCCCCACGGCAGGTTACTTTATTCGAGGATAAAGAGCACATCTTCATGCCAGCTTTTTAAAAATTTGGTATGAAATCTCGCCCGTGAGTTACTGGGACCCGAAAGGATAGTAAATAATAACAATGTAATATGTAAATGGGTACCTGACTGTGCTCGTGAATTAGGGAAGGGAAAGGCAACTAATAAGGGAACTGCATATCCCACCTCATAAAAAAGCTGGACCTGGTATGGTGATGTCTCTAACACTTCACTCTCCTACGGTAGTAACTGCTAAGATACTACGTTTACCGTTTACCCTACCATGCATGTCGGAGAATGTGACTTAGGAGTGTTAGTCATGGGCCGGCTGTCCTATCTTGTAAAAGAATAAAGCCACAAAACTCTGCAACACAGTGAAGAAGTCATCTATAGCACGTAATTCAGATTATTTACTGTTGCCACTTAAGAAGATTATCTATTAACCAGGTTTATGACACAGTCAAGAGAAAGCCGAAAGACCTCTGGACTGCTGACTGACCAATTTTTTACAGGAAAATATCCTGATTGGGCACTTAAAATGTTCGAACGCTAAACAAAGAAGATCAAATGTGCACAGCTGGCAAGAGAAATGGAAACTGTATGACTGACACCCTGGGACTGCGCTAAGCAAGACGACAAAGAATGGAAAGGAAGAAACTTTACATACGATAAATGGTGATGTCCTAATAGCGCAAGGAAGAAAGCGCACATTAGAGCCTATGTGTATTTCTAATGCTAGTAAAGAAAGCAGGGAAGGCACTCGCAGAATGGAAGCAGTGGGACCTAGGCTAAAATCAGCAACAATCAAAACTGCCAAAAGAAATATAAAGATGAAAAATGGAACACCGGAAAAAAGCGTAGATAAACACAGAAACTGTAAGTAAAATAAAGCAACAAAAAAAAAAAAGTTGATTTCAACAGAAAAAAAGAGGTTCCAAAGCCAAGGCTCACGAACTATACATAGAAGAAAAAAAATGCCAGACTGAAATATATTGACGAGTTGTCTAGAGGCACGAAGAATGCTGCAACCATAGGCAACATTATGACCTGTACAACAATACAAAGAAGCTAACATACAAACATAAGCAATCGCATGGTCTTATCATGGATAGGAATGGACAACTGCTTAGTAACATAAGGAGTAAATGAACAGATAGACACTACATTTCAATCCACGTCTATATATTCCAGCTGCTTAGGATCCTATAGATATTCAGCCAACAGAAAAGGAGTTACAAGATATGTTGGGCCGGAAGATGCTACATAACGTAAACAAACAACTTCGCTGTGCACAAACAAAAGTCAATGTTGTTTAAAAACAGGTCAAACGCTCAAGCAATAGTAATAGTAAAGAGTGACGAAGTAGGACAAGATATGATAGATAACCGTGACAATGAAAGCGCAAACAATGAATACTGGAAGAATTGGCACGCAAAAGGAGTGGTAGATACTACGGCCGGAGAGGAATGAAGACCTAAAAAGGGAACAAGCGTATTTTGTGACATTAGGAGATATATTCCTAAAGATGTGGGTATAGTCTGGCAGCAATATGGACAAAGTTGGAGGAACAGACAATGATATCAAAATAAGAATACAAACAGCAAGTCTAGCTTTAATTGCATTGGAAATTGTGTAGAGATGTCAAGAAATCAAGTCAAACAAGAGATGTCAAGAAATCAAGTCAAACAAGAGATGTCAAGAAATCAAGTCAAACAAGAGATGTGGGACCCCAAGATGCAGCAATAGTGAATGCAGTCAGCGACCCATAGCTGTACTGCTTGCATCAGGACCAGCGAACCAGAGCTGGTCAAGACCGCACTCCACTTCCACGTGGTGGTCCTGGAAACAGTCTGCAGCAGTGCAGTCTGGCTGAGCGAGTGCGGATCGCAATGGGAAGGCAAACCCGGTCCCTAAAAAATGCCGTGCTGAAGTCGGATGTGTCGACCGAAAGGTGCAGATATCACAGCTTAGGCGTAAACAGACACAACGCAACCACCGTCCTTTTCAGGGCGAAGAAGAAGAAGAAGAAGAAGAAGAAGAAGAAGAAGAAGAAGAAGAAGAAGAAGAAGAAGAAGAAGAAGAAGAAGAAGAAGAAGAAGAAACAAGAGATGTCAAGAAATCAAGTCAAACAAGAGATGTCAAGAAATCAAGTCAAACAAGAGATTTCAAGAAATCAAGTCAAACACAAAAATAAGTATTTTAAATTCAAAAGTATCACCGTGAAACACGGAGGGCAACAGAAACCACAACTAAGAAGTTGCATAAAAATGGTGATTGCGCTGAATAGATGGAACAAAATGGTATGACAGGAAACGGCTATGGAGCTAATGGAGAGAACCAAACAAATATAAATGGAACAAAATGTGCGGAAGAGATGTTCACGCTGGATAAGTTACACAATGAAGAAATCAACTGAGAGCAAGAGAAGACAGATTGTTCTGAAATCCTCACGGTAAAACAAGAGGGATACGCAAACATACAGGGAGAATGGAACTGGGGACAGGTATAAACAAGAATGGAGAAGACATGAGAACATGAATGCATTGCACCAAACAAAAAGGACGTGACGTGAATTGACTGAATCAATACTCCACAGGAAGATAGATTCGAATTGTAAAAAATGAATGACGGAATGAAGGAATGAATGAATGATAACTGATAATGAATCAAGAACAGAAGTAACTGCAAGAACAGCGAAAACAACAGCGATTAGCAAAATTTGAGTCAACGGTAGAACGGGAACAACTAAGTAAGTTATGAAAATCTAAGATGCTTTGTATTCGAAAGTTTTAGGATTCCTGCCTTCTGCTGTAAGCATAGTAAGCCTGGGTCAGTTCTTGAAATTAATTTTCAAAGCACTAATAATGGTGTTATAGCTGAAGAAATAAAGTCATGTGAGGAAACACATATACAGTGAAATATGGAAAAAAAAAGCAGTACTAGGACAACTGAAAGAGGGCCAGTGTGATAAAGCAGGAAACAAAAATGAATATAACATCAAAGAGGCTTTTTCCTTTCATTGTCATATTGGAAAACAAGTTTGTGAAAGTAATAAATAAAATGTTTACGAAAATATTAAAATAAAATATGAGTCCTTATGGCGTTTTCGTGGAAATATATGAAACTTGGATAAGAATGTTGATGGTTCGGTAATCTCATCCAGAAATACCTCTGACAATCGGTTTTGGCCCGCAGATAAAAAGAATATATTTCCTGACTACTGAAGACTAAAAGAGAAGGAATCTGTCAAAACGTCGAAAAAGATAAAATAACTAGTTCATAATATTATTTCTCCGTCGCCACCCTCGAAATAACGACAATAGATCAATGCTCGGTCGATCAAAAGCCCCCGCCCGTCTTGTTAGGACAGGACAAAGACATGTTAGAGATGTGACGTAGTGCTACTAATTTAATAAATCCAACTCTTATTTTGTATGCATGTATATAAAATGGAGATATTTATTAAATAAAAATCAGAGTCTATTGCTGGCAAAAAATCAATACGGTTAATAAAATATATAACTGTTACGAGTTAGATACAAATTATTGCTGGTACATTTACTCCATGATATGATTGAATTCATTTATATTTTTAATAAATATGTTTTCTTTATTTGACAGAAGATTTAATACTCTATACCGGATTATATTAAATCAGTAATGAAACTGTAATTTGTTCTTGAGTGAAACTTGAGTTACTCTCGAGTTGCTAGTGCTTGAATGCTGTGTAAATATTGAGTAAAATTGAGTTTTGTCTTGATTTGATTAGCTACACAATTTTGGTCTTCTTTAAACTTTAAAGCAGTAAGCGTGTTGGTTGTCTTTTCTCCTAGTTGCAGTTTTGGATTCAGAAAGTTCGTTTTATGGGTGTTTCCTCTCAACACCAGATATCAGTTATTTTCTCTAGACTGTGTATTTGTGGATTTTTCTGACCACGTTTCGTACGTCTCGTGGAATTGAGTACAGACACACTTCCAAAAATGGCAGTTCGTGCCACCGCAGTAGTATTCATAGCCTGTTATATCATCACTTAAGACCTCACCAGAGTTTACATCACTATTCAAACAGGGTGATTTGTAGAGATGTTAGGCGAGAGTTCTTTTTCTTCACGTACCATGCATGGTGGCGTTAGTGATTATGCCTCTCCGCAACTTTCTTTTATTAAAATAAAATGTTGCCTTGTTTTGACGAGGTGCGCCCTGTTCAACCTAGACACAGGGTTCGTCGGGTATATCATGGAGCTTGTCCAAATATAAAAGACCACGTGGTCTGGTTAAATATAAATTGTTTATAAATTCTGTTGTTATCTTCTTACCATGTCATAAATATTTAACTGTCCGGTATCTGATTTCTTTGCCGTCCCCTGTCTCATTTTGTTTCAACCTTTCATGTTTGCACAATATATTTCATCTTCTCATAATACGCCCAAAGAAAGTCGATTGCTCCGTCTAACGTGACTAATGAGCTTCCTTTGCGCATCGACCAATTTCAGGACAACTTCATTACTCTGTTTTAGCTGTCCATGGTATCTTACTTTTTGTCTATAAAACAACATCTCTGTGGGCTCTAGCGCTTTTCGTGTGTGTTTAATAATTGTCCATGACTGTGGCACGGGCTCCCTAATCTGCCATAATGGCCCACGAGTTGTTGCCAGAGATTTAGAGTAAAAAATAGTTATGAAAGTTTGAGAACATCTACTCAAGAATTACTCTTGGCAGTAGAATAGAATAGAATAATAGTACTCCTATGTATGAAAAACTGCTTTTGAAATTCTCTGGATGATTATCCTGCCTAGCATTTTCCTCTCCAGTTAATGCAGTCTGCAATGTCGCCCTTCTTGGGCAATTTGACAATTATTCCTTTACTGGAAAGAACAAGCGGGCTTCAGAAAGAACAGAAGATGTGCAGATCATATATTTGCCCTCCGGAACATTATAGAGCAGTGCTCAGAATGGCAGAGACAGCTGTACATTAACTTTGTTGATTTTGAAAAGGCTTTCGACAGCATACACAGGGACAGCCTATGGACAATTCTGAGGGCTTATGGAATTCCCAGCCGCATTGTTTCCATTATAAAAAGCCTCTATTCTAACTTTACGTGCAGTGTTGGATCGAGTAATGTAACTTTCGAAGTGAAAACAGGAGTACGACAGGGATGCCCCTTATCAACAACATTATTTTTGACAGTCATAGATTGGGTGATGCGCCAGACAACAGAGGGCAGTCCAAGAGGAATTAGATGGACAACGTTTTCTACACTGGAAGATTTGGAATATGCAGATGACATTGCACTACTCGCGCATTCACATCAACACATTCAAGACAAAACCGATAGACTGAATAAGTATGGCCAGCAGGTTGGCCTGAACATCAATTTGAAGAAGACAGAGGTCATGACACTAAATGTGGGCAATCCTGAGCCAATAACAGTAAGGAACCAGAAGTTAGAACAGACAGACACATTTACTTACCTAGGAAGCATAGTAACACCTGACGGCGTAACAAGCAAGGACATTAACAACAGAATGAATAGAGCGACAACAGCCTTTGCTGTTCTCAACAACATTTGGAAGTCTTCCCAGTACAGCACAAACACCAAATTAAGACTGTATGAGAGCTGTGTACTTTCTGTGCTTCTCTATGGTGCGGAATGTTGGAGAGTAACAGAGAAGGAAATGTCGAAACTGTCCTCCTTCCACACAATCTGCCTAAGGAAAATTCTCCGAATCTTTGGCCAAACACCATCAGCAACCAAGAACTACTTATTCGGAGTAACCAGGAGGACATGCACACCATCATAGCTGGCAGACGCTGGAGTTGGGTTGGCCACGTCCTCAGAAGGGACCCTGATACCATCACTAGAACAGCTATGCTATGGACCCCCGAGGGAAAGCGAAAGAGAGGCCGACCAAAAACAACTTGGTGGAGAACTGTGGAAGCTGAGATGCAAAGAATGAACCACAGTTGGGGCACTGTACGAAGGATGGCCGCCGACCGAGCAAAGTGGAATCAATTTGTTGCTGCCCTTGTGATGATATACATTGATACACCTATAAAATTTGTAGTATTTATAAGTCAAAGTAATGTAGGGATAATAATGGTGAAGTTGTAACGTTTCGTTTTCGTCCACGCCAGCAATCGTATGGATTTTAGCAGGCCGTCTGGTAGAATAAATAGTACTATCGTTTTCTAATGCCTTGGAAAACTATTTATAACATTTTGAGAAATAGGTTTATTCGTCCAGAAGGAATGCTACTGTATTGTGACGGTATTGCCTCCCCTGCTTTGCAGTAGTGGTCCAACAGTGGCCCAAGAGAGAGAGAGAGAGAGAGACGGAAAAATGATACTTTTGGCACGTGTTGGTTTGAACCACAAAATTGTCAGCGAACGCGCTATATCGCTAGCGGCAGATTTAAAAATACAACGAAAAGCCAATATTTGTTCGTTTGATAGTCACGCTGTTGGACATATATAACCACACACACAGCGCAGTGTCTGCCAAGTAGCGTAATTTTCTGACGTAACCCACTTGTTGTTTCGTTTTGAACAACGGGACGGAGGGGGAAAGATGGTGGATCTATACTAGCCGCCATTAAAAACGCATCGCATTAGTTTATGAACCACAACTCGTTGTGCTAAATTTAAAATACATGAAACCACTGATTTTACATTTCTGATCCATTTACTAATCCACATTTGCTGTATTATTAAACATGAGACAATTCAGAACCGGCTTTTAAGCAGTTGTCAACCCTAGGTGTAAAAACAAAAGTCGCACTTACTGTCATTCAGTCACAGCCATCATAAATACCGTGTGCCAGGTGTATGAGCTGCTGTCTGAGTTGCTGTTTGGAAGTGATTACGCAGATGTAACAATAGAATTAGGCGATCTTGAGCTTGTGTTGTTACACGAGGTTGACCAAGCCTGGGACAGTCATTGATGGTATCTGTCGCCCGAAATCGCTGGTTCAGACTCACTACAGTGGACTGGTCACAATTAAAATGTCTCGCAACTTCTCTGGTCGCCATTCCACTGCTGAGCATACCAATAGCTTGCCATCGCTCTTGTGACGACAGTCGAGGCATGACAAAAACATTAACAGACTTTCTTTCGATGAAAACAGATAATGGCTTTTTACTCGCTGATACTTGACTAATGCGTGTGCCAAATTTCAATGTGATTCGACTTTTAATAAAGCCAGAATTTATCAAATACCTTGTTTTGCACGTGAAGCACGCAAGATTTGAAGTAAACATCACATCGACAGTAGAATGGAAATACATGAACTTCATCACTTGCACACTTTCGGGGTTTGAAAATCGCTCACTTGCAAAAACATTTCAACAGTGAAAACATGTCACGATTTCGATGCGTTTTTAGTGGCGGCTAGTATATATAAAAGTAGAAATTGCCAAATAATATGGAAAATATATGGAAATCTTTATTACTAGGATTAGGACCATAACACTTAGTTGGTTTGATAGAATATGATCTTCTGATTAATAATATGTTTTATTCTCCAAAAACGCCCAATTAATAGTAGAGATATTGACAAAATACTATATTGGTTCGTACAGACTGAACAGCAGACCCTCGTTTTTTGCATTCACTATCGGTGACAATTTTTTGCATGCGGTGTTGAAAAGAAGCAGAAGGGGGAGGGTCAAAGTCCAAATGGGGAACTTTAGGAGGGAGAGGCAAATGTATTAGGCCAAAAAGCAAGTCTATTTTTAACTAACGCCAAGATAGGGACGGACCGACAGACAGAGGTACACCGAAATTGGGCTGTAATTTTGGCTTTATTTTCAAATTGAAGTCAGAATTGGGAATCGTCCGATCCCATTGGCCAGCTTAGCTAATACTGAGAAAAAAAGTTGAAGGCTCGACGCCATTTGAATTATTACTGTCCATTGAACAGGACGATTGAAAGCCTGTGAAGTGTGACTTGCCTTATTAAATATATATATTAAAGTAAAAGTAAAAAGCGTCATAGTCCAGCCAGTGGCACATCTGAAGTTGTGCCAATTCAACGTACCTGTGTGTTTTCATTGAATTTATGGGTTTTTGTCTGGCACTAGCCCAGTGCCAGATTTCTGAGTGAAGAATTTGAGAAGTCTGTGTATTCCAGTAGTGATAGGTGTACACGCTGTCTACCCTATTACTTTTGGACAAGTACAACAGTGGCCGTTGGCCGGAAAGACAACTATCTTCTATCTTCAAGGGCCAGATAAGTACAACAAACCTGGCCCGAGGAAAATTCATCAACTATTCCACCAGATAATAACTGAACTGTATTAGTAATAAAGACTTTTCCACCAATAAAAATGTATAATGAGAAAAGAAACTTTAGGAAGACAGACCAGGTATGATGTGAACACCCCGACCCGCCATCCAGTACAAATTAAAATTAATATAGGTTTAGTAACATCATTATTAGATTTTACAGTATCTGCTTGGACAGTATGTCATTTTTGTTTGATTGAATTGAATATCTAGATGTATATATATATATATATATATATATATATATATATATATATATATATATATATATATATATATATATATATAAATTGATTTCATTTGATTTGACAGTCCTGACCAAAAGAATATTAGGTTCAGGACTAATGAAATTGTAAAAAAGATTTTCTAATACCAAACTTAAAACACAGTGTTAGTCGAGTTGATCATAGAACTTAATATTTGTGAGTGTCTTGAGTACTGGGTTACCATCACACCACACTTTCATTACCCTAGACATTAGACGTAGCCATCAGACATACTAGTCTAAAATAAGTCTGAGTGAGATCGTAGGGTGGTAGCAGAAAGGCTCCCTGAGAACACATCTCATCAATTGTTATACTCAGGGGCCTTCACGGCTTGACCTCACTCAGTTACACTATAAATATAACACCAACATTCGAAACATCTAAAACCACCACAGCCCTACAAGACGCCACCAGGCGTGATGGCCGCTGACTGCTTTGACGGTTGGTGGTTATGGATCAAAGAAGAGAAGAAGATGTATGAAAAAGGGTCTCAAGCGCGACAAGGCCGTGATGTACTTTGCTTCTGCAAGGTTCTTATCTCCCCTTCCCGCTCCTTTCCGCTCTTGTTCAGTCTTATTATCTGTTGATAAAGACAACAGGCTCATGCAGTACCAGACCTAAGGGTCTTTTATATTTGGACATGCGCCCTAATATAACCGACTAGGTTGAACGGGACGCGCCTCGCCAAAACGAGGCAAAACTTTATTTAAAAAAAACCAAAAAACAGGCTCATGCAGGAAAGCACCCAGCTGAAGAAAATATTTAGCAATAGATAAATGTGAGAATAGAGTTTAGTACCTGTGCGAACAATACGTATCACTTTACAAAAGTTATAAACTCCAACTCTGTTTATATTTACACATATAAAACAGGTATATTTATTTATTAAATATTTGGAGTTAGCAAGGTTAAAAAAACTAACATATGGCTAAATTTTTTTAGAAAAAAGTTTCATCATTGATGGTTAATAAAGACGATGAAAAAAAGTTCACTTTGGCAGCTTGTATATGGAACCTAGCTGCCAATGACGGTTCTGCTCCTTCTGATAGGTTTGGTTCTTTTTACTTTGCTCACGCTCGTCGCTGGTCAAGGTTGTCGGGTGTAGCTCGTTTCCCAGAAATGTCAAGGAGAGTCTACAAAGTTGGTCCTTCGTCTTAAAGCGTAGGCCACTTGTCCCTTTTTGTTCCAGAGATAGTACTTTCTACTGGTACCACCATTAAGCCAATCCTGGCTCACAGAGGTTTTGCTCAGATGAATAAAAGAGACTTGAATCGGCCTCTTACACACGTCTGGGGTGTCGTTTCTTTAATAAGATAATTCCCTCTCTGACTCCGTGTGTCAGGTATTCCGGTTTTCCTTATTTAAAATGTTAGAGATTTCTTGGGCTGAATTGTAAGTCCTGATGAATACCCCAATAAAAGGTCCGATAAGTGGAAATTCTGAATTCTAACTGGCACGTCTAGTGTCTTTGGGAAGCGTGAATCTCACAGTGAAAATAACCACTGAAATGTGTCAGATTATATTCACTGTCTTACCCCATTCTGTTTGTTATGGAGCTCAAATGATCAGCCAATCCGATTTGAATATTTTGCATGACTCATCTAGTGCAAAATTTCAAATATTACTTTTCTGAAAATGGGCTGTAAACATCCGATTTCCCTGTGTACCAACTCACAAACAGGTTGTTAAACTCATACGACAACGTGTCAGATGTAACGAATTATTACTTTCGCTAAAGTAATGTCTTATCTGTTGCTTGAGCACACAGAAAATCCGTCTCTTTACAACCTTGGCGGAGACACACCCGTGCCTTATCAGTGATTGAGCAGATTGCGCTGGGCGATGTACGTGTTAATCTGTGTACTGATATCGGCCGCGCCTGCGATTAACCAACTTTGTTGTCGATAATGTTCTCTCAGCCGCTCCTGCAAATGTTTAGTATTATCATCCACCAGGAGTGTCATATAAACAGACAAGACACAATACACTGAAAGTAGCGAAAGTATATAGATACAAAATATCTGCTACTTAGCAGAGAAAGAAAGAAAGTGTGACAAATGAAAGCACGCAATAAAATCCCTACCACGAATGTACCGATTACTGCCGTAGTGAAACAGAGATTAGGAAGAAGAAGGGGTCGCCCCAATCTATTCTGTGACATGTCTTGTGCACATTTTAATATTTCAAAGTAGTATCTTAAAAAGTAGGAATTTTTATGTTTGAAAAATCGATGAGGCGATATGTAATTATTTTAGTACATCGTTTTAACTTAGCTGTGCATTTATTTTGCTCTGCGTAGAAATGCAGATGAAACCTTGCTTTCGTAGAAACTTGGTCTCAGTAGAGTGGCTGACTCTTATCACACATCAGTTGGTAGATAAACGCCTGGAAACACGTTTTCTTGCACGTATGCCTCCCAGCAAGTATGTCTTCTTAAGAGTACTTCCAGAAATATCTTCCAGGAATTTCTCCAGAAACACTTATTTAAGGCTTTTCCTTTAAGTCCGCCTTTCCACAGATTTGGCACTGGATTAGTTTAAATACCAGTCTTTCACAGTTCCAGGCTAGTGATAATATGTTTAATGTACAAAATCATAGCTCTTAAATGCAGTTGGCGATTCTCTTGTCATAGAAACTATGCTATTTGAGTTTTATATTTTAGTACAATAATTCTTTAGCTAGTCCCGTGAATAACATAACTTTTTAAGGAAACTTGGGACACTTGTTCTCTTATCGCCATATGTAGATAATAAGGGATTTGTACTTTGGGAGTTCGCGTGGTTTTATACACGTTTTTACATTTGTCACCCATTTTGTCCTTTCTCAACTGTTTGCGAATGTGACTTTTCCGAAGCTGAAATTGTTGTCATGCCGGAAGTCGAGTGTGCCCATTGACTTAAAAATCTCTCTATTTGTCCCACTCGCGTGTTGTTTACCGAACCCATGTATGACGGTGCGAGTTAGTTAAAATATCTTGCTACCAAGCATGACCACAGCTGGCATGAAGTTTAAGATAGATACGACTGTATTCCCTAGCGAGGAAAATAAGATTAGACGCCAGGTAGTGACGGTAAAATCTTACCCCGTGGTTAATGATAAGAAAGATATGTAGAGGGTCATAAAGAGATAATGCCCACTCCTTCATGAGGAATTGTTTTGCAATGTTGGTGATGTGTACCCGAGAAATAAGAAAAAATGGGGGGGGGTGGGGGGGGGTGGGAAGGGGGGGTGGGGTGGGGGTGTGTGACAGGTTAGATGAAGCCAAAGGAAATGTTGGAAAAAGAAAAAAAAACGGAATATCGAATGCCATGTCGTGGCAATGACTCACTTCCTTATGTCAGGATTAGTTCCATATAACACTGAAGAGCTCTATAACTTCCACTGACAACGAATTGGTTGTACACAATACTTTTGATTTTATGGAATGATGTTTTGTCGGGCTATCCTACTCATCACCTCTGAGATGCATTTTCCATCCAATATTATTAACGTGCCTAGGTATTTGAATCTGTTAGGTTGTTTTAAAACTCTTCCATTTACTTTGATAGTGCATTCTGGAGAAGTCATTTTCTTTGAGATGACCACTACTTCTGTCTTTGTGCTATTAAAGCTAAGGCCTTTATTTTCACTTTCTGCCGCTATGGTGTCAAAAATGTCCTGCTACTTAGTTTAGCTTCTTGCTGTTTCATTAACATATCTCAAGTTGTTTATATTATGTCCACCAACTGATATTTCTGGCATGTCCTCTATGGATCGCATTAAATTTAAACCTCTACTTATTTATTATATAAAGTGACAGTACACATCCTTGTCTATTACACCTTCTTACCACTAAAACTATTCTATGAGACTTCTAATTCTTATAGCTTCAGTTTGTTGCCAGTATATGTTCTTTTTTATTCTCAGGTGTTAACTATTGATGTTTATGTTTTCTGACATTTTGAAAAAAATTCTCATGTTTCATTATGTCAAATGCTTTTAAGTAGGCTATAAAGCATATATCTGTTTTTAATTCTACAGTTCTTTCTATTAATGTTTTTATAATTTGTATGGCGTTGTTTGTAGATGCCTTAGCATTCTACAAATACGCAGTCCACCAATCTCTCACTCTTCGCTCGATAATTCTTAACAAAGTATTGGTCACATGACTCATGAGACTTACTGTGCGGTGTTCTTTACATTCAGTGGCTCGAGGTTTCTAATGCAAAGCTATCAATATGGATTTTAATAGATCATCAGGTATGCAATCACTGTTCTAGATTTTATTCAACAATTTTTCTATCATGCCTACTCCGAAGTCTCAAAAAGCCTCCAATTACTCTACTGTTATATTATCTGGTCCAGGCGATTTGCCTTTTTTTTTTCACGAGGTGCATGGTATCCTCAACTTCTGCCACAAGTATTGCTGGCTCTTCAGAGTTGTCTTGAATGCCCAGTTCTGATCTTTCGTCGTTATAGAGATGCTTTATGAGCGCTGTCCGCCATTTGTGAAGATGTAAATGGTATGATTTAGCTTGTTCAAGCCACCAGCTGAGTTAATTCAGTGAAATTCCTCTTAATAGCTCGATATTATATATATATATATAAACTAAAGGTTCTGGATCATACGTATGCCTTTCTCTATGTAATGATTAAATCAGCTATGAATTTGTCAAAATCAACATATACAAATTAAATGATCAATTACTTTGAAACAAATGTAAATAAATATGATTGAAGATTATGAAACATAATTAGGTTTCTTCACCGAAAAGGCTTTAGGCTTGATGAATGTAGCAAAGTAAAGCTCCGTTGTTTTGGCCTGTTAAAATTGGGACTTACCAAAATGCTGAAGTGCCGATGCTGCTTTTCCGTAGATTCGTCACTGTGGTGAGGGGCACGTTTCCAGATCAGTTCAGGAAGTAACCTCTCCAGGTCAAGGCAAGAATCTTCAGGTGTCGATCTCAAGCATAGAACCACAGTCTAGTAGTACAGCAAATGGTCTCTCCGGGTCGTACCATAATTAGTCGGGTCGCCTTCTACTGGTACCACAAATTTTAGAGTGAATAGAAGAACAAATTCCGCTGCTAAATATTTGTTTGCCTGATAATAATCAGGCGTCTTTTCCTGCTGTCCGTCAGCCGTTTGTTTTCTCAGATTTTTTACTCTCCCTGAACGTATATCATATCACTCATGGCATGTGATGAAAAATCACCAGTATATCAGTTAATTTAAGGAAAAATGTGTGAATGGACAGCTGCAGTGGCTTGTGCATGAAGGAACATATTAAATTTACATACATTCACCAAATGATAATATACAACTATTCACAAGTTGATGTAATCATCACTCACTCCCTGTTCCATTCGGAGTCTGGGGTTACCTCTGCTTTTGGTTCGTCCATGAGAATTAGCATGAAGCAATCACCAGCACTTGCTGTGGTGGTTCATGAATGTATCCTTTTCACATGCTGAGGTTGCCAACCTACTATGAATCTTTAAACCACTAGCAAGTGTGAACATGTCAAATTCACAGCATAAAAATATGTTACACTCACCTCAATAATTGAGAAATCTTAGACTTCTTGCTCAGTAGAATAGTCTTGGCAACTTAACACAGAAGCCTCGAACACACGTCTGGGGTATTATTTCTATTCTATAATCCCTCTGTGACTTGTGTGTGATCCTGTAGAATTCTGGGTTCCGTATTAATATTGGCGAGTTTTCTACTGATGTACAGAGATGCTTTTAATACTTTTTGTCCGGTCATATAAATTCAGAATCCAACTCTATTCTTTTCTGTAGCAAGATCCGAGCTGTCTACGTTGACGATTTCTGGAATGCAGTCCCGTGTGTCAAACATTTTCTACGTTTTATCGTAGGTTCCCGGCCTACGCTTCCACCTGGCGTTTTCTGACAAAACCCCCATTCAGCGCGATTGTTTATTGGCGCCTCAAATGCCAGCCAGTACATTCAAAGTACATGTTATGAAAACTTTTCCTCATGTAGTATTCTGTATGACTCATGCGTTTTAAAATTTCAAACAGTCATCCTCCGTATATGGAGTTGCTACATCAGACAAATGTTGTCAAAGTCTACTTATATCACACTTCCTGCTCACTCTTCCAAATGTCTTCCAAGACTGCGTTTATCTATAATCACCTAATACTGCTGTCGAGTCGGAAGTGATTATGCAATCTTAAGCCAACACTTCATGCTCGCATTTACCTGGAGTCAATGTGGTATTATCACGTTTTCATGATTCAGTTAATCTCTCAGGGATGGGCGATACGCTTGTCTTCATGCATCGAAGTGTGAAACGTGAACAATGACAGCAGGGGAAAAGAATGTGCTAACAATTGAATAATGCACATAATCCAGTACGCACAACAAATGTAGTTCATTTCTGTTTTCTAGGGGAGCTTTTATTTTTGTTGTTTCGTTTCCTGTTGTAAAAAAAAAAACAAGAACTAAATAGAAGCAATTACAATTTTAACAATTATAAGTGCTGAATTATAAAGGCTCAAAAAACCTTCTTATGCTGTAGTTCATTTTGATACTAATGCCACGATTTACTTTGAGAGATTTCATTATCGTGTGGCGGTATTGCCTCCCCTGCTTTGCAGTAGTGGTCCAACAGTGGCCACAACTCAAGAGTATCTATTATAGGCTTCAATGGAGTCTATCTTCACACAAGAATACTCTTGGCAGAAAGGTCGATAGAAGAGGTAAAGCTTCTATCACATGGGAGTCTTAATAAGATATTCAGATAAGCGAAAACAATGCTGGCTGCCACTAAGAACGTTAATTCTATAATCTGCCGACACTTTTATGAAGAATTTAGCAATGGTTGTTCTAGCTCGTTAAGCCCCCACCGCTGAGTTAATCAGTGGAATTATTATTATAATATAAATATAGCTCTGTTTAGAGTGTGTGTTTAGTAACTTTGACTGAGACAAACATGTAGTACATTTAAAAGGATTAAATCGAAGTTAAATTTGTAACATTACAAATAACAAAATTTAATAATCACTTTAAGTTTTAACAGTTGGAAAATAAATTGAATAGTTATGGGAAAAGTTTCAACACTTGATTGGGATTTAACTGAATAAAGGAGGTCACTTTTGGCAGCGGATATTTGCACTTAGCTGCCAATGGTAGTTTCTTCTCTAGCAGGTTCAGTTCCTTTCACTCTGCTCTCGCTCGTCTCTGGTCAAAGTTTGTAGGGTTAAGCTCGTTTCCCAGGAAAGTCTAGGAGAGTCTTCAAAGCTGGTCTGCCATCTTAATGCGTAAGCCGCTTGTTCCTGCTTGTGCCAGAAATGGTCCTTTCTTCTGGAACCACCAATAACTCGTAATAGAAATAGAAACGAAAGGCTCTGAGTATGGCGTTTTTCCGACACAGTTATATCCCCCCCCCCCCCCCAACTCTTCTATTCTGCAATCCCATGTCAGAATTTACCTTCGATGAGAATTAAATTTAATCCCTCGGGATAAAACTTCCTTTACATTTAAACTGAATAGCTTTAGCTTTACATTACATTTAAATGAAAAGGCTAAACGTACAGATATAATATGTTTTACATTTACATCTCCACTGTTTGAAAAGTGTTCACATTATAAATTCATTTATATTTCCTTTACATTTACACTTGTGGAAAAGTTTGAAACTTCTATTATTTTAAACGAATATTTCCACATAGACATTTACGCTGGTTTAAAGCGTGAAAGCTTACATTAATTTTAAAGTGAATATGTTTATAGGGACATTACACTGCTTTGAAAATGTAAGTCTTATGCTTAGAATATACATCATTTCTTTTCATCTTTCCCTCCCTGCTCCATAGGGAACCTGGAACTACTTTATGCTTTTAGTTCTCTCTTTCGAAACTATCAATAAAGCAATCACCAGCCCGGGCAGTGGTGGTTCATGAATCATCATTCTAGATACTGAGGTTGCCAGCCCCAAAGGACTTTGACATCCAATAGCGAGTTTCACACATTAAACATCACATGGTAATATTTACATATATATGTTAATTCACATGTTAGTAATAAAATATGAAATGTAAATCACAACTTACGCCAATCCTGGCTTCAGACTTGTCGCACAGATGAATAAAAGAGACGAACCGTTCTCTTACATGTGTCTGGGATTTCTTTTAATTGTACAATAGATTGCCCCTTCTGACTCCGTGTTGCTTCAGTTTCCTAGTCCCGATGTTCCTTATTAAAATGTAGAGATTTCCTGTGCTTTTGTAAGTCTTATTTGGTTCTCCAATAAAAGGTCCGGATAACAATTAGGAATTATGAATCTAGTTCTTCCCTCTGGCAAAGGTCTGATGTTGTCTTGGCGAGCGTACAAACCACAGAGAAATAAAACTGTGAAATTGTCAGCCTATATTCCCTCCAATGATGTTATGAATCTAATCAGAAAGATCCAATCATTTCAAACAGGTCGGGTGTGGCACTTTCCAAATATTTCCTGCACGGAAAATTTTCCAAAAGGTCACGTTTCCCATATATGGTAATATGATGTCTTGCATACACTCTCACCAACACATTTGTAGACTCATATTGTCTAAAATGTAATAAATCCATGATTACTTTTTACCAAGTGACCGGAAGCGATTATATCACTCTTGTCTGACCACAGGTGTCACACGGACGGTAATGTTGGTGTAGCAAGGATGACCCGGAAGCGCTTATGTCATAAGTTCCGCCTCGTGCACGAGTTATCATGTGTTTCGCCAGACAAACAAATCTGGTTCTATTCAACACTTCTTGTCGCTTGAAAAGATGGTCAGACCGATATTGTGATAAAATACTGTCGCTGACCGTCTAATAACCTGGCGTAACTTAACACGTCTTCGTGAAGCGTGAATGCGACACAATAAGATAAGAATGACTCCCGTGGCAAATACTGCCATATGGGAGTGGCGTGTTAGAGACTTCACCATGCTTTGTCCAGCATAGAGCAAAATAGTGAAAATACAAATGAAAAGGCATGATTTATGCCAAATAAAAGCGATGAGTGAGTGATAAGGGTGGATTTAACTGGAATGATAAGCCAAAGGGTCTGACCACCAAAAGTGGATTTAGGCTGACGACAAATCACCACCCCTATCGACACCTGGTATAAAAGTGCAAGATGTAGCTGTCTTCTCTGGTTTATAGTGTTGCTGTGTATGTTGCAGTAGAATAGTTCACAGGGTACAACACAGGCAACATGATGTGTAGAGTCATGAAAATGGTAACTTCGCTTTATGTTTTATACCATTTATTGCACGCCACAAAACAGTCATGATATTTTGTCATCACCAACATAGTTTAACGAATGCAGCATTCAAAATCATATTAGCTGATAGTCATGTAGGATTCAATACTCAATAGTTCTATTGTAAACAGATAGCTTCTGTATATTCGATATCATAAAGTTCTGGTTCATGAAGCTGTATAAATAATATATATATATATATATATATATATATATATATATATATATATATATATATATATATATATATATATATATATATAGATATATATATATATATATATATATATATATATATATATATATATAGCACAGATCTGGGTGCCTAAGGTTCATACATATAACTTCTGCAACAGTGTCAGCTGCAGATCATCAATGTTCATAGACAATAATAAATGCTCCCTTCCTGATGCTAGCAGATCAGATGTGTACAATAAGTCCGTTTACTGTCTGCACGTGAATAGCATACATGGAATACAGGTCAAACCGACCCTTATAACCTTCCTAAGTCTAACCATCTGACTTGGACGTGATCTCTGATATAACGAATCCTGGAACACAGACAATAGTCTTGTTGGTCTAGAGCGACCCATATATATATAACTAGTTCAGGTATAAAGATACCGGTGGCGAAAATCCTAGTCAAAGTACCTCTCCATTTTGAATCACACAGGCGAGCAAGGAGCCACAAAATGACGAACTTCTAGATGATAGCATAAAGTTCAATACAAGAGGAATTACCTTTCTTCGGAAATCAACCACGAACATATGCCTCCAGGCAGGCTTGAATAATACTGGGAAATAGTCTAGTTAGCTAACTAACTCACAAAGACAATGTATTTCCCTCAGAAAATCACAAGACGCACATTGCGTCCGCTCGCTGCTCAGACCATTTCTAAACTCCCGAGCTGGGCGGAACACACCAAACGAACTACCAGTTTTGACATGCGCAGAACTCCAATATCTGAGTCGCCGCTCACATAAGACGATTCTAAGAACATTCGAGATAAAAGTCTTACACAGTCGCGCCTTTTATGGTCATGAACAGAAGCGTTAAGACAGGTTTCAGACATCTACAACAGTTGACTGATACTACCAAATAAGGAGATATGGTCACGCTTCGTTCAAGAAATTATAGACCGAACGTGTCTCTATACAAGAGAAGGCAAACTCATAAAAAAATTGTAGTCTCGATATCTCGGGTTATGTCCCTTTGACTGTAAAAAACATAATACACCTTTCAGTCAAAAAATGATCATACATACGAAAAATGATCATACAAAGACTTTGGAAAAAGTAATTATTTGTGCGTAACATTACCGCACCCTCCCGGGAAAAAAAAATGAAACATTTTTTTTTTTTAAATCCTGGAGCCGGAAAAATCTAGGCTCCTAACGCACGTATGATGCGCGGATATATACCTAACAAACTAGCTCAACGCATGGAGCGAAACTGAGATCATATCTCAGGTCCTTAGAGAAAAAATTTATCTAAGTATTCGCGTATATATTCCAGGAAGGTGCCACCAACACACGCCACAATGATGGCAACATCATAATAAAAGTCAAATTACTCTCATACCAATATATGAAATTAAATATATCATTATGATATCATACAATGTGTTGTGCAAATAGCGGTGTAATATACTAATATACCGCACTATATTATTACATTATATAATGCATCAGTAATTAATAACTAATACAATGTTATTCTTCGTTGACATAAAACAATCAATAGAAGAAGATGTGGACATCATCCGCTCCCAATCTAGGACAGGACTTGATATCCTCAATGTTCCACAATGGACATAATCTCGCAGACTTCACTGATGTGCTGCGAAAATATCAATAACACAAATCTTAAAGACAACTGGTAAATCTCTTAATACAATTATGCAAATATATTATCTAAATGTGGCCGAGTGATCTTTTGGCCCGTATATCACTAACTAAGCCTTCTTAGATAATTACATGGTACAATGTTATAAATTCCCCCCAAAAAAGTGAGAAAAAATCTACTAACATGTCATTATAATATTGGACTGTATATCAGGAAATATATATATGACAGAAGAATCATGTGGAATCGTGTGGGCATCTGGACAGAATGTCTGCCATCACATTATCCGAACCACGGATAGCTCGAACCGAGAAATGAAATGGTTGAAGAGCTATGGCATAACGAGTGGACCTCGAGCTCTTCAAGTTTTTGCTCTGAATAGCAGTAAGCGCTTTCTGGTCGGTTTCCACAATGAAGTGTGCGCCTAGAAGAAATCTTTGTAACTTCAGAATAGACCATACCATAGCCAATAACTCACGGTCTAAAACCGAGTAATTCTTTTCTGCAGCATTTAATTTCCTAGAGATATACATCACCGGATGCAGAGTATCAGAATACTCCTGCATTAGTGCTGCCCCAATCCCAGTTGACGAGGCGTCACTTCGAAGAACAAAAGTCTTCTCAATAGTAGGTAACCTAAGAATAGGTGGAGATGAAAATAGGGCTTTAACCTGGTCCAATGAGGATTGACATTCTTTAGACCAGCGGATCAGATTAGGCGACCCTTTCTTCAATAAAGTAGAAAGCGGTGCCATAATGGAGGACAGATTCGGAATGAATCGTCCGTAGAATTGGATCAAACCTAATAGACTCCGTACTTGTTTCTTCGTCTTAGGGACCGAAATGTTAAGTATTTTTGAAACATTGTGGTCCTCTGTCTTTAAAAGACCATGACCAACACGATGACCTAGGAAAGAAATCTCGCTAAATCCTATAAAGGCTTTAGAGGGTTTTGCAGTCAAGTTATACTCGCGAAGAGTAGACAGTAATTCGTATAAACCCAAATAGTGATCTTCCCAGGAATCACTGAATAGACAGATATCATCTAAGTATGCTATGACATCTGTACGATATGCGAGAATTCGCCGCATCATGCGTACGAATGTAGCAGGGGCGTTCATAAGACCGAAAGGCATGAAATTCCATTGGAATAAACCCCTAGGTGTAGAAAAAGCTGTAAAAGGTTTGGCACGTTCAGTTAGCGGAACTTGCCAATAACCTTTAGACAAATCTAGTTTGGTAAAGAATCTAGAATTAGCAAGTTTATTGAGTAGCTCTTCTAATGAAGGCATAGGTTCAGCGTCGAACTTCGTAACTTGGTTCAATTTGCGATAATCTACGCAAATGCGAATGTTATTATCCTTCTTTCGAACAATAACCATAGACGAAGAGTATGCTGAAGTGGATGGTTCAATGATTTCCAAACGTATCATTTCATCCAATTCTTTTTCGACTTGAGACTGGAAATGGATAGGTATTGGATAAGGTCTGACTCTGATAGGATTATGATCAGTTAGCACAATGTCATGTTCAATGACATGTGTGTGTCCCGGGATGTCTGTAAGAACATCCTGAAATGTTTGCAACATCGAAGAAACTTGTCGATGTTCCTCAGCGGAAAGATTTGGAGAAACGGTCACGTTTTTCCAAGATTCCGTAGAATAAAGTGGGACCATAGGAAGAGGAAGATTGACATCAGAAAAAGTAGTTTCCTCATCCTGTATAACTGACAGAGATGAGTACTGACCATGAGGTGCTTGAGAATTGTCCGTTGCCTGGAAAATAGGCTGCAAATAGTCAGGTCTTTCATAAAATTCCGTGAGCATATTTATGTGGAAAGTTTTATGCTTTCCATCAATATCGACAACATAGTCGACATCAGAAATTTTGGAGACTATTGCATATGGACCTTTCCATGCAATTAGAAGTCTGTTCTCCCTTGAAGGAAGTAGAACGAGAGCTTTGTCACCTGGACAAAGTTGTCGTAGACATCTATTTTTATTTGCAAACTGCCTTGCCTTTTCTTTAGCAAATTCGGATGAAGAAGTTGCTAGTTTGCATGCCTCGATGATCTTTTGCCTAAGAGCAATGACGTACTCATAAGAAGATTGAGTTTCATCGCTAATATTATCGGCAGTGATTAGATCGTGAAGTAAAGACATAGGGCCGCGCGGTTGCGCGCCAAAGACAAGTTCAAAAGGGGAAAACCCTGTATGTTCATTGGGGACCTCTCTATACGCAAAGAGAGCCGCGGGTAAGACCCTGTCCCAATCCTGAGGATGATCCTCAGTTATCTTACCAAGTAAAGTTTTCAGAGTCCTATTTAAACGTTCGACTAACCCATTAGACATTGGGTGATAGATACTGCTGAGAGACCTTTTAATATGTAGCATAGACATTACCTGTGACATAGTGTCTGATATAAGTTGAGTGCCATGGTCTGACAATATTTCTCCGGGAAAACCCAAGCGAGAAAATATCAGCCAAAGAGCGTCTGCGATATCAGCAGTTGAGATGCTCTTGAGAGGTATTGCCTCTGGCTGCCAACGTGTGCACATATCGACACATGTAAGAATAAATTGATGTCCTCTAGCTGACTTAATTCTAAAAGGACCGATAATATCTATTGCCATTTTTTGAAAAGGGCGAATAGGAATGTCAGCAGCCTGGATAGGCGCAGCATGTCGTGGTCCTTTAGATTTGACCTCCTGACATACTTTGCAAGAGCGACAGTAAATTCGTATGTCCTTGCTCACAAATGGCCAAAAGAAAGCCGCAAGAACCCTCGACTTTGTACGGGAAAAACCCATATGTCCAGCACATTGCGAGTCATGAGCATGTTGCAATATTTGCAATCTCATGCTCTTGGGCACAAGAATTTGTGAATGAGTGGACGTAGTCGAGTCTTGTACCATACGTACAAGTACGCCGTTCTTCATAGAAATCCAAGATTTTCTATTAGTATTCTGATTAGGATCACCTTTTTTTGCTAGAATGAAGAATTTTTGTAAAGACGGATCTTCTTCTTGCAATTTGATAAATGAGTCACGTGTAATAGTCAAGTGACTATCTTGGTCATTTACTTCATCATTATTAGTTAATGAAGTTTGAGGTGGATCCAGAGCATGTGCTCTTGTGACCACCGCATTGGTAGCTTCAATGTTTTGCTCTTCCCAAACAGCAATCTGCTGTGGGGTACATTCCCTAACTCCGTGAATACGACCAATAATAAGGTCCGCAATAGGATTTGGAAGTAGACACGCGTGGACCTCTCCCGTGAAGAAAGGAGTAGCAATATGTATTATGGCAGTAGGATACTTTTCCAACGTGCCACCAAATGTGACACATTTGATGACCTTTCCTGTAGCACAGGATGGATCTACAAGAGATTGCCTAACACCAACAGTAGTACATCCAGAATCAAACAACACTGAGACTGGATTACTATTTACAAGCCCCTTATGTAATATAAGAGAACCTCTCCCATCATGAGCAACATTAGCAGGAAGAGCGGGCAAAGGATGACCACAGCTTAGAGTACTAACGGTCTTCGGATCAAATAAAGTACTGCATTGGATACATTTATTTGCTCTACCAAAATCAAAAGATGAGCATCCGATAGCATTATGGTCTTTATCACTATTAATCTGTTTATCTGCTCCCTGAGATTCTTGTTGAACAGAATTCGTCTGTTGATATCTTTTTCTCTTATGTTGCGATCTACCGCGACCATTATTGCCTCTGCAATTATCATTAAAGTCCCTACTGTAATTTTTATCCTGGTTTGAGTTCCAGTTTCCATAACTGTCATTACCATCTCTATGCTGTTGAGAACCTCTATTATCTTGGTATTGAGGTCTCTGCAAAAAATATTTCCCTCTATGCCGATTACCTTTGTGAAAATTTCTAAAGTTAACCGGAGTAGAATACCGTGTAGTATTAGGTTGTCTCCAGTTCTGGGAAGAAGAATCACCCTGGAATTGATTACTATGGTTCTGGGCATAATTACGGTTA
This sequence comes from Oreohelix idahoensis, assembly GCA_024509875.1. Taxonomy (NCBI): domain Eukaryota; kingdom Metazoa; phylum Mollusca; class Gastropoda; order Stylommatophora; family Oreohelicidae; genus Oreohelix; species Oreohelix idahoensis. The sequence goes on along the minus strand of JAMPIV010007212.1, from coordinate 452,954 downwards.
CTCTTTTTATTGAAATTTTGCTGGCTACCCTGAAATTTACGCATAAAATTTGGGCCATAAGGTGCTGCCGAAGCAACTGGCAGACCTTCTTTTACTTTAGAGTTGCTAATGGTTATGTGAGGATGCGCAGTAACATACTGGCTACAGTATTCTTCCATTTCTTTTATGTTTTTAGGCTTACGCTCATGAAGAAAAGAAAGAAAAGCTTCATTAACAGAAGACATGACCTTGTCTCTAAGTAGTAAATCCATAAGGGCTTCAAATGTACTTTCTGTCTTAGACAACTCAACCCATCGTAAAAAAGTAAGACGTATGCTTGAGATGAATTCAGAGAATTCAACTCCAGTTTCTGGTAACATGTTTTTAAATTTAAGACGATATCCGTCCTCGTTAAGTTGGTACTTCTTTAACAATGCCGCCCTGACAACCTCATAGTTGTTTTTGTCCGGCACATCTACCATACTCAACAAAGTCAAAGCATCACCTCTAAGTATCTTGGACAGATGATAAACATATAATGTTTTATCTATATTATGCACCTTACATGCACTTTCAAATCTATCTAGATAAAATGTTATATCATCAATTGAGGGATTAAATGCTGGTAGATTAAGCTTGAAATCCTTAGCATTAGTCTTATCTGACACCTTATTTGCATCATTAGCATTACCAGTGTTCAATAACTTTAACTTCTCTAACTCTAAAGCTAAGAGTTTTTCTTCATGCTCCATTTTTGCTTTTCTCTCATCAGCTTCTCTTTGTAACCTTCTTTCTTCAGCCTCAGCCTGTAACTTTCTTTCTTCAGCCTGAGCCTGTAACTTTTTTTCTTCAGCCTGAGCCTGTAACTTTTTTTCTTCAACCTCTATTTCAAGTCTCTTATTTTCAGCTTCTTTTTCAAGCCTCTTCTCCTGAGATTCTGCTTCTATTTTTTGTTTTTCCATTTCCATTTGTAATCTTTTTTCATCTACCTGCATCTGCAGTTTTAAATTTTCAGCATCTATTCTCTTTTGTTCAGTTTGTTCTTTCATTTTCTTTTCCTCCGACTTCAATGCCTTGGCATATTGAACAGTCGCAAATTCTTCTAATTTATCACCAGTCTTCCCAAGGGTTTTACCCTGCTCAATAAAGTACTCAAATGTAGACATGATGTCTAAAATGTGAGTACAGAACCTGAAATAATTAATTATCTTATTTCAATCTTAATAGCAACAAGACTTAATAAAGTGCTTGTATAATCACTATGTTTACTCCAATCTCTGTGGGAAACAAGATTTGACACCAACTTGTATTATCAAATGTATAATAATATCACAAGTCACCTCTTTATCATCAGTGCACTACACAAATCAGTGCATAACCATCAGTTATTTATCATAACTGCACTACAATAGTGCATAAGCAAAAAACCACCAGTTAGTTATGATATGTGCACTATAGACCAATAGTGCATGAGCATATATGTAACAATAGTGAAAGCTAACTATGCAAGAACTATGTAAACAATAACAAGACAATGTAAACAATAACAAGGTCACCAACAATGTAAACAATAACAAAGATCAAAGTCAATGTAAACAACAACAAAGATCAAAGTCAATGTAAACAATAACAAAGATCAGAGTCAATGTAAACAACAACAAAGATCAAAGTCAATGTAAACAATAACAAAGATCAAAGCAATACGAAAACATTCGCATAAGTCAAATAAATAAACAGCGAAAACTAAAAAGAAATATGCGAAGATATGACAAACAAATGACGCTACAGTGTATAGACAGCAATTTTGTAAAGAATTGAATAATAGAAAAGAGGAGACCTACAAATACAAACAAATGAAATCGAAACTAAAAAACAGAAAGAGAGAGAAAAAAAAAAAAATATACAAAAAACGAAAATAAAGCACAACTCGTCACAACTAAACAGATATAGCAACGATTGTCGCTAGCAAATTTCACAGTAGGAAATTCGCACAGTCCCTAACGAAAACGCTAACAGTAGAACCTCTGTGACGTGGTATCTTCTACTGAAAGACACCGCCCAACCGAAAAAAACCCGCTGAAATATAAACATATAAATATTCAAATACAAATAACATTTAACATGTAACATGTAAACAGTGTGAAAAATGTGAGAGACAGAAGGCTCAGTTAGAACATAAGGGCACAGTTCACAAACAAAACAGGCCACTTAACTTCTATGAATCCACAACGTCAGCACAGTTCAGAACAGGATGTGATCAGCATTCTTAGGACAATGATCCAACGTTGATCCATATCTGCTCTCATAAACTGCCACGACGACGGAAATGAGCTTCTGACAGAAAACAGCTTCTGAACTTGACCTTCTGAATTGACTTGAGCACTTGACCTTCTCAATCCGGAACAGTTGTTACGGCACTTGTCCTTCTTCCTAACAGATCAGGAAATCGATTTGCTCGGCACTTGTCCTTCTATCGTAGGAAAACTGCCAACTTGACGAGCAACGCCGGGTATTTTGAAACAATTTCCAACTTTCAGCAACGCCGGGTACTTTCAAAATCTTTCATCAAACATTGAGGTGATGAGTTGAAACTGTAATGTTGAAAGCTTGATGATGATGTCTGGGTTTGTTGACCCCCTTGATAGCTGGTACCAGAGTAAACCAACAATTGGCCACCAAAAATGATAAGGGTGGATTTAACTGGAATGATAAGCCAAAGGGTCTGACCACCAAAAGTGGATTTAGGCTGACGACAAATCACCACCCCTATCGACACCTGGTATAAAAGTGCAAGATGTAGGTGTCTTCTCTGGTTTATAGTGTTGCTGTGTATGTTGCAGTAGAATAGTTCACAGGGTACAACACAGGCAACATGATGTGTAGAGTCATGAAAATGGTAACTTCGCTTTATGTTTTATACCATTTATTGCACGCCACAAAACAGTCATGATATTTTGTCATCACCAACATAGTTTAACGAATGCAGCATTCAAAATCATATTAGCTGATAGTCATGTAGGATTCAATACTCAATAGTTCTATTGTAAACAGATAGCTTCTGTATATTCGATATCATAAAGTTCTGGTTCATGAAGCTGTATAAATATATATATATATAATATATATATATATATATATATATATATATATATATATATATATATATATATATATATATATATATATATATATATATATATATATATATATATATATATATATATATAGCACAGATCTGGGTGCCTAAGGTTCATACATATAACTTCTGCAACAGTGTCAGCTGCAGATCATCAATGTTCATAGACAATAATAAATGCTCCCTTCCTGATGCTAGCAGATCAGATGTGTACAATAAGTCCGTTTACTGTCTGCACGTGAATAGCATACATGGAATACAGGTCAAACCGACCCTTATAACCTTCCTAAGTCTAACCATCTGACTTGGACGTGATCTCTGATATAACGAATCCTGGAACACAGACAATAGTCTTGTTGGTCTAGAGCGACCCATATATATATATAACTAGTTCAGGTATAAAGATACCGGTGGCGAAAATCCTAGTCAAAGTACCTCTCCATTTTGAATCACACAGGCGAGCAAGGAGCCACAAAATGACGAACTTCTAGATGATAGCATAAAGTTCAATACAAGAGGAATTACCTTTCTTCGGAAATCAACCACGAACATATGCCTCCAGGCAGGCTTGAATAATACTGGGAAATAGTCTAGTTAGCTAACTAACTCACAAAGACAATGTATTTCCCTCAGAAAATCACAAGACGCACATTGCGTCCGCTCGCTGCTCAGACCATTTCTAAACTCCCGAGCTGGGCGGAACACACCAAACGAACTACCAGTTTTGACATGCGCAGAACTCCAATATCTGAGTCGCCGCTCACATAAGACGATTCTAAGAACATTCGAGATAAAAGTCTTACACAGTCGCGCCTTTTATGGTCATGAACAGAAGCGTTAAGACAGGTTTCAGACATCTACAACAGTTGACTGATACTACCAAATAAGGAGATATGGTCACGCTTCGTTCAAGAAATTTAAATAACACATAAGGAAGGGAAACCCGAGGCCTGTAAACAGTAAATTAATATTAGACAAACATAAAGGTATGTTTTCAGGCACTCGTAAGAAATAAAGAAGTAGAAGTTCAAGAAATTATAGACCGAACGTGTCTCTATACAAGAGAAGGCAAACTCATAAAAAAAATTGTAGTCTCGATATCTCGGGTTATGTCCCTTTGACTGTAAAAAACATAATACACCTTTCAGTCAAAAAATGATCATACATACGAAAAATGATCATACAAAGACTTTGGAAAAAGTAATTATTTGTGCGTAACAGTGAGAAAACTGAAGAAAAAGAAAGGATAATTCCGGAATGCTGAAGGTGTGAAAGATCACACAAAAGAGCAGGTTCAGACGTTTTGTCACAATCGCACACAGCATGAAGCATCAGATAACATTCCACTTAGAACCTGTGAAGTTGGTGACACACTAGCACTATGCATGAAATACAAAGATGATTTTACAGAAGATTTTAAACATCAGGCTCAGTTAATTTACCATGAAATGGAAATTGGTTACAGTGATAAAATTTACAATACAGCTTTGATTGCCATAGAAGATAAGATTATTTCAATGGGAAGGGAAGGAACTGCACACTCTTGGTCTCCATCAGAATAACCGAACTGAAGTAAATAACCTAATCACAGAGCTATTAAGGGAGACCTCCTACGACATTGATACTCTGACCAGGTGCAAAGATGAAAATGAACCAAAATTGTTGCCAGTGAGAGGTTTAGTCGAGAAAATGACTTCAATAGATGTGCTGGAGGTAAGAGGTATAGTGGAGGAAATAACTGCAGTATATGTTCTAGAGGTGAGAGGTATGGTGGAGGACATGATTGGGGTAGATGTCCTGGAGGTGGGATGTATGGTGGAGGACATAATTTAATTAGATGTGCTGGAGGTGAAACATATTTGAACTGATTGGAATAGGTGTCCTGGGAGTGAGAAGTATAAGGGAGGTCATGATGTGCTGGAGATAAGAAGTATAGTGCAGGACATTATTGGAGTAGATGTACTGGAGGTGAGAGGTGTAGTGTAAGTCATGATAGGAGAAGATTTGGTCGTGGGAGGTACAACAGAGGACATGATTGGAGTAGATATGCTGGAGGTGAGATTTATAGTTGTCACAGGGTTAATCTGAGAATTGACCGTGGAGGGTTGGTCCTGGTTGCTCGGATAAAAATGGTGGCTTAGAAGTACTGCAACCTGGTGATTTTATTAAAAGTTCAATTACTGTTTTGATTCCGACAATGCTGTTACTATAGTCATAATTCAGTCGTTAATTTTTCTATGACCATCTTTGCTGGGAGGTCCATGGCTGCTCAGATAATAATGGTGGCTCAGAAGTACTGTCACGTGGTGATATGTTAAACGTTCAGTTACGTTTTTTGACTCAGGCAACGAAGGGTGTATCTTCTAGTCTCTACTATATTTCTTGATCTGACTGCCGTAAGGTTAAGTCTAACTTGATGTTTTTTAAGCTACCTTTACTTTCTTCGGTTTTATTATTAGTGTTCCAGCATCTGATACCTGGTCACTGCCCCTGCCATATTTTCACAGATTTCAACAGTTTCTAAACCATCTGCATATTAATAGATAGTCTATTTGAAATTGGAAAATATTTACTGTACTTTTCCATGTCCTAAAGCGTCTATAATGTTGTCTAAACCAGGCTTTTCTTACTATAGTATCATTTGTTCTTGCCCACACAACAGTCTGTCACCCTTAATATTTCTTTCTCCCAGGCTATAATCATCAGTCACATCGTCCAAGTTTTTATTGCCAACCTTTGCATTGAAGTCTCCAAGTACAATAGTTGTCTCAGGAGATTTGCACTGTGTCGTTGCCATTTCAAGTTCATGGTAGAAAATGTCAATTTCCTCTTCCTAACTATCCGCTGTTAGTACATATATTTGTATTAAATTGGTATGTAGTGGCTTTCCATTCAATTTAACGAATAGGACTCGATCTGATATGGCCCAAAAATTCTTTACTGTTCTTATTCTTCCTGTGTCTAAAATTCTGCCTACTCCTCTTTCATGTTTATGTCCTCAAGAATCAATTATTTGGTAATTGTCAGAATATTTTCGCCTGTTTCGTGGAGATCGCATTTCACATTGCTAGCTATTTACACCCATTCTTTCTATTTATCTTTTGATATTATCTCATTCTCCATTTTACATTAGTGTCCTGACATTCCATGTTCCTATGGTTAAGGTATCTGTAAGTGTAATTTTGCTGACAGCAGCATGATGATGATCGAGTATCGCATTTAGCACATGATGCCCGTGCTTGGAGGAGGGGCCTGTCTTCCCATTAGGCGCGCCAACCGTGCCGCCGATGGTTGAACAGCCTCTATAGTGGCTGAATAAGCAGTGGACCAAAACAGGTGGTTGTCACTGCGGGCGAGGTGAGATGGTTGTAAAGCAGCAATTTGTATTAAGTAACTATTAAGTTTTACGACGTGACAATCGTTGTTGTTGTTGTTGTTTTCGTCTACTATGTTGCTGTAATACCCTGTTCAACCTGAAAGTTGGTTATAATGGGGGTATATTGTGTGTTAGGTTCTTCGGCGCTAGTCGTCTGTTAGTCCTGAAAATGACTGGTCCGGAAAAGGACCACTAGCTGGTTGTCTGGTTTACTTATCGTTGCTTGTTGGTCGTGGCGTGTTGATGGTGTTCATTTCCTGCCTTCCTATCTGTCTTGTGTCGTTTTGTTAGTTTTTGCTTTCCTCGTTTCTGTTTCTCTTGTCTTCCTGCTTTCCTGTATTTGTAATAGTGCTTTTTCTATTATTGCTAGTAGAAGTTTTTCAAGTGTTTCTTCGATGACTTCCTCGTCTGATTGGTCGTTTGTTTTGGTCGCTCTTGTGTTTGATGTCATTTCCTCAATGGCTCTTCGCTCTGTTTCGATTCTCTTGAGGATTTTGGAGTTTTCTTCCGTCAGTTCTGTCAACCTCTTTACATCTGCTTCTATTTGCTGCTTAATGCTTTTCATGTCTTTCATCATTTCTCTGATGTTCTGTATATCTATTACGTCTTCACCGCTGTCCTTTTCGTCTTCGAGAGCCTGCTTGCTTCTGTTTACGACCTGTAGTTTCATTTCTTTGACTTCAGCGGTCAGCTTGTGTATCTGTCGTCTATCAATTATGCGCTGTTTTTCTGCAACATCCGTAGCCACTCTGTGTTTTGCCTCTTTGAAAGGTATGTTTTTGGACACGGCCTCCTTCAAGATGCTCTTTGTTTCCTGAAACACAGGGCAGCTTCGGTACCTTGCCCCGTGGTTTCCATGGCAGTTTGCACAGGTACGGTTTGCATTAATTGATTTCTAGTTGTGGTCCTCCTTCGCCCTGGGGCAGTCGCCATATTGGTGGTTTCCCGCGCAGTATCGGCAGACAGCGTCTCTCCTGCATGTTTTCTTGGTGTGTGAAAACTGTTGGCAGTTGGAGCACTGTATCACCGGAGGGATATATGCCTCTGTCCTCTTTGATGTCTCTTTGAATGTCAGTCTTTCAGGTCTTGTCACTCCTTCAATAGTTACTACCACCAGATTGGTATCTTTTCCATTCCATGTCCTTAGCCTCTCGACCTGTATGACCTGGGCACCTGTGTTTTCAGTCTGTAGGCAGCTCTGGACTTCGCTAGCGGACCATCTTGTGTCAACCCCTCTTAGCACCAACTTCTTTATTGTCTTGCTGGTCTCCATCACTACTTTTATCTGGTGAGGCAGCGTGAATTCTTTTGGTCCGGCGTCCAGTTGTGTCATCAGTGAAGTTGTCTTATCCGTGCTGTTGAGCGAAAGCACGACTCCCTTTTCGTGCCTCCGTACCTTAGCGATGCTTCTCCTGCCAGTTATTGTCTCTAGGATGTTGATCACTTTGTCATCTGGAAGGGCCCTGAGTGAGGCCTCACCTCCAGACATCTGCGTGATCTTAACCATCTTTCCTGTAGTGCCATGTGCCCACCGGCGTTGCTTGGTTTGCACTGGTGACACGCTCTGATTTCCGTCTGCGTTAGTGTGTGTGGTGTGTAGGACGGTCTCACGTTCTGTTTTGTTGACTCCTGATCACGTTCCGTAGTTGTCTAATCACTACACACTGGAGTCTCTACTATGACGTCTTGCTTTATTGGTGTTTTTATCTGGGTTTCTGCTGACGAGTCGGGTACGTGTGGTGGAGGCAACATGGATCTAAGCTCCTGTTTTCTTTTCTCTTTCCTTTCCAGCGTCTGTTCTATCCCCTGTATCAGTCTCTTTACCCTCTGTCGTAGATTTTGGATAGGAGAATTAAGACTTGGGTTTGGTCCCTTCTGAATAGGTTTGAATAGGTGATTGGCACCGTGAGAATTAGTAAAAAACAATAGAATTTCCACACAGGTGAGATGATAGACTGTGGTATAGTGACTGTCGCTGAAAGCGAAAAGAATTCTTCTCTCTCTCACCTATCCTCTACGACGGCTTTTACAGAGTCCGACAGTCTAAACCATATATATATTACATATAATTCTATCTACTCACGGGCACGCACATACACGTGACGACAGTTAAACACACAGACTTGGAAAATCTATAACAATGATTATACAGATAATTGGGATCGAGCTGACCAACGCACTGATTTTTTTGTTCAAGAGAGATATTTTAATTATCATATCAAAATTTCTCACAACACCAAAAAATACATAAAGGAAGCATACGTATAGACTGACTTTGACAGCAGTATCTATTCTAAAGGAACAGTTAATACAACAAGCGAGTGCATTAAATAACGAACATCCTTCCGTCACTTTCACTCGGTTCATTCATCAGGGATCCCTGGCACACGTTCTTACCTATCAAAACTTGATGTTGTTCACCGTCTGGCGCAACCGTAGGACACTTCTCTACAGTGAATCTGTATTCTTTGGATAAAGCGAATCCCAGCTCTACAATTACAGGTTTATTCCACTGTTTTCGGGAAGCGTTCACTTCACCAGTTAAATTTTAGATTTACTGTTAATGTCACTTGAATCAGGTTTGATAAGCAAGTTTAAACGGGCACACAGAGTTCAGAAACACGAGGATTCCCTTAATTTGGAAAGATGACCAGTGGACAACTTCTTTCTACAGATAGCCTTGTTTCACTATTCACTCTTTCGACAAAAATGTCGGGAAATGTTAATGTTATTTCTTGTAATATTCACGCCGCCAGGCAGGAAATTTACGTAGAGTTTATGAAAGAAATTAAGATCTGGCGCAAAGGCCCTGCATTGATCATTACAGTCTTTGAAACCCGTTAGTGGGATATAGTATTTCTGTCTAACACTGTTTGCATAGGCACTGTCAGACCAGTGTTACTTGAGAAACCCACGTGGTTCAAAATAAGGACTGTCTATTTCTTCATAAATATGAAACTCTTATTAAACGCCGGTAAAGTTCGGGTCACCCCAGTAATTCACTGTATAAAAGGAAAAGCACATATAAATCATTTACATATTATGTACTCAATATAACTTACATTTTAAATAGCAAACCGACCGCTTGACTTATAATTTAAAACTTCCCGAGAAATAAGTTATATAAAAAAATCGATCATCCTGAATTAGGAATATCATGCGTATTCCGTCAATATTCACTGATGTCGCATCTAGCATTTATAAGTTAGTTTAGAAAAATATGATCTCGTCTGATTATTTAGCAGTAAAATTAACTACATTATAGCTACATTATTGTTTAATGCTAGAAATTATAATTTATTCTGCTATCCACTGAAACACGTCACTAGAATATAATACAGACTATATAAATTTTAGCACTCTGCGCAAAATCTAACTAGTGAAATATGAAATAAGCGACTTAACACTTTATCACTTCACCAAATACTAGAGATTTATATATATATATATATAATATTTACCTCAACCACAGAAGTACTAAGAACTTAACCCACTTCGACCAAACTAAAGGCCATCTCTATTTACAGAGATTATTTAGAAATCGAACGAAGGTTGTTCTAGTCTAACTGCAAAGTTACTGAGTGAAATGAAATAAAGTTTCAAACTTGGGTTAATATTTTTAAATCAGACAAAGGACCCCAACTTATTTCGCCAAGCGAAATTATCTCCCCTACTCCCAACATTTACGTCAGCTTAACGCGTGTCGTAACTGCCACGGAGTGTCTTGGCACCTTCCTCTCCCGATTTCCATTTCTGAGCGGGGGAGGCGGTGACAGATCACACTTCACGCTAGGAAAGCTTCCCTAGAGCTACGTTTTCCCAGACTATATGTCTGCTCTACGCCGTGTAGGTGTTAGTTTTAACGCCTACCTGAGCGATCAGCCCGAAGCAACCGCGCGTGTTCGCTGGAAAATTCAGACAACTGTCTGCCATTTCGGGTCTGATAGAAGCGGAAATCACAGCTTCGTTCACTGACATCTATGTAATAGAATTACGTATCCCAGTATGAGAAAAAAAAACCCGGTAAAGTTTGAGAATACTGAAGAAAATATTTTTCGCAAACGAGTGATGCGAAAAATACAGGAAAAAACAAGTAAGGAAAGATAATGAAATAAAGGATGCGGGTGAGAGAATAGGAAGAAGATGTAGGCAATTTAATGATATAAAGACCTACGTGACAGGACGTCCCCCTTTAAGATATGGAAGCACTCCATGTCTACGTTATGGAATTAAATTTCCTATAACCGTAGCTTCGGGGTGTCTGTCTTCTTCCCTCTCATCTTCCCCCTCCATCTCTGTCCACTTCCTACTCAAGTCTACTCCCCAAAGTTTCCTTCCTCTGGAATGTCTCCCTTGCGCGCTTGAAAGAGCGTCGCCGCTTCTGACATTTTTGAAAGATTTCGCGTGATTGCGGTGGAATATCCCTGCCACTATCATCATCTTCGTCAGCTTTGGCGATCGTCAGGAGATGGTCGGAGGTCGACACTGGTCTTTCCAAGTATCTCTTTAAGAGATTTAAATGGAAAACCTTCTCCTTTCCTTGAATAGAGATCTGGTAGTTAGCCTTAGAAATCTTTTTCAGGACTGTAAACGGCCCTTGCCATCCGATCCTCAGTTGGTTGTTCTCGGTAGGGAGTAACACCAAAACTTTCTCTCCTGCTTCCAGTTCTCTTTCTTTCGCGACTTTCCTGTATCGGTTAGCGTGCTTTGTGCGTGCTCGCTTAAAGTTAGTCGTTGCTAGGTCCCACCCTAGTTTCAACCTTTCCTTTAAATCCGATACGTATTTACTGGCTGAGACAACTGTCTCATCAGCCTTCTGGTCTGTCAGCGACCAAAGTAAGGCTTCCAGCGGGCCCTTAATGGGTCTGCCGAATAAAAGCGTAGCTGGCGGAAATCCTGTGGAAGTATGAGGAGATTCTCTGTAGCTAAGTAAAGCTGCAGGAATACAAAGATCCCAATCTTCAGGTTTCACTTGTGCCAGTCTACTTAACATCATGTTGAGGTTTCCACTAACACGTTCCACGAGCCCATTTCCGGCCGGAGTATAAGGCTTTGTGTAGATGTGTTGGGTCCTCAAGATCTTAACGATCTCATCCATCAACAGGTTTCGGTATGGAGATCCGTTATCCGTCAACACTTGTTGAGGGAATCCCAACCGAGTGAAAATCTGCACGAGGGCTTCTGCGACATGCTTGGCATCTGCGCATGTTAGCGGGATAGCTTCTGCCAATAAAGTGCATGTATCGACTAAGGTCAGGATGAACCTGTTCCTTCTTTTAGTCCTTTCGAAAGGCCCTAAAATGTCGATCACAACCCGTTCGAATGGTGTTCCCATTATTGGCATTTCACCCATGTGGACTGGGGGTGCCCGTTGCTTGGGTGGCACACGTTGGCACTGGGCACAGGATTTGACATATCTGATAATATCAGTATTTACTCCTGGCCACCAATAATGAGTGGTTATCCGTTGGTTTGTGGCGTTCTGTCCCATATGTCCGCTGAAGGGAAGAGAGTGCCCCATTTCTAGGATTTGGCTTCTGTACTGTTTCGGTACTAGGAGCTGGTTGTAACCTTGGTTAGGCTTGTCCGTTCTGCGATAAAGTACGCCATCCTTCGAAAAAATGTCCCCGTGCTGTTTGGGTTCCTTAGCCATTGGCAGTTTCCTAAAGCAGGGTGCCAAAGTAGGGTCCTTGTATTGCGCTTCTTTAAGTTCCATGGGTAACAAATTCGGCGCAGGCTCCCGTTCCTTCTTGGTTTGCCCTCTTGTAGTTACTGCTGCCACAATCGGCTCTTCCGGTTTCCCAATACACACGTATCTCCCGCCAAGTATGACTGGGTAGATGGGATCATCCATAACAGCCGCTTTGATCACGCCTCTGACAAAGTCAGAATGTATCTCCACCAGTGCGATGGGAAGCGCTGTAGGTGCATCACTCTTACGAACTCCACAAAATTGGACGGTCTCTGCTGTCTCTTGACCGGGTTTGACCAGGTTTCTGGCAACAATGCAATCATAAGAAAGCCCCGTGTCAAATAAACAAGAAGTTTGAGAACCGTTAGAAATAACAGTACCTCGCGTTGAGGGTCTATCTCCCTCTACAGGTTGGGAATCACTGTCAATAATTCCGCCTTGCGAGACTGTTAGTAAGCATCCGATGCGTTTAGGCTCGGTGTGCTCACTCTGATCGTCTGTCCCGTGCGCAGGGGTTCTCCCTTTGCCACCGTGACCTTTCTGGCTACGCTGCCATGTAGGGCGGTCGGGTTGATCAGATTGTTTGGGGTGGTTGGGTACTTGTTCTTGTAAAACTTGGATTTTTCAGGAGGGGGGTTTTGAGGTCCGGTTTCTCTGTGGTTATTTTGATTCGAAGCATGAGAAGGTTGATCTAGATTATTTTTCCGAAAAATGCTCTTCTGTCGGTTTTCGCTTTGTGGCCGGTAGTTCAGCCAGTGCATTGTGATATCGCTCAGACTTCTCTAATATGTCTTCAAGTTTTTCTGCCCCCTGCTCAGCTAGAAATCTCCGGGTATCTGCAGACAATGTGTTCTTTATTTGTTCTGTTAAAACAAATTCCTCAAGACCTTCATAGGTAGAGGGGAGCTGCGAGAGCTCTAGGCACTTTGTCAGATAACCCTTCAAACGAGATGAGAACTGCTGAAAAGTTTCAGAATTCTCCTTCCTGCTGTTGCGAAACAGTTGCAAAAACTTTCGCGCATTCATCTCGAAGCGCTCAAGCAAAGCTTTCTTCAACAAGTCGTAGTCGTCTTGTTGGCTACTTTCCAGCTTAGAATAAACATCATAAGCAGAACCTTTTAGGGCCTGGGAAAGTTTCATATTCCAACGCGACCTCTCTAAACCGTACAGGGATGCAATTTTCTCAAATTTTTCTAACCATGTGTCAATCTTCTCATTAGGACAAGGGAAAGACTCAAGAGTGAAAGACATAGCGTTGAGTTGAAGAGATTGAGTGTTAGAAGGATCAGTTAAGGAAGATTGAGGCGAAGACTCTCCATTGCTGGAGGTAGAGGCAGCACCACGACTTTGGAATTCTAGAGTTTTAAGAGCTAACTCATGCTGTCTCTCCTTCTCTCTTTCCTCCCTCTCCTTCTCTCTTTCCTCGTGCTGTCTCTCCTTCTCTCTTTCCTCCATCTCCTTCTCTTGCTGTCTCTCCCTGCGGATTTCCATTTCCTCTTCCATCTTCCTCTGCTCTTTAGCTTCAGCTGCTTTCCTCTCCACATCATATCTCTCAAGTTCGTCTCTGACAAACGCTTTCGCTTCCTCTCCTTCCAGTCCCTCCTCTCTCGCTTCGTCCCTGAGGAGTTGTCTAAGCTTTGCCCTCTCCGCCATAATAAGTCAGTGACTGAGACTAGTGGAGAAAGGAAATAGGAAAAAGGATACACTGGTTCCTACCACTTACGAGAAAAAAAATACCAAAAATCAAAAGATGATATATTTAACCCTGGGATACCTCCTAAAAAATAAAAATCTAACTATCGCTGCTATTAATCGGCAATAAAACACCTAATGCAAAACACGACTACGCCAACTAAATGGTAGTTAAGATTAATCCCTGAAAAATAAGTTGCTATAGTGGAAACAAAATAATTATTGTAAAAATTAAAGAGAAAAATAATCCCTTAATTTTAATCCACTATCAAGTTTACCCCTGAAGACAGTTAGGGTGAGGGAGGCAATTAATCTGGACAAATAGTCCGAAACGCACTCCTTAACTTTAGTTCAAACACCTATCAGTTTGTGTGGTCAGCACGCCCGTAAACAGATCGTTAGTCTAGGGGATAAATTATTTAAAGATATAACAACTCACAAGACATCACACTCTTACTCTATTTCAGAATAATGAATCTTAAGTTCAAAATCCAGATAGACGAGTCCACATTTGTCGTACTCGTCTTCCTATTCTAAGTTCAAAAAATCCTACGGACGAGACCACATTTGTCGTATCGCCTTAGGATTTTGGGTTCAATTCCCGGTAACGAGCAACCATTTGTCGTAGATTTTGGATAGGAGAATTAAGACTTGGGTTTGGTCCCTTCTGAATAGGTTTGAATAGGTGATTGGCACCGTGAGAATTAGTAAAAAACAATAGAATTTCCACACAGGTGAGATGATAGACTGTGGTATAGAGGCTGTCGCTGAAAGCGAAAAGAATTCTTCTCTCTCTCACCTATCCTCTACGACGGCTTTTACAGAGTCCGACAGTCTAAACCACATATATATATTACATATAATTCTATCTACTCACGGGCACGCACATACACGTGACGACAGTTAAACACACAGACTTGGAAAATCTATAACAATGATTATACAGATAATTGGGATCGAGCTGACCAACGCACTGATTTTTTTTGTTCAAGAGAGATATTTTAATTATCATATCAAAATTTCTCACAACACCAAAAAATACATAAAGGAAGCATACATATAGACATAAAAAATCAATGAATTTCTACCAGGATGATAGACCCGTTATGATATTAACTCTACGTTTAGCCCACAGCCCCGTTCTGAGACAGATGATGGCCCAAAGAGTCACAAATACATATGGTTAGGGTCTAATATTGTCCCCCTTAGAAGGTATAGACTGACTTTGACAGCAGTATCTATTCTAAAGGAACAATTAATACAACAAGCGAGTGCATTAAATAACGAACATCCTTCCGTCACTTTCACTCGGTTCATTCATCAGGGATCCCTGGCACACGTTCTTACCTATCAAAACTTGATGTTGTTCACCGTCTGGCGCAACCGTAGGACACTTCTCTACAGTGAATCTGTATTCTTTGGATAAAGCGAATCCCAGCTCTACAATTACAGGTTTATTCCACTGTTTTCGGGGAGCATTCACTTCACCAGTTAAATTTTAGATTTACTGTTAATGTCACTTGAATCAGGTTTGATAAGCAAGTTTAAACGGGCACACAGAGTTCAGAAACACGAGGATTCCCTTAATTTGGAAAGATGACCAGTGGACAACTTCTTTCTACAGATAGCCTTGTTTCACTATTCACTCTTTCGACAAAAATGTCGGGAAATGTTAATGTTATTTCTTGTAATATTCACGCCGCCAGGCAGGAAATTTACGTAGAGTTTATGAAAGAAATTAAGATCTGGCGCAAAGGCCCTGCATTGATCATTACAGTCTTTGAAACCCGTTAGTGGGATATAGTATTTCTGTCTAACACTGTTTGCATAGGCACTGTCAGACCAGTGTTACTTGAGAAACCCACGTGGTTCAAAATAAGGACTGTCTATTTCTTCATAAATATGAAACTCTTATTAAACGCCGGTAAAGTTCGGGTCACCCCAGTAATTCACTGTATAAAAGGAAAAGCACATATAAATCATTTACATATTATGTACTCAATATAACTTACATTTTAAATAGCAAACCGACCGCTTGACTTATAATTTAAAACTTCCCGAGAAATAAGTTATATAAAAAAATCGATCATCCTGAATTAGGAATATCATGCGTATTCCGTCAATATTCACTGATGTCGCATCTAGCATTTATAAGTTAGTTTAGAAAAATATGATCTCGTCTGATTATTAGCAGTTAAATTAAATTAACTACATTAGCTACATTATTGTTTAAAGCTAGAAATTATAATTATTCTGCTATCCACTGAACACGTCACTAGAATATAATACAGACTATATAAATTTTAGCACTCTGCGCAAAATCTAACTAGTGAAATATGAAATAAGCGACTTAACACTTTATCACTTCACCAAATACTAGAGATTTATATATATACATATAATATTTACCTCAACCACAGAAGTACTAAGAACTTAACCCACTTCGACCAAACTAAAGGCCATCTCTATTTACAGAGATTATTTAGAAATCGAACGAAGGTTGTTCTAGTCTAACTGCAAAGTTACTGAGTGAAATGAAATAAAGTTTCAAACTTGGGTTAATATTTTTAAATCAGACAAAGGACCCCAACTTATTTCGCCAAGCGAAATTATCTCCCCTACTCCCAACATTTACGTCAGCTTAACGCGTGTCGTAACTGCCACGGAGTGTCTTGGCACCTTCCTCTCCCGATTTCCATTTCTGAGCGGGGGAGGCGGTGACAGATCACACTTCACGCTAGGAAAGCTTCCCTAGAGCTACGTTTTTCCAGACTATATGTCTGCTCTACGCCGTGTAGGTGTTAGTTTTAACGCCTACCTGAGCGATCAGCCCGAAGCAACCGCACGTGTTCGCTGGAAAATTCAGACAACTGTCTGCCATTTCGGGTCTGATAGAAGCGGAAATCACAGCTTCGTTCACTGACATCTATGTAATAGAATTACGTATCCCAGTATGAGAAAAAAAAACCCGGTAAAGTTTGAGAATACTGAAGAAAATATTTTTCGCAAACGAGTGATGCGAAAAATACAGGAAAAAACAAGTAAGGAAAGATAATGAAATAAAGGATGCGGGTGAGAGAATAGGAAGAAGATGTAGGCAATTTAATGATATAAAGACCTACGTGACAGGACGTCCCCCTTTAAGATATGGAAGCACTCCATGTCTACGTTATGGAATTAAATTTCCTATAACCGTAGCTTCGGGGTGTCTGTCTTCTTCGCTCTCATCTTCCCCTTCCATCTCTGTCCACTTCCTACTCAAGTCTACTCCCCAAAGTTTCCTTCCTCTGGAATGTCTCCCATGCGCGCTTGAAAGAGCGTCGCCGCTTCTGACATTTTTGAAAGATTTCGCGTGATTGCGGTGGAATATCCCTGCCACTATCATCATCTTCGTCAGCTTTGGCGATCGTCAGGAGATGGTCGGAGGTCGACACTGGTCTTTCCAAGTATCTCTTTAAGAGATTTAAATGGAAAACCTTCTCCTTTCCTTGAATAGAGATCTGGTAGTTAGCCTTAGAAATCTTTTTCAGGACTGTAAACGGCCCTTGCCATCCGATCCTCAGTTGGTTGTTTTCGGTAGGGTGTAACACCAAAACTTTCTCTCCTGCTTCCAGTTCTCTTTCTTTCGCGACTTTCCTGTATCGGTTAGCGTGCTTTGTGCGTGCTCGCTTAAAGTTAGTCGTTGCTAGGTCCCACCCTAGTTTCAACCTTTCCTTTAAATCCGATACGTATTTACTGGCTGAGACAACTGTCTCATCAGCCTTCTGGTCTGTCAGCGACCAAAGTAAGGCTTCCAGCGGGCCCTTAATGGGTCTGCCGAATAAAAGCGTAGCTGGCGGAAATCCTGTGGAAGTATGAGGAGATTCTCTGTAGCTAAGTAAAGCTGCAGGAATACAAAGATCCCAATCTTCAGGTTTCACTTGTGCCAGTCTACTTAACATCATGTTGAGGTTTCCACTAACACGTTCCACGAGCCCATTTCCGGCCGGAGTATAAGGCTTTGTGTAGATGTGTTGGGTCCTCAAGATCTTAACGATCTCATCCATCAACAGGTTTCGGTATGGAGATCCGTTATCCGTCAACACTTGTTGAGCGAATCCCAACCGAGTGAAAATCTGCACGAGGGCTTCTGCGACATGCTTGGCATCTGCGCATGTTAGCGGGATAGCTTCTGCCAATAAAGTGCATGTATCGACTAAGGTCAGGATGAACCTGTTCCTTCTTTTAGTCCTTTCGAAAGGCCCTAAAATGTCGATCACAACCCGTTCGAATGGTGTTCCCATTATTGGCATTTCACCCATGTGGACTGGGGGTGCCCGTTGCTTGGGTGGCACACGTTGGCACTGGGCACAGGATTTGACATATCTGATAATATCAGTATTTACTCCTGGCCACCAATAATGAGTGGTTATCCGTTGGTTTGTGGCGTTCTGTCCCATATGTCCGCTGAAGGGAAGAGAGTGCCCCATTTCTAGGATTTGGCTTCTGTACTGTTTCGGTACTAGGAGCTGGTTGTAACCTTGGTTAGGCTTGTCCGTTCTGCGATAAAGTACGCCATCCTTCGAAAAAATGTCCCCGTGCTGTTTGGGTTCCTTAGCCATGGGCAGTTTCCTAAAGCAGGGTGCCTTCTTCTTCTTCTTCTTGCGATCGCATCTTTGATGATTACACCGTCAGACGAGTTCTCATGATGAATTCGACTGTTGTTTGAAGTTCCTCTTTAACTCCATATAGCTTTGAATTTAGTGTTGAGTCATTGGGCCAGTATATCTTTCTTAACTGGTCATACAGAGGACAGTCCTGTAGAACATGCTCAGCAGTTTGTTCGTTTAATCCACATGTGCACAGTGGTGAAGCAGACAATCGTAACTTGTGCATGTGTTTATTCAGTTTGTTATGCCCTGTCCTGAGTCGAAAAATAGTTATCTGTCCCTGCCGGTCGAGAGTGTGATAGTCGTCTTTGGGTTGGTTCTGTTCTCTTCTTATAGTCTGGATAGCTCTCTTTTTCTCAAAGTATGTGACTTCATTATCTTCTTGTTCACATTCTCCTCCCTTTTTTGCAAGTTTATCTGCCTTTTCATTTCCGGGTACACCACAATGAGATGGTACCCACTGAAGTATGGTTCTCTTTTTGGCAGCTACCTTGTTTAGTTCATTTCTCAGATGCGGGAGTTTACCACCCTTGAGAGCTTGCAGGACAGACAGTGCATCTGTGAGGATGACTACCTGGTGGCAGTCAGAGTTGGTGTTATAAATCATATTTGCAGCTTGCTCTAGAGCTTGAACCTCAGCTGTATAGTTGGAACAGAATTTACCAGTGGGAATGTGCCTAGTCTCATAGTGGTTGTCAGGATATGAGATAAAGATACCGGCACCTCCATTCCTAACAGCATTAGTTGCTGATCCATCTGTATAGGCATGTATCCATGATTGATCGGGATAGCTTTCTTGGATCATACTCAATGTAGCAGTTCGTTTTTGCAGATCATTATACTCACATCCACTTGTGAGACCACTGACCGACGTATTAATTTGGAGGGCACTGCTGGCCTGCTCCCATGGTACAGGGTATAGGGTGGGCTTCAGTGGTGTTGTCTTCATAGATAGGTCTTCTTGATGCTGTCTTATAAGTCTTTTTCCCCGATGCACAAAGCTGCTACGCTTTAGACGTCCCAATGCCAGATCATCTAGTCTTGCCTTCATTGGGTGCGTTGGCATACTGTTGTACTTTTCCATCTGGATCATGGTCTTTGTGTCTCTTCTATGGGACAATGTCTGTAATCCAGCAACCTTCTGCATCTCTGTTATTGGTGTAGTTTTCATGGCTCCTGTAATGAGCCTGAGAGCTTGATTTTGCACCTTGTCCAAGGACTGCAGATGTGAGTTAGCAGCTGATGACCATGCTGCTGAGCTAAACTCTAAGTGTGGTCTTATTACTCCACTATAAATCTTCTTTAGATTTCGTTCATTTGCTCCCCAGTTGGTACCTGCCAATTTTCTGAGTATGCCTAGTCGTCTTCGGGCCTTTCCTTCTGCATTTTCAATATGCTTATTCCATGTAAGCCTTTGGTCAAATGTCACCCCAAGATAGGTGGGGTAGCTTTCTTCCTTGATAACGGTTGTCCCTAGGTGTATGTTAGCTGATTTGTCCTTGGGGGCGAGGGAGAACAGTGTTGTGGAGGTTTTGTCTGTGTTTATTGTGATAAGCCATTTCTCTGCCCATGACACTAGCATGTCTGCTGCCCGCTGCATTCTATAATTTGCTGTGGTGACATTTTCATCAGCGCACCAGAGTACTAGGTCATCTGCATATAAGGCAGCTTTCACTCCTGCAGGGAGATCTTTCACCAGGTCATTGATGTAAACAAGGAAGAGTGTAGGGGAAATTACTCCTCCTTGAGGTACCCCCTGATGGAGCAACACTTTTCTGCTCTGCAGACCGTCAAGAGTGACTCTAGTTCTCCTGTTATGCAAGTATGACTGGATCCATTTCATCATGTTGCCTTGGATTCCACCTCTCCCAAGTTTTGCAATGAGGCCATCTTTCCACACCGTTGAATATCTCAAGCAGTTTTGTCTTTGCTGCTGAGCTCAGATTTACTAGCATTTCGTTGCTGATTTTGTCTGGGCCGGGTGACTTTTGAAACTTAAGCTTGGAAATAGCCTTCTGTAGTTCTCCTAGTGTGATGGGTTCCCTCATTGGGGCAGGAGTATCTGTCTGTCCCATGGTTGCCAGTATTTCTTTTCTTATCTCTCTCTGATGGTCTATGTTAATGGGTAAGTTGCTTTCTGAACTGTATCTTCTAGCAAACAAGTCTGCAGCTTGTTTTCCTCTGAAAAGTTTGCCACCTTCATCCAATGTGATAGTCTGCCTTGGTGAGGAACACTCTTCATTTAGAGACTTGACTAATCTCCAAAGTTTCCTGCCGTCTTTCTCAAGGTTCAGCGATGCCGTTTTAGTTCTCCAGCTTTTCCGTTTTTCTTCTAGCTTTGTTCTCTGAAACTCTGCTACAGCCTTTTTCCATTTGTTGTGAGTTTCAAGTGAAGGCTGAGACTCTGCGTTCTTTCTAGCCTTGTCCATAGCTTCCTGACGTTCTTGGAGTGTGCTGGACCAGTATGGTATGTAGTTACGCCGGCATCCTTTGGGAATGGTTTCTTTTGCAGCTTGTAGTATGCATCTGTTGAAGTCTTTTACCACTTCATTAATATCTCGGTTCTGTACCTTGAGGGTAGACAGCAGCGTGTTCACCTGATGCCTGAATAAACCCCAGTTGGCTTTTTTGTAGTTCCATCTTGTAATGGCTGGGCCTGTACTGAGAGTTGCACTCTGGACAGTAAGAAAGATTGGGCGATGGTCGCTTCCCCCTAGTTGATCTCCTACTTCTCTACTAATAGATCCAGCTATATCTGGTGTGGAGAAGGCAAGATCTGGTGTTGAAGTTGTGTGCCATCCTCTGGAGTAGAAGGTAGGAGTATCTGTGGCATTATTGACTAGGATTAGGGAGTGATCATCTTGCCAAGTTTCAACCTCTTCACCTCTGTGATCCAGATGGTTATAGCCCCAGCTCTGGGAGTGGCTATTAAAGTCTCCAACTGCTATAAAGTTGGTGGCTGGTACCTGTATAGAGCTGAGACTCAGAGGTTTGTTGTTCGGACAGTAATAGTTCAGGAGTTCTATTTCCATCTTGTCTACCTTTATCTGCAGCAGCTGATATTCTGCTCCATCCATGAAGGTTTTCCTTTCGTGTGCAGGAATGTTATTCCTTACAAGAGTAAGTACTCCTCCTTTTCGTCTATCTTTTCTGTCGGATCTGAAGCATTGATATCCCCTTATTTTAAAGGTTTGATCTGCTTTCAAGTGAGTCTCTTGGATACAGCAAACACTGACTTGCTTCTCATACAAGATGTTTTCCAGCTCTGTCTTTTTGCTGTATCCAGCCTGCTTGCTGTTCACTCCCTCTGCATTCCAGTGCATTATGACAAGTGGCACTCTGGGTTTCTCTTTTTCTGTTTTGTTTTGGTCAGTAGTTCTCCTCCGCCGTCTGCTGACTCCACAAGACGGGTTAGAGGGTCCTCCAGTAGCTGAGGGTGGGCTCTGTCGAGGCTCAGAGCCCGGCACTGCACCTGCCTGGTGGAGCTCCACAGGGCGAGCACCAGAACGAGATTTATTTGACGGTGTACTCTCCATAGAAAAAAAAAAGCGAGTTGCATGATACTGTGGTTTCCGGTGCGCCTTCTGGCCCAGTATCTACGACTTTAGCACCTGCTCAACGGGAGAGTGGGCTCATCCCTAATCTGTTTATGTTCCCAGTAGTAGACTATTCGCAAGCAGCCTGGGGTGTCACTGCTCTGCGCGGACCTTGTTTACCGAGGCGGCGTCCGAGCTCGTATGGTGAAAATATGGTTGCGTTATCTTCAAAATAGCCCTGTCTTTCCCGTGGCTTTTCTGCCATCCTGCAACTTTGAGTTAGGGAGTTCTGAGCTCCAGTCTCTTTCCCAGGCGTTTTATCCTGGCCTGGCACGCATACAGAGGACCCCACTTCTGGTTCTAAGTTAGCAGTTGGGGATAGGTGGGGTAGCACACTGTGCATTCCCCGTCATCCAGGGGGCTCTCCAACTATGCAGAGCTTGCACAATGCTGTGCTCTGGTTTTGGGCTCTCCCAAGGAATCCTCACGTCCTGCACAGAGCCACTTCCAGATACCCACCACCTGCCAACCCTCCATTGTAGAAATCTCCTGCATGCGGCCATCCAGTCAAGAGCCAGTATTAAGTCGGGTGCCCAAGTGATCCCCCCAAGCTCAGTGTGCAATGCTGGGTTCTCATCATGCTGCAACACAGGGGGGATTGTGATGCTCAGCCATCTCTCTCAATTCTGCACCGATAAGTGACATCGGGGACTTAACTGTGCCTCAGTGCTGGGAGGCCCCGTTTCCGGGTACACCACACACAGCCAATTGAGGCAACGGTCGCCGTGGGCGTGATAGACGACAAACAGTGAAGAATGAGGCAAGAAGCATTTAACCCATGAAGTGGGGGTGGATTGGTGCAGACCAGAGCATGTACCACTCGCCGGTGGGTTCTGCATCTACACCTATAGGGTTCCACCCACTCCTCAGCCCATTTAGTCTGGCCCCTCACCCAGGACCTGTCCGGCTTGGGTGACCCTGCCAGGAGTAAAACTCCCGCCGGCATAGCTCCCGGGATCATTGGGGCGCTCAAGCTCTCCAACCACGGCAAGGTAGGCTTACATGTGGAGAGAGCAGGGTGCCAAAGTAGGGTCCTTGTATTGCGCTTCTTTAAGTTCCATGGGTAACAAATTCGGCGCAGGCTCCCGTTCCTTCTTGGTTTGCCCTCTCCTGTGTTAGTTCTACTGCTGCCACATCGCTCTTGTTTCCCATACACACGTATCTCATAATGACTCTTAGAATCATCCATAAAGCCGCTTGATCACGCCTCTGACAAAGTCAGAGTGTCCTCCACCAGTGCGATGGGAAGCTGCTGCATCTCTTGAACTCCACAAAATTGGGTTCTGCTGACCAGGTTTCTGGCAACAATGCAATCATAAGAAAGCCCCGTGTCAAATAAACAAGAAGTTTGAGAACCGTTAGAAATAACAGTACCTCGCGTTAAGGGTCCATCTCCCTCTACAGGTTGGGAATCACTGTCAATAATTCCGCCTTGCGAGACTGTTAGTAAGCATCCGATGCGTTTAGGCTCGGTGTGCTCACTCTGATCGTCTGTCCCGTCCGCAGGGGTTCTCCCTTTGCCACCTTGACCTTTCTGGCTACGCTGCCATGTAGGGCGGTCGGGTTGATCAGATTGTTTGGGGTGGTTGGGGTACTTGTTCTTGTAAAACTTGGATTTTTCAGGAGGGGGGGTTTTGAGGTCCGGTTTCTCTGTGGTTATTTTGATTCGAAGCATGAGAAGGTTGATCTAGATTATTTTTTTCCGAAAATGCTCTTCTGTCTGTTTTCGCTTTGTGGCCGGTAGTTCAGCCAGTGCATTGTGATATCGCTCAGACTTCTCTAATATGTCTTCAAGTTTTTCTGCCCCCTGCTTAGCTAGAAATCTCCGGGTATCTGCAGACAATGTGTTCTTTATTTGTTCTGTTAAAACAAATTCCTCAAGACCTTCATAGGTAGAGGGGAGCTGCGAGAGCTCTAGGCACTTTGTCAGATAACCCTTCAAACGAGATGAGAACTGCTGAAAAGTTTCAGAATTCTCCTTCCTGCTGTTGCGAAACAGTTGCAAAAACTTTCGCGCATTCATCTCGAAGCGCTCAAGCAAAGCTTTCTTCAACAAGTCGTAGTCGTCTTGTATATTTGGCTACTTTCCAGCTTAGAATAAACATCATAAGCAGAACCTTTTAGGGCCTGGGAAAGTTTCATATTCCAACGCGACCTCTCTAAACCGTACAGGGATGCAATTTTCTCAAATTTTTTTAACCATGTGTCAATCTTCTCATTAGGACAAGGGAAAGACTCAAGAGTGAAAGACATAGCGTTGAGTTGAAGAGATTGAGTGTTAGAAGGATCAGTTAAGGAAGATTGAGGCGAAGACTCTCCATTGCTGGAGGTAGAGGCAGCACCACGACTTTGGAATTCTAGAGTTTTAAGAGCTAACTCATGCTGTCTCTCTCTTTCTTCTCTCTCTTTCCTCCCTCTCCTTCTCTCTTTCCTCGTTCTGCTTGTCCTCTGTCCTCTTCTTCTCTCTTTCCTCCATCTCCTTCTCTTGCTGTCTCTCCCTGCGGATTTCCATTTCCTCTTTCATCTTTCTCTGCTCTTTAGCTTCAGCTGCTTTCCTCTCCACATCATATCTCTCAAGTTCGTCTCTGACAAACGCTTTCGCGTCCTCTCCTTCCAGTCCCTCCTCTCTCGCTTCGTCCCTGAGGAGTTGTCTAAGCTTTGCCCTCTCCGCCATAATAAGTCAGTGACTGAGACTAGTGGAGAAAGGAAATAGGAAAAAGGATACACTGGTTCCTACCACTTACGAGAAAAAAAAATACCAAAAATCAAAAGATGATATATTTAACCCTGGGATACCTCCTAAAAAATAAAAATCTAACTATCGCTGCTATTAATCGGCAATAAAACACCTAATGCAAAACACGACTACGCCAACTAAATGGTAGTTAAGATTAATCCCTGAAAAATAAGTTGCTATAGTGGAAACAAAATAATTATTGTAAAAATTAAAGAGAAAAATAATCCCTTAATTTTAATCCACTATCAAGTTTACCCCTGAAGACAGTTAGGGTGAGGGAGGCAATTAATCTGGACAAATAGTCCGAAACGCACTCCTTAACTTTAGTTCAAACACCTTCCTGCTTCAGAACCCTTGTGAATGTTATACACTCACAAAACTTTACCAGCGTTTAGTATTACAAATCAACAACAACATATATTCCGACAAAATCCACCTGTAACTCAAATGTATATTATTCAAAATGCTGTGGAAAAACTTATCAGTTTGTGTGGTCAGCACGCCCGTAAACAGATCGTTAGTCTAGGGGATAAATTATTTAAAGATATAACATCTCACAAGACATCACACTCTTACTCTATTTCAGAATAATGAATCTTAAGTTCAAAATCCAGATAGACGAGTCCACATTTGTCGTACTCGTCTTCCTATTCTAAGTTCAAAAATCCTACGGACGAGACCACATTTGTCGTATCGCCTTAGGATTTTGGGTTCAATTCCCGGTAACGAGCAACCATTTGTCGTAGATTTTGGATATGAGAATTAAGACTTGGGTTTGGTCCCTTCTGAATAGGTTTGAATAAGTGATTGGCACCGTGAGAATTAGTAAAAAGCAATAGAATTTCCACACAGGTGAGATGATAGACTGTGGTATAGAGGCTGTCGCTGAAAGCGAAAAGAATTCTTCTCTCTCTCTCACCTATCCTCTACGACGGCTTTTACAGAGTCCGACAGTGTAAACCATATATATATATATTACATATAATTCTATCTACTCACTGGCACGCACATACACGTGACGACAGTTAAACACACAGACTTGGAAAATCTATAACAATGATTATACAGATAATTGGGATCGAGCTGACCAACGCACTGATTTTTTTGTTCAAGAGAGATATTTTAATTATCATATCAAAATTTCTCACAACACCAAAAAATACATAAAGGAAGCATACATATAGACATAAAAAACAGTGAATCTGTATTCTTTCGACAAAAATGTCGGGGAGCGTTCAAATGTTAATGTTATTTCTTGTAATATTCACGCCGCCAGGCAGGAAATTTACGTAGAGTTTATGAAAGAAATTAAGATCTGGCGCAAAGGCCCTGCATTGATCATTACAGTCTTTGAAACCCGTTAGTGGGATATAGTATTTCTGTCTAACACTGTTTGCATAGGCACTGTCAGACCAGTGTTACTTGAGAAACCCACGTGGTTCAAAATAAGGACTGTCTATTTCTTCATAAATATGAAACTCTTATTAAACGCCGGTAAAGTTCGGGTCACCCCAGTAATTCACTGTATAAAAGGAAAAACACATATAAATCATTTACATATTATGTACTCAATATAACTTACATTTTAAATAGCAAACCGACCGCTTGACTTATAATTTAAAACTTCCCGAGAAATAAGTTATATAAAAAAATCGATCATCCTGAATTAGGAATATCATGCGTATTCCGTCAATATCACTGATGTCGCATCTAGCATTTATAAGTTAGTTTAGAAAAATATGATCTCGTCTGATTATTTAGCAGTAAAATTAACTACATTATAGCTACATTATTGTTTAATGCCAGAAATTATAATTTATTCTGCTATCCACTGAAACACGTCACTAGAATATAATACAGACTATATAAATTTTAGCACTCTGCGCAAAATCTAACTAGTGAAATATGAAATAAGCGACTTAACACTTTATCACTTCACCAAATACTAGAGATTTATATATATGTAATATTTACCTCAACCACAGAAGTACTAAGAACTTAACCCACTTCGACCAAACTAAAGGCCATCTCTATTTACAGAGATTATTTAGAAATCGAACGAAGGTTGTTCTAGTCTAACTGCAAAGTTACTGAGTGAAATGAAATAAAGTTTAAAACTTGGGTTAATATTTTAAAACCAGACAAAGGACCCCAACTTATTTCGCCAAGCGAAATTATCTCCCCTATTCCCAACATTTACGTCAGCTTAACGCGTGTCGTAACTGCCACGGAGTGTCTTGGCACCTTCCTCTCCCGATTTCCATTTCTGAGCGGGGGAGGCGGTGACAGATCACACTTCACGCTAGGAAAGCTTCCCTAGAGCTACGTTTTCCCAGACTATATGTCTGCTCTACGCCGTGTAGGGGACAGTTTTAACGCCTACCTGAGCGATCAGCCCGAAGCAACCGCGCGTGTTCGCTGGAAAATTCAGACAACTGTCTGCCATTTCGGGTCTGATAGAAGCGGAAATCACAGCTTCGTTCACTGACATCTATGTAATAGAATTACGTATCCCAGTATGAGAAAAAAACCCCGGTAAAGTTTGAGAATACTGAAGAAAATATTTTTCGCAAACGAGTGATGCGAAAAATACAGGAAAAAACAAGTAAGGAAAGATAATGAAATAAAGGATGCGGGTGAGAGAATAGGAAGAAGATGTAGGCAATTTAATGATATAAAGACCTACGTGACACCCTCTCACGCTCAGGGTCTAGGCCGTGGACGTTTGCAGCTGCCCTTTTCTCTCTTCTTTCCAACCATCCCCTCATCTTCTCCAGCTGGTGTAGCAATCTCATCGTTTCCTCATCCTCTGGATCTTCATCATCTAGGCCAGGGACGCCTGCATCTGCCCTCTCCTCTGTCTCGCAAGGAGGCGGGCCCCTCAGCCTCTCAGTGGTGTCGACACACGTCGCAGCTAACTCTGTGTCTAGAGTTGGAGGAGGACCGGTCTCAGCACGAGTACTTGGGGCAGTCTTGCTCTCTGGCTGTCTGTCTTTGTTGTTTGAAGCTTTGTTATTCCCCTGGCTGTTCTGCGCTGGTGGGCTTGCGTATACCTTCCTCCTTTTGGCGTGTGGTTTATGTCTGGTCATTTTGACGATAATGCGATCTTTTCTTGGATAGTGGCGTCCTGAGAAGGACGTTGGTGTCTTGTTATGTCGGTTGAAACGGCTGGTGAACGCTGTAAAGTATCGGGTTGAACAATCAGCGGGATGGAGGCACTTTAACCTCTCCACTCCCCCCCCCCCTCATCCCCCCATAACTGCCTTGTGAGTTAAAAGTTTTAGTCAACAGGTAACCGAAGCATAGATACATAAACCAACGGAAAGCAACAGGAAACTGCCGTCGTGTTGTCCCTTATGCAGGCATATACAAAACAACTACCTTAGAAAAGACAACGACATTAAAGGGGGAGGGTCCAGAGGAACCACCTTGTCCTATAGACATCATCATGTGCTGCAGGTGATGCTACACCGCTATCAAGCTACTGCCAGCAAGATTAGTTGAGAGTGAAAATGAAAAATCGATCTGAGTAGATTGAAGGAGTGATCCTTACATGGGACATCAAATATTCCCTCCTCCTGGCATCGTCTCGTACTCCCAACTTTCACCTATACCATGGTATATATACACACATACCGCGAAGATTTCTTAGGTCTGACATCGTCTCGTATTCTGACCTATAGCAACAGAACAAAGACACACCCTGAAATTTCCTTCTTCCTGACATCGTCTCGTATTTTCAACACTCATCACTATAAATACACAACTGAACATTTATGTTTGTGTGTTTGTAAGACATTTTTTTATGGTTGCGTAGTTGCAGCACCAGCCTCGGGACAATGTTAACATTAAAACAACAGACCAACGTTTACGCCCTCTTTAACGAAGCGCTGGTTTGAAAATCTGAAATGATTAGATATTGGAATATGCAGTTTAAAAATATTTGTGGCTACCTGAACTCACAATTCTTCTTCTTTCCGTTAGCTTAAGTCCCTGGATTCCATTTCTTGTATATGTCAGCTATTGCATGCATTCACTAGTATTATCTCATTGTCCGATTCTTCATCTATATCATAAGGTCTCTTTCTTCTAATGTTTTTTTTTTAACCAACGCGAATTTCATAAACCTCATTTGTATTGCGTGAAGAACAACTAGCGATTGATATTGTTATTTGTGAAAACTGCAGCCCATAGGACGACAACACCTTCCTTCACTTCAAAACAAGAGCAACATGTCAGTTGTCAACACTGCTGTCATGCTCGTGTACTCCCCAGTTATCTAAACATGTTTCAATCATACACTCTTACACGCGAAACAGCACAACACTAACACACACACACACACACATACACACACACACACACACACATATATATATATATATATATATATATATATATATATATATATATATATATATATATATATATATACACACACACGTATACAGTATATGCCCATACATACATATATATGTCATTCCTGAAAATTATTTTCAAACGTTGCCAAGAATATTCACGTCAATACCATTTTCATCATTTTGAGACCAGTAATAAATAAGTTCACACGCCATGAAAAAGCATTTATTTATTTAATATACACGTTTAAGGAGAAACTGCGTTCTTGTATTGTCAATAGCAATGACATTTGAAATTTTATAGATCTAGTAACAATATTATCTGAACTGTTGTCATGGCAACGAATGCTATAGAAAGACACCGTGACAGTAATTTTAGTCGCGGCTGCACGGGCTAATCGTATCGACTGGCAGTCGCGACCCCGAGGCAGACAGTTTCAAGCGGGGAGACAACTATGAGCAACACGGACATACAGAGTATTTTTGCTTGTTGTACTTGCGTTATAAATATAGCATTCTCCATTTACACACTAAAATATTATCTCGTATGAGGAAAACAAACAAACACACGATCTGCACTTCCGTACAGTTCATTATAGTAGGTAATATGTTCTTTTAATGTATTATGGATTCCTCGTAAAGCAACATTTAGGTCCCCTGTTTAGAAAAAAGAAACCAACCCTGAATGTTCAGATTTTTTTTTTTTTTTTTTTTTCCGTACGCCCGCTAATACTCGAGGCGAAATCTCAGGTTATTATTTATGTCTAACCTGACATTGATTTTACGTGAGTATCCCTTTATTTCTTGTACAGAGACAGGTGTCCCTCGCCATTCAGGCAAATACTCGCCGATTTCGGAGGTACCCATTGCAGCTGGGTCGGCTCAGGAGCCGCCAGTCCCTGGTCGACGACACTTCTTCAAATGTACTCGCCAGGTCTCGAGTTAATCCAGTCCAAATCCCGGTCGACGAAAAATCCTCAAATGCCGTCGCCCGGGTTTGATCCTGTATCACCCGGTCGCCAGAGCGGTGTTGTAACCACTACGCTAGCGCGGCTCCCAATGTTCAGATAAAAACTGAGATAAAGTGTAATCGTCAAAGGGTAATCGCCAAAAGAACGTTGCCAATCGTTTCGCACAGAATATTCACTTGGGGTGATTTCCCATTGCCGTGTTTCGTGGACTGTCACACTATTTTAAGTGCAAAACGCAGAGACAACTAAAAACTAAAAATTCTTTTAGGGGTCGGGGGAGCTAAAGCTCGAGGCTTTTGGTTTAATATTTAGCTGAATTTTATTTGTCATAATTATTTTTTTTTTTAAATAACACCCACCCCGCACCACCCCCCTCCCCCTCCCCCCCGCCCCCCCCCCCCCCCCCCCCCCCCCCCCCGACGGACTGACTCACAGACTGACGAAATATTAAATATCTAACATACTAACGGACTGATTCTTGTATTGACTGACGGTCCGAGTGACTGACTGATGTACTGATGGACTAACAGACAACGGATAGACAGCTAATTTGACGGACCGACTTACGAACTGATGTAAGAACAGACGGATTGATTTATTTGTAGACTGAATGAATGACGGACTATCTGACCGACTGACCAGTGTTTTGACTGATTGACTGGTGAACAGACTGACTGAATGATGGACTGACTGACACATAAACTGACGGGCTGGCTGATGGACTGAATAAATGACAGACTAACTGATGGACTGATGTATTGTAACGTGATCATTAAAACTGTGTTTAATATCTCTACATTGTTCATAGTCAGTGTCTAGAAGCTAGTATGTTTGCTCTCGTGTGGTCGCGTACCCTTGCATGAACAGGTCACTAGCTCCACGCAAGTTCCTGAGCACTTAAAAAAACGTATTTTGTTTATAATTGTCTTTGTTTTTTTGCACCTTAAAAAGTGTGACCGTCCACGAAACGCTGCTAGAGGGAAATCACTCCAAGTGAATATTCTGTGCTGAACGATGGGCAACGTTGGAGATTACCTGTCAAAGTGTTAATCTTACCATTTATCGCCAAAACTTTATATTTTTGTAAAACGTGTGTTCTTAAACTAAACGTACCGTTGTACTGTGTAAACAATGGGAGTTATCTTTTTCGATCTATTTAATTTTTCAGATGTGGTTTCACTGCGCTGGAGCGCCGAAAACGGCTTAGATCACCGTAGTAGCAATAAGTGCGATACCTTGAAATCGGCAATGGTTACTATCACTGACCATTGATACACATTTGACCAATGTTCGTAAAACTAAATGATGAAGACACGAAAGAGAGTGAAGAAGATGCAATAAAACTTACCAGATATATATAACAATAGTATGTATGGAAGAAGAACTATGGTATTTTACAAAACAAAATATATACTGTATATACTACGCTCAGGAATAGGTTGTTGGAAAAAAAACATTGTCGGTGTCGAAAGAAACTTACTTTACTGTGGAATGATGATGATAAAACAGCAGTCAAACTAGACACAGGGTCCGTAAGTTATATTAGGGCACCTGTCCAAATATAAAAGACCTAGTGGGCTGGTTAATAATGCCTACTGTCCTGAATTCAATAGCCCATCGCGATTGTCCCGTAGCCAGCACGACGCTAAAATTAGTCTTTTTAACGGCGGAAAAGGAGTCGTGTCAGCTGTAAACGACCGCAACCTGGAATTCAGCATAGTAGTTTATATACATCAAAATTATTACTTTCATAACTACCTTCTAAATGGTAGCGAGACATGGACTTCCTATGCTAAGCAAGAAAGAAGGCTCAATACCTTCCATCTACGTTGTCTACGCCACATCCTTGGCATTTCGTGGAAAGATAAAGTAACAAATTTCGAGATGTTGTCACGTGCTGGCCTTCAAAGCATGTATACACTGCTAAGACAGAGCAGACTCGCTGGCTTGGCCATGTCCGCCGCATGGAAGATGTCTGACGGGGGAGGGGAGCGGGGGATACTGCTTTTAATAAGATTGTAACGCTCTGAGTAGACTATTCTTTCATTATTATCGCATGTATACTCAATCAGTGGTCTATGGTTCGATCCCCAGATGAGGTGTGATTTTTTTAGGCCGCAAACGGCTCCTGGGTCGACCCAGCCCCAAATGGGTACCAGAGCAACTTCTGGGAAGGTTAAGGCGGCCAGCGTGATGCTGACCACATCACCCCTGGTGTCCCGACGGTCAAGAAAATATGGACCTAACTCCATATTCCCAATATGCCTCAATGGGCGTGTAACGGGACCCTTTACCTTTCCTTTTTATACTTAATCACTAAATGGTATGTAAAAATCCATTATAATCACGAGCTCCGAGAAAAAAAAAATCCCCCCAACAGCCATCTTGTATGACAGATTAACAAGCTAGGAAATTCAAATAATGGGGATATTTTTATGACGCTGGATAAACGCAAATCTGCGCAATTTTACACGCTTTTCTTTAACTTGTCTTGTATGTCACCTTCAAATCTTGCAATCGATTTTTCAATCCCTTCTAGATGAGCAATAGCTCTGAAACTTGGCACAGTTGTGTATTCCCAAAGACAATACAATAATCAGTCGTAAAAATAATAAAATGAATAACATTAAAAATAATAATTTTTAAAAATATATAAAAGGAGCTCAACTTTCATTATAATTTTTCTTTTCGTTCCTTACGTAGTTCACTATTTTGTATGCAAAGTCACCAAGTTATGTGATCTTCACAATTTTGTTTACGACTTGTATGCAACGTCACCAAGATATGTGATCTTGTACACAAATGTGTGTATAACGTCATCAAGTTGATTCTTAATGGAGTCATAAAGTAAAAATATTGGGTAATTTCCTATCTTTCGTACCTTTTTGCTCCGCAGTGAATATGTATAGTCAAGTGTTGTTTCGTAGCCCTTAGGGTTAGGATTAGGGTTAGAATTAGGGTTAGGATTAGGGTTAGAATTAGGGTTAGGATTAGGGTTTGTGTTAGGGTTAGTGTTAACCATAATACTAACCCTAATTCTAACCCTAATCCTAACCCAAAGCGCTACGAAACAACACCTAACTACATATATTCACTGCGGAGCAAAAAGGTACGAAAGATAGGAAATTACCAAATATGGTATATGTTTTAGTATGTCATATTTTTTCTAAACATTAAAAAGATGAAAATAGAAAATAATATAAAGATATTTTAAACTCACGCTTTTAATGCACTAAAAACCCAAAAATAATTTTTCAAGGAGTTTATAGCTTGCAGTCAAAAAATGTAACATCAAATTGACAAAAAGCATGGGGGCGCTTTATCGCTTATCATATACGAGTATTTTTTGCATAAGTGTGTGATGAAGTATAAAGCAGAAGTTAATTTCATGCAGAATCAGCGCCCCACGCTTATTTGTCAATTTGATGTTACATTTTTTGACTTAAAAACCAAACGGTTACAGAGTTAATTTATTTTTAACATGTACTATACAGAAAATTTACTGATTTCTCTGATTATACAGTCAAAATTCTCCATTATGTTTGTACTACATCGTGGCTTGCTCTCCATTCGTGCACGGAAAGCTTCACCAGAACCTAAATACATAAAGGGCATATTGGGAATTGTCACTACTGGCTGGTTCAAATTTGACGTAGCGGGATATATCTGACCGTGAATATTGAAGCAAAAGGGTCCATTCCCGAAGCATGATAATCATTTGAGCTAATGCCTGGCTATTTTATTTTTGTCTCAGTTCTTTTCGCTTAGTAAAGGACATACGACTGCAACTGTTGCTCGTCAAGCACTTGTTTTTTTTTTTTTTTTTTTGGTGACTTTGTCCGAGGCAGCCTGGTTGCCGGTGATAACTCTATCTTTATTTATTCTAGCAAGAACATCCACTTTCGTTGTCCATGCTGCTACATAAAACCGTGCACTTCTTCCATCATTTGACCATTAATCTTTATCAGATCGGACAGTCCATTATTTATTCTCGTGTCAATTATTTTACTTTTTGTGTATATGTGGTACTATTTTTGCTCCTTCTAGTGGTTGTCTAGTATATACACTATCTACACTTGTGCTGAAGGGTGGATGTTGAAAAAATGGAATGCAATGGGATTTGTAAGTTTACATATGATTTACAAATATTTATATTTATATAGATTTATATATATATATATATTACAACAAGTTTTCCAATTATAGGAACAAAATTTATATCAGCTGTGCTGTTAATTAAGTATGTAACATTTATCAGCTATGCTGTTAATCTTGTCTCTTTCTACGCTAAATCTCTTTTTCGTCACTGACAGTTAATTGCTCACAATTGCTGACAGAAATGGTACTAATGTGTACTCATCTCTCAAAAGTTCTGTCCTTCTTAGTTTGATTCACACAACACCTGCTGATGATCGTTTCGTTAGCCCACCCAAGACTGAGGGGGACTAAAGATGTAGCTCCTGTGCAATCACTGTGCTCCTGCGAAGTTCCAGGCAGCTGGATTGACTGGACATACGACCTCAGGTTTGATGACACGAATAAAACCTGTAACAAGTAAAAATAGGGGCTAATTTCTGTCCTCAAGCCCACCTATTTCTATTGTATATGAGATGAGCGTGTCTCAGGTGTCTGCATGTAGGATGAATGACAACATGGCTCAGTATGATTTAGCAATAGCGAGACAAGACAGGTGTCTACTTGCAAAACATTCTTTCTGATAAATTAATACATGAATACATCCAATAATATAAATTCAATACATGAATACATCCAATAATATATATTAAATACATGAATACATCCAATAATATGTACAACTGGGTGTGATACACCCCTTTCCTTCCCCTTATAACATACCAGGCCCTCTCTGACAAGTGCTATACTGGCTGGTAACATATATCCTAACAATATTGTTGTGTTCTGATGATAGGAGTTATATGAGACGAGGACTGTTTGGATATATATATATATCAGGTTGGAGTTATAGGAGACAATAGATTGGAGTTATACGAGACAATAGATTGAGTCCTAACAAGGACTGTTTTGGTTATATTTAAGGTTGGAGTTATCTGAGGCAATAGATTGAAGTTATGTGAGACAATAGATTGAGTCCTAACAAGGACTGTTTTGGTTATATTTCAGTTGGTTTTATATGAGACAATAGACTGGAGTTATCTCAGACAATAGATTGGAGTTAGATGAGTCAATAGATTGATGAGTCCTAACAAGGACTGTTTTGGTTATATTTCAGGTTGGAGTATTGTCTTCAGCAATCGTATCAGGAAAGACAATCATTATCCCTAATTCCCCAAGATACAATCAGTAACCTGATACATTTATAGTGAACCTAAATATATACAGGTGTAGGTAGTATAAATGACACACAACAAATACCAACATTATATACCTGCTGTAGGCCTATTTTCCTACAAGTATAGTAATTATGCTTACCCTCCAAGATTTAAACAGGCCAGGTTTTGACTCGACTAGCGAAGCAGTCTGCCAGGTCAATGCACGCAGGTAAGCAATAAATCAAGGTTGACAGCTTCTCTTCTTCAGTCGGTCGTCTATCTGGCTTCGTGTATGTGTTGTGTGATTATGAATAAACTCTCCCGTATAAATAGGTAGATGAGATAACTTTTACGGCTTAGGGAAAGCTTTTGGTTGGTTCTCGGCATGGCAAGCTGATTGGCTGTATGCAGTTTAGTACAAACCTCCGTACCATCCTTGACCGAGACAAGTCCCGAAAAAACAGGGCTTATGCCTAATTTTATTCTGTTTTTTCCGCCATATTGGGAGACAAGATAGCCCCGACCGAGATCCGAAAAACAGGGCTTAAGCCTAATTTTATTCTGTCTCAGAGACTGGTGAACGGTGCTCGTTGATTGGTTGAAGCAAATTTGTATCTCGAAATAGTGATTTAACAAAGTAGTGGGTTTACACACTCGTTTTACGACAAAGACCAAGAGGTAGATGGATAGAGAACATCACATATGACCTAAAATAACATGGGCTGACAGCAGCCAAGGTCACACATGTGGTTCGAGACCTGAGCTCCTCACTACGCTTCACGTCAATAGTGGAAGGAAAAAGTAACTTAAAGTAAATTAAGGGTTAGTCTATTGGTTTTTGTATATGCGATAAAAGTCATGTCATCTATCTTACTGCAGCATCAATCTCTTTTAAGTCTTATAATTTTGACTAACACATTAGTGCTTTCTCTAGATGGCGCATAGTTTATTTTGTTTATATCTACCTTCACTTGTATTAAGACAATTTATGATCATGATATACATTCTTCTAAGCAATTTGTTTTCCAAGTCCATTTGTGTACTGTATCTCGGAATGTTAAGCTCGATTATTTCTGATATGCGTGTGGTAAGCGTATATAAAAGAAAAGATTAAACTGAGCAGATTAGTTGTCCAATCTGCGGCAGAAGGTAGCGATTCTGACCTTTTAGAAAGTTTGGTCACCTGTTCTTTGCGAGAAATTATTATTAAGAACGTTTATTACACTTCGTTGCGAAGACTGTCAGCGATGTTGCCTTTAATTTTCTCTTGTTTGCAACTTTTTCTTTCTAGTCACATGCATCCTATATCTGTATGTCGTTGGACTTTTGATTCTGCATGGTCTTCAAGTAGAGCGTTTTTTATCCTGTGTATAATCAATTACCGATTTGGAATCTATTTTTCGTTGCATCTATCGAATAGTGGAGTTCTCTGTGCTGATCTACATTTCAAGTTCCGTATTTCTGTTTTCGATATATTTTTTGGAGAGTAGTTTCACTCTGTTTCGTCTAATAACAATGTTCATAAAGCATCAAATAAACTTGTACTTATTATTGATAAAGATTATTTCGCTTTTGAAAAGAAATAGACCATGGTGAATGCAATTTTAAGTGGGACAACTTTTTAAAATGCATTTTGGCAATTTGATTTTATTGAGATGCCGAGATGGTTTATCATTCTTCTCTGCCATATATTACAACAAAACAAACTTCATTTATGCTTTTTCAAGGACTACTTCTAAATTTATAAATATACATATACCGCTTTCAGGAACAAACAAAAACAAAGATATTTTTTGAAACAAATATTTTAAATAATATTTCCATGTCAAATCTTGTTCATTTGCAAGATGTTCATTTTTAGTTTGTATTTATAGCATCTTGTTATCTTAGTGAAGCACTCATGTGTCAGGCAGGTAATGCTATTGATAGTATTTTCAAAGAAAGTTTAAGCTCGGCTCAAGATAGACCATACCTCTTGTAGCATGATGAAGAGATGGCAAAGTGACATATATATGTGTTAGTTAAAGCTAATATCAATTTCTGAACACATGTGATCATGTAGTTAAAACAGACATCCATCTGACAACTGAGGTGGGAACACATTCAAAATTTTGCTTCCAGCGCGATATATGTGCCGTGACTGTGATCAAGTCTGTCAGTTTCCTGAGTTGTAGTTCTATCAAACATGAGTTCACCAGCGCAAGCCAGAGCGCCACATGGCAGGGGGCGCGGTCAAGCGGGCGCGCCTCAAAGGACTAAGGCACTTCCACCTAATATGATGACTGTTTTATCTCGAATCAAGGTTGATGTGCCACTTAGTTCTGGAAGGAGTAGCAAATGGGGAAGACGGCGACCTGGCTCAACGAGATACAGTTTTATGTCTCACTCATCACAAGATTCAGGTGGATCAAAGCAGCCGGTAAGTGTCCTGCATGTTTATACACTCTATAACATTGTATGTATGTATGTATGTATGTATGTATGTATGTATGTATGTCTGTCTGTCTGTCTGTCTGTCTGTCTGTCTGTCTGTCTGTCTGTCTGTCTGTCTATGCGTGTGTATGTATGTATGCGTGTGTGTGTGCGTGCGTGCGTGCGTGCGTGCGTGTGTGTGTGTGTGTGTGTGTGTGTGTGTGTGTGTGTGTGTGTGTGTGTGTGTGTGTGTGTGTGTGTGTGTGTGTGTGTGTGTGTGTGTGTGTGTGTGTGTGTGTGTGTGTGTGTGTGTGTGTGTGTGTGTGTGTGTGTGTGTGTGTGTGTGTGTGTAAAACTGTATTTTCTATCTTTCTTAATTGTTACATTTCTGTGCTCATATTCTACTTTGGGATGGTGAGAGTCACTCTCTTCTATTGCAGCCAGTTGTATGTTTTTCAATGTCCCACGCCTCTACCAACGGGCTGATCACCCGTTTGCCAGTCACTTCGATTACGGAAACAACAGCAAATGGATTGATTTGCCGTTGCCCTAAAGACGCCAATAGGCGTGATGGGAAACAATGGCAAAGAAAACCTATCTGCTGTTGCCCTAAGACGCCACTAGGCGTAATGGCCACTGACTGCTTTGACGGTCGGTGGCTAAGGACGGAAGAAGAAGAAGACGCCTCTAGTGTGACCATACTTTTTTGTTGTGCTTCACAAGGCCGTTGGTATTTTCATATTCTTCCGTCTAACTGACCGTCAAAGTCTTTGTACATTATATTTTTCGTTGCCACGTAAAGTCAGTTCCAATCGTATTCTGCCATTGAATCTTAGCATATCCTTCCGAAGCAGCTATTACCAATGTGTAGCGTATCGTTTACCACCTTGCATAAAAACCAGGGGGTTCAGCTCGTACTTGCTTCAAAACAGTGCTGCACGTCTGGTTGGTGAGATTTATGTTTTCAGCTTCCAACCGTTTCTAGGAAAATCACGCTATTTTGGCTTTGCAAACTGTTGGCTGTCAAAACTTCCTCTTTTCCCAAGTTCTAAGAATAATTATGTCCCTTACGTGATAATTTTCACTTTAGATATGTCTTTATCCTGTGTGTATAAGCAGGGATTTTTAGCTATCAAATTTTTGAATTGCTCCGCTCCAGTGCCGCTTCGGCATCGACAGTGACTGGTTCAGTTCAGGGTCGCGCACCGACTAAGTTTTATTTTTTAAAATACGCATTGTGACTAAAAAAGACACTTCTTTATTTAAGGATTTTCAAACAATTTTAATGTCACTGAAAATAAAGATGTTTCATTATTTCTTATATGCATTATTCAATCTGTGGATAGAAAAAAAATATATTGCTGCTGTCATATCGTCTTTCACATCAGCAGACTAACCTCATAGTGCTTAATCGAAATGTCAAGCTGCGACCCATCTCACCTGCAATCTCTTTTCCTTTAATCGTTTGTTCTTGAACCTGAAGGTAGTGAGAGGTGCTAAAAAAATCAAGCAAACCATTTTCGTAACTCCTTCACGGAAAATATCCGCATCAATGGTGACTGTAACTTCCGTGGAATTGAAATATGTGTCAAGCTGTGCTTGCTACATTGTGGGTTTCTTCTCAGAGGATGCTAGTGTACAAGATAACGTCGTT
Organism: Oreohelix idahoensis; assembly: GCA_024509875.1. NCBI lineage: Eukaryota > Metazoa > Mollusca > Gastropoda > Stylommatophora > Oreohelicidae > Oreohelix > Oreohelix idahoensis. The sequence goes on along the minus strand of JAMPIV010007212.1, from coordinate 413,411 downwards.
CAGCTGCATTAGCGGCTCTCTGTTTTTTCATCTTCCTAGTCTTTTATTGTGAAATAAAAGTGCAAAAGAGCTTACCGTTTGTTTGATTTGGGAGCAGGAATATACATTGACTTTCATTGGAAAATTCGTCGGAAGCACAGTCTGGGATTAGAACTGAGAATGAGAGATACAATATAGCGAAGACACAAATCAGACTGCATCGCAACGTCAAACTAGCAACTCGCAGAAGCCAGAGAGAGAAGGATCGGACTAAGAATTCCTATATTCTAAAAGACAGATCAGAAGTATTTGGGCAACTTTAAAACTTAAAAGTAAACCCGCATGTTAAATACGAAGTCTAGATACCTAAGGAATCAGATCACCCGTCATATGAGGAATTATGAAGTTTCCCAGGCCAAGTGATTCGAAGCATCTAATAAAGTGCAACGTCCATTCTAAACTGTGCGAGGGGTATTGTGTTACCAAATTTTGGGGCATTACGTGTGGCTGGTAACATATCAATGTAGTGCATAACATAACTTGAACAAGAACACTGTAACATCTTGAAATGACGTGATTCAGTCCAAGTTTTCAATACACGTTTCATAGGACACTTTACTGTAACAAGGTTCCATAGAAATGAATCAGATGATCATTTGTTAAATCATAGACAAAGTCCTTTGTCCGTCCTTCGTCTCAAAAATATGAGCTGGCAACCAGCCGTCATAAAACATTGGAGTCCACGAATATTATTAAAATTTTACTTCGTCTTCAAAAAACTTGACGGAATCATAATAGATCCTTCTCTATAATATTGCCGTACAGGCATAAATAAAGCGGTCATCAGCTAATCAGTGAATTTTCCAGTGGACATTAACATATATCTGGAGCTCGAAAGAACACATCCTCACTCATCGACGGACACAAGCCAAAGAGAACGAAGGTTGACTGTTAGATCTAATAGCAGACGTCGCTTACGTCTGAATTGATTCAAAATTACGTCACATTAAAAATTCATGGTGCGCTTACAAAACTGGTGCGTTATCGTGCCTCATCTATTGCGCATAACTATACCTTCCGATAGAACGCACGCCTTTGTGCAAGAATGAAGCGTAACCCATCACCCCCCCCCCCCAGAAAAAACCTGAAGAGGACGGCCACCATAGTCAAATCGTGAAATCAAGGTCACGTCTAAGTCATATACGGTCACTAATCAATGAAAATATCATGAAAATGTGAGAAACTCATAAATTAGATGGTAATCTGATGAGATGATCATGAAAATAGTGAGATATTTCACAATAACAATGTTGAAGTAATGCATTAAATGAGCAAGTAATTGAGAGAAATCAAGTAAAGGGAAATAATCAACTATGATATGTGAATTAATATTACTGTGTAGTAGGTTATCTGTTCTTGCTATCTGAAAGTGCAAGTGTTATTAAATGAAATTATCACTGTCCATAATGAGTTTGAAAAAAATAAATTATACAGTCTCTTTTCATCATCATCATCGTCGTGATATCGTACGACAATGCATGAACGTGACAGTTCCTGGACACGGTTCTCACTGAGGATGAAAGGTAAACGAGGATCTGGCAGTTTTAGAATTGGTTCTGATGAGAAATACTGTTTTACGTATGCTAAAGCGGTGTCACAAGCCTGGGTCCACCAAACTCTGTTGGGAGCCCCTTTTCTAGCATCGTAGACATAACCGAAGTGATGGAAGAGATATTTGGCATGAATTTACGGTAGAAATTTACAAGACCCAGAAGACTACGTACTTGTTTTTTTTTTTTTTTTTTTTGTCTTAGGAATTGAAAAGTGCAGAATCTTGGAAACAGTACTATCGTCTATCTTAAGGAAGCCATGGCCGACCCTGTGACCCAAGAAAGAGATCTCGTTAAACCCAATTTGAATCTTTGAAGGTTTGGCAGTAAGATAATGAAGGCGAAGTGTTTCAAGTGGAGATGTGAGACCTAAGATGTGTTCATCTCATGAGTTGCTAAATAAACATATCATCTATATATGTGATGATGTCAGACCTATGAGAAAAAATTTTCCTCATCTTACGGACGAAAATCGCTGGAGCATTCATCAAACCGAAACACATAAAGTTCCAGTGGAAAAGATCTCTAGAAATTGCGAAAGCAGTAAGAGGTTTAGCTCTATCAGTGAGAGGGACATGCCAATATCCTTTTGATAGTCAAATTTGCTTAAATAAGCAGCCTTTGACAGTTTTGCCAGTTTCTAGGACTGGCATTGGTTCTGTATCAGACTCAGTTATGCTATTAAGTTTCCTAAAATTAATCCATAGCCTAATAGTCTTTCTCTCTGATGATGACCATCGGAAAATAATAAGGTGAATTGAAATATGAAATAATATCAAGACGTAGCATTTCATCTAATTCCTTCTCTACCTGTTCCTGAAAGTGCAAAGAAATAGGGTAGCGTTTTAAGCAAATAGGTCGATGATCTGTAAGAGTAATATCATAAGAGATGATCGAAGTTCTTCTAGGTATGGCAGTAAGAACCTGTTGAAAGAATTGAAGAAGCTTTTGAATCTGACGTTGTTCGTCGGACAGATCCAAACAAATAGTTACATCTTTCCAGGATTCGGTCGCATAAAGAGACGTGATAGGAAGTTGTAAGGGTATATCAGGGAATGAAGAGTGTTCCTCCTGAACGACAGCAAATGAAGCATAGGAAGAATGACGACTAGTGGAGGTTGTCAACAGCTTCGAAAACAGGTTTGAGATAGGCAGGTCTGTCATACAATTTTTTCAACATGTTAATGTGGAAAGTTTTATTCTTGCCCTTGACATCAAGAACATAATCAACATCAGTCAATCTGGAAATTACCTTATATGGGCCATTCCAAGCAACGAGTAAGCGATTTTCCTTTCTAGGTAGCAAAATAAAACCTTCGTCTCCAGACCAAAGCTGTCTTCAATTCTCATTTTTGTTTTGAAATACCCGTGATTTTGCTTTAGCCTCTTCTGACGACTGAATTGCTAACTGACAAACATCAATCAGTTTTCGTCTGAGATTGATAACGTATTCGTAAGATGACCGGACTTCCCGAGTCACCTCAGATCATATGAGTAGATCTTTTATTAATGGCATGGGCCCTCTTGGTTGAGCACCAAAAACGAGCTCGAATGGGGAGAAACCTGTTTGTTCATTCAGTACTTCCCGATATGCAAATAAAATGGCGGGTAATACCCGGTCCCAGTCTTGTGGATATTTATCTGTTACCTTACCCAAAAGCTGTTAAGCGTCTTATTTAGCCGCTCTACCATGCTGTTTGACGTGACATGATACATGGAGCTAAGAGATCTATCAATCTTACATAGCTGCATAACCTTTGACATGACGTCTGACACAAACTGTGTTCCCCTGTCAGATAAGAGTTTATATGGGAAACATAGTCTAGTGAAAACAAGAAAAAGAACATCTGCAGCATCAGTGGTGGTAATGTTTTTAAGAGGTATTGCCTCTGGCAATCTCGTGCACATATCAGTGCAAGTCAGGGCATATCTATGTCCTCGGGCCGACATAACAGATAGTGGGCCTGTTATATCAACGGCCATTTTTTCAAACGGTCGTATAGGAATATCAGACGCTTATATGGGTGCTGTATGATAAGCACCTTTTGTCGCCACTTGTTGGCATGTCACACAAGAGCGACAACACAATTAAACATCCCTAGCCACACCAGGCCAACAAAAAGAAGATAAAATTCTGTATTTAGTCCTAGCACGACCCATATGACCCGCAAAGTTTGAGTCATGAGCATGTCTTAAAATATAAGGTCTACCTTCAGCAGGTACCATGATATGTTTGCGTATGGTCGCAGAATCCCTGAAATTGCGAATCAAAATAGTATTTTCCAATGTATACCATTGTCGTGCATTGTTTGCCAAATTTCCATCATTCGCCCTGACCAAGCGAAAAAGTTTTTCAAGGAATCATCATTCTTTTGCATGTCGCTGAATGACTCTTTTGTAATAGGAGGATGAAGTTGAACATCATCATCATAATTCAATAATATTTCACCTTGTTTTTGGGCATGAGCTTGTGCCCTGGTAAGTACTGTGTTAGCTGAACTCAAATGTTGGCGTTCCCAATTGGATATCTACTCAGTCGAGCAATCCTTAATATTATGGATATTGCACAGGATCAAATCATCATCAGGTGCCCTGAGACGACAGACTACAATTTTACCTAATAAAAATGGTGTGCCAATATAACCTCAGCTGTAGGATAGTTCTCAACAGTCCCTCCACATGTTATATATTTAACCTTGTCCCCTGTAAAAGATGAGGGGTCTACCAAAGATTCTCGCACTCCCACCGTAGTGCATCCTGTGTCTCACAAGATTGACATGAGTTTGTTGTTCATCATACCCCTGTTGAAAGTACGTGACCCATTACCATCGTGTAAAGCCAAAGCAGGCAGAAGGTTACTACACAGCAGTCTGGAAACTACATCAGGCTGGAAAGAGTTCTACATTCAACGCTTTGTGAAGCATCAGACAAATCGACCAAACAAGCATTTGCATGACTGGCATTGTCATTGTTCTGAGATATTACCCCTGTATTGCTATTTCGAGCAGAGCTAGCATTAGTGTTTGTGCGCTCTCCCCTCTCAGAACGGTATGAAGTATTATTTCTCCTGTAATTGTGACCATTACCTCTCCTATCTTGATTTGCATATGAGTGATTAGGAGGTACATTTCGGTTGCCTTAACCATAATAAGATCTGTCCCCTATATGCATGTAGGAATTTTCAGATCTGCGCCATCGTTTGTTTTGGTGATAAGACTTTTGTGGTGGTCCATCTTCATCAAAATATCGTCAAAAGTATCCTCGAGTAAGCACTGAACGATTACTAAAATTATAGCGTCCTTGGAAAGATCCAAAGTTACGCTCATTGTTGCCTCCAAAGTTTCTCTCCATACTTTCAGATAAACACTGGGTCCACATGCCAAGACTCTGCTGATGCAACTGGCAAAGCTTCTGTAATCTCTAAGTTACTGACCAATTTTACGGGGTGCGCTGCATAAATTGATGCCCCACCTCCACATCTGGCAAGGATTGTGGTTTTCTTTCATGTAGGTATGCCAAGAAATCTGGGCTTATGGGGGAGAGCACTTTGTCTCTGAGCACCAGACCTAGAAAACCATCAAATGTATGCTCGAGTTTAGATAGCTCAGACCATCGATTGAAGCATAATTTCATGGATTCAATAAATTCCGTGAAATTCTTGTTTGTGTCTGGCACTAATTTCTTAAACCGTAGCCGACATCCGTTTTCATCAAGTTGGTACTTCTTTAAAAGCAGGGCTTTAACAGCATCATAATTGTATCTGTGTAAATCATCCATTTTGCATACTGCTGTTAGTGCCTCTCCAGTCAATAATGACATGAATTTGCCACACCATGATGATTTATCTATTTTGTGCTTTCGGCACACGGTCTCAAAACGGTTTAAAAAGCATGAAATATCATCAATGTTTGGTTTAAAATTAGGCAAATGCAGTTTAAAAAAAGAACTAGAGTGATCTCTTTTTTAGGAACTCTCAGCCTCAAAATTGTTTTGTCTATTCTCATTTTGCAATCTCAATTTCTCTAGTTCAATATTAGCCACATCTTTCTCATGCTGTAAGTGAGCTAATTTCAGCTTCTCTTCATCTTGGCTCTCTTTCTAAATCTTCTACTCTTTTTTTCTCTTCTCTTGCCAGCTGTTCCAGGGCAAATTCTTTGAGCGCTTTACCTTGCATGCCAAGGTTTTCACTCAACTGGAAACATTTTTCGGGAGTAGACATGTCGTAAAGTTATATATAACCTTCTTATATAAATATGGTTATTGCTGCGCAATAAGCAGCACCAATGCAAGTTTTCAAAATAAATTAAATGTGTCTAACAACCAATGAAAGCTATACTATGGAGCAGACAATACGAACTAGACGAAAGCACAGTATAGTAAGCAAAATAGAAGTATGACAGACATATAATATGTCAAATAAAATAACACAAGCTTACTACTACGCTAAAGACATCACCAGGCGTGAGGCAACGAGTAAATGTATATATTAACCAACTAAACGATAGTAACGGAAGGCCTACAGTATACGAACAATAATGCAAGGTGAACAAAAGAAAAAAACTGTTAACAACAACAAACTACAAGGGAAAACATGACGTAACCACTAAACAACTAATGATATATAGTAATCTCACAGTGAACACAAAACACTCAGCATTGTTGGCCGAGTTCCACTGAGAAAAAATTACAATCTGTGCCCTAAGGAACACCTTGACATTGTGCTAGTTTTACGACGAGATGGATTACAAGAACAAGATCGCCACTCCAACCACCAGCTTTAAACCACAAAGTGCATGAAGGACATTTTTTTAAAAATTCGAGAAGAGCTATCCCCCAGATTTCATTTAAACACAGGCCACAATAGATCAACCACTTAGCTAATAAACAGATCCGTCCTCAGAACAGCACTGGTCTGGATCTCATCGGAGGTTCTCCTTCAAGCATGCACATGGGTAGAGCTGACTTCAGCTGCGGTCGCACTTCTAATTACGCTGTAGAACTCGCCATTTTGATCTGCCGACTCTTCTTATGTTGGATGCTGGAAAATCTCCGCTGGCTGTAAATACGTTACTGGAACGTATGGCAGTTGGAACAAATCGATGTTACGTCAACGCTAATATCTGTAATGTAGACGAACGGTCGTCAATCCTTCAGCAGCATCTTCACGATACAATTTTCTGTCAGACATCTTTCTTGCAGACAAACTTCAGCCAGGCTGGTAGGCGAAATGACAATATTCTGCGCACTGCTTTCACTGCGCAGGACAGTATGGTACACCGAAAGCAGACGTTTTGCAAAAACTGGAAGGAACAACGCTTCTTCCTTTCGATCGTGGCCTTTTTCCTCCTTTGTGCACTACTTTATTTCTTCAAGATCCACACACTGGGTCCACCGGTTTTTATGTTACGTGTGGCTGGTAACATATCAATGTAGTGCATAACATAACTTGAACTGGAACAGTGTAACATCTTGAAATGACGTGATTCAGTCCATAAGTTTTCAATACATGTTTAATAGGACGCTTTACCATAACAAGGCTCCATAGATATGAATCAGAAGATCATTTGTTAAATCATAAACACAGTCCTTTGTCCGTCCTTCGACTCACAATATGAGCTGGCAACTAGCCGTCATAAAACGATAGAGTCCACGGATTTTATTAAAATGTTACTTGGTCTTCAAAAAACTTGACGGAATCATAATAGATACTTCTCTATAATATTGCCGTGCATTACAGGCATAAATAAAGCTGCGGTAATCAGCTAATCAATGAATTTTCCTGTGGACATTAACATATATCTGGAGCTCGAAAGAACACATCCTCACTCATCGACGAACACAGGCCAAAGAGAACGAAGGTTGACGTTAGATCTAAAAGCAGACGTCGCTTACGTCATAATTTTTAAAATTACGTCACATTAAAAATTCATGGTACGCTTACAAAACTGGTGCGTTATCGTGCCTCATCTATTGCGCATAGCTATACTTTCCGATAGAACGTACGCTTATATGCAAGAATGAAGCATAACATGGGGTAAGTGTGAATATTTATTTTACAAATGTGAATTTGACATGCTTTTCTTGCTAAGTGATTATATATGAGGCTGGTAACCTCAACTTATGAAAATAGTATATTCATAAACCACTACAACAAGCGCTGGCGATTGTTTCTTGCTAGTCGTACAGAAAACCTACTGCAGAGGTGACCCCAAACTCCGACTGGAGCAGTGATGAGTGATGATTACATCACGTGTGAATCAAGTGTATCATATCATTTTGTGAGATATATTTACTTTGTTACTTCTAATTCAGGCAAATCATTGTTCACACTGTCCAGGCACACATTTCCCAGTTTAATACCCAGAAGACTATGGGTGATTTCTAATCATCTTCACTGAGTTACGCTGTGTATACTCATGAATAATTAATCCGAGAGAATAACATTGGTGGGTGGACAGCGAGACAATGCGCCTGTTAATTTGCAGCCCACAAATGTACTTAGCAGAGGCATTTGTTTTTATTTTGTCTAAAAGATCGTGGTACTAAGCTATCAGACGGATCGTGGTACTAAGCTATCAGACCGTTCGAGGAACGGAGCTATCAGACTGTGAAGAGTCATCATCACAGAAGAATTGACGAAACCCAGGCTGCAGGACTTACTCATATAAGCTAAGTGCTTGTAAAAGGCATCAGCAAAAGGATATTAATATATCTCTATCCACTCACGTGCACGCACATTCAAGTGACGACAGTTAGACACACAGACGTGGGAAAACTATAACAATAATTATATATAGATATTCTGGGAACGAACTGACCGCCACACTGGAATACGTTTAGTTGTAGTTTAATTTATCATAGTAAACTTACGTCACAACATATAAAATTACATTAAAAAAACACATATACACAAAGTCATAAAAATCAAGGAATTGCTAAAAGAAATGATAGACCCACAGTTATGATCTTCCCTCGATGTTTAGCCCACAGTTCCGTTAGGAGAAAGATGATAGCCCAAAGAGTCACAGATACATATGATTTGGGTCTAATATTTTCCCCTTTTGAAGGTATGAACTGACTTTGATAGCAGTATCTATTCTAAGGAAAAATATAGTTTAGCAACAAATCTTGCATAAGGAAAGTTACAAAGTGAGTGATTCAAACGAAGAACATCCTTCCGTCTACTTTCACTCGGTTCTTTCATCAGGGCCCTGACTCACACAACCTTACCTACAATCGTGCGGTCGTTCGCCGTCTGGCGCAAGCCTTAGTGTACACTTCGTTTAATCTGTCTATCTGTGGATGAAGCGGATACCCAGCTCTGCAGATATTGGTTTCATTCAACGTGTCCGGGGAGCGTCCTCTTCAGGTGATCGTTCTTTCTTTACAGATTTAAGTTAATGTCACTTATTCACGAGGTAAGAGTTTGGGTTTCAGCGGGCACACAGTGTCAGAACCCGAGGTTTCCCTTAATTAGGAAGATGACCGGTGGACAACTTCTCTCAACAGATAATCTTGGTTCACCACAAACTTGGTCAAATATTGTCGGAAAAGTTAATGTTTTTTTTTCCTGTAATTATTCTCGCCACAAGGCAGCATGTACATTAGAGTTTGTGAAGAAATATGATCTGGCTCAAAGGCCCAGTATAAGCATTTATTCTTTTAAAAAACCCATTAGTGGGATCAGTATTCTGTCTATCTCTTGAAGGCACACGCCCTGTCAGACAGGTGTTACTTGAAAACCCACGTGGTTAAAGATATAAAATGTTTATGTTTCTCACAGGTATGTCTCTGTACAAAACGCCGGCAAAGTTGGGTTACCCCAGTATTCAATGAATAAAGAAAAAAAAAACACATATGAAATATTTTACATATTGTGTACTCAATATAACTTACATTTAGAACTGCAAGCGTAGAGCTTGACTTGACGTTTAAACTTTCCCGTGAAATAAGTTATATATAAAAATCAATCCTCAGGAATTAGGAATACCTACGTATTCCGTCAACACTCATGAGGCATCTAGCATTTATAAGTTAGTTTAGAAAAACATTCTCGTCTGATTATTTAGCAGTTAAATTAAATTCATTATAGCTACATGATTTTAAGCTAGAAATTATAATTTATTCTGTTTTTCCACTGTAACTCGTCGACTAGAGAATATAATAGACTTATAAATTAATCACTCTGCACAAAAGAAACTAGTGGGATAAAATAGGCGGTTTAACACTTAATCACTCGCAAAATATTAGATACTTAATGTAATATTTACCTCAACACAGAACTACGGTATCACAACGAAACTAAGAGATTTCACTTATAAGTTTAAGTATCTAGAACGAAGTGACCACGTCTACTGCACTTGGAGAATGAGTGAAATAAAGTTTCAAACTATGAAACAAACAAAAGATCCCACTATTTCCAAAACCAGGCAATAGTGCAGGTCTCACCCCTTCTCTCTCTCTAATACCTCCCATTAACTAGACGCATGCCATAACTGACACTTCTCGTCTTCACACCTCACGCTGACCCGGGCCAACAGTGAGTGCCGTGTCAGATGGAATTGCTAGACAAATGTCTCATACTGCGCCGTAGAGATGTCGGTTATCGCGCCTCACCTGAGCGCTCAGCCGAAGAAAACGCGCGTGTCAGCTGAATGGACAGATAAAAGTCTGCTCGTATGTCTGAGATAGATGCACATTCACAATTTCTCGTCTACCTAAGTGGCTGACGTCTTACATAATAGAAATGCGTATCCCAGTATGAGAAAGAAAGCGGAAAAGTGAGAATGGGAAAGAAAATATTTTTCGCAAACGAACGAATGCGAAAAATACAGGAAAAGGTAAAGAGTGATAATAAAATAGAGGACACGGGTAGAAAAAGAAGAGTATATAGAAAATTTATTGATCATAAAACTCTCTGTGACAGAACGTCCCCCCTTTAAGATATGGAAGCACTCCATGTCTACGTTATGGAAATAAATTTCCTATATCCGTAGCTTCAGGGTGTATGTCTTCTTCCCTCTCATCTCCCCCTCCATCTCTCTTCAATTCCTACTCAAGTCTGCTCCCAAAGTTTCTTTTCTCTGGAATGTCTCCCATGCGCGCTTGAAAGAGCTTCGCTACTTTTGACATTTTTGAAAGATTTCGTGTGTGTGTGCAGTGGAATTTCCCTGCCACTATCGTCATCTTCGTCAGTTTTGGCGATCGCCAGGAGATGTTCGGAGGTCGGCACTGGTCTTTCCACGAATTTCTTTAGCAGATTTAAATGGAAAACCGTTTCCTTTCCTTGAATAGATATCTGGTAATTAGCCTTAGAAATCTTTTTCAGGACTGTAAACGGCCCTTGCCATCCGATCCTCAGTTGGTTGTTCCCGGTAGGTAGTAACACCAAAACTGTCTCTCCTGCTTCCAGTTCTCTTTCTTTCGCGACTTTCCTGTATCGGTTATCGCGCTTTGTGCATTCTCGCTTAAAGCTAGTCGTTGCTAGGTCCCATCCTAGTTTCAACCTTCCTTTTAAATCCGACACATATTTACTTGCTGAGACGACTGTCTCATCAGCCTTCTGGTCTGTCAGCGACCAAAGTAAGGCTTCGAGCGGGCCCTTAATGGGTCTGCCGAATAAAAGCGTTGCTGGCGGAAATCCTGTGGAAGTATGGGGAGATTCTCTGTAGCCAAATAAAGCTGCAGGAATACAAAGATCCCAATCTTCATGTTTCACTTTAGCCAGATTACTTAACATCATGTTGAGGTTTCCATTAACACGTTCCACGAGCACATTTCCGGCCGGAGTATAAGGCTTTGTGTAGATGTGTTGGGTCCTCAAGATCTTCACGATCTCATCCATCAACAGGTTTCGGTATGGAGATCCGTTATCCGTCAACACTTGTTGAGGGAATCCCAACCGAGTGAAAATCTGCACTAGGGCTTCTGCGACATGCTTGGCATCTGCGCATGTTAGCGGGATAGCTTCTGCCCATAAAGTGCATGTTTCGACTAAGGTCAGGATGAACCTGTTCCTTCTTTTAGTCCTTTCTAAGGGTCCTGAAATGTCGATCACAACCCGTTCGAATGGTGTTCCCACTATTGGCATTTCACCCAACGAGACTGGGGGTGTCCGTTGCTTGGGTGGTACACGTTGGCACTGGGCACAGGATTTGACATACCTGATAATATCAGTATTTACTCCTGGCCACCAATAATGAGTGGTTATCCGTTGGTTTGTGGCGTTCTGTCCGATATGTCCACTGAAGGGAAGAGAGTGCCCCATTTCTAGGATTTGGCTTCTGTACTGTTTCGGTACTAGGAGCTGATTGTAACCTTGTTCAGGCTTGCCCATTCTGCGGTAAAGTACGCCATCCTTCGAAAATCATTCATAGGTAACAAATAAGGCGCAGGCTCCCGTTCCTTCTTGGTTTGCCCTCATGTAGTTACTGCTGCCACAATCGGCTCTTCCGGTTTCCCAATAAACACGTATCTACCGCCAAGTATGACTGGGTAGATGGGGTCATCCATAACAGCCTCTTTGATCACACCTCTGACAAAATCAGAGTGGATCTCCACCAGTGCGATGGGAAGCGCTGTAGGTGCCTCACTCTTAGAGACTCCACAAAGTTCGACGGTCTCTTCGGTCTCTTGACCGGGTTTAACCAGGTGTCTGGCAACAATGCAATCATAAGAAAGCCCCGTGTCAAATAAACAAAAAGTTTGAGAACCGTTCAAAGTAACAGTACCTCGCGTTGAGGGTGTATCCCCAACAGGTTGGGAATCACTGTCAATAATTCCGCCTTGCGAGACTGTTAGTAAGCATCCGATGCGTTTAGGCTCGGTGTGCTCACTCTGATCATTTGTCCCGTGCTCAGGAGTTCTTCCTTTGCCACCTTGTCCTTTCTGGCTGCGCTGCCATGAAGGGCGGTCGGGTTGATCAGACTGTTTACTGTTGGTGGGGTACTTGCTTTTGTAGAACTTGGATTTTTCCGGAGGGAGGTTTTGAGGCCAGTTTCTCTGTGGTTATTCTGATTTGAGGCATGAGAAGATTGGTCTAGATTATTCTTTCGAAAATGCTATTCTGTCGGTTTACATTTTGAGGCCGGTAGTTCAGCCAGCGCATTGTGATAACGTTCAGTTTTTTCCAACATGTCTTCAAGCTTTTCCGCACCTTGCTCAGCTAGAAATCTCCGGGTATCTGCAGACAAAGTGTTCTTTATTTGTTCGGTTAAAACAAATTCCTCAAGACCTTCATAGGTAGAGGGGAGCTGAGAAAGCTCAAGGCACTTTGTCAAGTATCCCTTTAAACGAGATGAGAACTGCTGAAAGGTTTCAGAGCTCTCCTTCCGGCTGTTGCGAAACAGTTGGAAAAATTTGCGAGCATTCATTTCAAAGCGCTCTAGTAACGCTTTCTTCAAGACGTCGTAATTGTCTTCTTGGCTGCTTTCAAGTTTAGCGTAAACATCATACACACTGCTTTTCAAAGCCCGAGAAATCTTCATATTCCAACGCGACCTCTCTAAACCGTACAGAGTTGCAATTTTCTCAAATTTTTCTAGCCATGTGTCAAACTTCTCATTAGATAGCAGTGAGATGAGTAGATTGTGTGTTAGGATGATCAGTTAAAGAGGAATGAGAAGAAGACTCTCCATTGCTGGAGGTAGAGGCAGCACCACGACTTTGGAATTCTAGAGTTTTAAGAGCCAACTCAAGCTGTCTCTCTTCCCTCTCCTTCTCATGCTTCCTCTCCCTCTCCTTCTCTCTTTCCTCATGCTGTCTCTCCTTCTCTCTTTCCTCATGTTGTATCCTGCGAATTTCCATTTCCTCATCCATCTTCCTCTGCTCTCTATCTGCGGCTGCTTTTTCCTTAGCTTCCGCTGCTTTTTTCTCCGCATCATATCTCTCACGTTCGTCCCTGACAGAAGCTTTCGCTTCTTCTCCGTCCAAAGCTTCTTCTCTCGCTTCGTCCCTGAGCATCTGTCTAAGTTTCGCCATTTCGGCCATAGTAACTCAGTGGCTGAAACTTAGTTCGAGAAAGAAAAGAAGAAAGGATACACTGGTTCCTACCACTTACAAGAAATTACCAAAATCAAAAGATGATATACTTCACCCTGTGATACCTCCTCCAAAATATAGTGTCTAACTATCGCTGCTATTAATCGGCAATAAAGCACCTAATGCAGACGACTACGCCAAATAAATGGTAGTTAAGATTACTCACTGAAAAATACGTTGCTACAGTGGAAACAAAATAATTATTGCAAAAATATTTAAGGAAGAAAAAAAATCCCCTTAATTTATAATCCACTATCAAGTTTTCCCCTGAAGACAGTTAGGGTAAGGGAGGCAATTAGCAGGACGTAATTATCTGAATGCACTCCTTAGCTTAGCTCAGACACCTACTTCTTCAGCACCCTGTGAATGTTATACACTCACAAACTTTACCAGCGTTTAGTATTACAAAATCATTAATTAACATATATTCCGACAAAATCAACCTGTAACTCAAATGTATATTACTAAAAATGCTGTGGAAAAACAATTATTAATTGTGTGGTCAGCACGCTCATACACAGATCGATTGTCTAGGGGATAAATTATTTAAAAGATACAAAACTCACAAGACATCACACTCTTACTCTATATCAGAATAAAGAAATTTAATCCTGCAAACGAGCTGATATACGTATTTACTGAGGACTATAGTTCAATTCCCGGAGAACGAGCCACCATTCTGTGGTAGATTTTTGATAGGGGAATTAAGACTTGGGTTGGTCCCTTCTGAATAGATTAGAATAAGTGATCGTCACAGTGAGAGGTAGTAATAGAAATAGATTTCCCCGAGTGAGGTGGTAGAATGTGATAGAGGCTGTCTCTGAGATCGAGAAATCTTCTCTCTCTCTCTGCCTATCTTCTACGACAGATTTGGAGGAGTCAGACAGTCTAAACACACACACACACACACACACACATATATATATATATATATATATATATATATATATATATATATATATATATATATATATATATATATATCCACTCACGTGCACGCACATTCAAGTGACGACAGTTAGACACACAGACGTGGGAAAACTATAACAATGATTATATAGATATTCTGGGAACGAACTGACCGCCACACTGGAATACGTTTAGTTGTAGTTTAATTTATCATAGTAAACTTACGTCACAACATATAAAATTACATTATAAAAACATATACACAAAGTCATAAAAATCAAGGAATTGCTACAAGAAATGATAGACCCACAGTTATGATCTTCCCTCGATGTTTAGCCCACAGTCCCATTAGGAGAAAGATGATAGCCCAAAGAGTCACAGATACATATGATTTGGGTCTAATATTTTCCCCTTTTGAAGGTATGAACTGACTTTGATAGCAGTATCTATTCTAAGGAAAAATATAGTTTAGCAACAAATCTTGCATAAGGAAAGTTACAAAGTGAGTGAATCAAACGAAGAACATCCTTCCGTCTACTTTCACTCGGTTCTTTCATCAGGGCCCTGACTCACACAACCTTACCTACAATCGTACAATCGTTCGCCGTCTGGCGCAAGCCTTAGTGTACACTTCGTTTAATCTGTCTATCTGTGGATGAAGCGGATACCCAGCTCTGCAGATATTGGTTTCATTCAACGTGTCCGGGGAGCGTCCTCTTCTAGCGATCGTTCTTTCTTTACAGATTTAAGTTAATGTCACTTATTCACGAGGTAAGAGTTTGGGTTTCAGCGGGCACACAGTGTCAGAACCCGAGGTTTCCCTTAATTAGGAAGATGACCGGTGGACAACTTCTCTCAACAGATAATCTTGGTTCACCACACACTTGGTCAAATATTGTCGGAAAAGTTAATGTTGTTTTTTTCCTGTAATTATTCTCGCCACAAGGCAGCATGTACATTAGAGTTTGTGAAGAAATATGATCTGGCTTAAAGGCCCAGTATAAGCATTTATTCTTTTAAAAAATCCATTAGTGGGATTAGTATTCTGTCTATCTCTTGAAGGCACGCGCCCTGTCAGACAGGTGTTACTTGAAAACCCACGTGGTTAAAGATATAAAATGTTTATGTTTCTCACAGGTATGTCTCTGTACAAAACGCCGGCAAAGTTGGGTTACCCCAGTATTCACTGAATAAAGAAAAAAAACATATGAAATATTTTACATATTGTGTACTCAATATAACTTACATTTAGAACTGCAAGCGTAGAGCTTGACTTGACGTTTTAACTTTCCCGTGAAATAAGTTATATATAAAAAATCAATCATCATGAATTAGAAATACCTACGTATTCCGTCAACACTCATGAGGCATCTAGCATTTATAAGTTAGTTTAGAAAAATATTCTCGTCTGATTATTTAGCAGTTAAATTAAATTCATTATAGCTACATGATTTTAAGCTAGAAATTATAATTTATTCAGTTTTTCCACTGTAACTCGTCGACTAGAGAATATAACAGACTTATAAATTAATCACTCTGCACAAAAGAAACTAGTGGGATAAAATAGGCGGTTTAACACTTAATCACTCGCAAAATATTAGATACTTAATGTAATATTTACCTCAACACAGAACTAAGGTATCACAAAGAAACTAAGAGATTTCACTTACAAGTTTAAGTATCTAGAACGAAGTGACCACGTCTACTGCACTTGGAGAATGAGTGAAATAAAGTTTCAAACTCAGGTTAATATCTACGAAACAAACAAAAGATCCCACTATTTCCAAAACCACGCAATAGCGCAGGTCTCACCCCTTCTTTCTCTCTAACACCTCCCATTAACTAGACGCATGCCATAACTGACACTTCTCGTCTTCACACCTCACGCTGACCCGGGCCAACAGTGAGTGCCGTGTCAGATGGAATTGCCAGACAAATGTCTCATATTGCGCCGTGGAGATGTCGGTTATCGCGCCTCACCTGAGCGCTCAGCCGAAGAAAACGCGCGTGTCAGCTGAATGTGCAGACAAAAGTCTGCTCGTATGTCTGAGATAGATGCATATTCACAATTTCTCGTCTACCTAAGTGGCTGACGTCTTACATAATAGAAATGCGTATCCCAGTATGAGAAAGAAAGCGGAAAAGTGAGAATGGGAAAGAAAATATTTTTCGCAAACGAACGAATGCGAAAAATACAGGAAAAGGTAAAGAGTGATAATAAAATAGCGGGCTCGGGTAGAAAAAGAAGAGTGTATAGAAAATTTATTGATCATAAAACTGTGAAAACGTGCTATAACCATTGCTTCTTAATTATCTTGTGGAACTACCTTGAGATAGAAGCGTCATTACCGTTCTATCTACATCTCTGCCAAGAGTAATCTTGTGCGAAGGTAGACACCTTTGACGACTCACTTTAGATATTCTTGAGTTTTGGCCACTGTTGGACATGTTGCAGAGGAAGGGAAATTTACAAAAGTGCACACATTACAGAGAAATAATGTTACTATCAGTGTCAGGAAAATTGTTACACAGGATCATTTTTGAGAGATTAAAGGAGTGCCGAGACAGATACCTGAGAGACGAACAAGCAGGTTTTTCAACAACACAGATTCTATACAGACCAGGTAGCCACATTGAGAATAACAGTAGGACAAAAGGTATTTGACAGTGTAGACAGAGAATCACTTTTGATTTTGCCAATGACCTGGCACTTCTTTTCTATAATCGTAATCAGCTACAAGACACAGTGAAAAAAACAAACTTGTTGAGAGATCGCAGCAAGTGGGTATGAAAATATACAGGGAGAAAACAAAGACAATGAAAATAAATGCAAGAAACGATAACAAGATTGTACTGGAAGAAACACCTTTAAATCATATATAAAAACATTGGGAGCAATATAAACACAGTTGGGGGCGGACAATGATATCGGAATAAGAATAAAATAGCAAGAGGAGCTTTCATTACATTGTGATGTGATGTGATGATGTGGTGATGTGATGTGGTGATGTGATGTGATGTGATGTGATGTATATGGAGATAAAACCAAATCGGAATTTTCAATTGCAATGTCAAGTCAGTCCTTTTCTTTGGCTCTGAAACATGAAGAACAACAAAAAGAACAGCCAAAAAGCTTTAGAATTTCAAACATGGGTTCTTGCTTAGAATAGAAGGATTGAAATGGTATGACAAAGCCACCAACTGATGATAAGTGCTAGTGGAGCAAGAAATGAGAAGAATACGCTGGCGATGAATAGGACATTAATATGAAACAAAAATAAAGGTATGTTATCAGGCACTCGCAGGAAATAAAGAAGTAGAACACCAGACAACAGAAAAACAACAGACATGAGTGGCTTACCCAGGATTTGAACACTGGACCTTCCGTGCGACAACCCCGCCTAGCCATGCAAGCGAATCACACTATCCGCCCTGCCATCTACGCATCATCTAAAAATGATGTTTCAATGGCAGGTCAACAGTGCGAACCACAATACACGACACCAGAAGTCCGCCATGGGCAGTTCAGCCTATTAATGACGCAATCACTTCTGTTGTATTTCTATCAAGCAGTATAGGCCGAATCCAACAAGACAAGGACCTTAATACTGTGTCCAGTAAATGATAGTAAACTAGAACAGTGAGAACAGGATAGTGGGTAGGTTTGGTATTGTATAAACATTTATTACACATAAGGGAGGGAAACCCGAGGCCTGTAAACAGTAAATTAATATGAAACAAATATAAAGGTATGTTATCAGGCACTCGCAGGAAATAAAGAAGTAGAACACCAGACAACTGGTGTTCTACTTCTTCATTTCCTGTGAGTGCCTGATAACATACCTTTATATTTGTTTCATATTAATTTACTGTTTACAGGCCTCGGGTTTCCCTCCCTTATGTGCGATGAATAGGACACACATTGAGGAAACCTGTTTGATTGACTGAGGTTAAGAACAGATTATATCAAGCAAAATCAGCATTTATTAAATGTGGAATATCCTATGCAATAAATCTTTGTCGTTGAGCACAAAAAAGAGATCTGAGGTGAAGTTTTTGTATGGTAGGATGTTCTGGATGTTCAGCAAACTTAAAAAAAAAAAAACTAGATGCAGTAAAGATGTAGTTTTTTAAAGAATATTAAGAATGGCGAGACGGCTGCAGCAACTAGAGCAGAATTCTTGAGAAGGGATAATGAAAAATGAAATGCAATCACAACGACAAAGAATGAGGAAAGATGTGGAAAAGACAAGCGACATTTACTGGTCATGTAATTATTACAAAAGCACTGTGAAAACATCGCAACAACAAGAAAGTTGTGACAGAAAGAGCATTGCAAGTGGAGATAGCCTAATCATCAGAACTGGCCCCACTCGTCAGACAAGTACGGTAATTCAGCCCTATCACCTCATTGACACTGGCATGAGGGGACAGCCCACATCGGTCATGACACTAACGTGTTATTTTTATTCTTATTTCTTTGTTTCAACTGTGTTGGATATTAACCCACTCCACCTTGGTTGCAATTTCAAAATCGGCCATCATCTCCTGGTTTTTGTCCATCCTTCCAGCTTGAAGCGGTGTTTTTGTAACATAACTCTACTGTTCTCAGCACCGTAGCTCACTGCGGTTGTTTCACAGCCAGCAAAGATGGCATTCCATTGTTTCCCTAATTGTGACGGCAAGTATGTACAGGTTGATAAATATGCATCTAGAAGGATGTTTTATGCGTTGCGCTTTACTGTGTAGATACTAGTTTGTGTACTCAACTTTAAATCAAATGTGGCTGATCCAATAAACTGGTAAATCCAGTGATTGTCACGAGATGGATTTGGGGCGGTCCCTTCTCGATCTCTCTTTCACTCCGGCAGTACTCATTTTAAATTGTTGTACTGACTATTTGCGTGATTTTCCATGGTCAGCACTTTTTCTTTCTCTGCTATGTAGCAGAATATTTTATACTTTCATTCTTACACTTTTTTTTAGTAATAATTCGTCTTGTCTGTTTACCTGCCCATCCCTGCTGATATAGTAAACAGATGATGCAATATTAAAACGGCATTCATGTTGGTAAATTCTCGTGTACTAAACAGATTAACACTAAAATCGCCCCAGCGTATTTGTTTAATCGCTGATAAGGCAAGGGTGCTATGATGACATCTGAATCCTATCTCGGCCCTCATTCAAAACATTACACCGCACAGAAATTCCGAGAAATCCAACAACCGATCAAAACCGCAGCTCGTTACTTGCAATGCTAATATTTTGTAAGGCCTTTTAATAGGAAGCCGAGAAAGTGTAGATGTTGACAATTTTTCGAAAGGCAATGTGCAGTTATGAACGGAATATATCAATGATGAGGAACATAATTAGATAATAGGAATCATTAGCTATTGGCAGATATCTATAATTTCACTGGAAGTGGTGTAGAACCGGAGAAAATGTGTATTTAAGGCATCGAAGAATGAACCATGTTGGGCTTTGCCGTGTGTAGTCTCCAGTGAAAAGGATTAATCTAGACATAAGAGAGATACTGCAAAAGATAGAGCTTAGCCCTAAGAAAAATATAAGCTTTCGGTGAAGGAAATCCGCTCAGAGATAAAGAAACTAGAACGATTTCAGTTTTTTCATACTAGCACAGAACGCCTAAGATTTTCACTTTTTCTAGCCTGCAAAGTACTTTGGCCTTGATGCTTTCTCGTACGGGAAACCTTAACCTATAAAAGCGGAAGGTGCCAATAGTAATACACTTGCCAGACAATTCAAACTTCAGACACGAACGAAATCGTCTACTACCAGACTCCATTGCCATCTGCAGGTTAACACAGTCTGTAGGGCCATTAAAAGCTGGTCTGCATGTATTTGAGGGTAAGAAAGAATGTTATTACATATGTATATATAATTATATTATTAATATGTGCCGTATAGAAGTGGATAAGTGTGTGTGAAATCACTGTGTAATTCTTGGAGGGAATTCAAATATGTGTTAGCTCAATTTAATTGTGAAATGAAAGCAGATGGACGTGTAGATTGTGATGTTAGTTTTAGGAAAGTATTTTGAAGATGTTAAGCTTGCTGGAATGGACCACCTTATTGGAAAAAAAATGAAAGAAATTGTTTTACTGTACAAATTGAGTTATAACATAACCCTTTCCAAAAGGCCATCTGATTGTAAGGAAGCAAATCATGGACAAACTGTAACCTGGGTGTTACTGGAATAGTATGTTATTAATTGAATAAATTATGTTATTTTTGACTTACTATGATTCTCATGTGTAACCACATCTTATCTGAACTGTCTTATCCTACCTCCTGACTAGATAAGGAGATAGTGAACGATACTACGTAGGATATGTACTTATTATATTTCAGGTTAAATCCTGCCTTGAAGAGGTACTAATTCTATCAGGCCTAAATCAGCTGGAGGGAGCTCATGTGGTTTAAGCCCTTGTGAAATGTCAGAGGGTCTTCAACATTGCACCTTTAATATTGAAAGAACCGCAGCAGTGGGATTATTTTCAGTACAGTGCTGGAACAGGCGGCTTAGAAGACGTATTAAAGATAAGTAGCCTTGTTTGGGGCTACTTGACTTTACAAATTAACAGTACCACACCCAAGAAATTTCGTATACATTGCATGACATTTCTAGGAACGTGCTGCGCCCTAACAACCTTGACCAGCAACGAGCGTGATCAGTCTACCAAGTACCAAACCATCGGCGGGAGCAGAACCTACCATTGGCAGATAAGTTAAACGTTAAAGCTGCCACGTGAACTCCTTTATAAACTGTCATTCCATCACAACAGTGATGACAATTTTCTGTTAAATCATAATTCAAATTTTCTAAAACCTTGTTAAAACTAAGTGATTTTTAAATTTGTTATTTGTAACTATACAAATTTAACTTTGATTTAATCATTTTAAGTGTACTGCATGTTGTCTCAGTCAATTTACTAAATACACTCTAAACAGAGCTATACCTTAACAATAAGAATTCCACTGAGTAAATCAGGTTGGGAGCATTGTTCTTGACTTCAGAAATATCTTATGAACATACCCTTGAGATAGAAGCGTCATTATCCTTCTATCTACCACTCTTGCCAAGAGGAATCTTGTGCGAAGGTAGACACCTATGAAGGCCCATATTAGATACTTTTGAGTTTTGGCCACTGTTGGACCGCTACTGCAAAGCAGGGGAGGCAATCAGTGTAGCGATTCCACCTTCTGTGGTAGCATTAAGACTTGAATTATATAGTGAAGGTGAACTTCGGCGAGGTCCCTTCTTTTAAACATTTGATAAGGCATGTAGATATGCCGATAACAGTTTCACATTCAGCCTTCTTTCACAAATCGGATCTTCAACATTAAAGAAGATGCGAAGGCCAGGTTGGACGTTTGGACGACATAAATTTAATCAGATTACAAGCTCCATTCAATTCATCAAATAGATATATTTTAGACGATGGCCTAACCTAGCCAGTCTTGGGCGTCGCTATTCAGTCTGCTAATTGACGAGATGTCCTCGAAATTTGTTGCAGAATTTATTTAACATGTGCCAACTCACGTACCTCAGAATACAGCATACACTTCTCTCAATATAAAGCTTTAGCATCGACCCAACGCAGCATGTGGGCGATCTAAATGTAGAAACACTTTAGGACTGTAGAATTAACACATTCTAGGAGCTGAACAAATATTCGTCCGTCCACCATGAAGAACTCATATAGAAAAGGCCTCGAATGCTCCTTGACTTCTGTCAAGCTGAGACCGGTTTTGACTTCTGCTAAAACTGCACCAAAAGTCAATGACGTACTTCCGGGTAACCCGTGGATACCGTACATCAAGAACATGGTATCAACAATCGATACCTATATGATAAAGACCGATATGTTATGAGTTTTAATCATATTAATCAGTGACAGTTATAAAAAAAATATTTCAGTACTTCAGGGATCGTAACCTGGTATTTATTTTGTTGTGATGTTTAGTTGTTTGACAGACCGCTGATTATGAATGTTTTACAGGCCTTACAAGCTGAAGTTCGTTGCTAGTGAAGAATCAGTTTATATTGTTTCTCGTGCTAGAAATGAGTATTTTCCTGTAATCGAGACGAATAATAAACATATCCTTCATTAAAATAAGAAAAACAAAATTGATAGATTAGTACTGCATTTGAATTTTGTCCCGTGACAAAACTGAGGCCGATGTTTATGGTCAGGTGTTATAAATGCCAGCATGGAAGCGAATGTATTGCAAATCAACGCCCGTTATGATCATTGACGCTTTTAACGAACACTCAAAGCGCACGCCCATGCATACAAGCACATACACACGCAAACCCAATAAGTATTTATTTATTCGAGTACTCTTTTAGTAGCTGCATGTCTGAAATAGATTAAAGTGGAGCTAAAGTTCAGGCTCGAGTGTTTAGCATGGACAAGAGCAATTGTTAGGTAGTGAGGTGTTTTACAAAAGATTGGGAGGGTGACAAGCGACCTGTGATTTATTATTTCTGGATGTTCTGGTATTATAATTGTTTATAAAATGTTATTTCATTTATAAATTATAAAATACGTACAGGACTTACAGGTAATTATGATAACACTCTTTATGAAATACATGAATATGGACAAGGAAGAGACTACTTTGAAACATGACTTTATCACCATGACACTTCATGCCTTCAAATATCCTGTTCTGTGCCACCCGTTTCAATTCTTGTCATGTCTTCTTGATACTTTCTCCATGTTTTTGGGTCTACCACTTTTGCTTGTACCCTGGGGATTCCAGAACAGGGACTGCTTTGTAATGCTATCAGTGGGTTTCCTCATCGGTTTCCTCATTGGTTTCCTCAATGTAGACGATTTTCTATGGTTATAAGTTTCTACAGGATAGTGCAGCTGGTACTGTTGCAGTGGTGGTTTTTGTGGCAATTTATATTTAAAAAATGAGGTTGTGTGACAAAACGGGGCGGCCCCTTTCGATCTATTTTTCACTCCGGCAGTATCGGTACATTTGTGGTACTGATTTTTATTATTTGCTCTCAATTGTCGCAATTTTCTTTCTTTCTTCGTTATTTTTCTGCTAACTAGCAGATATTTGATTTTATCAAATCATTCGACACTCCCTGTAGGTGATAATAATCAGATTTGTTGGCTATAGGCGCGGCAGATTAACACTTACATCGGCCAGCGCTATCGGCTTAATCACGAATAAGACATGGATGACAAGATTACATTAGATAAAAGTAAGATTGCTACATCTCGAACACATTATCATATGCGGTTTCCGGTGTGTTTGGAAGTTTGTACACAAGGGCATCGGACATCTTATTACCATATATAGGAGAGTTGACCTCTGCTTTACGTTCAAAATTTTCAGATGTCAGAATATTTTGAAATTATCCCATAACCCGCCTGTTTGAATATGATTGGAGTTTTTTGATAGCTCATAACAAACGAAGTCGTGGAAAGGCAGGGAATATAATCTGATCATTTTTTCAAGCTATTTCACTTGAAAAATCGCTCGCCAAGACACCAGACTGCTACAGCGAAGAATTATAATTCAGAATTCTTTCTTAAAATACCGGACACCTTTTATTGGAGTATTTATCAGGACTTACAATATAATACAATATAATTACATTTTAAATAAGGAAACCGGGTCTGAGGAAACTGAAGGACCATACATGAAGTCAGAGAGGGAACTTATTAAATTAACGATACCCCAGACGCGTGTAAGAGGCCGATTCAAGTCTCTTTTATTCATCTGAGCAAAAAGCCTGTGAGTCAGGATTGGCGTAAGTTGTGATTTACAATTCATATTTTATTACTAACATGTGACCTAACATATATATATATATATATATATATATATATATATATATATATATATATATATATATATATATATATATATATATATATGTGTGTGTGTGTGTGTGTGTGTGTGTATTATCATGTGAAGTTTAATGTGTGAAACTCGCTATTGGATGTCAAAGTCATTTGAGGCTGGCAACCTCAGCGTATCGAATGATGATTCATGAACCACCACTGCACAGGCTGGTGATTGCTTTATTGATAGTTTCGGAAACAGTACTAAAAGCATAAAGTAGTTCCAGGTTCCCTATGGAGAAGAGAAGGAAAGATGAAAGAAATGATGTACATTCTAAGTATAATACTTACATTTTCAAAGCAGTGTAAATGTCCATACTATACTTACTACTTAGTCGTTCCCCTTCTACCGTGAGGTGTAAAGGTTCAGTTCAGGTAAGAATTAGTTTTCAAGCGGGCTCACAGGATCAGAATCACGAGGTTTCCACTACTTAGGAACAATGTCAGGTTTGTAACTTCGATCAAAAGGTAAAATTCTTGGTCACACCACAAGTTGACATAATTTGCGGAACGTTACTGTTTGTAATAGTTTACTTGCAACAGGGCTGAACTGTACTTAAGTTTTCTCAGGAAGAATAAAATCTGGCGCAATAGTCCCGTTATGTCATTTCACCTTTAAAGTAAATGTAAATGTCCATATTAAACATATTCACTTTAAAATTAATGTAAGTTTTCAAGCTTTAAACCAGTGTAAATGTCTATGTGAAAATATTCATTTTAAAGTAATGGAAGTTTCAAACTTTTCAATCAGTGTGAAACATAAATGAAAACGTATTCAATTTATATTGTGAACACTTTTCAATCAGTGGAGATGTATATGTAAACACTCTATCTGTATTATTAACCTTTTCATTTAAATATACAGTAACTATGAAAACTATTCTATTTAAATGTAAAGAAAGTTTTATCCCGAGGGATTTAATTTAATTCTCATCGAGGGTAAAGTTTGAGTAATTGGGATGGTGGTATGGGAAGATAGGAACCCATAACTATGGAGTGGGGTGGAAAACGCCATACTCAGAAGAGCGTTTCGTTCTATTCTTTTACCATAGTTATTGGTGGTACCAGCAGAAAGTACCATCTCTGGAACAAGAGACGAAGGACCCACGTGGTAGACTCTCCTTGACATTTCTGGGAAACGAGCTACCCCCGACAACCTTGATCAGAGACAAGCGTGAGCAGAGTGAAAAGAAACCAACCCATAAGAAGGAGCGGAACCATCATTGACAGCTAAGTTCAAATATATGCTGCCACTTGAACTTCTTGTAACATCTCACATTCCCTAAAGACTGTGATGATAACTTTTCTTGATCCATAACTATTCAAATTATTTTCCAACTGTTAAAACCTAAAGTAATTATTAAATTTTGTTATTTTTAATGTTATAAATTTAACTTCGATTTAATCATTTTAAATTTGCTGCATGTTTGTCTCAGTCAATTTACTACACACACTCTAAACAAAGCTATACTAGAATAATAGAATTCCACTGAGTAAATCAGGGGTGGGGGCTGAAACGAGCTGAACGTAATAAGTGCTTAAATCCTTCACAAAAGCGTCGGCAGAATTACAGTGTTAACATACTCAACCAAAGCAGTATTGTTCTCGCTTATTCTGAATATTTTGTGAAGACTCCCTTTGTAATAGAAGTGTCATCACTCTTTTATTTACATATCTGCCAAGAGTAATCTTGTGCGAAGGTAGACACCTTTGAAGCCCATATTAGATACTCTTGAATTTTGGCCACTGTTGGACCACTACTGCTAAGCAGGGGAGGCAATACCGTCACAGGTTGCCAGCCTCAAGTACAATTTTATATATAAATTAAAAAATAATATGGTATGACATCAGTTTTACAAGTAAACGGTACACATGAGACAAGGGACGTTTCGGGTTTTACCCTTCGTCAGCCACTGTTACGAACAGGTGACAAGGACAAGAACTACATATAGGTACTACAAAGGTCTGTGATGATGAGGAAAACGTCAAATGAGCGATACAAGCAGATGAAACCACGGTGATGAGCGAAACGATAACAGTAATAATGCAAGAAAATCGTGAAACCAGAAAGACATGTCGAAACAAGAAAGTAAATAATCAACGAAACGAAGACAGGAATGAACAACACTAATAAAATGCGTAAAAATTCACTTAGCTGTGTCGAGGTAGGAAGCATTCAAAATGGCTGAAAAAACTAAGGCGTCATGCGGAAGTGACGTAGGAGCTAGTGACGGCTAAGAACAGAAAATTGAGGAAACGAAACGAACCAAAGCAAAAACAAGAATAGATAGGAAAATAACGACAGAAGCCACCAGAATTATGCAAAATGATGCTGGACATTCATCCCAGCAGGAGCTAAAACGCCCATTTGAAAAATGAGGCGATTCTCCAACGAAAAGCGAATTCGGTCGTCGCCGATACATGAACGGAGGGCAGTGACATGAATGTCAGAGTTACCTGAATGGTCAGGGCTGTTAAAGTGAAGGGCCACTGGTAAATGTTTGCCATGATGGATGTCATTCAAGTGCTCACGAAACCTGTCTGCCAAACGTCTGCCAGTTTCACCAATATAGGTCATGTCTCCTCAAGTACAACTTCATTTTAGTAGCCTTTTACGACATTGTTTGAAAGATCGGAAATCCAGTTCTTTCCCTGACTCATCAGAGAACCCTTGAAACTACTCGGGGCTCAACCCTCCTTACTCGCCTGGTTCGGCCTACTTCGTTATTAACAGTATCCCTATTCTTTGATCCCTTTTGGGCCCAGATATTATAAATGTATTTACTCTTTTTTCAGTTCGTTGACGTAGAGGAAGAGTTCCTCCATGCTGCAGAGTTTGGAGACATTCCCAATGTTAAGAGAATTCTCAACGACTACATCGACCTCAATGTTGACTGTATTGATGCTCTAGGGCGTACTGCACTACGTCTTGCAGTGAAAAATGAACATCTGGAAGTAAGAATACTATAACCTTTGTAGTTAGTGTAAGATGAATGATATATGGTAACTAACATATGTAATATGTTATGTCTTGGTCATTTTTGTTTTTCACGCTGTCCAAAGTAAAATTGAAGAAAGTTCCACTTAGAAAAGATGTTTGGAGCCCACTAAATACCAGAGACAATTTTTGTGCCTGTCTGCACATGCACTTGGAAATTAATTAAGATTTAGAAAATTCATTGCATGTAAACAGGTTACACATTTGTTATTCTTGTGTTTATTAGCTCACAAGTATAAATACACAACACAAATCTGAGCTCATCATAAGCTCAATAATGGTTAAACTAATGGTTCAAGTATCTGTTCATAACTGCTCGTTTAACCGTATGATGTCATAGTATGCCTTCGAACTCTCATATTCACTATTCGCCATGATAAACTTTAGAAAATGACAAACTGGATGCCATAATCTGTTTATTAATATTATGACTATTATTATTTGAATTAACACATTAATTACCGAATCGAAAAAACACACTGTGGCCGAATTAAATTTTTCCCCATTTTCATCCTGTAGGTGTTTGCACAAAGTAAGCGGTAGTTTTCGTAATTGTTTACAGATTTTTATGAATTACACGTCATTTTAAAGATAAATGAATGTACTATTCCAATAAGCACCATTTGTAACTCTAATAGAGGTTGATGATATCTAACGGCCCTCTGATGGCCGAGGATTTGCAATATTTTCACAATTATAACTGCGCCCCATCTCTATCAAAACCACTATTTCAATCAATGTGCACACCATTTTCACTCTTGTCCTCGTCGCTAGATCTATCAGTCAATTGTTGAAAAAGTTTCTAGCCTATTCAGCCATTAGACGAGACGTACAAGCATTTTTTGTGGTCCTATCACTAGTTGCCACAGTAAACAGTTTTACACGATTTGGTAACTAACCCAAAACGCTGAAAAATATGAACATAATATCAATTTTCCAGTGTTCTACAACAACCATGCTTTGGGAATTTGTTTTCCGGTGGCAACTTAAAATCTCGAACCAGATCAGAAAGTGTTTCAGTACATTTTTCATTCGTTTTATTACTAAAATTAGATCGACGCTCTGAGCGGCTCGCGGTCCAAACGATAGGATTTCAAAAGCCGGTCCCACCGGCTCGAGGTAGTTAATGTGTTAACAAATACTGTACAGACGTGTTAAAGGCAGAAGCTTCGTATTTTTGCTTCAAAAACATCTTTTTTTCTAAAAGAAAACATGTCTATTGTATACATATGACCATTTTGAGGACATTTTGAATCTGATATTCATTTTGTACGAGCAGATACACAAGATAATTACTGATTTGTTGTTATTGGCATTTTAAAACATTGTGAAGATGATGTGGCAGAGGTGATGAAAATGGTCACAATGATGAAACTTCAGATAAGGTTGTTAGGGTGCTGCAATAAATATGGACGAAAAAGCTTACATTTGTGTGTCTGCTTATTCTCATCTTAGGTGGTTGAAGTGTTACTGGAAAAGTCCAACCAACATCATATCTATGAGGCGGTTCTTCAGGCAATTAGTGCCGGACACACGCAGATTGCTGAGACCATATTGAAACACAGACGATACCTGGAGATGTGGAAGGAAAGAAGGAAACTTGGAGACACTGGTATTTCAAACTTCACCACTTTAATGTCTGATCTTTTTCAGAAAGGACTTTTCTCTATTTGAAATGTTGCTTTCCAGAGTTCGTTAAATGGGCCCTGTAGTAAAATAATAATGCATTTTGAGCACTGTCACGCTTATATATATATATATATATATATATATATATATATATATATATATATATATATATATATATATATATATATATATATATATATATATATATATATATATATATATATATATATATATATATATATATATATAACTATGTGGGGCTTGAAATAGCATATATATATACTATATATATACTATATATATATATATATATATATATATATATATATATATATACTGGTCACAAAAAGTAGGGGATATTGAATTTAAAAGTTATCCAAAGACAACATATTTCAAATTAGTTCATTTATTCCTTCGTACAAGTAAACTTGAGCATCATAACAAGACATTTGCGGTATAAGAAGGGTTATGGCTTTACTCACATGATTTTAGTCGCACTGGCAACCAAGGCGGGGTAGGTACTTCATTTTCACAAATATATTCCAATATTTCTAAAAACGTGTAGGGCCCCCGTTTGCCGCTAAACATGCATTGCAACGACGTCTCATACTGCATATAAGCCTTCTGATGTTGTCTTGAGAAATTCTCTGCCACTCCTGCAGAAGGGCCTGGGCTAACTGCTGAAGAGTCTATGGAGCTGCTGGACGTTGTTGGACGCGTCTATTCAGGAGGTCCCACAAATGCTCAATAGGAGACAGGTCGGGGGACATCGGCGGCCACGGTAACGTTCGGATATGCTGCATCTGAAGGTGGTCTTGGACGACGCGAGCACGGTGAGGACGTGCATTGTCATCCTGGAAGATGAAATCTGGTCCGTGCCGTTGAGCAAATGGCACAACAATAGGCTCGATGATGTTGTCACGGTAGTAGAGCCCTGTGATATTGACCTGAAATATGTGAAGGTCGGTCCTGTCATTCATACAGATGCCTGCCCACACCATTACACTGCCACCTCCATAACGGTTGTGTGCAACAGTTGCAGGAGGCTGGAAACGGTCACCTCGCCGTCGCCAGACACGTAATCGACGATCATGAAAATCCAAAACGAAACGGGACTCATCAAAAAACATCACTGATGCCCACTGTTGATTGGTCCACCGATGATGATGTTGGCACCAATCCATTCTTGCTCGCCTGTGTTGTGGTGACATGGGCAAAGCTACAAACGGTCTGCGTGAGGCCAGTTGCACTTGGTGTAAACGGTTTCGTACTGAGTTGAGACCCGGATCCCAGTGGTCTGTTGAAGATGTTGCTGAAGTTGAGTAGCATTTAGAGTCCGAGTTCTGATGGCCTGAGTAACAAGAAGTTGATCTTGGCGGCGTGTAGTGACTCTTGGGCGGCCAGTCCGAGGCAGATCAGTCACTGTGCGGAAATGTTGATACCTGTTCCACAGTCTGCTGACAACTGACTGTGAAACATTGAGGTTCTGAGCAGCATCCACTTGCTGACTTCCGGTTTGCAACATGCCTATGCCTATCCATCTCTGCTGTTCTGTCAAACGTTCCATGAAAAAGAAAAGAAATTTTATCTGTTGCAGAGTCTTTTTATACCTGTCCATGGTGAGTAGTGTTCATCAAACCCGAGATACACGCATTTTTGTGAAAAAGAATAATGTGTGAACTTTACGGATGGGCCCCACCTCTGTTCTTGGGATTGGCTTACTCATCACGAGTCACCAGGTCAACATGATATTGCACGTGAAAGTGGAGAAGAGCGTGCTCGATATGTCCGTACAACCATTAAAATACGAAATCCACTCTTTTGTAAAATAATACATACCATCTTAAAGTATCCCCTACTTTTTGTGACCAGTGTATATATATATATATATAAGGTATTTGTCAATAATTTGCATGCACTATGGTGGTTCTGTCTGTGTCTTCGTGTATCAAATCCTACTTGTTTTTCATCTAAAGCCGGTATCCAGAATGGCGTGTTCTGTTTCCTTTCATCTTATCTTCCGTTGTCCTAATGAACTTGTAACGGTCCCTTACTTTGCCATTTAAGTTGTTTTTCTATTGTCCTATTTTAGTCCTGATGATTGGCAGCAAAGTGATCTCACATCCTGTGCTTTTTACTCTGATTTTTGTCTTTGTCGTTAGAATATTTGTCGTCGGCCTGCAAAATTTGACCTACCTCTTATCAGGTTGCGTGATGGACCTTTATTGACAGGATTCTTCCTGGCTCGGACTGATGATAGTTTGAATTTTGACTGTAGTTTCTGTAACAACCTTTCTATGGGTTACTTTCGTCGGCCTTAATCGATCCTCGTAACCTGGATGACAGGTTTGCTTTCCTTGTCTGGTTTCTATTCCATGAATCTACAAGGAGCAGAAGGATACCGCAAACACGTGTCGTAGGACTGATCAAGCTCGCAAGTTGTCTTACCACTTCAGAGTGGAGCAAATGGGACGGCAACATTTAAATGAATGAACATATTATGAAACCAAGCTATATGTTTTTGAAGTGGTATTTAATTCATATGATGTGCTGCCTCAAGATAGACTGGCAATAAGATACTGTATTTCACTATGAGATCTAATAAAGACAGAGTTAAACCGTCATTTCTGTGAATGATCATTTTCATGAAGCACATACATGAATTAATTTGAATCCAAAGCCATTTAGAACCCATGCATGGAAAACGTCGTTTTCTCTCAACAGACGGTTTCTACAAAACAGCATTTCCAGACTCTCAGTTTTCTCCCGATATAACACCATTGATTCTGGCCTCCCAGAAAAACCAGTATGAGATTGTTCAGCTCTTGCTGCTCAGAGGTGAAACTATCATGAAACCTCATAAGTTTAGCTGCGGTTGTCAGGTATGTACTTGAACTGTATTCGTGATAAATTTAAATTTAATTTTTTTTTAAAGTATCATTTCAAAAAAGATATCCAAACATATATGAACATTACATAACAAGGGTTGGTGCTTGAGCTGATTAGAAGGATGGAAATGGTATGACAACTCCCCTCATGTGGAGCTTATCGAAAGAACCAGATAAATACCAGTGGAACAAGGCTTAGGACAAGATGTTGTCATTGGACACACATTGAGAAAGTCAGTTTATCCCATTACAAGGCAGCTTTCCTGGTGGAGCCTCCATGGTAAGAGAAACAGAGGGAGACCAAAAACACACAGAGAAGAGATATGGATACGAACTGAAGTGATAAAGAAAAGATGTGTGAGATCTTGAACGGATGGCACAAGATAAGAAGGCTTGGAGTGTATATGTCAAAGCCTTGTGTTCTACAGGGCGCTGAAAGGTAATGATAATAACAAGGTTTGCGTAATACTGAAGGTATTTTTTCAATTATGCGACAGTTTTGCAAATAAAATTGACGAATTGTGACAGTCAGTATGACGGGCTGTTTTCTTTAGAGATTTCTCACTTTATTTTCAAGTGTGACTCGTCATCCAATTTTTCGATGTAGTTGAAGCTATAAAGAAACATAACAGCAGTATACATAAATAAAACACATATGGAGGTAATCAATGAATTACATATTCAAAGTATATATACTGCAAGTGTTCATTTCTTTTGTGACATTCTTATGAATTGAAGACTGGATTAATTGGTGTTTTAGATGTAGCTATTCCCTTCTAATGTGATTTTAAATATCTGTATAGAATTGGTCTGATAAATTGTGCTCAATATTTTTCTCCTTATTTCGCAACGCTTAGTGAGGAAATATGTTTCCATTCCACTAAAAGTGGTGTTCTCCAGTTAACTTTAAGTCATGTTTCTTAAGAGTTCGTTAAGCAGTCTTCCTCTGTGACGTTCCCTTGCCTTGTTGCGTACCCTTGTCGTTGATAATGTGTGGTGGGGAAGTTGATTGATCTGTGTTGTAGAACGCGGCCACATTAGTTTATTTTATGTTTACCCACGTACCTGAAGTAGGCTGTTTTTCCCACCAACTTTTTCATGTATTATTTTTTTCATCTTATTTCTTTCTGGAATATTAGCATGTTTTTTATTTTTTCTTCTTATGGTATTATCGTCAGTGCTTATCACTTTTGTTATTATCATCAGCTTTTATTACCCTTGATAAGGGTGGTTTTAGGCTGACCACTGGCCACTATGAACATTTACAGGTGTAAGTCCAAGTCGTTGATAAACTGTAGCCAAGTAAGTACCACCCCTATCGACACCAGGAATAATATAGGCTGTGGTGATGGTGTCTTGTCTGGTTTGTTGTTGGTGTGGGTGTAGGTGTGACGTAGTTTCACAGTTCCACAATACAGAAGTTATGACATGTATAAGTCATAGAAATGTTAACTGCTGGTGACGTTTCATCATTTATTTCGGACGCCACAATGACAGATAATGATACATCCATTTCACAAAAAGAATCGTGGACATGACAGTTCATAGTATTCAGCATTATTAAAGTTTCTTCATGGATCTGCATACATTCTCTAAGTTGATATAGGTAATCCTAGCTGACGATAGCCTCAGCTTCATATCATAAATATCAGTACTCCTCTCTGATGCTGACTGATCAGATGTACAAAAATAAGTCTATTATTGTCCGCACGAGAATGGCATTTCAGGAGTACAGGTCAAGCTGACCTTTATAGCATCCCTAAGTCTAACCCTCGACATAGGTGCAATCGCTGGCATAGCGAAGATCCTAGAACATAGAAATTGTTCTCTGGGCCTAGAGCGACCCGGGTAATTTCCTATCTTTCGTACCTTTTTGCTCCGCAGTGAATATATGTAGTTAGGTGTTGTTTCGTAGCGCTTAGGGTTAGGATTAGGGTTAGAATTAGGGTTAGCATTATGGTTAACACTAACCCTAACACAAACCCTAATCCTAACCCTAATCCTAACACTAATCCTAACCCTAATTCTAACCCTAATCATAACCCTAAGCGCTACGAAACAGCACTTGACTATACATATTCACTGCGGAGCAAAAAGGTACGAAAGATAGGAAATTACCGCGACCCGTATATATATATATATATATATATATATATATAGATCTCAGGTATGAAGATACCTGGGGTGTAATTCCTAGTATAAGAACCTCTTCTTTCTGTAAGACACAAGCGAGCAGAGAACGACAAAATGTCAAACATCTAGGTAGATCACAGAGTTCAATAAAGGAGGGTATTACCTTGCTTCAGAATCAACACCACAAAACATACGCCTCCAGGCGTTTTCGAATCATATAGGGAAAGCCTCGTTAGCTAAACTAACTCACTAGAGGACTACA
This sequence comes from Oreohelix idahoensis, assembly GCA_024509875.1. Taxonomy (NCBI): domain Eukaryota; kingdom Metazoa; phylum Mollusca; class Gastropoda; order Stylommatophora; family Oreohelicidae; genus Oreohelix; species Oreohelix idahoensis. The sequence goes on along the minus strand of JAMPIV010007212.1, from coordinate 379,071 downwards.
AATTCCCTATCAACACCACAGACGTCTTCTCTCTGCTCAACACATCTTGTCGACTTCCTGGGCGGAAGACTATTCTAACTCTTTTAAAGTCCAGACATGCGCAGATCGCATATGCCTGAGTAACACTCAAAACGAGACGATGAAGGAAACATTCCAACAAAGCTATGTTCAGAAATCACGCCTTATATGGACAGCAAATAGAATCTCAACACTGGTTTCAATCATTCCAAGAAACAGATGACCGATACTACCATATAAGGATAATGACTACACATCGTTCTAAAAAAATGGACTAGCCAGTCAACCAACAAGAGAAGGTAACTACCATTAAGAATGTAATCACAGTCAAACAAGGATTATCTACCTTTGATCAAAAAATTTAAAGTGTACAATTCATACAGATTAATTACACAGTCTTAGAAAAAATTCTGTGCATAACAGATTACCGCACCCCCCGGGAAAAAAAATGAAACTTTTTTTTTTAATCCACGAGCCAGAAACACCAGGCTCGTAACGCACGTATGATGCGCGGATATAATGCCTAATATGAGGCTAGCTCGACGCATGGAGCGATAGCTGAGATTATATCTCTGATTCTTAGAGAAAATATTTCCCTAAGTGTACACGTATATTCGAGGGAGGTGCCACCAACATACGCCACAGTGATGGCAACATCATAATGTAAGCAAAATTATACTCACATAAATACAAATATGTTATCATAGTATGAAGTGTAATGAACTACACATTTTAAACCACAAATACATTCATGATAAAATGCATTACTAATCAATACTAATAAATCAGCTGTTCCTCGTAGACATGGATATAATCGTTCCAAAGTAGGTAAGAACTTGACATACTTCATGGTTGACATAATGTCCATACTCTGGCAGACGTCAATGATGTGCTGCGAAAATATCAATAACACAAATCTTTATGGTATATGCTAAATTTCTTAACACATCAATCAAAATACAATATATAAATTGTGGCCATGTGAACTTTTGGCCCATATATTGCTAACTAAGCCTTCTTCCGTTATACCAAAATCAGTAACAGAACAAGGCAATTATACAGTACAATGCTATAAATTCCCAAAATCAGCACATATGTGCTAATATATCCTTATAGTAGAGAACTGTTATAGATCTCGACGTTTAACAGGAAATATATATGACAGAAGAATTAAGTGGAATCATGTGGACATCTAGACAGAATGTCTGCCTCACATTATCCGAACCACGGATAGCTCGCACCGTGTAATGAAAGGGTTGAAGAGCTATGGCATATCGAGTGGACCTCGAGCTCTTCAAGTTTTTGCTCTGAATAGCAGTAAGAGCTTTCTGGTCGGTTTCCACAATGAAATGTGCGCCTAGAAGGAATCTTTGTAACTTGAGAATTGACCAAACCATAGCCAATAATTCACGGTCTAAAACCGAATAATTCCTTTCTGCAGCATTTAATTTCCTAGAAATATACATCATCGGATGCAGAGTATCCGAATACTCCTGCATTAGTGCTGCCCCAATCCCAGTGGATGAGGCGTCACTTCGAAGAACAATAGTCTTTTCAATAGTAAGTAACCTAAGGATAGGTGGAGATGAAAATAAAGTTTTAATCTGGTCCAATGAGGATTGGCATTCTTGAGACCAGCGGATCAGATTAGGCGATCCTTTCTTCAATAAAGTAGAAAGAGGTGCCATAATGGAGGACAGATTCAGAATGAATCGTCCGTAAAATTGTATCAAACCTAAGAGACTGTGCACTTGTTTTTTCGTCTTAGGGACAGAAATGTTTAATATTTTTGAAACATTGTGGTCCTCTGTCTTTAAAAGACCATGACCAACATGATGACCCAGGAAAGAAATCTCGCTAAATCCTATAAATGCTTTAGAGGGTTTTGCAGTTAAATTATACTCGCGAAGAGTAGACAGCAATTCGTATAAACCCAGATAGTGATCTTCCCAGGAATCACTGAACAGACAGATATCGTCTAAGTATGCTATGACATCTGTACGATATGAGAGAATTCGACGCATCATGCGTACGAATGTAGCAGGGGCGTTCATAAGGCCGAAAGGCATGAAATTCCATTGAAATAAACCCCTAGGTGTAGAAAAAGCAGTAAAAGGTTTGGCTCGTTCAGTTAAAGGAACTTGCCAATAACCTTTTGACAAGTCAAGTTTGGTAAAGAATCTAGAATTAGAAAGTTTGTTTAGCAGCTCTTCTAGCGAAGGCATAGGTTCAGCATCAAACTTCGTAACTTGGTTCAATTTGCGATAATCAACGCAAAGGCGAATGTTATTGTCTTTCTTTCGAACAATAACCATGGACGAAGAGTATGCTGAAGTGGATGGTTCGATTATCTCCAATCGTATCATCGCATCCAATTCTTTCTCGACTTGTGCCTGAAAATGGATAGGTATAGGATAGGGTCTGACTCTGATAGGATTATGGTCAATAAGTACTATGTCATGTTCAATGACATGTGTGTGTCCCGGAATGTCGGTAAGGACATCCTGAAATGTTTGTAACATCGAAGAGACTTGTCGATGTTCATCAGCGGAAAGATTAGGAGAAACGGTAACGTTTTTCCAAGATTCCGTAGAATGAAGTGGGATCACAGGAAGAGGGAGATTGACATCAGAAAAAGTAGTTTCCTCATCCTGTATAACTGACAGGGATGAGTAATGACCATGAGGTACTGGAGAATTGTCCGTCGCCTGGAAAATAGGCTGCAAATAGTCAGGTCGTTCATGAAATTCCGAGAGCATATTTATGTGGAACGTTTTATGCTTTCCATCAATATCGACAACATAGTCGACGTCGGAAATTTTAGAGACTATTGCATACGCACCTTTCCATGCAATAAGAAGTCTGTTCTCCCTTGAAGGAAGTAGGACGAATGCTTTGTCACCTGGACAAAGTTGTCGTAGACATCTGTTCTTATTGGCAAATAGCCTTGCCTTTTCTTTAGCAAATTTGGATGAGGAAGTTGCTAATTTGCATGCCTCGATGATCTTTTGCCTAAGAGCAATGACATACTCATAAGACGATTGAGTGTCATCGCTAATATTATCGGCAGTGATAAGATCGTGAAGTAAAGACATAGGGCCGCGCGGTCGCGCGCCAAAGACAAGTTCAAAAGGAGAAAACCCTGTGTGTTCATTGGGGACCTCTCTATAAGCAAAGAGAGCCGCGGGTAAGACCCTGTCCAAATCCTGAGGATGATCCTCAGTTATTTTCCCAAGTAAAGTCTTGAGTGTTCTATTCAAACGCTCAACTAACCCATTAGACATTGGGTGATAGATACTGCTGAGAGACCTTTTAATATGTAAGATAAACATTACCTGTGACATAGTGTCTGATATAAGTTGAGTGCCATGGTCTGATAATATTTCTCTGGGGAAACCCAAGCGAGAAAATATCAGCCAAAGAGCGTCTGCGATATCGGCAGTGGAGATGCTCTTAAGAGGTATAGCCTCTGGCCAACGTGTGCACATATCGACACATGTAAGGATAAATTGATGTCCTCTGGACGACTTGATCCTAAAAGGACCGATAATATCTATTGCCATTTTCTGAAACGGCCGAATAGGAATGTCAGCAGCCTGGATAGGCGCAGCATGTCGTGGTCCTTTAGATTTGACCTCCTGACACACTTTGCAAGATTGACAGTAAATACGTATGTCCTTGCTCACAAATGGCCAAAAGAAAGCAGCAAGAACCCTCGACTTTGTACGGGAAAACCCAATACGTCCAGCACATTGTGAGTCATGAGCATGTTGCAATATTTGCAATCTCATACTCTTAGGCACAAGAATTTGAGAATGTGTAGACGTAGTCGAGTCTTGTACCATACGCACAAGTACGCCGTTCTTCATAGAAATCCGAGACTTTCTATTTGTATTTTGATTCGGATCACCTTTTTTTGCTAGAATGAAGAATTTTTGTAAAGGGATCTTCTTCTTGCAATTTTATAAAAGAGTCACGTGAAATAATCAAGTGACTATTTTGGCTATTCACTTCATTATTATCAGTTAATGAAGTTTGAGGTGTTTCTAGAGCTTGTGCTCTTGTTACCACTGCATTGGTAGCTTGTATATTTTGTTCCTCCCAAACAGCAATCTGCTGTTGGGTACATTCCCTAACTCCGTGAATGCGACCGATAATAAGGTCCGCAGTAGGATTTGGAAGAAGACACGCATAAACATCTCCCATAAAGAAGGGAGTAGAAATATGTATTATGGCAGTAGGATATTTTTCCAAAGTGCCACCAAATGTGACACATTTGATCACCTTTCCTGTAGCACAGGATGGATCTACAAGAGATTGCCTAACACCAATAGTAGTACATCCAGAATCAAAAAGGACTGAGACTGGATTACTATTTACAAGACCCTTATGTAGGATAAGAGAACCTCTCCCGTCATGCGCAACTGCAGCAGGAAGAGCGGGAAGAGGATGACCACAGCTTAAAGTAGTTACGGTAGTCGGTTCGAACAAAGTACTGCATTGGGGACATTTAGTTGCCCTACTAAAGTCAAAGGCAGAACATGTGATAGCACTAGAGTTTTTATCATCATCACCTTGTTTACATGCTCCCTGAGACTCTTGCTGTACAGAGTTTGCCTGTTGATATCTCTTTCTTTTATGTTGCGATCTACCGCGACCATTATTGCCTCTGCAATTATCATTAAACTCTCTACTGTAATTGTTATCCTGGTTTGAATTCCAGTTTCCATAACTGTCATTACCATTTCTATACTGTTGAGAACCTCTATTATATTGGTTTTGAGGTCTCCGCGAAAAATAGTTTCCTCTATACTGACTACCTTTGCGAAAATGTCTAAAATTATTGGGAGTAGTATACCGTGGAGTATCAGCTTGTCTCCAGTTCTGCGAAGAAGAATCACCCTGAAATTGATTGCTATGATTCTGAGCATAATTACGGTTACTCTTCTTATTAAAATTTTGTTGGCTACCCTGAAATTTACGCATGAAATTTGGGCCATAAGGTGCTGCCGCAGCAACTGGCAGACCTTCTTTTACTTTAGAGTTGCTAATGGTTACGTGAGGATGCGCAGTGACATACTGGCAACAGTATTCTTCCATTTCTTTTATGTTTTTAGGCTTACGCTCATGAAGAAAAGCAAGAAAAGATTCATTGACAGAAGACATAACCTTGTCTCTAAGTAGTAAGTCCATAAGTGCTTCATATGTATGTTCTGTCTTAGACAGCTCAACCCAACGTGAAAAAGTAAGACGTATCTTTGAAATGAATTCAGAGAATTCTACTCCAGTATCTGGCAACATATTTTTAAACTGAAGACGATAGCCGTCTTCGTTAAGTTGGTATTTCTTTAACAAGACCGCCCTGACAACCTCATAATTGTTCTTGTCAGGCTCATCTACCATGCTTAACATACTCAAAGCATCACCTCTAAGTATATTGGACAACTTATAAACATACAGTGATTTATCTATGTTATGTGTTTTACATGAACGTTCAAATCTATCCAGATAAAACGTTATATCGTCACTGGAAGCATTGAATGCTGGTAGCTTAATCTTAAAAGTACTAGCATTAAACTTATCTGACACCTTATTTGCATCATTAGCATTACCCATGTTCATCAATTTCAACTTTTCTAACTCCAAAGCTAAGAGTTTTTCTTCATGCTCCATTTTTGCTTTTCTCTCATCAGCCTCTCTTTGTAACCTTCTTTCCTCAGCTTCGGCTTGTAACTTTTTATCCTGAGTTTCAGCTTCTCTTTGTAACTTTCTCTCTTCAGCCTCGGCTTGTATATATAATGTTTTATCCTGAGCTTCAGCTTCTCTTTTCTGTTTTTCCATTTCCATCTGGAATTTTCTTTCATCTGCCTGCATCTGCAGTCTCAGATTCTCAGCATCTATCTTCCTTTGCTCAGCTTCTCTGTCTAATCTTTTATTTTCCTCTTTCTGTCTTTTCTCCTCAGACTTCAGTGCTTTAGTCCATTGAGTATTTGTATACTCTTTTAATATATCACCAGTCTTACCAAGGGTTTTCCCTTGCTCAATAAAGTACTCAAGTGTAGACATGATGTCTAATATTATGAGTCCAAAACCTGAAATAATTAATTATCTTATTTCAACCTTAATAGTAACAAGACTTAAATAAAGTACTTGTATAATCACAATGTTTACCCCAATCTCTGTGGGAAACAAGTCTTTGATAAAGAACTTGTATTATCAAATGTATAATAATACCACCAGTCACTTCTTAATCATAAGGGCACTACACATCTAATAGTGCATAACCACATATCCATCAGTTATTTATCATAACTGCACTACACAGTTAATAGTGCATAAGCAAAAACCACCAGTTAGTTATGATAAGTGCACTACACAGCTAATAGTGCATAAGCAAATATTTAACAATAGTGAATGCTAACTAAGAACTATGTAAACAATAACAAAGATCCAAGACAATGTAAACAATAACAAAGATCAGAGACAATGTAAACATTCGCAAAAGTCAACTAAATAAATAGCGAAAACTAAAAGAAAATATCACAAAGAATGTGATGACAAATGCGAAAAATGTAAACAAACAAATGACGTCACAGTGTATAAACAAAAATGGTGTAAAGAACTGAAAAATAGAAAAGAGGAGACCTACAAATACAAACAAATGAAACCAGAACTAAAGAACAGAAAGAAAAAAAAATTACCAAAAAAAAAACGACGAAAATAAAGCACAACTCGTCACAACTAAACGTAAATAGCAATAAATATTGCTAACAATTTCCAATTAAGGAAATTGCTCTGTTCCTAACGACACGCTCTCAATAGATACCTCTATTACGTGGTATTATCTATGAGAGTCACCTACCCAACCGACCCGCTGAAATATAAACATATAAATATACAAATAACATATAACATGTAACAGCAAGAATGTGAAGAGATACAGAAGGCTCAGTTAGAGTATAAGGGCACAGTTCACAAACAAAACAGGCCACTTAACTTATATATGTCCAAACGTCAGCACGGTGCAGAACAGGTGATGATCAGCATTCTAAGGATGGTGATCCAACGTTGATCGTCATCTGAACTTGCCTCCATAAACAGTAATGACGAAGGAAAAACGAGCTTCTGATCCAGGATTGAAAGTTTCGGAACTTGACCTTCTTACGTACAATGATCGGCACTTGACCTTCTAAATGCAGTAAAATTGAATCAATCGGCACTTGACCTTCTGAATTCAGCAAAATTGATTCGGCACTTGACCTTCTGAATGCAGCAAAATTGATTCGGCACTTGACCTTCTGAATGTAGCAACGCCGGGTACTTTCAAAATATAGCGAACTTGCTATACGTCATTGTAGATGTAGATGTAGATTCTTGAAGGAATATGGTTCACGAACTTGAATGTTGTATGGGTTTGTTGACCCCCTTGAGTGCTGGTACCAGATGAACCAGTTATTGGCCACCATAAAATGATAAGACCAAAACTGGCCACCATAAAATGATAAGGGTGGTTTTAGGCTGACCACTGGCCACTATGAACATTTACAGGTGTAAGTCCAAGTCGTTGATAAACTGTAGCCAAGTAAGTACCACCCCTATCGACACCAGGAATAATATAGGCTGTGGTGATGGTGTCTTGTCTGGTTTGTTGTTGGTGTGGGTGTAGGTGTGACGTAGTTTCACAGTTCCACAATACAGAAGTTATGACATGTATAAGTCATAGAAATGTTAACTGCTAGCGACGTTTCATAATTTATTTCGGACGCCACAATGACAGATAATGATACATCCATTTCACAAAAAGAATCGTGGACATGAAAGTTCATAGTATTCAGCATTATTAAAGTTTCTTCGTGGATCTGCATACATTCTCTAAGTTGATATAGGTAATCCTAGCTGACGATAGCCTCAGCTTCATATCATAAATATTCATAAATATCAGTACTCCTCTCTGATGCTGACTGATCAGATGTACAAAAATAAGTCTATTATTGTCCGCACGAGAATGGCATTTCAGGAGTACAGGTCAAGCTGACCTTTATAGCATCCCTAAGTCTAACCCTCGACATAGGTGCAATCGCTGGCATAGCGAAGATCCTAGAACATAGAAATTGTTCTCTGGGCCTAGAGCGACCCGTATATATATATATATATATATATATATATACATATATATATATATATATATATATATATATATATATATATATTTATTTATTTATTTATATATATATACATATATATATATATATATATATATATATATATATATATATATATATATATATATATATATATATATATATATATATATATATATATATATATATATATATATATATATATATATATATATATATATATATATATATATATATATATATATATATATATATCTCAGGTATGAAGATACCTGGAGTGTAATTCCTAGTATAAGAACCTCTCCTTTCTGTAAGACACAAGCGAACAGAGAACGACAAAATGTCAAACATCTAGGTAGATCACAGAGTTCAATAAAGGAGGGTATTACCTTGCTTCAGAATCAACACCACAAAACATACGCCTCCAGGCGTTTTCGAATCATATAGGGAAAGCCTCGTTAGCTAAACTAACTCACTAGAGGACTACAAATTCCCTATCAACATCACAGACGTCATCTCTCTGCTCAACACATCTTGTCGACTTCCTGGGCGGAAGACTATTCTAACTCTCTTAAAGTCCAGACATGCGCAGAACGCATACGCCTGAGTAACACTCAAAACGAGACGATGAAGGAAACATTCCAAAAAAGCTATGTTCAGAAATCACGCCTTATATGGACAGCAAATAGAATCTCAACACTGGTTTCAATCATTCCAAGAAACAGATGACCGATACTACCATATAAGGATAATGACTACACATCGTTCTAAAAAAATGGACTAGCCAGTCAACCAACAAGAGAAGGTAACTACCATTAAGAATGTAATCACAGTCAAACAAGGATTATCTACCTTTGATCAAAAAATTTAAAGTGTACAATTCATACAGATTAATTACACACAGTCTTAGAAAAAATTCTGTGCGTAACAACCCTCTCACGTACCAGTCTTCAACATTTGTATTTTAAATAGTGACAATGTTTGACAGGGACATCGACAATTGACATTTTTTTATCAGATATCTTGCTCCATACAGATACATATATATAAGATCACTTTTAGATGGTAAGCCAGCTTTAAGTTAGGTTTGTTAAATATTATTATGTTTTTAAATTGCACTTGTGGCTATTCTGTTTGTGTCTTTACTGCTGACTGTGCTGAACAGTGAACATATCATGTGGCTATTAAGAGACAATATAATTTAGATAGTCTTATACTGGAAAAACGGGACACGTCTCGTGGAAAGAGAAGAAAACTAACAAAGAGGTCGTAGAAAAGCTAGGAATGAAAAGAGAATTATTGAAGGAGATCACAATTAGATAGCTAAAATATTTTGGCCATGTAAAAAGACATAAAACCTTACTGAAAACCATAAAAGAAGGCATAGCTGAAGACAAACGTGCAAGAGGAAGACAGCGCTTTAAGTGGGAAAATAACATCAAGAGATGGACAGGAAAAGGTCTATCAGAGTGCACCATCAAGACAAGAGACAGAAGACGTTGGAGATCCATTGCAGTTGACCTTCGATGTGAAGATCGCACCTGATGATGATGATAATAATGGAAAAAATAAAGGCACCCACCTTTCCTTCTATTTAGCTACAGAAACAATTTACATCGCCCAGGCATTATTTATTCTCGTTTCCCACAAATGCTTATAGCAGTGTTTCCTAACCTTTTATTATGACAGAACTCATTATATAAGTTTTCATAACTCGATGACCTTACCTGTGAATATGCTATTTTATGGATACAATTTTATACATGTATTGAAAACATAAATAGACAGGCTCGATAACAGCAATGATTACAAAAACATGAGAAGTTTACAAATTTTCAACAACATAAAAAAACACCACCTGACGGTTGTCACGGGTTGCCTCCCCTATGCAGTAGTGGTCCAACAGTGGCCAAAACTGAAGAGTAACTAATGTGGGTCTTCAAAGGTGTCTACCTTAGCACAAGATTACTCCTGGCAGAGTTGTAGATAGAGGGATAATGATGCTTCTACCTCAAGGGAGTCTCCACAAGATATTCAGAAAGCGAGAACAATGCTGCATGAGGCTGAGCAAATGTTAACTCTAGTATCTGCCGTCAACTTTTGTGAAGGATAGGGTTTTCTTATAATTCGTTAGGTCGTTCAAGCCCCCAGCTAATTCAGCAAAATTCATCTTATTATTATATAGCTCTATTTAAGTGTATTTAAGAAATTGTCTAAGACATACGGTTGTAGTACATTCAAAATGATTAAATCAACTTTAGATTTATCTTTATACAAATAACAAATTTAATAATAAATTATGTTTTAACAGTTATAAAAACGAATAAATCCTTAAAGAAAAGTTATCATCACTGGGTGATGTTATGGCGTTAAAACTTGGATAGTTCACTTGGCAGCTTTTATGTTTCTAATTAGCTGCCAGTGAGGTTGTCTGTTCTGCTCCAGCTGATGTTTGGTTCTTTGCAGATGGGTGCCTGATTCACACTCGTACCTAGTCAAGTTTGAAAGTTGTAGCACGTTCTAAGAAGTATTAGGGAGTAACTACCAAGCTAGTCCTGCATCTCTAAGACCCGTCTGATGATGTTGTCTAGCGTCGACTTCAGGCCACTTATACCCTCACTTGTTCCAGAGATAGCAACCTCAGTTGGAACCACCAACTAGTGTCACAAAAGAAAAGAATAAATACCCTCTTGAAAATTCCGTTTTCCTGACACACACTCATGTGCCCACCTCTTTTCATTCTACCATCCCATCTATCTCAGAACTTTACCCTCGATGAGAATTAATTTTAATCCCATTGAGCGAGAACTTTCTTTACATTTAAATTGAATAGATTTATGTTCACCTTTACATTGGCTGAAAAGGTTGAAAGCTTTCATTACTTTTAGAGTGAATATGTTTACATTTACATATATACTGGTTGAAAATGTTAATAATATAATAAGTTTGTACACCATTTATTTCATCATTCACGTCCTGCTCCATATGGAACTTGGGACTACCTCTGCTTTTAGTTCTCTATAAGAAACTCGCATAAAGCAGTCACCAGCCTTTGCAGTGGTGGTTCATGAAATCAGCATTCTAAATGCTGAGGTTGCCAGCGTCAAATGACTTGGACATCCACTTAGCAATTTTCAAATATGAATATTCACATATCAATATATACATATGTTAATAATGCAAAATATGGAATTATAAATGTACCTTACCCCAAAATGACTTTGGGATCACATACTGACTTCTGGCTCAGAGACAGAGTAAGGCAACTTGTCGAAGATGCCTCTTACACGTGTTCTGGGTTTGTTACTTTATAATACGCTCCCACTTTGACTACGTGTTTCAGATTCCGGTTTTCCTTGCTAATAATAATATAGATTTCCTGGGCTTTTAAGTCCTCAAGAGGCTCCAACAGGTCCGGTCAGATAATGAATTCTGATACTATTCTTTACTCTAGCTGGTCTAGTTGTCCCTTGACGAGTTGAATTTCACAGTGCTTTCAACCGACTAAAGTGTCAGGTTATATTTCACCTTTCGTCCCACGCACGTTGTTGTTTACTATTAGACCAGGCTCCAATAAGAAATGTTGTTATGTTTACATCACGAATGCCTGCCAATAATTAAAATCATGCGTGGTTTGATGGCGTCTATTAAAAAAAAAATGTCCTCATAGGAAAATTCTGCTTAAGGAGTTGTTATATTCGTCGATTCGCGGTAATAATTGCACTACAACTCTCTTCATTATCACAAGGAATATCCTTGTAACACTTCTGTCCGGAAGTTATTACAACATTCCGTCTTTCAGGTGCATGTCTGTAATATGTCCGCAGACAGGTAATTTATCTCCCCATCCTTGTGCAAACACCGACCCTCGTTTAAGCATCTGGGCTGTGACTCTTCTCGACAGTAATTAGTGAATCACAATAGTCATGTCAGCGCTAAATAAACTGGCTGGGCGTACGTCGTGTTCATCCGACGCGGCCAAGGTTTGGTACACGAGAATTTTACCAACATGACTGTCGGTCAATATTGCATCACCTGTCTACTCTCTCAGCAGGGATGGTCAGGTAAACACACAAGACGAATTATTACGGAGAAGAAGTGCACACAATGACTCTAAAATAACAATACTGCTGGCGAGGAAAAGAGAGCGAACCCAATTATGTGTAATATATTGTTATTGTTATACATAATTGACATCAATGCACTCCGGGCAAACCCATAGGTGCTTAGTCTCCATCAGTATATGTCGAAGAGTGTGAATGCTAACTGTTCCTGTAGCTCGCTGATTGTAAACAAGATCGATGCATCCTCTCATACGTCCATCTCTACTAGTCTTACGTTTGATGCCAAATTCCAAAAGTCTTAACCTTGATGATTCATCTATTGCAGTGTCATTCTCTAACAGGCGATCATTAATTGCTCTCAGTATATCTCCCTTATCCATATCTAGTGTCCCCACTATGGGTGCTCTTGATGCTAGTCTGTCAGCTCTTTCATTACCACATACCCCAGCATGACCAGGACAGTATACCCACACCAGCTCTTGTAGAATGGAAGCTTCTATGAATGTTTTCCATTCATGCTTGTCGTAGATTTTTGATAGGGGAATTAAGACTTGGGTTGGTCCCTTCTGAATAAATTAGAATGAGTGATAGCCACAGTGAGAGATGATAGTAGAAATAGATTTCCACGAGTGAGATGGTAGAAATTTATAGAGGCTGTCCCGAAAAGCGAGAATCTTCTCTCTCTCTCCGCCTATCTTCTACAACAGATCCAGAGGAGTCAGACAGTCTATAAACTATATATATATTAATATATATATATATATATATATATATATATATATATATATATATATATTTAACAATGATAGATTGTTTGGTCTGTTTTTGTTCCACAAAGACGCCACTAGGCGTGGTGGAAACAGCGATAGATCGATCAATTTGTTGTTGCCCTAAGACGCCACTAGGCGTACTGGCCACATACTGCTTTGCCGATTGATGGCTAAGGATGGAAGAAGAAGAGAATATATATATATATATATATATATATATATATATATATATATATATATATATATATATATATATATTACCACTCACGTGCACACTCACACACAATTGACGACATGTAGACACACCCACATGGGAAAACTATAACAATGATTATATAGATATTTGGGAACGAGCTGACCCGACACACTGATTAAGTTCAAGGGAATTTTTAATTATCAGAAAATTCCATCACAACACATAAAATTACATCAAAGCATATACAAATAGTCAAAAAAGTCAATAAAAATGCTACAAGAATGATAGACCCACAATATGATCTTATCCCTCAAGGTATGCCCACAGTCCTGTTAGAAGAAAGTGATAGCCCCAAGGAATCAAGAATACATTAGCGGTAATATAATGATTTTCCCCTTTTCAAGGTATGAACAGACTTTGATATTAGTATGATCTATCCAAAGGAAAGGTATCTTGCTGCAACAAAAAACTTGCATAAAGAAATTACAAAGTGGGTGAAATTTGGTATACCATAAAAGAGTCACTCGTTCCTGCTTTCTCTCGGTTCATTCATCAGGGCCCTGTCGTGCATTTCTCACTTTCTTACCCTATAACTTGCTGTTGTTCGCCGTCTGGCGCACGCTATGACACAATCTGTTTTATCGTTTGATGAAGCGGATACCCAGCTCTGCAGATCTTGGTTTCATCCAATTTGTCCGGGGAGCGTCCTCTTCAGGCGATAACTTTTTTCAGATTTTAAGTTAGTGTCACTTCATCAGTTCAGGTAAGAATTAGTTTTCAAGCGGGCTCACAGGATCAGAATCACGAGGTTTCCACTACTTAGGAACAATGTCAGGTTTGTAACTTCGATCAAAAGGTAAAATTCTTGGTCACACCAAAGGTGACATAATTTGCGGAACGTTACTGTTTGTAATAGTTTACTTGCCACAAGGGCTGAACTGTACTTAAGTTTTCTCAGGAAGAATAAAATCTGGCACAATAGGCCCGTTATGTCATTTAACCTTTAAAGTTCTTGTAAAGATTTTACACCAAGTCTTTTAAGGAAAATGTTTTAGTTCTTCTCAGATATTACTCATCAGTACTTATCGCTGGCAAAGTTTGGGTTAACCCCAGTTTTCTTCACTAAATAGAGGAAAAAACACATAAAATAATTCTACATACTATGTACTCATTATAATTTACATTTTAAACTGCAAGCGTACAGCTTGACTTATCATTTAAAACTTCCCGTCAAATAAGTTATATACATAAAATCAATCGTCATGAATTAGGAATACATACGTATCCCGTCAATACTCAATGATGAACAGTTATAAGTTAGTTTTGAAATATTCTCGCCTGATTTTTTAGCAGTTAAATTTAATTCCTTATAGCTGCATGATTTTAAGCTAGAAATATAATTTATTCTACTTTCCACTGAAACACGTCACTAGAAAATAATACAGACTATATTTTAATTCCCTTCTGCACAAAAGAACTAGTGAAATATGGAATAAGCGATTTAACACTTTAAACACTTCACAAAATACTAGATATCTAATATATAATATTTACCTCCGCACAGAACTACAGATTAATACCTGTGGTGGATTTAGATGTTATGACTTGTTGTTGTTATGTATTTCTATTGTACTGAATGAGGTTAGCTGTGAAGGCCCCTGAATCTAACAATGATTATGGTGAGTTTTCAGAGTGCCTTTCTGCTACCACCTTATGATCTCATTCAGACTTATTCTTGACTAGTATGTCTGATAGCTACGTATAATGTCTAGTGTAATGTAAATTGTGTTGTACTAAAATGACAACAGATACAACTAAGAACTCTATGAAAAGTATTTAACAACACCCAGAGTTAAGTTTAAATGTGAATTAATTTTTTACAATTTATTGTTCCAGTATCACAATTTTGTGTATACTGGAATTGAAATTCAAAATGATCAATCAAAATATTTACATCAAAATGATTCAATTTATAACTGCATATATTATTGTTCACAAATTTAATTACAGGTGTCAATCTGGGACAATGTCACTGTACTATAGCTCCTATGAATGGGTACTGTTAGGAAGAACGTCTAAGTTCATCACAATCTGAATATTTATTAAACACTTGGGAAATGAGAGCAATTTTTGGGTTGATATATCAAATGCCTGCAGACACTGGCTTAACTTTGTGGCTTCTGATGTGCAGGATGAAGTATAGTCACACCACCAGCTTCCAACAACAAGTCAGGCTTCTGATCTTGAAATAACAAGGAGGCACACAGTTGATACTGCCTCACTTCTTTAGATGCAGAATTATACAGATCTCAGCTGACCTGGGCTCACTTCTAGTCGTGGATGAAACCCTGGAACAATATAAATGCGGCCTACATCACCCTCTGATATACTCTCTCTTTCCCTAACTAAACATTTTAATTCATTCAGATTCAGCATGGTAACTACACAATTAGTTAACGTTCTTAATTGGTTTGTTACCCCTTTCATGGTCAAATAAACTTCAAACTACAGTTTGACACTTTCCTTGACAAAGGAAACATTTTAAGTTAACAATATCAAGTCATGTACAAAGACGGTGACTTGCTGAAGAAGACGACCAGTGGTTTGCCTGGTCTTATGTCACAATACTGTTCAACAATTTCCCCATTACTATTTAATTTTATTTTCTCCCAAAGTGTCAGAAAACCTGTCGGGCTTTTCTACAACCTGTTACTATATTTCTTAACAACTCTGTGAAACAACACAAAGTTTGATGTTGGCTTCACTCTAGATAATCTTTCCCCCACATAATTTTCATACAAATTCAATAATATATACATAATGATAATAATAATGATAATATAAAGGTTTTCTTTCTTACCGCATCAGAGAAATATTAAACACTAATAGTTTGAATTGAGATAATATGGTCAACTCCAGGTCTCTTGCTGGTGCAGAACAGCTAAGCCAAGACAGTACTTTTATCTTGCTTTTAAATAACTTTAGTGTCAAAAATCTCTATCACAAGTGGCCCCGAATACTACTATCCATTAGTTTTATTCTTCCCTTAGTATATTAGGCTACAGCCAATCAGGTACCGTTTGGCTTTGAGCGTCTTTATATTCAAACTCGAACTAAATTTTCAAATCTAGGACTAACTTCCCCCTTATCCCCACCACAGGGCAAACTGAGAAAGGTTCAAGTCTGTTCGTCCATCTGTCTTCGTCAATATCTCGGTTAATTCCTAACAGTTTATAATTCTGACCAATAATTAGTGATCCTGTTGTTATCTGTCACACAGTGATTAAATTTTTATTCTTGTATTCATTATATTCAATATTATCGTTTTTATTCTTCATTTCCTCAACTAACATATTTTTCTATCTTGCCCATACAAATTTGTAAACACTAACTCGTAGTACCACTAACTATGCTCCTTCCTTTCCCCGTTCCATACTGTATTTTGTTTCAAAATATTCCACGTTAATCGTAATTTTTTTCTTTTCTTTAAACTGCCGCTCTCATTCATTACGAGACAACGCTTGTAGTAATACGTCACAAAAGCAACAAAGTGCTGTCTGTACGCTACATTAGCCCTACTTTTACGCTAGAGATACGTGTGAGTACGGGTTTTTGGGCTGTCTCGCATCCGATCATTGTGGTAATATACATTCGCATCTGCGTTACAGAAAAAGGGGTTTTTCTATCGTATTTTTGAAACAAGCTACGTAAAGCTGCAGGAATACAAAGATCCCAATCTTCAGGTTTCACTTGTGCCAGTTTACTTAGCATCATGTTGAGGTTTCCATTAACACGTTCCACGAGCCCATTTCTCGCCGGAGTATATGGCTTAGTGTAGATGTGTTGGGTCCTCAAGATCTTAACGATCTCATCCATCAACAGGTTTCGGTATAGAGATCCGTTATCCGTCAGCACTTGCTGAGGGAATCCCAACCGAGTGAAAATCTCCACGAGGGCTTCTGCGACATGCTTGGCATCTGCGCAGGTTAGCGGGATAGCTTCTGCCCACATAGTGCATGTGTCGACTAAGGTCACGATAAAGCTGTTCCTTCTTTTAGTCCTTTCGAAAGGCCCTAAAACGTCGATCACAACCCGTTCGAATGGTGTTCCCATTATTGGCATTTCACCCAAAGAGACTGGGAGTGTCCGTTGCTTGGGTGGTACACGTTGGCACTGGGCACAGGATTTGACATACCTGATAATATCAGTATTTACTCCTGGCCACCAATAATGAGTGGTTATCCGTTGGTTTTTGGCGTTCTGTCCCATATGTCCGCTAAAGGGAAGAGAGTGCCCCATTTCTAGGATTTGGCTTCTGTACTGTTTCGGTACTAGGAGCTGATTGTAACCTTGGTCAGGCTTGCCCGTTCTGTGATAAAGTACGCCATCCTTAGAAAAAATGTCCCCGTGCTGTCTGGGTTCCTTAGTCATGGGCAGTTTCCTAAAGCAGGGTGCCAAAGTAGGGTCCTTTTGTTGCGCTTCTTTAAGTTCCATGGGTAACAAATTAGGCGCAGGCTCCCGTTCCTTCTTGGTTTGCCCTCTTGTATTTACTGCTGCCACAATCGGCTCTTCCGGTTTCCCAATAAACACGTATCTACCGCAAAGTATGACTGGGTAGATGGGGTCATCCATAACAGCCGCTTTGATCACACCTCTGACAAAGTCAGAGTGTATCTCCACCAATGCGATGGGAAGCGCTGTAGGTGCCTCACTCTTAAGAACTCCACAAAGTTCGACGGTCTCTCCTGTCTCTTGACCGGGTTTAACCAGGTGTCTGGCAACAATGCAATCATAAGAAAGCCCCGTATCAAATAAACAAAAAGTTTGAGAACCGTTCAATATAACTGTACCTCGCGTAGAGGGTCTCTCTCCCTCTACAGGTTTGGAATCACTGTCAATAATTCCGCCTTGCGAGACTGTTAGCAAGCATCCTATGCGTTTCGGCTCGGTGTGCTCGCCCTGATCATTAGTCCCGTGGTCAGGGGTTCTCCCTTTGCCACCTTGTCCTTTCTGGCTGCGCTACCATGAAGTTGGGGTACTTGTTTTTTGTAGAACTTGGATTTTTTAAGAGGGGGGTTTTGAGGTCCAGTTTCTCTGTGGTTATTCTGATTAGAAGCATGAGAAGATTGGTCTAGATTATTCTTTCGAAAATGCTCTTCTGTCGGTTTCCGTTTTGTGGCCGGCAGTTCGGCCAGCGCATTTTGATAGCGCTCAGACTTTTCTAAGATGTCTTCAAGCTTTTCTGCGCCCTGCTCAGCTAGAAATCTCCGGGTATCAGCACACAACGTGTTCTTTATTTGTTCTGTTATAACAAATTCCTCAAGACCTTCATAGGTAGAGGGGAGCTGCGAGAGCTCTAGGCACTTTGTCAGATATCCCTTTAAACGAGACGAGAACTGCTGAAAAGTTTCAGAGCTCTCCTTCCCGCTGTTGCGAAACAGTTGCAAAAATTTGCGAGCATTCATTTCAAAGCGCTCCAATAACGCTTTCTTCAACACATCGTAATTGTCTTGTTGGCCACTTTCCAGTTTAGAATAAACATCATAAGCAGAACTTTTTAAAGCATGGGACAGCTTCGTATTCCAACGCGACTTCTCTAAGCCGTACAGAGTTGCAATTTTCTCAAATTTTTCTAGATACGTGTCAATCTTCTCATTAGGACAAGGGAAAGATTCTAGCGGAAACGACATAGCAATGAGATGAGTAGATTGTGTGCTAGGAGGATCATTTACAGAGGAATGAGCAGAAGACTCTCCATTGCTGGAGATAGAGGCAGCACCACGGCTTTGGAACTCTATAGTCTTAAGCGCCAACTCGTGCTGTCTCTGTTTCTCTCTTTCCTCTCTCTCCTCCCTCTCCTTCTCGTGCTGCATCCTGCGAATTTCCATTTCCTCATCCATCTTCTTCTGCTGTAGTAGACGGTCTTCCGCTTCTTTCCTCTTCGCTGCTTCTTCTTTCCTCCTTAGTTCTTCCTTTTCCTCCTTAGCTTCAGCTGCTTTCCTCTCCGCGTCATATCTGTCAAGTTCGTCCCTGACAAAAGCTTTCGCTTCCTCGCCTTCCAAACCTTCTTCTCTTGCCTCGTCCCTGAGGATTTGCCTAAGCTTCGCCCTCTCTGCCATAGTAAATAGGTGACTGAAACTTAGCCGAGAAAGGAATAAGAAAAAGATATACTGGTTCCTACCACTTACGAAAAAAATACCAAAAAAGATGATATACTTTACCCTGGGATACCTCCTATAAAATATAATATCTAACTATCGCTGCTATTAATCGGCAATAAAGCACCCAATGCAGACGACTGCGCCAAATAAATGGTAGTTAAGACTACTCACTGAAAAAAAGTTGCTACAGTGGAAACAAAATAATTATTGCAAAAATTTAAGGAGAAAAACAAACCCTTAATTTTTAATCCACTAAAAGTACACCCCTGAAGCCATTTAGGGTAAGGGAGGCAATTTACAGGACGTATTTGTCTGAACGCACTCCTTAGCTTAGCTCAAACACCTACTTCTTTAGAACCCTGTGAATGTTATACACTCACAAATTTTACCAGCGTTTAGTATTACAAAATCATTAATTAACATCTATTCCGACAAAATCAACCTGTAACTCAAATGCATATTACTCAAAATGCTGTGGAAAAACAATTATTAGTTGTGTGGTCAGCACGCCCATAAACAGATCGTTAGTCTAGGGGAAAAATTATTTTAAACGATATAAAACTCACAAAACAACACACTCTTACTCTATATCAGAATAAAGAAAATTACAGACGAGCTGATATTTGCCGTCTCGCCTTCCTATTCTAAATTCAAAATCCCGTTAGACGAGTCCACATTTGTCGTACTCGTCTTCCTATTCTAAGTTCAAAAATCCTTCGGACGAGACCACATTTGTCGTAGATTTTTGATAGGGGAATTAAGACTTGGGTTGGTCCCTTCTGAATAGATTAGAATGAGTGATAGCCACAGTGAGAGATGATAGTAGAAATAGATTTCCACGAGTGAGATGGTAGAAATTTATAGAGGCTGTCCCGGAAAGCGAGAATCTTCTCTCTCTCCGCCTATCTTCTACAACAGATCCAGAGGAGTCAGACAGTCTACAAACTATATATAAATTAATATATATATTACCACTCACGTGCACACTCACACAGAATTGACGACATGTAGACACACCCACATGGGAAAACTATAACAATGATTATATAGATATTTGGGAACGAGCTGACCCGACACACTGATTAAGTTCAAGGGAATTTTTAATTATCAGAAAATTCCACCACAACACATTAAATTACATCAAAGCATATACAAATAGTCAAAAAAGTCAATAAAAATGCTACAAGAACGATAGACCCACAGTATGATCTTATCCCTCAAGGTATGCCCACAGTCCTGTTAGAAGAAAGTGATAGCCCCAAGGAATCAAGGATACATTAGCGGTAATCTAATGATTTTCCCCTTTTAAAGGTATGAACAGACTTAGATATTAGTATGATCTATCCTAAGGAAAGGTATCTTGTTGCAACAAAAAACTTGCATAAAGAAATTACAAAGGGGGTGAAATTTGGTATACCATAAAAGAGTCACTCGTTCCTGCTTTCTCTCGGTTCATTCATCAGGGCCCTGTCGTGCATTTCTCACTTTCTTACCCTATAACTTGCTGTTGTTCGCCGTCTGGCGCACGCTATGACACAATCTGTTTTATCGTTTGATGAAGCGGATACCCAGCTCTGCAGATCTTGGTTTCATCCAATTTGTCCGGGGAGCGTCCTCTTCAGGCGATAACTTTTTTCAGATTTTAAGTTAGTGTCACTTCATCAGTTCAGGTAAGAATTAGTTTTCAAGCGGGCTCACAGGATCAGAATCACGAGGTTTCCACTACTTAGGAACAATGTCAGGTTTGTAACTTCGATCAAAAGGTAAAATTCTTGGTCACACCACAAGTTGACATAATTTGCGGAACGTTACTGTTTGTAATAGTTTACTTGCCACAAGGGCTGAACTGTACTTAAGTTTTCTCAGGAAGAATAAAATCTGGCACAATAGGCCAGTTATGTCATTTCACCTTTAAAGTTCTTGTAAAGATTTTACACAAAGTCTTTTAAGGGAAATGTTTTAGTTCTTCTCAGATATTACTCATCAGTACTTAACGCTGGCAAAGTTTGGGTTAACCCCAGTTTTCTTCACTAAATAGAGGAAAAAAACACATAAAATAATTATACATACTATGTACTCGTTATAACTTACATTTTAAACTGCAAGCGTACAGCTTGACTTATCATTTAAAACTTCCAGTGAAATAAGTTATATACATAAAACCAATCGTCATGAAGTAGGAATACATACGTATCCCGTCAATACTCAATGATGAACAGTTATAAGTTAGTTTTAAAATATTCTCGCCTGATTATTTAGCAGTTAAATTTAATTCCATATAGCTGCATGATTTTAAGCTAGAAATATAATTTATTCTGCTTTCCACTGAAACACGTCACTAGAAAATAATACAGACTATATTTTAATTCTCTCTGTACAAAAGAACTAGTGAAATATGGAATAAGCGATTTAACACTTTAAACACTTCACAACATACTAGATATCTAATATATAATATTTACCTCCGCACAGAACTGCAGATTAATACCACGAACTAGAATCATTCAATATAATAGTAGTCTAGAACTCGGCAAAATGTTGCCCAGAAACTAAAGACTTTTCAATACACAAGATATTCTTCTAGCCTGGCGATCTGTCTACTGCAGATTTAGGAGTACGAATGAAAATCTAGTTTCAAACTCTGGTTAATATCTTAAACCTGACAAAGGGTCCCACTATTTCCAAAAACCCGATCTCTCCCCTTTCCTAACACCTACGTACCTTAGACGCTGCACATAACATGCCAAACGCGTCTTAGACACCTCACGCTACGAAACTGTCTGAGAGTGCCGTGACAGAAGGAAAATACCAGACAAATGTCTCATTCTGCGCCGTGCAGGTGTCGGTTATCACACCTCACGCCGGAGAAACGTTCGTGTCAGGTGAAAATGCTAGACCAAAAGTCAGCTCCAATGTCTGAGTATGAAACATAATCACACATCTCGTCTGACTGCAGCGACTGACACGTTATATAATAACTTGCGTGTGCGTTTCTAAATGAGAAAAGAAACAGGCGAAAGTATGAATGGGAAAATAGTAAAGTTTATAGTCGCAAACGTACGAATGCGAAAAACACAGGAAAAGGATAAAAGAGCGATAATAAAGTGGAGGACACGGGTAGAAAAAGAAAGGAAATATAGATAATTTATTGATCATAATCTCTATGCGACAATGCAGCAATTAACCACTTTGAACTTTCCGAAGCATGGACACATGGGGTCTGACACAATGATGGCCTTTATTAATGAAGTTTCAGTTATCCACCTTAAGGCTGCAGTAACAGCCTCGACCTCCATTCTCATGCTGGAAGTTGTTATCTTGTAAGCACCGCTTTGTTTGGCGATGATTCTGCCCTTTGAAAGTATACTAACCACAACTCGTGAAGTCACTCTGTGACAAAAACACCTCTAAGTATCACTGTCAGTGGAAGAAGATCATGGCGTTGGATAGAAGACATATTGAAGACACCTAGAAGACTCATTGAAGACACCTGTTGATAACAGTACATGGCTATCCTTCTTTTGGAATGCCATGGTTAAAGAGGTAGAGCAAGTTCCTAGAAATCATTTCCAACGCAAAAATCAGAATTTGAAAATGAAACATCAAATCAATCCTATTGTACACTAGCAGCTTGATGGCAGCACTCAAATAAAAAGATAAAAGGATACAGGAATGTCGTAACAGAATGAAGTTTGACCAACTTCGTCTGGCTAAATATAGACTGAACGCCTACAGAGGCCTGGCAAGTGAGGCTTACATTTCACTCTCCAGTAAAGATCCTATATTGACAGCATTTGAGTTAGCCGCAGAACTCAGAAGATTATCTCGTGTAGAAAAGCACTTCAAGGTATGTACATAATGTAAACTATGTGTGAAGAATATTGTCTTTGGAATCGTTCATCCTTTCATACAGGTGAAATATTCGATGAAAAAAAGAAATAATCATGTTTGTTTCTCACACATCATTTCACAGAATAAATTATATTTAGGTATATATGTGTGCGGATGTGTGTGTTATGTTCCTTTTTGTTCTAATAATACATGACATATGTATATGTATATGACGGTTCCGTTTGCTGTAACAATAGTTTCTGTTTTGTTTTCCCATTATCTCTAATAGTTTTTATACAGATATGTAAGTTATGCAGTACATAGATGAATTATTTGATAGAATGTAGGATAACAATAAAACACACATGCATGCAAAACACCGATAAGCCGTTAATCACAAAGGACTTTAATGGACATGTAGGACAAAGACATAACCCATGTGAAGAATACTTTGACAACATAGGTCAAAAATAAAACGGAAAATACATTTAGATTTGAGTAAAGAACATGTATTGTACATTACTAGACCCTTAAACAAATACAGACAAAAACATATAAACACATGATTAAAAAACAGGTACAGTTAGTCCCATATGAGATGCTGCCGAAGGGGAGTCAAGTGTTAGAAATTTTCCTATACTGCCTTCCCTAATTCAACAGCAGAGTCAGGTCCGCCGTTAAAGCTGGGTAGATTGGAGCGGGACGCTATCGGGTGTCGAAACAGGTAACCTTGCCCCGAGAAGCAAACGCTGTAACCACTCTGCCACTCGGCGTTCTAAACGCATGGTACACATGGAATAATTGGGAGCCGGGGTATTAGCTGGTGTGATAGGAGGGGTCATAGCCAGTGTCATAGCTGGTGTCATAACCGGGGTAATAGCTGGTGTGATAGCTGGTGTAATAGCTGATGTCATAGCCGGGGTCATAGCTGGTGTCATAGCCGGGGTCATAGCTGGTGTCATAGCCGGGGTAATAGCTGGGTCATAGCCGGGGTCATAGGTGGTGTTATAGCCGAGGTCATAGCTGGTGTCATTGCCGGGGTCGTAGCTGGTGTCAAAGCCGGGGTCATAGCTGGTGTCATAGCCGGGGTAATAGTTTGTGTCACAGATGGGGTTTATGCTAGCACGTCAGTCAAACACAACGATATGTGAAATGTCAAGATGATCCTAGATACCTCTCTCCGCATATGCCATCTTTCTGTTGATGCTTATCTTAGGCAAAGAACAATGCTGCAACCTTTGACGAATTCAAATTACAAACACAAGAGAGCTACTTGAAATATACAAAAAAGAAATGTACACACACAAGAGAGCTACTTGAAATATACAAAACAGAAATGTACATACACAAAAAGTAACATGGAAGAACTTCATTAAACCTTACCAATCATTTGATGCAGATCACGTAAAAGATAATAAGGTTGACATACATTTCAATGGTCAAATAATCTCTCCCAGAAGTGGCTCTAATATGCGGTTTCCGTGAAGAAAGTTAAAGGGTACTTCCGGATATCAAGATCAGAGAGGGCCCAAAGAGAAGGCAAGTGCAATTAGCTTAAGGAAAGATGGAATAAGTATAAGGTCTACAGCCTTTTGGATATCTGAAGAGTGTATCACTACTGCAAACATTCGGATGCAGCAAGCACTAACATCATTGAAAGGGGGCAAAAACATGTCTCATGAAAATAAATGAATGGAAAACAACATGCACGGTATTTTTCCTCTCGAATAAACCATAGAGCTCCAAACTAGTGCTAAACGGAGAAAATATACATTTAAATGAAAATCCAGACTACCTAGGCATTACTTTTGATCGCCGTATGCCTTGAAAAAAAAGAAGCTAACAGAAACCGGATGAGAGCAAGGCAAAAAACAGCAATTATGAAAAAAAACCTTCTTGAACAGCTTGGGGTGCTGATCAGAGAGTGCTAAAGACTTTATACACAAGGCAAGTGAGACCAGTCCTAGAGTTAGGCATTGTAGCATGTGAAGATCAAATTATACAAATCACTTGTATTATCTATTCTCTTGTATGGGAGTGAGGGCTGGACACTCACTGCAGAAATGGAGCGAAGGATTCAGGCTTTCGAGTATAAATGTTATAGAAGAATTTTGCACATTTGCTATAAAGAGCACAAAACAAATGTCTATGTTAGAGGGATAATAAACACGTATGTAGGCCACCAAGAACCACTTTTGTCAGTAGTGAAACGTCGAAAGCTTGCCTGGTTTGGGCATGTAACTTGTCATGACTCCCTTTCGAAAACGATCCTCCAGGGAACAATCGAAGGTAAACGGAGAAGAGGAAGGCAAAGAAAATCCTGGGCTGATAACATCAAAGAATAGGCAGGGCACGGTTTTTCCACACCTGTATGCATTGATGAGGATATAGAGCTGTGGAGGACCATGTCTGCTGATGCTTCCACCATGGCACCCCTACGACCCATGACGGGTTATGGGCTGAGATGAGATGAGATGAGCATGGGCAACAGCAGCTAAATCAAACTTCGATAAAATCAGCAGACTCCAGAATCAAGAAATGAGAACTATAATAGGCGACATGAAGACAACACCTATAAAAGCACTCGAAAATATTAAATGCCTCCAGCCAATGGAGGATAGAAGAGACAGCAGGTCTGACGGTATTGCCTCCCCTGCTTTGCAGTAGTGGTCCAACAGCGGCCAAAACTCAAGAGTCTCTAATATGGGCTTCAAAGGTGTCTACCTTCGCACAAGAACACTCTTGGCAGAGATGTAGATAGAAGGGTAATGACACTTCTATCACAAAGCAAGTTTTCACAAGATATTCAGATAAGCGAAAACAATGCTGTGCCTCCGATTTACTCAGTGGAATTCTTATTTTTCTGGTTTAGCTCTGTTTAGAGTGTGTGAAGTAAATTGACTGAGAAAAACATGCAGTACATTTAAAAAAAAAAAAGAAAAGCCAGACAGCAACAGAGAGAAAATCCGTAGCGACAAAATACTTTGAGAAACATTAGCCACGCAACACCTGGACCCTTGCATACACAGATGGATCAGCAACAAAAGCAACAGAAAATGGAGGCGGAGGTGTACGTATTTCTGACCTTAAGCAGTGCTGCACAAAAAAAACTCTCAATGGCAACAGGCCAATTCTCAAGAAACTTCAGAGCAGAGGCCTTGAAAACTGCAGCAGAGGTTATAACGACAGAGGAAAGCACAGAGAGACAAATTGCTTTCTTTACCGATGCACTGTCAGTAATTGCAACATTGAAAAGCCAAAATAATGCAGACCTGGGTGACGTAAGAATAGTGCTCCACAAACTATGACAACGATTCAAAAGAGTTGTGATCCAATGGATCCCATCTCATTGTAACATCACCGACAATGAAGAAGCTGACAGATTGGCAAAGGAAGTTGGAAAGCTACCTGAGCTTGATGCAAGCATAACTTTCGAAGAGGCAAAGAATTTTATCAGAATCAGATACAGAAACAAATGGGATTTATAGCATCCAGGTCACACACAAAATGATGCATACTACCAGCTCAACAGAAGCGAGCAAGTGGTAATCTTCAGACTCCGCACTGGCCACAACAGACTTGGATACCATCTATTCAGCATGCTAAAGATAGGAATTATCGATGTGGCACTGATAAAATGACTGTTGAACATCTGCTTCAAAGTTGCCCAACATATGCGGGACAGAGAAAATGCAAATGGCCGACACCAGTACCATTCGTGGAAAAGCTCTACGAAGATTCAAATAGTTTTAAACTTCCTACTCCTTCTTTTTTTAAATATTCAAGAGGACGTCCGAGAGTGTACAAAGACGAAGTAGAAGATTTACAGTAATATCAAGGAGTACTCAACTTGGTATTGGCTGCAAAAGAGCGAGAAGCTCAGCAGCCCTAATTAAACAACAACAACAACAACAAATCTCCGCCGCCCTCGAAACTAGACAAAACTCTAGACGGAAAGAAATATGAATCAATCAAGGACTAGAATTGAACTGTTTTGGCTCGAGTCGATACCCTATTTGACGCGTTAGGACAAGAAATAAATTAAAATTAAATGTACTATTGTAATAAATCCCAAACTTTTGTTTTTTAGTCTGATGTAAATAACAAATAATAATTGTTATTTCATTAACGTTTGGAGGTTACAATTGGAAAGTTCACGACATCAATATTTTGACTTTTGACCTTCCGCTAATATCGTGAAGCGTGAGCCAAGTATGTCGCCTTGGCTGCTGTGATCCAGAGTTGTTGTGGGATGTATGTGATGTTGTCTATCCTTCTGTCTCTATTTGAACTCTGAAACCTGATGTTGTTGACATGTATGTTGCAACATCAATTACAACAATTAAAACTTGTTAAATGGAAATCAAAGTAAGTACACTTTGTAGAACTATAGGCTTCTTTCCTTTCGTGGCCATGCGGTTATAGATTGCTTTGTTGTTTCAGAGAAAACTTAATTAATTAATTTTCGGCCAGAATCGTCAGTGTTTGGATCCATGTTGGTATTATCTCACACACGAATGAAAGGTCTTAGGAAACATCTTGGCCATCTTTAAGGATGACGTAAATATGAGTAGCGAGAGCTTTAATAAAAATTCGGTCTTTGTGCATGACCGTCTTGGCGTTGTCTGATACAAGTATACATATCTTTGTTGATGTTGAAAATGTGAGACCTGTATGACGCGGAGATAGAGATAATAGATAGCACGATGATATTATTACTGTGATAGGGTGGGCGAGAAATGTAGATGCTGTTGTGATATGTGATCACTTTCCTGCACACTAGCTCCCGACCCGAACAACAATGAAACTCTGATTCTAAGGCAGGGGCTGTATTTATTTATACAACCCTCTCAGTGACAACAAACAAATAAACAAACGCTAAATAAACACCAAACAAACAGCCAGCCAGTGCTCAATTGCTAATCTGAAACGCAAACAAAGCACTGACTAGTTACAATAATAATAGTTAAATAATGAGAAACACCATGCTCTCACCTGTCAAACTGTCCTTCTTCCACGCCACCTGAAACATTCAACTATCATGCACACACACTCAGTCCATGCATGTCGTCTAGCGAGATTAGTATGGTGTTGTGCATGAGGCTGGCAATCTCACCATGTAACACAGATTGCTACCGAAACCACTACTGCAAGAGCATATGAATGCGTTGTACGGTCTCCATGCGGAGGCCAGCCACATTGGAGGTCCTATTCTCCATAAGGAGGCCAGCCACATTGGTGGCCCCATGCTCCATAAGGAGGCCAGCCACTTTGGTGGCCCTATGCTCAATAAGGAGCGAGAAGAGACATAATTTGTTCCCAAGTGAACCCACGTGCACTCATAAATTACCCGACACATAACAATAATTAAATAATAATGAAATGGGCATAAAGTAATATTAAACGATATGTACAAGCATTACTCTCCTTAATGAGAATAAGCTACCACCTCGCAACCGATCCACCTCAATATACGTTCCTGCATTGTAAAGCATGTCGTCTGTGACGACTGGCGCGCCTGGCAACAAGCGTGTCGTATATGATCACTGCAATAGCATATAAATGCTTCTCGTAGGCTTGTGATGGACACCAGCCGCATCGGTGATTCCATGCTCTGCAAGGAGCAAGCAGAGAAACGCCTCTGTCTCAAAGTGCCTTACGCACAAAGAGGTGGCATTGTGCTCACCAGAAATCTAAATAACTATTCTCACCTCAAAGTAACCCACTAAAAATATACAGTAGAATTATAATCAGTTATCGTGAAATACACGAACATCAATATAACCACATCACGTAGGGCTGGCGTGCTGGCGTAGTGATTTACGCTCGCGCACTTGCAAAGCGGCAGGGTCGTGCTGCAATATTAACTTCAGTTTCTAAACACACAAATATGAACTTCAGGGAGATTTTGGGGCGTTTATTATGGCCCCATCACATTACTATAGAGCAAGCGGAAGAGCTTAGTAGGATTTGGAAGAGTCACCTAAGAAAACTGTTGCTATAACTGCGAAACATGTGATATTAAAGAGTATTTCGTGTCGTCCATGCTGGGTATTACGACATAAATGGGCTTTGAAGTCGTCAGACATGATAAGACGAACCGTGTGATATTGCATGTCAGCAAAGACGGGTGAATTAGTAAAAGTTTGTTTACATTAATCTTTTGCTAATCTACAATTAACATATTACAAACCTGCAAAATGTGAGTAGGCGCGACACACTGAGATAGAAGAGTTCGAGGAGAAGGCATGCACAGACAAGGTGCGAAAATTAAGACCTGGACATTTCATAAGACATCTGATACGCCTTTTGGATAGAGGTGGGCATAGCTTGCCAGACCAGGTGACAAGACTCTCATACGGCGTGTGCAGAATTTAATTTAAACGTTGAAAGCTCGATACTCATTGGCAGGAGCAAACTGTCTTCGTGTGCGATATTGGCCATCATGCGATACATTAGTGAGGTTGAGGATTTCATATCGCATAGTTGCGTCTTGTACTGAGGAGATTATCGGGATCGAGGGATTCCAGACGTCTGTGCTAAGTAAATATTAAATAGTAAGCCACTAAATAGAAAGCAGTAAACTGAGTGAAACTGTAACTGGAGAAAATGCTAGAAGATCATGAAACAAGTTAAGCTATAAATGAGTAAGCTGTACGCACGCAAATTGCTAGGTGCCATGTGGACATCTTTTTGCTGTAGTAGTTGACATGAATCAACACTGCCTGACATGGTTTTACGAGTAAAAGCGGGGCCCCTGTCACCAAGAAGAATTTTGTTCTGTATCTGCGGAGTGTGTGTGTGTACGCGCGAGCACTCGCGCGCGCACGTGTGTATGTAAGTAAGCCAAGGAGAGATAACATACGACAAGCGCTCACAGCATCGTACAACACTTCAATCCATCACTCACACGGCGCATCTACTCTCCAATATTACATACTTATACTATTAATGAGATGTCATCACTAAACATAGATTGTTAATTCTGTATTTAAGTGTCTCCAACTGAGCAATTCAATTGCTGAAATGGATTGCCATGAGTTTACACCAGACCACGTGGTCTTATTTTTGGACATGGAACTAAGGAAAAATACAAAATAGCATCTCCCATAAATCTTTAGTATTCTGATAAAGAAATCAAGAGACCTCCCCTTCACTGAGCTTTAGCTCTTGGTGATACTTCAGGACAATATTGGCATGACATACACGGTGATTGAAAAGCCACCACCTCACCCCCTTTTAAAAAAAAGTGTTTTATTTCTTCATTACTACCCAACTAATTTACATGACACGAACGTCAGAATAAATCAAATTAACTGTTATATTATGACATGAGATCCGGCTTGTTAAACCCATATCTTCATAACGGGCAACAATTGTTGCTGTCTGATGCAGCGTCAGGTTATTGCTCATTTTAGATTGTATTTATTTATTTATTTTTGGTTTCTGGAAGTAAATAAATAAACTTTATTAGTCAAATGTCAGTTATTGTTTCTTGCTTTGTTTCATATTTGTTTCACGTATATCCAATAGATGCAAGTCAGGATATAAAGAATAAAAATATAAATTGAATTTTTTTTCTTTACCATTACATTTCTCTGCAACAAAGAAACTGTAACAAAAACGTTACACTTTAGTGCTTTAGTGATGTTAACAGAAGTACGTGAAGTCAAAGACGTGATTCAATGTAGTAAGTGTAGTAGTGGTGATATTTAAAATAATTTTATCATTATTAAAACAAACTCGTATTGTCATCTGTCAACAGCGAGAGTACAGAGATCTTGCTGACCAACTTAGTGATTACGTTGTGAAGCTTCTAGATCGGATCAGAACTCAGAAAGAGTTAGAACTTGTCTTAAACAAGACAGGAAAACATCATCAGGAAAAGTATGAAAGTTTAGCCAGATTTAAATTGGCCTTGAACTACAAGGAAAAGAAGGTTTGATGTAATTTGTTTTAATAGTGGAACTGTTCGTTTATATGTTTACTGTTCTACGTTTTCTGCCCAACAGCCATAATGTATAGCTATTTACTAATCGCTAGTGTAGAAGTTACCGTTGTGTTAACTGTTCTACGTTTTCTCCCCTAATAGCCATTATGTATAGCTATAAGCAGACCAATGTAGATGTTAATAGCTGTGTTTGCTGTTCTACGTTTTCTGCCTCCATAGCCATTATGTATAGCTATAAGTAGACCAATGTAGATGTTAATAGCTGTGTTTACTGTTCTACGTTTTCTGCCTCCATAGCCATTATGTATAGCTATAAGTAGACCAATGTAGATGTTACAGCTGTGTTTACTGTTCTACGTTATCTGCCCTCATAACCATTATGTATAGCTATTAGAGCAATGTAGATGTGTGACGGTTTTGCCTCCCCTGATTTGCAGTAGTAATCCAACAG
Source organism: Oreohelix idahoensis (assembly GCA_024509875.1). Lineage (NCBI taxonomy): Eukaryota > Metazoa > Mollusca > Gastropoda > Stylommatophora > Oreohelicidae > Oreohelix > Oreohelix idahoensis. The sequence continues at coordinate 347,488 of JAMPIV010007212.1, read as the reverse complement.
TGGCCAAAACTCAAAAGTGTCTAATATGGGTGTCAAAGGTGTCTACTTCGCACAAGATTAATCTTGGCAGATATGTAGATAGAAGGTTAATGACACTTCTACCACAAAGTAGTTTTCACAAGATATTCAGATAAGCGAAAACAATGCTGCGTTTGGCTCAGTACGTTAATTCTAGAATCTGCCAACAACTTTTGTGAAGGAATTAAGCTTATTCATTTCAGCTCGTTCAATCCCCCACCCCTGATTTACTCAATGGAATTCTTATTATTCTGGTATAGTTCTGTTTAGAGTGTGTGTAGTAAATTGACTGAGACAAACATGCTGTAACTTTAAAATGATTAAATCGAAGTTAAATTTGTAACATTACAAATAACAAAATTTAATAATCACATTAGGTTTTAACAGTTTGAAAATAAATTGAATAGTTTAGAAGAAAAGTTTCATCATTGATTTATAGTAGAAATGATGGAAAAAATTCACTTTGGCAGCGTTATTTTTCACTTAGCTGGCAATAATAGTTTCTGCTCCCGCTGATGGGTTCTGTGTACACTGCTCACACTTGTCGCTGGTCATGGTTAAAGGCGTCGCACGCTACTAGAACGTCAAGGAGTAACGGCCAAGCTGGTCCTGCGTCTGTCTATAATATACTCTTATGATGGCGTCTCGCACAACGTCAGTCCACTTCCACCTTCACTTGGTTCCAGAGATAGTACTTTCTGCTGGTACCACCAATAACTATAGTAATAGAATAGAGACAAACGCTCTTCTGAGTATGCCGTTTTCTGACACTTAGTTATGTGCCCCCCTTCTTTTATTCTACCATCACATTTTATCTCAGAATTTATCCTCGATGAGAATTAAATTTAATCCCTCGGGTAAAACTTTCTTTACATTTAAATTGAATAGCTTAAGCTTTACATTACATTTAATTGAAAAGGTTAATAATACAGATAGAGTCTGTTTACATTTACATCTCCACTGATGGAAAAGTGTTCACAATATATATTGAAAATGTTTTCATTTATGTTTACACTGATTTGAAAAGTTTGAAACTTTCATTAATTTTTAAATGAATATTTTCACATAGACATTTACACTGGGTTGAAGCTTGAAAACTTACAACATTAATTTTAAAGTGAATATGTTTATATGGACATTTACACTGCTTTGAAACTGTAAGTATTTATACTTAAAATGTACACCATTTCTTTCATTTTTTCCACTCTGCTCCATATGAACCTAGGACGTCTTTATGCTTTTACTTCTCTTTAATAAACCAGCAATAAAGCAATCACCAGCCCGTGCAGTGGTGGTTCATGAATCATCATTCTGTACGCTGCGGTTGCCAGCCTCCAATGACTTGGACATCCACGAGAGATTTTCACATATTAAAATTCACATCGCAATATAAGTGTCAGGTTATATTCCCAGTCTCCCACGCATCTGTTTGTTATGGAGTTAAAATAAACGCTCCAATCATTCTCAAACAGGCGGGTGAGGGTCTGGTACTTTCAAAATATTCCACGTGAAATAAAGTGCGTACAGCAAAAGGTCACCTATTACCATATATGGCAAAAAGATATTCGATGTCTTGCGTACAGACTCGCGAACATGTCGTTAACCTCATATGACAACGTGTTCCGAAAGTAACAATTCATTACTTTATCAGAAAGTAATCTCTTATCTGTGTCTGTCCATCAGTTGTCTCCCCGTATTCCAAACTTTGGTGATGCGCGCACCCGCCTTTTCGGTGATTAGGCAGATAGCGCTGGGCGATGTACGTGTTAATCCGTAGAGGCCAAGCTTGGTACAAGAAAGTTTTACCAACCTGCCTCTCGTAATATTATCTCTACCTCATCTTGCAAATGTGACGTGTTTATCATCCACAAGGAGTGTCAGATCACAGACAAGACACAATATACTGAAAGTAGTGAAAGAATACTTGAAAATATAAACTATCTGCTACATAGTATAGAAAGAAAAAAAGTGCAACAACTGAAAGCACGCAATAAAATCAGTACCACAAATATACCGATTACTGCCGGAGTGAAAAAGAGATTGAGAGGTGCTTTCCCCCCCCCCCCCCCACCCCCCCCCCGTTCTGTCACAAGATGTTACAGCTGTGTTTACTGTTCTACGTTTTCTGCTTCCATAGCCATTATGTGTAGCTATAAGTAGATTAATGTAGCTGTTAAGCTGTGTTTACTGTTTTACGTTTTCTGCCTCCATAGCCATTATGTATAGCTAGCTATAAGTAGACCCATGTAGATGTTACAGCTGTGTTTACTGTTCTACGTTTGCGCAATAGCTTACTTACTTTTACTTTGTCAGTCTACTTGCCGTGAAGCGTAGTGGGAAAACTAAATTTACCCAATTGAGCCAGGTGTGTCGCATTGCCTTCTGTGAGCCTGAGTTGAATGTTTTTCTATAATGTCTATCCATCTGCCTCTTTTATCTTCCCCATACTCTGAAACCAGATCTTCCACTGTTTCTGGCGCGTAGTTGTAATTGACCAGGCTTCCTTCTGGTGAGATATCCCAAGCACTTTATGTTCAGTCTCTCTATATCACGGGTCGGCAGCTGGTCGATCCAGATCTACCAGTAGATCCCAGTGGACAATTTAGTTGATATTTAGGGAACTGCAGGGGAAAAAACGTTTTAAACTAGGGAAATTTCGTTCTAGACCTCTTCCCCGGGATCAAAGGTATTTTTTCCGCTTGCTCAATGAAAACTCTCGAGCTGGATACTACAATATATTCGTGAACTGCATGAGATAGGAAATCAATATTTTCTGTGTAAGGTTCATTATTTCCCGTCCTCCCTTTTTGAAAAACATTACACACACACACACATACACACACACACACGCACACACACACGCACGCACGCGCGCACACACACACACACAATTTTTCTGATGTTATCATTTTTTATTTTGCCTCCCCTGGTAAAATTGATGGCTTTTATTAAGCATCTCCTCTCACAAGTAGCTATTTTCCTCTCCTGCGCTGTGGCCACGGGCCACGCTTGATATTGATAGCAAACAGAACATACTATTAGAGAACATAAGAACATACTATTTCTCAGCTGTCTTTAATTTTCATACTGATGTTCATCTGTTTCAGTAGAGGGGGTGTTTTGTAAGTCACTACACTAAATTTTTGTTCTCCTGTTTTAGTTTTTCTGTCAAATCTTTACTTTTCTGTGAAAGTGATTCCATGGTATTTAAACTCTGGAACCTGCTTAAGCCTGATGTTGTTGACACTTCTTCTTCTTCTTTGATCCGTAGCCGCCGACCGTCAAAGCAGTCAGTGGCCATCACGCCTAGTGGCGTCTTGTAGGGCAACAACAAATTGATTCCACTTTGCTCGGTCGGTGGCCATCCTTCGTACAGTGCCCCAACTCTGGTTCATTCCCTGCATCTCAGCCTCCACAGTCCTCCGCCAGGTTGTTTTTGGTCGGCCTCTCTTTCGTTTTCCTTCAGGGGTCCAAAGCATAGATGTTCTTGTGATGGCATCAGGGTCTCTTCTGAGGACATGGCCAACCCAGCTCCAGCGTCTGCCAGCTATGATGGTGTGCATGTCCTCTTGCTTGCTACGAGTAAGCAGATCTTGGTTAGTGATGGTATTCGGCCAAAAGATTCGGTGAATTTTTCTTAGGCATGTTGTGTGAAAGGAGGACAATTTCGACATTTCCTTCTCTGTGACTCTCCAGCATTCCGCACCATAGAGAAGCACAGAAAGCACACAGCTCTGATATAATCTTAATTTTGTGCTTGTGCTGTATTGGGAGGACTTCCAGATGTTATTTAGGCTAAAGAAGGCTGTTCTTGCCTTATTCATTCTGATGTTGATGTCTTTGCCTGCCCCGCCGTCTGGTGTTACTATGCTTCCTAGGTATGTGAAGTTATCTGTCTGTACCAATTGCTGATTCCTTACTGATATGGGCTCAGGGTTGCTCACATTGAGCGTCATGACCTCAGACTTCTTTAAATTTATGTTCAGGCCCACCTGCTGGCTGATTTGTTAAGGGGTTTCCCTACAGTGAAAACTAACTTTTGTTCTAATAACATTTTCAAACTTTTTATGTGCTCAATAGACACAGTGTATGTCCATGAACCAAATTCTACAGTTTATTTTGTTAAAAAACATGTGGTTACCATGGTAACCAAAAAAATAAATCCGCCATATTGGATTTTCACCACTTTTCGAGAGCTAAAAACTTATGTTTCCCATTGACCAAACTTTACCAAATTGCACACACATGTTGTGACTGACAATTAAAACAATTTATCAGGGGCTTTTTTTGATAAGTTAAAAATTCTATTTTTAATGATTTTTAAAAAAAAATACACTATATTTGTATGAAAAACAATGAAAAAAAAATATTTAAAAAAATATATCAAAGCAAATTACCAAAATATCAAAAATAGCCCCTGTCATTTTAAAGGTATATATGTGTCCTACATGCATGCCAAATTTCAGACTGATCTATTAGATAGTTTGTAAAAAATAACATTTTTTGTTAATAAAATGTTAGTTTTGAGAAAAATGCATTTTAGTCACCGAATGACTTGTCTTGTCCAATATACTCCATTCTGGGGGGCTGAATGTGTTTAAAATTGTCCAGCACTATATGCTGCACCTCCTTCAGCTTCCTGCAGCTGCTCCTCTTGCCTTTATCTTGCCTAATTTTTCTTCTTTCCTTCTACATGGTAACCAAAAAAAAAAACAACCGCCATATTGGGTTTTACACCAATTTTCAAGAGCAAAAATCTTATGTTTACCATTGACCAAACTTTATCAAATTGCATACACATGTTGTGACTGACAATTAAAACAATTTATCTAGGGCTTTTTTTGATAAGATAAAAATTCTATTTTTAATGAGTTTTTTTTAAAAAATACACTATATTTGTATGAAAAACAATGAAAAAAATATATTTAAAAAAATATATCAAAGCAAATTACCAAAATATCAAACAAAGCCCCTGTCAATTTAAAGGTATATATGTGTCCTATATGCATGCCAAATTTCAGACTGATCTATTGGATAGTTTGTAAAAAAAAAAACATTTTTTGTTAATAAAATGTTAGTTTTGAGAAAAATGCATTTTAGTCATCGAGTGACTTGTCTTGTCCAATATACTCCATTCTGGGGGGCTGAATGTGTTTAAAATTGTCCAGCACTATATGCTGCCCCTCCTTCAGCTTTCTGCAGCTCCTCCTCTCGCCTTTGTCTTGCCTAATTTTTCTTCTTTCCTTCTACCCTGGTAACCAAAAAAAAAAACAACCGCTATATTGGGTTTTTCACCAATTTTCAAGAACAAAAATCTTGTTTCCCATTGACCAAACTTTATCAAATTGCACCCACATGTTGTGACTGAAAATTAAAACAATTTTACTCATGATTATTTTAATAAGTTTAAAATTCTATTTTTAATGATTTAAAAAAAAAAAAAACTATATTTGTATGAAAAAAATATTTTTTTAAATATTTTTTTTTAATTTATAAAAGAAAATTACCAAAATATCAAAAATGCAGATGTGTTACTTTAAAGATATAGATGTGTACTACTCATGATTATTTTTATAAGTTTTAAATTATATTTTTAATGATTTAAAAAAAAAACTATATTTGTGTGAAAAAATATTTTTTTAAATATATTTTAAAAAATTATAAAAGAAAATTACCAAAATATCAAAAATGCAGATGTGTTTTTTTTAAAGATATGGATGTGTACTACATGCATGCCAAATTTGAGACTCTTCTGTTTGATAGTTTTAGTGAGAAATCGTGCATTTTCGGCACAAATTTGAAAATCATAGCATGGGGGTGGTGCCGACAATATGCTTTTTGATACATCAAATGCATTTTTTATGTTATAAAACCTTGCTCAATCGATTCCTCGATGATTATTTAATAAAATAAGCTCAAAAGTAAAAAATCTATATTTTGTACGTAAAATCCAGTTTTCATAGTAGTGGACCTCCTTAAGTCTATCTGTTTTTTCCTGGATGTGTTGATGTGAATGTGCTAGTAGTGCAATGTCATCTGCATATTCCAGATCTTCCAATGTAGAAAATGTTGTCCATCTTATTCCTCTTGGACTGCCCTCTGTTGTCTGGCGCATCACCCAGTCTATGACTGTTAAAAATAGAGTGGTTGACAAGGGGCATCCCTGTCGTACTCCTGTCTTCACCTCAAAGGTTAGGTTGCTCTGCCCAACACTACACGTAAAGTTGGCATAGAGGCTTTTTATAATTGACACTATGCAGCTTGGAATTCCATAAGCCCTCAGTATTTTCCATAAACTGTCCCTATGTATGCTGTCAAAAGCCTTTTCAAAATCTACGAAATTAATGTAAAGCTGTCTTTGCCAGTCTGAACACTGCTCTATAATGTTCCTGAGAGTGAATATATGATCTACACATCTTCTATTCTTTCTAAATCCTGCTTGTTCCTTCCTCAGTTTGTGGTCTACTGCCTTTGAAATTGTTGTTGACACGTTTACCTGGTAATCTACTGATCTTCATAGTTTCTGGCTTTGAATGACTGATTTTCGTGCAGTATCTTTGTGGTAAAGTGGGATGTTATAAATATTTATAGGGGACTTAGTGTACTGACTGAGATCAGCTGTGAAGGTATCGGTATCTAATAAGTGTGGTGTATTACAGATGACCTTACTTGCTACTACATTTATACCTCAGTCAGAATTATTCTGGAATGTTGTGTTGACTACGTTGAATGTCTAGGGTTATGAAAATGATGAAGTGTATGTCACAACAACAACAGACAGATAAACAATTTAATTTATTCCACAACACTTTACAACACTGTGACACTCACACACATAAAACACTCTATAAGACTATCTTAAATGAGTCAAGTGTTAAAGGTTAAAAATATATGTATTAATTCCTTTCAATAATAGATATCCTGATTCAACTACAAAGTGAACCAGGAATCACAATCAAATGTAATTACAATTTATATGTACACAATTTATAGTTATGATCTTTGTATTGACATATTTTATTATTATTATCCTATGTGTGTAAGTTGTGAAGTGGTACTATGAGGTAATACTGGCTTGTTCAAGCTTGGTTGTTGTTTTTCATCATGACTTCAAGTGTTTGCTAATGGTGGAAATAGTATTGGGAAAAGTTCACAGTTCCTGTCATTTGAAACAATTTATTGTCCCTCTTTAATTAATCTACTGTCAATTTTTGAGGGGGGCACATAGGATTGAGCTGCTCTGGCCACAGAATCTTATCTTCTGTGAGGGCGGCAGGATACAGACTCCTCTGCTCGCTTGCTTCACCGTGTTCTTGAGACACCTCACTAGTCGCTATCTGGACCAAGGAGTATGCTATCAGCCTCTGGATTCAGCAAAACTCAGACCAGGTGCTGCTTCAATAAATTTGGACCACGGTCCCTGAAACAAGAAGGTTGTACCTCCTACTTCAGAACTAATTTATAATCTGTTTCCACACTGAACACAATACATAACAAACACTGAGTTCAGAGCAGTAGGCCAACTGCTAGCTTCATCTGAAACAATTTACACCAGTATTCTTCTCCTTAATGGTTACTACGCCTCTGCAATTCCAGCATTAGTTCCTTCTAGTCAATAAGATAGGTGTCAGTGTACCATTTGGTGATCTCATGCATTTATACTTCTCTCCGACAAGTTTTGTTCAGGTTGAAGCACTATCTAGGCTTTGCCTCATGTTTGCTACTGAACCACACACATATACAGACATAAGTTATCAATTCACATTCAATTTTCATCAAAAAGATATCAGGTATGTCAATCTTACCACAATTCATGGAAATAATAAACAAATACGTTGACTGGCGATGAATTATGGCACAAATTCCGATCTGCCTCTGTCCCAGGCTTTTATTTAGAAAAATATAATCTGGATCTCAACGCACTGTTTCTTAGTAAGTTTATTTTAAAATGTGGCACTGAACAGACGCTCCTAATTGACTATATCAGCGGGTCTAGCCAATAGGGCCATGTTTACAAAGCTTTTGAAAAAATTTACCCTTCCTATGTTTCCCCTAACAACCAAAAATAGTATTTGCAATCCGACTAATCATGTTTAGCCTTACATATCATTCCCGCCAATCAAATAGGATTTAACATGGTGGTCTATTTCCCGTAAAATGGTGGTTTCAAAACATGCCACTGAGCGATTCTGATTAGGTGCTGTCAGACAACATCACTATTTTCTTTTGGCTATAATTTGTTAATTCCTAGACTATTTGCGTAACCTTTAACATATTCTTTGTCAGCAAGTCCTAAGGAACCCAAATATATAAATTTTAATGGGGCTAAGTGGCTGCGTTCAAAATATGTATTTTCTTCTAGGATAGTCGTGCTGTTACCACCTCCTCACTTCCAAACTTTAGGGTGTCTGCTGTACTGTCAGACTAATGTCAGGAGTTTAGACATAAAACAGTAGAATGTCATGTTTCCTTATAAGCATTTAACAGGTTTTTAAACCTAACCCTCGTAGTTGTAGTGTTTTTTTTTTCACTGTCTATCTGAAAAAGAGTTAGTGCTTCCTGCCTTTCGCGTGTTGGGGGTGGCATTAATTGTATATCGCGCGACTGCGTGTTAGTGTTGCATGCGTCCCCTCAATACCTCTCTCTCTATCCTAAGTCCATCTGTCTTTTCGTTACGCAGTGTATAAAATGAAATTAATGCTAGTATTAATTTAGGTCATTAATCAGCTTGCGTATCTCGAGGTTTTCTAAGAAATACAGTACACGTTTTATTGTTAGAAAGGCGTGTATGCTGCTATAGGCTTTTTTATCAAACGTGAAAGCGTTACAATTTTCAGACGAAGTAGAAAAAGGGGGATCTCGAGTACAGTCATTGCGACAGCACTGTTCTTTACCATTCTTCTTTCCTTTTATTGAATTAATGTGTTAGGCTTTACATTTACCTTTTAATTTATATATGTGGATTTAGAATGTTTCACGACAAATTCTCCCCTCTTAAAACAGACGTTATATGTCAGTCTATAATTCTATATACACATAGAGAAATTTATTATTATTTCTGGGGCTTACGGTGATTCTCATCACACGGATGGTGGCTTAAAAAATCCGCTCCCAAATTTGTTTTTCCAGACATATACTCTATGCTAAACTCAAATGGCTGCATAAGTAAGGACCATCTGAGTAACCTAGAATTTTCATGCCTAGCCTGCGCTAGAAACGACAAGGGTTTGTGATCCGTTTGCAACTTAAATGCCTTCCCATACAGATAAATATTGAATTTCTTTATCGCCCATATTACTGCAAGACATTCTTTTTCGCTAGTTGAGTAATTGGTTTCAGCTTTATTCAACTTTCTGCTAGCATATGCCACTGGGCTTAATTCCCCATCCAGTGCATCTGATTTCTGTAACAGGGTCGCACCTAACCCGATATTACTGGCATCCGTCCTTACAATGAATTCTTGATCTAAGTCAGGTAATTTCAAAATAGGTTTGCTTGTGAGCTTTTCCTTCAATTCCTGGTAAGCCGATTCACATTGTGATGTCCATGTAATTCGATCTGGATTTCCTTTACGTGTCAAATCAGTTAACGGTGCACATATGGAATTAAAGTTTTTGATATACTTTTGGTAGAAACCACATAATGAGACAAAGGATCTCACGTCTTTCTTGGTTTGTGGTCTCGGGGCTTTCTGTAGTTTCTCTAAATTCTTGGGGTCAGGGGTCATGTTTCCCTGATAAACTGTGTGTCCCAAAAATTCCAATTCTTTACATCCAACGCAACATTTGGTTGGTCGGGCTGTTAAATTTGCCTCCTAAGTCGATTAAACAGCATGTTCAGAGAGTCAATGTGTTCCTCAAATGTTTCTGTTGCTATAAGGATATCATCCATAAAATTTGTTATACAGGGATTATTCAGAGGATCCAATAATTTTCTCATCATTCTAGAGAAGACACTAGGCGCATTCTTCAATCCAAATGGCAATCTGTTAAACTCATAGTGTCCCTCTGAGGTACTAAAAGCTAGGTATGGTCTAACCTCAGGCTTTACTAGAATCTGATAGTATCCTTTACTCAGATCCACTTTTGAGAAATATTTAGCTTTATTTAGCCTGGCAAACAACTGATTTGTATCCGGCAATGGATCCACCTGACCTTCTGTGATAGCATTCAATCTCCTGTAATCTATACAGAGTCTATGTTCTCCAGAGGGTTTCCTTAAGAGCACCACACTGGAACTATACGAAGATTCACTGTGTGAAATAATTCCTTCCTTCAACAAATAGTCTATCTCTTCCTTCAAAGCTTTCTCCTTAGCAAAAGGAATTGAATAGGGTTTCATACAGATAGGTGTGGGGTCTATCAGTTTCATATCATATTCCAATAAGTTTGTATGCCCCAGTCGGTCCGTTAACACCTTTGTATGATTATCTAGAACCTGTTGCACTCTCTCTTTCTGATTTTTCGTTAAATGTGTACTGATTTTCACCTGTGCCGCTGTCTCACAGGGGTGTAATGGATATTCAAATGATGAAAGTGGTTCCTTTTTCATCTCCATGGCAATGGACAAGGTCAACAAGTGTGTCTCTTCCTGATTTTCTCTTTCCAAATATTTCTTCAGGAGATTCACATGATAGATTTTTTCCCCCTTCTTATCTATCTTATAATTGGTTCTAGACACCTTCTCTAGAACTGTATATGGACCTTGCCATCCAATTTGTAACTTATTTTTACTACCGGGTAGAAGAAGCAGTACCTTCTCTCCCACAGCCAAATCTCTGTCTTTAGCTCTCCTGTTATAATAGGCAGCATGTTTCTTCCTGGCTTGTCTCAAATTTTCATTGGCAAGTTTCCAGCCAGTTTTTAAACGAGTGGTCAGCTCATTCACATATTGGTATGAGGATGTAATATTTTCCTCTGCCTTTTCATCAGTCCACGTTCTTAAGAGCGGTTCATATGGACCTTTAATTTTGTGGACCTATTTGTCCATGCACCGGTATGGTCTCTTCCACTCGAAGCTCTATAGAGTGATGATTTTTCTTCCCAGAATTATCATGCACAAAACGACCGCTACCAATTTTTTTCTTGGGGCTTTCTCCCCACTTAGAATTCTTGATGAGAGATTTCCTCTCTACATCCTCTTCCTCCAGTGTACATAAGTCCGATTGAGGGATTTTCGGCTTATCCTCGGGTAAGACATCCTTTTGCACTCTCTGCATAGTGGCCATTGTAAAACAGTTAATTGAAGCTTGTCCGTGAAAAGGGGCTTCCCATTCCACTTGGTCCACTTTATTATTCTTTTTATTGTCAGGCCTAAGTTTGCCCCGTGGCGTGTCCAGGTCCTGATCAATGTTCCCACTTGTGGGTGTTCCCTCGTGTGCTATGCTACACCTTTCTACAAAATTCTCAATGTCCCACCTTGCCTTGGGCCAATAATAATTGTGAGCCACCTTTTGGATGATGGTACCAATTTTCTCATGGTCCCCATCTTTTTTCACATGTAGGCTCCTTATTAAGTCTGCCCTATATGACTTTGGAAGAACCAACTGTCCGTGACCATTGGATCTAGTTCCGGCCTTCCTGTAAATCAACTTGTTTTTTGCCTGGAGTTGTATGACAAGTTGACAATTTCCTGAAACAAGGCTTGAGGGTCTTATCCCCAGCCTGTGCCTTCCTCATCTCTTCTGGAGTGGTATCTAACATAATCACCCGTGTGTTACCGGGGCCCGAAAGGGGAGCAAAGAATAGTAACACTGCACCCTACCACGCATGTCGTAAAAAGCGACTAAGGAGGGTATGGGCATGGGGCTGTTTACCCCATCCCGTAAAAACTTCGCACAGTGGGCTGATCACCTGCTTGCCAACCAATCTGATTACGGAAACAATGATAGATTGTTTGGTCTGTTTTTGTTCCACAAAGACGCCACTAGGCGTGGTGGAAACAGCGATAGATCGATCAATTTGTTGTTGCCCTAAGACGCCACTAGGCGTACTGGCCACATACTGCTTTGCCGGTTGATGGCTAAGGATGGAAGAAGAAGAAGAAGAAGAATCTAACATAATATCCTCCTCCTGTCTTGAGGTCGACCTGACCTGAAGATTGGCCATATACACAGGTTTCCTTCTACAACGGTCTGTATCATGATTGTCCATCTGACAATTTTTACACCATCTCTTTTTTTGGTTGAAAGATTTTCTTTCATCAAATTTCCTTTCATCGCACAGATGAATAAAAGAGACGAATCGTTCTCTTACAACACGTGTATGGGATTTCTTTTAATTTTAACATAGATCGCCCCTTCTGACTCCGCGTTTCTTCAATTTCCTAGTCCTGGTTGTTCCTTATTAAAATTTGAAAGAGATTTCCTTTGCTTTATAAGTCTTATCTGGTTCTCCAATAAAAGGTCCGGATAACAAGTAGGAATTATGAATCTAGTTCTTGTGGGGTTTTATTTTTATTGTCATACCGTGGTCTATCAAACTGGTGCTTATTTTGGTTATGATCTCTAGGATCAAATTTATTAAAGTTCTGTGGTGCCTTAAAATAGTCTACCGGTTTGTTTTTATTACCTGATACCTCTGCCTGAGCTGCTTGATACCTTTCAGCGACATTTAGTAACTCACCCAGCCTCTCTGCACCTTGTTCCATGAGAAACTTTCTCAGGTCTGGAGCCAGGGACTCTCTTAGTTGTTCTATAAGGATCATTTCCTTAAGATCTTGGGTTTTCCCCAGAGAAGTCCATTTCTCCAAGTATGTCTCTAACCGTGCAGAGAACTGGTGATAGGTTTCACCTGACAGTAGTTTAGCATTCCTAAATTTTTTCCTATAAAATTCTCCATTCTTTTCATATCTTAACAAAAGAGCCTTCTTTAGCAGGTCATAATTTTCTTGATCATTTCTGCTCATTTTGGCAAAAACTTCATAAGCTGCCCCACGAAGTCCTTGAGATAACTTTAAGCTCCACCTTTCTCTCTCTAACCCATACGTGGTAGCTAATAGTTCATATCTATTTAGATAGCTCTCGATATCATCGTCTTTCTCAACAAAATGATCTAAATGAAAATTCATAGCTGAGGTTGAGGCTCCCTGACTAGCAGTAGCATCGGAGGTAAAGGGACTGGCACCATTTTCAGGAGCATGGCCTTGAAACTCAAACTGCCTTAGTCGTAACTCATGTTCCCTTTGTAATCTCTTATCCTCTGCTTCCCTCTCTGCAGTCAATCTTCTTTCCTCTCTTTCTGTAGCCAGTCTCTTGTCTTCTCTTTCTGCAGTCAATCTTTTTTCTTCTAACTGGAGCCTTTTAATCTCCTTATCTGCCTCCAATGCTTTAGCCTCTTTGTCAGCCTCAATCTGCAGCCTCTTAGCCTCAGCCTCTAATTGTAACTTCTTAATTTCCTTTTCAGCCTCTAACTTCTTATCTTCGGCCAATCTTTCAGATTCTAATTTTCTTTCTGCTTCAAATTTTCTTTCTTCACGTTCAATATATTTGTCACATTCTGTAGTGACATAAGCAATCATAACTTGTCCCTCCATTCCTAACTCTTTCGCAGTCTGCACAGCAGCAGATCGAAATTTTGCCAGGTCGGCCATTGTCTAACAGGCAAATGTAAATAATATCCAACCAAACAATTTAATCTCTAACTAAATATCTAAGGACAACCACAGGCACTGAGAGCTCAACCTTATTTATTTTCACCCAAGGATACCTTTTAAATTTTTATTATTCCCAATATATATATAATAGGAGAAAGTTCAATATCCCGGGAGCGAGACCCCAATATATGTGGTAAAGTGGGATGTTATAAATATTTATAGGGGACTTAGTGTACTGACTGAGATCAGCTGTGAAGGTATCTGTATCTAATAAGTGTGGTGTATTACAGATGACCTTACTTGCTACCACATTTATACCTCAGTCAGAATTATTCTGGAATATTGTGTTGACTACGTTGAATGTCTAGGGTTATGAAAATGATGAAGTGTATGTCACAACAACAACAGACAGATAAACAATTTAATTTATTCCACAACACTTTACAACACTGTGACACTCACACACATAAAACACTCTATAAGACTATCTTAAATGAGTCAAGTGTTAAAGGTTAAAAACATATGTATTAATTCCTTTCAATAATAGATATCCTGATTCAACTACATAGTGAACCAGGAATCACAATCAAATGTAATTACAATTTATATGTACACAATTTATAGTTATGATCTTTGTATTGACATATTTTATTATTATTATCCTATGTGTGTAAGTTGTGAAGTGGTACTATGAGGTAATACTGGCTTGTTCAAGCTTGGTTGTTGTTTTTCATCATGACTTCAAGTGTTTGCTAATGGTGGAAATAGTATTGGGAAAAGTTCACAGTTCCTGTCATTTGAAACAATTTATTGTCCCTCTTTAATTAATCTACTGTCAATTTTTGAGGGGGGCACATAGGATTGAGCTGCTCTGGCCACAGAATCTTATCTTCTGTGAGGGCGTCAGGATACAGACTCCTCTGCTCGCTTGCTTCACCGTGTTCTTGAGACACCTCACTAGTCGCTATCTGGAACAAGGAGTATGCTATCAGCCTCTGGATTCAGCAAAACTCAGACCAGGTGCTGCTTCAATAAATTTGGACCACGGTCCCTGAAACAAGAAGGTTGTACCTCCTACTTCAGAACTAATTTATAATCTGTTTCCACACTGAACACAATACATAACAAACACTGAGTTCAGAGCGGTAGGCCAACTGCTAGCTTCATCTGAAACAATTTACACCAGTATTCTTCTCCTTAATGGTTACTACGCCTCTGCAATTCCAGCATTAGTTCCTTCTAGTCAATAAGATAGGTGTCAGTGTACCATTTGGTGATCTCATGCATTTATACTTCTCTCCGACAAGTTTTGTTCAGGTTGGAGCACTATCTAGGCTTTGCCTCATGTTTGCTACTGAACCACACACATATACAGACATAAGTTATCAATTCACATTCAATTTTCATCAAAAAGATATCAAGTATGTCAATCTTACCACAATTCATGGAAATAATAAACAAATACGTTGACTGGCGATGAATTATGGCACAAATTCCGATCTGCCTCTGTCCCAGGCTTTTATTTAGAAAAATATAATCTGGATCTCAACGCACTGTTTCTTAGTAAGTTTATTTTAAAATGTGGCACTGAACAGACGCTCCTAATTGACTATATCAGCGGGTCTAGCCAATAGGGCCATGTTTACAAAGCTTTTGAAAAAATTTACCCTTCCTATGTTTCCCCTAACAACCAAAAATAGTATTTGCAATCCGACTAATCATGTTTAGCCTTACATATCATTCCCGCCAATCAAATAGGATTTAACATGGTGGTCTATTTCCCGTAGAATGGTGGTTTCAAAACATGCCACTGAGCGATTCTGATTTGGTGCTGTCAGACAACATCACTATTTTCTTTTGGCTATAATTTGTTAATTCCTAGACTATTTGCGTAACCTTTAACATATTCTTTGTCAGCAAGTCCTAAGGAACCCAAATATATAAATTTTAATGGGCCTAAGTGGCTGCGTTCAAAATATGTATTTTTTTCTAGGATAGTCGTGCTGTTACCACCTCCTCACTTCCAAACTTTAGGGTGTCTGCTGTACTGTCAGACTAATGTCAGGAGTTTAGACATAAAACAGTAGAATGTCATGTTTCCTTATAAGCATTTAACAGGTTTTTAAACCTAACCCTCGTAGTTGTAGTGTTTTTTTTTCCACTGTCTATCTGAAAAAAAGTTAGTGCTTCATGCCTTTCGCGTGTTGGGGGTGGCATTAATTGTATATCGCGCGACTGCGTGTTAGTGTTGCATGCGTCCCCTCAATACCTCTCTCTCTCTCTCTCTCTATCCTAAGTCCATCTGTCTTTTCGTTAGGCAGTGTATAAAATGAAATTAATGCTAGTATTAATTTAGGTCATTAATCAGCTTGCGTATCTCAAGGTTTTCTAAGAAATACAGTACACGTTTTATTGTTAGAAAGGCGTGTATGCTGCTATAGGCTTTACTATCAAACGTGAAAGCGTTACAATTTTCAGACGAAGTAGAAAAAGGGGGATCTCGAGTACAGTCATTGCGACAGCACTGTTCTTTACCATTCTTCTTTCCTTTTATTGAATTAATGTGTTAGGCTTTACATTTACCTTTTAATTTATATATGTGGATTTAGAATGTTTCACGACAATCTTCCACAAGTTGAATGAAGTCTATTTGTATAGTTTAGCAATATGTTGTCATCTTCTGACATTAGACCTTAGTTATCTGCAACAAGTCACTTATTGAGTCGGTCATATTTGTTCATGTCCTGGGTTTACTACTTCTACTGAGTTTACCTCCCCTGATTTTGTTTGTTCAATGGATATCAGGTGTAAACAATAGACAATTGTAGCTTTTGTTTACTGTGCTACGCTTTTACCACTACTTTGGCGTGTAGATATGAAAAAATAAAAGGTGTTGAATTTACAACACTTTCTCCATGGCTTTGACATGTAAGTGTAGCTGTTACGGGTTTTTAACGTTCCAAGTTTTCTATATAGCTTTAACGTGTACAGATAAAACAGTGTATCTGGAGCTGTTGCCTGTGTCCCACGTTTTATTCATTGTTATTATAGTTGTTAAATGTAAGAGTAAAACAATTTCCCGTTGTTGTTAGTGTACTACGTTTTTTTTTCCACTGGCTGTCACGAATAAAGAAACAGTGAAGTATGTTTTTAAAGGAATAATAATAACGAGAACAGAAGTCTAAACCAAATGCATAACACTGTTTACTTTGAAATACTTATTGTAAAAGATGTGAAGTGCAATATATAAAAAGACAGTGGTAATAACGGAACTTAAGTCTCCCAACTCAAGGATTTTCATTTATTTTAGTTGTTCTATACAGAGTAGCAAGACCAAAGAGTGGGAAAATGGGCTCAGTGAGAGATGATGGCATGTTGTTTATACAAGTAGTGCAACAGTAGTTCTTCCTTTTCATTTGTCCACATTATAGCTCCCGAATGAAAGATTGGTGACTTATCTGGAAACGTATATATATATATATATATATATATATATATATATATATATATATATATATATATATATATATATATATATATATATATATATATATATATATATATATGTGTGTGTGTGTGTGTGTGTGGGCAATCCTGAGCCAATAACAGTAAGGAACCAGAAGTTAGAACAGACAGACACATTTACTTACCTAGGAAGCATAGTAACACCTGACGGCGGAACAAGCAAGGACATTAACAACAGAATGAATAAAGCGAGAACAGCCTTTGCTATTCTCAACAACATTTGGAAGTCTTCCCAGTACAGCACAAACACCAAATTAAGACTGTATGAGAGCTGCGTACTTTCTGTGCTTCTCTATGGTGCGGAATGTTGGAGAGTAACAGAGAAGGAAATGTCGAAACTGTCCTCCTTCCACACAATCTGCCTAAGGAAAATTCTCCGAATCTTTTGGCCAAACACCATCAGCAACCAAGAACTACTTATTCGGAGTAACCATAGCTGGCAGACGCTGGAGTTGGGTTGGCCATGTCCTCAGAAGGGACCCTGATACCATCGCAAGAACAGCTATGCTATGGACCCCCGGGGAAAGCGAAAGAGAGGCCGACCAAAAACAACTTGGCGGAGAACTGTGGAAGCTGAGATGCAAAGAATGAACCACAGTTGGGGCACTGTACGAAGGATGGCCGCCGACCGAGCAAAGTGGAATCAATTTGTTGCTGCCCTACAAGACGCCACCAGGCGTGATGGCCGCTGACTGCTTTGACGGTTGGCGGTTATGGATCAAAGAAGAAGAAGATATATATATATATATATATATATATATATATATATATATATATATATATATATATATATATATATATATATATATATATATCACTTATCCTATTTACTTTCCCCAGTTTGTGGCTCATCCTAGCTGTCAACAGAGAGTAGTGAGGACATGGTACAACGGCATGGGGAAACTGGAGCGTGCTGGCTGGCCGAGACGTCTGACCATGACAGCACTGTTCATATGTGTCTACCCTTTTCTGGTGTTCCTGCACATATTCTTCCCACAGAGCAAGGTTTGAAGGATTTAACTGTCTTCTCATTGTTCTGCATTCAATACACACAGACAGGCACTAGCTTTATATATCCCAAAATCTCTAGAGATTTTTCAGGGTGGTGCTGTGTCTATTGATGGCGTCGACCCCTTAACCCGCGGTAGGATGCTATTGAGTTAGAACACACATAATTTCCTCAAGCGATGTTCACTGTAGCATGTTGCAAAAAACGTAATATACTTATGTTTTAAAAATCGTATGCCATGTGTCGTATAGTAGGTCTT
Source organism: Oreohelix idahoensis (assembly GCA_024509875.1). Classification (NCBI taxonomy): domain Eukaryota; kingdom Metazoa; phylum Mollusca; class Gastropoda; order Stylommatophora; family Oreohelicidae; genus Oreohelix; species Oreohelix idahoensis. The sequence continues at coordinate 329,084 of JAMPIV010007212.1, read as the reverse complement.
TCTTATTTTATTTCTCCCACATTTTACTCTGTCGTAGTTGTTAAAGTAATCTTTAGTAACCACAACTTATATCTAAGGTGTAATTTTAAACTCCTTTGATTTATTTCCCACCTTGCACTATCTTTCGGAACACACCTGGCTTCATCAAAATCTTGGGAAACCCACATGGCTGAAGAACAAATTCTTTAGATACATAATGCCCTGGTTAAAGAACGCGAGTAGTGCCACATTGAGTATTATTTACTTTAGGAGACGCCTGGCTTGGCAATAGAGAGAACTCTCTTCATTGCTAATCCCATGCTTAAACAAACCCGAGTCGTACCACATTGGGACAATGGCGCTGGCGTGGCCGATAGACAAAAACGGACTCGTGACAAGCAGAAAGTGGAAAATGAATAGAGAAATTAAAAGATTACGCGCAGAGAATGACACGGGAAGCGACCAAAAGATAGAAAGCTTTGTGATAGAGGAGGCGTGGGTTTCTGCATTATTCGGCCATCAAACACCTGTTTGTCTGGCAAAACGGACATGCAGCACGGCATTGAAGGTTTGCTGTGAGAGCCCACCCCTTTTTAGCCAGTGACACGCACTGACAGGGGCCAAGAGAGAGCCAAAGTCTAGGCGACCAGATGGACTCTTGGCGATTGGTTTATGGGCAGAGTTAGACGATTTCTGACACATTGGGTACCCACACATGTAATGTGAATTTCGACAGAACAGGAGTACTGAGTTTTCAAGATCGTGGCGCAGAAGATTTTCCCAAAGCATAGCTGGTTCTAATATATTATTCCTGTGTGGATTTTAAATTCATATCTGTGGGGTTTATTGTGTTCTTAATGAATTTGCGAAGGGAAAAGGAGTCCAACCGAAGTTTGAGTCGACACCTTATGTGTTTGGTATCTTACCGGAAAGAAGCTAGGCAAATATTCGTCCGGTTAGCAGAATTCACAACTTAAGACATCCTTCACTTCCTAAGTAACAAGGAAGATTTCTCGCCCACGTTTTACACAGTGGTTGGGCAGCATTTTATTCACCTGCTTATCGAGTGCTCACAGTTGATTCGCATATACAGCTAGCAAGGTCAACTCACTTCAAATCATATTTTATGAATCAAGATTCCATATTTACAAGTTCCTTCGGATATACAGCTAGCAAGTTCAGCTCACTTCAAAACATATTTTGTGAATCAAAATTTCATAGTCACAAGTTGAGTCGCAAATACATATATCAAGTTCAACTCACATGTGACGGAATTGCCTCCCCTGCTTTGCAGTAGTCCAACAGTGACCAGACTCAAGAGTATCTAATATAGGCTTTTTTGTGAAGAATTTAAGTACTTATTTATCAGCTCTTTAAGACCCCACCCCTGATTTACTCAGTGGAATTCTCCTTTTCAAGTATAGCACTGTTTATAATGTGTGTAGTAATTGACTGAGACAAACATGTAGTAACTTTAAAATGATCAAATCGAAGTTAATTTTGTAACATTACAAATGACAAAATTTAATAATCACTTTAGTTTTAACAGTTTGAAAATAATTTGAATAGTTATGGATAAAGAAAAAAACTATCATCCTCGTATTTGGGGATTGCAAAAAGGGTAAGAAAGTTCAGATGGCAGCATATATTTGAACTTAGCTGCCAATGGCGGTTCTATCTTTTCACACTGATCATTCGTCTCTGGTCAAGGTTGTTGGGTGTAGCTCGTCTCCCAGCATCTTCAAGGAAAGTCTACACAGTGTGTCCTGTGTCTTACAGCGTAGACCACTGATCCCGTCTTGTTCCATACATAGTACGTTCTGCTGGTACCACCAATAACTGTGATAGAAGAATAACAAGAACGCGCTTCTGAGTATGGCCTTCTCCGACGCACAGTTATGTGTCCCCCCTCTTCTATTTCACCATCCCACTTAACTCAGTGTTTACCCTCGATGAGAATTAAATTTAATCCCTCGGGATAAAACTTCCTTTACATTTAAACTGAATAGCTTTAGCTTTACATTACATTTAAATGAAAAGGTTAAACGTACAGATATAATATGTTTTACATTTACATCTCTACTGTTTGAAAAGTGTTCACAATATAAATTCATTCATGTTTCATTTACATTTACACTTGTGGAAAAGTTTGAAACTTCTATTAATTAAAATGAATATTTTCCCATGGACATTTACACTGGTTTAAAGCGTATGCTTAGAATGGACATCATTTCTTTTCATCTTTCCCTCTCTGCTACATAGGGTACCTGGAACTACTTTATGCTTTTATTTCTCTTTACGAAACTATCAATAAAGCAATCACCAGCCCGTGCAGTGATGGTTCATGAATCATCATTCAATACGCTGAGGGTGCCAGCCTCAAATGACTTTGACATCCAATAGCGAGTTTCACACAATAAAATTCACATGGTAACATATACATATATTTGTTAGTTCACATGTTAGTAATAAAATATGAAATGTAAATCCAACATACGCCAATCCTGGCTACAGACTTGTCGCACAGATGAATAAAAGAGACGAATCGTTCTCTTACAACACGTGTATGGGGATTTCTTTTAATTTTAACATAGATCGCCCCTTCTGACTCCGTGTTTCTTCAATTTCCTAGTCCCGGTTGTTCCTTATTAAAATTTGAAAGAGATTTCCTTTGCTTTATAAGTCTTATCTGGTTCTCCAATAAAAGGTCCGGATAACAAGTAGGAATTATGAATCTAGTTCTTCCTCTGGCTAAGGTCTGATGTCTTGGCGAGCGTGTAAATCACAGAGAAATAAAACTGTGAAATTGTCAGCCTATATTTCCTCCAATGATGTTATGAATCTAATCAGAAAGATCCAATCATTTTAAATCATGCAGGATAGTCTGTGATATTTCAAAATAGTCCCCCGTGAAATAAGGTGCGTGACTGTAAAGGTCACGTATTACCATATATGGACATCTGATGCCTTGTATACACTCTCGCAAACACATTTGTAGACTCATATTGTCTAAAATGTAATAAATCCATGATTACTTTTTAACCAAGGACCGGAAGCAATTACATCACATTTGTCGGCGTCTGTGGCCTAATGGATATGAACGCAGTTTCATAATCCAGATATACCAGGTTCGAAACCTGCTGCAGGCGATTTGGTAGCAAATCGCTTTGTGTGGATTTTTAACAATGGTATAAGCGCCGTACCGTTCAGAAAGCAATGGCAAACTACTGAACGTAAAAATTGCCTAGAAAAATCACAAAAACAGCCAATAAAAGCTGGGGTTGATTGCCACGTCCTGTAAAAGGATAAGCAACTAACTTAACTTTGTCTGCCCACCCGTGTCACACAGACGGTAATGTCGTCTTATCAGCGGTTCAATCTAAACGCGCCGGCGACTATCTTCTCAGCTCTTCGTAGGCTGGAATGACCAGGTAACACTGGTGACATATTTCCAAGGAGTGTCACAACTGTGATAGTTATCACCTACAGGGTGATTTGATAAAATCACATATCTGCTACTTAGCAGACAAATAAAGAAAGAAAGAAAAGTGCGATAATTGACAGCACCTAATAAAAATCAGTACCACAAATGTACCGATACTGCCGGAGAGAACCAAAGATCGATAGAGATCGCCCCGTTTCGTCACATCACTCCAAAGCATATTTTATGAATCAGGAGTACATACTCAAGTTGATGAGTTTACATACCAAGAACATTTCGTGAAGAGCTCCAGTCTAGCCAGTGCCTTTCAGAGATCTGACAGCAGACCTTTTATGGAGACCTGTCAACGGTTTGTCAACACTAGAGAGAGACTGCCAAACGGTTGAAGGATTGTATATCGTCAAAGTTCTCATTACTGCAAAAGTTTTCGTCAGTACGTCCTCATCTTGATAATCCACACAACATACCATACACCTAAATTGGACAGTCTGTACATAACTGTGTATCATCAGACACAACATTAACGAGGAGCATTAAGAGACACATAGACAGCGCAGATTGGACATCAGTGTGGTAACACTCAATAAATCACATCATCATTTCACTCTTCACATAGTTTCATTCTCATAGTTAACTAACTACATTATTTATCTCTCTCTCTCTCTTTCTCTCTCTCTCTCTCTCTCTCTCTCTCTCTCTCTCTCTCTCTCTCTCTCTCTCTCATCCAGTGTATAATAATTCACATATACGTATGTCTGCTCTTTACCAGGTGCAACGGTTCTTCAGTTTCCTGTGGTGCAATTTTTGTGCCATGCGATGTCTTTCATGGCATTTCTGTTACATATTGTGGTATCTACAATCAAAGCTTCACAAAGTGTCAGCAAATACAGATAAATACAGATATTTTAAATAAATACACCAAACACTATCTCTGACAGTAAAGAAGAGTGTATTACGATGCTTTGTTCATTCTATAGTATCTAATATGTGTAAGACCTGGATAGTAAACAAGCAGATGGAAAAACAATTTAAGGCAGCAGATATATGGTTCTTAATTAGGGTGCAACGGACACCTTTGACAGTCGCGAAATGTAGTGAAGATGTTCTCATAGAAACGGAAGAAAGTCTTCAATCAATCACCACTAGAAGGCACAGATGAAGCTCTCTGCGCAAGTGAGAACACAAACCATTGAGAGTATTTTAACAAATGGTATATTTAAGTCAAAGAGAAGAAGAGGAAGACAGAAGGAGAGATGCCGCGATATTGACCACATGGCACTGTAAAAGATTGAAGACGCCGAAGACCGTAAGAAATGGACAGACATGATCGCCAACTCATGATAATAAGTGAATGATTTAATTATCTAACTAGTAGTAGCTGTAAAATACTAATATTAATATATTAATTAATATATTTATTTATTTATTTATTTATATATTTATTTATATATTTATTTATATATTTATACTTACTTACTTAGTCGTTCCCCTTCTACCGTGAGGTGTAGAGGTTTGGAAGAGAGAGCGCCAGACTATCCTATCGGCTGTCTTCCTCCTGGCCTGGTTCCATTCTAGTCCTCGGTCCTTCAAAGATTCTCTAATGTTGTCCTCCCAGTGGACTCTGGGTCGTCCTGGGGGTCTGGATCCTTGGCTCTTTGTTTCCCATGCTTGTCGTGGTAGCCGATCTTCTCCCATTCTGCAGACATGGCCAAACCATCTTAGTTGGGACTGTTCTACTTGGGTCTGCAGGGGGTAGGATTTAAGGCCTTGACGTATCGTCTGGTTGCGGACCATGTCTCTTCTTGTTACTTCAACCACCTTCCTCAGATACCTCATTTCTGAGGTTTGGATCTGGCTTTTGTGGGTCGTAGTCATTGCCCATGACTCGCATCCATATGTCAAGACTGGGACATAGGTGGAGCGGTATACAGCCATCTTCGTTTTCTTACCAACCTCTCTCTTGCTGAGGAATCCTCGATTTATGGCCTGAAAAAGTCTCCAAGCTGCTGCCCTTCGAGTGGCCAACTCCTCTCTGATGCCTCCCTTTCGGTCAATAATAGCTCCGAGGTATTTAAAGTGGTCTACCTGCTCCAGGGCCTGTTCTCCCAGCTTAATCTGATGTCTTCTTTCTTCTCGTGATATCACCATGGATTTTGTTTTAGAGCTGCTTATGACCATCCCTCTCTTCTCCAGCTCTTCCTTCCAGACTTGCAGGTTGAATTGGAGATGTGCCTCTGATTTAGCAATCAGGGCAACATCATCAGAAAATGCTAGTTCTGAAATTTAGACCTGTCTCATCTTCCAGTACTCCACTGAATACTTTCTTGTTCTCTCCTTACATGCCTTAATGACATCGTCCATGAGGAGTATGAAAAGGTAAGGTGACAGGATATCACCTTGTCTTACACCAGTGGTGGTCCTGAACTCTTCTGACTTATGGTTTGCTGTCCTCACATAATTTCTGCAAGACTTGTAGAAGCTCTGTATAGCATGAATCAGAGGTGCTGGAATGTTCTTCCTTGCCAAACAATCCCAAAGTTTGCTCCAGGGGACCCTGTCAAACGCCTTTTCCAGATCTATGAAACAAAGATGGATCTCACTCTTATACTCAAGGGCCTTTTCACTCAGCTCTCTGAGTGTGAAGATTAGGTCTTGAGTACGTCGGTTCGCTTGGAATCCGCACTGGACCTCATCCAGTTGTGGCTCAGCTAGGCGTCGGAGTCTCTGCTCTAGGATTCTAGAGTAGATTTTACCAGGGACACTGAGAAGGGATATGCCTCTATGGTTTCCACACTGTCGATTGTCACCCTTTTGGAAAATTGGTGTTATGATGGCAATCTCCTAATCCTTTGGTATGGTCTTGTTGTACCACGCTGCCTGTAGAACCCTTAAGAGTAATAGGTCGCCTGATGCTCCCATGTACTTAACCATTTCTGGTGTTATACCATCATGCCCTGCTGCTTTGCCCATCTTGATTTTCTCCAGTGCTGCCTTCAGTTCTTCCATCTTTATGTCATCTTCACCATCATTGGTTTTCTCTTCTGTGCTAGTGGATATCATTTCTGATTCTTCACCATGCTCACCATCCAGGAGTTCTGAGAAATATTCTTTCCATCTTTCCATTACTTCCTTCGGGGCAGTAAGCAATTTGCCTTGCTTGTCCTTTATAAATTTGAGAGGGCATTGTTTTTCCTTTATCATGTTTTTTAGGGTCTTATAGAACAATTTCTGGTTTTCTTGTGCATCTTTTTCTAGCTTTTCTCCAAATTCTTCCCAGGACTTCTGTTTTGCTGCTAGCACTTTGTTCTTTGCTTCTGTTCTGAGTGTCACATATTCTCTATATTTTTCCATCTGTCCTGTTGTGTTTTTAGCTCTTAAGTATTGTTTCCATGCCATTTTCTTCTCTTTTATTTTCTCTTTGACTTCCTCTGTCCACCAAGGTGTCCTCTTTCTCTTGTTCCCAAGTCGGACTTCACCGCATGCTTCTGCTGCAGCTGTCTTTATGATATCCTTGAATTTATTCCAGAGGGTTTCCAAGTCATCATGTCGTTCTTCTGTGTTGCTCACCGCTGCAGCAATAAGCCCCTGATATCTGGTCTTAATTTCTGGCTCTTTCAGCTTGTAGGTCCTAATGCTCATTTCTCCCGCTCGTTTACTTGGTTTCTTGCGTGATGTTGAGCAGTTCCTAGGCTGAGCAACTCTTTCAGTTGTTCTTTTGATTGTTAGCAGGTAGTGATCACTTCCAATCTCTGGCCCCCTCCAGACTCTAGCATCCCGGACATATTTGAATGAGCTTCTCCTAACAATGGCATAGTCGATCACTGACTTCTCATTCTTGGTTGGTTCACATCTAGTGTATGCATGTATGCGCTTATGGGGGAACTTTGTGTTTGGGATGATAAGATTCTGCTCACTGCAGAATCTAAGGAGTCGCTTTCCATTGTCATTGAGAGTATCTTCTCCATATCTTCCGATAACTCCACCCCATCTAGCATGGTCATTTCCAACTCTGGCATTAAAATCTCCGAGCATGATAACTTCATCTAGGCAGTCATCCACTGTCCTTTGAAGCAGCTCGAAGAATTCCTCCTTGACCTCTGCTCTCTCATCCTCATTTGGCCCATACACTATGACCAGGTTGACTATGGTTTCTCCTTCTTTTAGTTTTACAACCATAATGCGCTCCGAGACAAAGTTCCATCCCTTGATACTATCTTTCTGGTTTTTGGCCACAATGCAACCCACGCCCCCTTTAGCTCTTTCAGATGTAAGTACACCACTGTATAGAAGCGTGTTGCCATCGAGATCCATGACTCCTTGTCCCTTTTTCTTTGTTTCGGTAATAGCCAGGATTTCTAATTTTGCTTTCCTCATCTCTTCCATCAGCTCCTCTTCTTTCCCATTTATACTTCTTGTGTTCCAAGTTCCATAAGTCGTAGTCCGTAGTCCGTTCCAGTTCGTCGCCTTTAGAATCAGTCCGGTTTTCTCTCTTATATTGCTCGTAATCATAGTTTAAAGCAAACAGGTGATTGGCCTGTTGTGCCTTTGCATGGTGGAGGTGCTGCCTCCTTACGGCCTCCATGCAGGCCGCCCTCCTCCTTTTTCATCCGGGCTTGGGACCGGCATAGGCGGAGTTTATATATATTTATATTTATTTATTTATTTTTAAAAACACTTTTTTATGCGCTGCGCCTTTTGTGAAGCTTACATAAGCATTTTGCAGAGCTGAGTCGAGTACTAGTTTTGGGTTGTCACTTTTCTTGACGTCGCCAGATCTAATCACTATTCTACGGAGAATTTATACATTTTTTAAACTCTTTTTTTTCAAATAATATCTTATCTTCTTTCAACGTTGGAAACTGGGTGTTCCTCCACACACAGAAATCGGTGTTTTAACTGCCACTGACGTGGACAACAAATTGTGTTCGGAAAAGGAAAGGTTCAATTCATTATTTTCTTTCATTGACTTTCGCATTATTGATGATTTACTTTTAATGTATTTTTTTTTTCATCCAGTGTATAATAATTCACATATATGTATGTTCTTTACCAGGGTGCAAAGGTTCTTCAGTTTCCTGTGGTAAAATTTTTGTGCCATGCGATGTCTTTCTTGGCATTTCTGTTACTTATTGTGGTATCTACAATCGAAGCTTCACAGAGTGTCAGCAAATACAGAACTCTGAGGACAGAATATCCAAATCACCATAAAGCGTAAGGGAATCTGTAATGGCTAGATGTTTTTGCATAAACGAAATAACAATTAAAGACAGTTCTAAGAACTGAGGAAATTTTACGACATATTACTTCTTCATAGTTGACAAATAATAAATATTAAAGTATTATGTTAAAAAAAAATAAACCATTGAGTTGTAATGTACTTGTATCTACGAGTATAAGGAAGTCTTGAAGCTTAATGATTGCAATTACTTTTACTTGGCCATTTCAGTTATCTGCATTTTCGAAACCAGACAAATAATACAGTCTATGATGAGGACTTCCCATTGAGAGCTCAATTTCCCAGTGTGACTGAGATGTTAATGAGTCTGTGGATTGTTGGTGAGTTTTAGTCTCCGTGGTTGTATCTTTTCAAGTGAATCACAATAACGGATTATTTTATTCACTGGGTGTTCTAAAATTCAAAGTGAACGGAACACATAACATAGTTGAAGAAAATTAGGTGAAGTCTGCTTTCTGCCCTTTCTTCATTTTCTGAATGTCAAGTGTCCTGTCAAATTTCAAATTTTGTAATAACGTTCTATGCATAGTGTATGAAGTATGTACCGTGGCCGCCTGCGCTAACAGGTGGTTACCTCACGTGGCCGTTGTATGCCCAGGTTCTTTGCCCCAGTAGATAGCGATGACTGATGATGATGATAGATGTGTACAACAACACACAGAGTGGTCATACAATACGAAGTGGTACTTCTATATACAATTTGAGGAACACCGCTTGAACAGGAACATGTTTATTTACACTGCACAACAGTAATATAGTTGGACCTCCAACAATTTGGTCCTGTCGACATACTTTCTTACAGCTCACTTGCCAATGATAGTAGACTCTGTATTATGTTGCTTTATCTGTCTCTCTTTAGATGTTACTGTTGCTTATCTTCTTTCTTCTTAAAACAGCTTTGACTATTTAGTTATTACTGTTCTTGTTCAGCTTACTAGGTTGTAGTTACCGGATGACCCCGGGGAATGATGCTTTCCCTGAACCTTAGCTGACTTCTATACTGGCCCGAATAACAGGACCACTGCACTATGTTAACTACTGCACTCTACGTACCGTATTAACGAATGAGAGCATAACACGCCCTTCCAATCTTCACCTCCTTGTCAGGATATTACAATATATATTGAAGACTTGTACTGCACACATCTGCCATCGCAGACCTACGAATTTACATAGAATCTTGAGCAAGTCACTGTCGCCTCAACATGGCTACCCTCGTGTCCTGGAGTATGTGCGACCTGCACTGCTTCATTCACGCTTCTGGCTGAGCTGCTGAAAACGTGCCTAACCGGTTTTGTTAACCTCTGTTCGGATTCTCCGTCTCATGCACATTGTTTTTACGCATCCCTTTTTTCTACTCTTTCTGGACTATCCTGTTTGATTCTCACAATTCGTTCCCCTTATCTGCCACAGTACCTCGGTGTCGCTAGAATACATGAACAAATAAACGTTATCCATTTTGAGCAGGGAAACAAATGTTGCCTTATCAGATTAATTTCTATACATCTGACTAACAAAGTCTGTATCTTAACTTTCTGCTTGGTCACTTCTCACCTATCGGTAACAGTTGCTCTTACACTTCCTAATTATGCTACATCTTACGCTGGGCTCTCACTGGCGTTCATTTAGCCTATCAAATGATCTGTTCTCCAAGTTCAGATGCGTTCAGCTAACACAGAAATAATATTCTGGTATATGTAGCTGTTTCTGCTGTATAACCAAACACTGGTACATGCTTGTAATAGGTCAGCTTCTGCCTGATTGTTAATTAAGTTCGTCTTCATGTTAAGTTCACCACAGGAAAAATTCATCTGAAGCCAACTTCATTGCAGTCCAGATTTATCGCATAAAATTGGCATTGCAGTCCAGATTTATCGCATAAAATTGGCATTGCAGTTCAGATTTATCGCATAAAATTGGCATTGCAGTCCAGATTTATCGCATAAAATTTGCATTGACGTCCAGATTTATCGCATAAAATTGGCATTACAGTCCAGATTTATCGCATAAAATTGGCATTGTAGTCCAGATTTATCGCATAAAATTTGCATTGCAGTCAAGATTTATCGATAAAATTGGCATTGCTTACCAAATTTCATCACGTCATCATTACCCTTCAGCTCCCCATGGAGGGTCTTCAACAAGCTCATGCCAAGTCCTCCTGTCCCATGCCAAGTCCTCCTGTCCCATGCCACGTCCTCCTGTCCCATGCCACGTCCTCCTGTCACATGCCAAGTCCTCCTGTCACATGCCACGTCCTCCTGTCCCATGCCACGTCCTCCTGTCCCATGCCACGACCTCCTGTCCCATGCCAAGTCCGCCTGTCCCATGCTAAGTCCGCCTGTCCCAAGCCAAGTCCGCCTGTCACATGCCAAGTCCGCCTGTCACATGCCAAGTCCGCCTGTCCCATGCCAAGTCCGCCTGTCCCATGCCAAGTCCGCCTGTCCCATGCCAAGTCCGCCTGTCACATGCTAAGTCCGCCTGTCCCATGCCAAGTCCGCCTGTCACATGCCAAGTCCGCCTGTCACATGCCAAGTCCGCCTGTCCCATGCCAAGTCCGCCTGTCACATGCCAAGTCCGCTTGTCCCATGCCAAGTCCACCTGTCCCATGCCAAGTCCACCTGTCCCATGCCAAGTCCGCCTGTCCCATGCCAAGTCCGCCTGTCTCATGCCAAGTCCGCCTGTCCCATGCCAAGTCCGCCTGTCCCATGCCAAGTCCGCCTGTCCCATGCCAAGTCCGCCTGTCCCATGCCAAGTCCGCCTGTCCCATGCCAAGTCCTCCTGTCCCATGCCAAGTCCTCCTGTCCCATGCCAAGTCCGCCTGTCCCTCCAAGTCCGCCTGTCCCATTGTCGTGAAACATTCTAAATCCACATATATAAATTAAAAGGTAAATGTAAAGCCTAACACATTAATTCAATAAAAGGAAAGAAGAATGGTAAAGAACAGTGCTGTCGCAATGACTGTACTCGAGATCCCCCTTTTTCTACTTCGTCTGAAAATTGTAACGCTTTCACGTTTGATAGTAAAGCCTATAGCAGCATACACGCCTTTCTAACAATAAAACGTGTACTGTATTTCTTAGAAAACCTTGAGATACGCAAGCTGATTAATGACCTAAATTAATACTAGCATTAATTTCATTTTATACACTGCGTAACGAAAAGACAGATGGACTTAGGATAGAGAGAGAGAGAGAGAGAGAGAGAGAGAGAGAGAGAGAGAGAGAGAGAGAGAGAGAGAGAGAGAGAGAGAGAGGTATTGAGGGGACGAATGCAACACTAACACGCAGTCGCGCGATATACAATTAATGCCACCCCCAACACGCGAAAGGCATGAAGCACTAACTTTGTTTCAGATAGATAGTGAAAAAAAAACACTACAACTACGAGGGTTAGGTTTAAAAACCTGTTAAAATGCTTATAAGGAAACATGACATTCTACTGTTTTATGTCTAAACTCCTGACATTAGTCTGACAGTACAGCAGACACCCTAAAGTTTGGAAGTGAGGAAGTGGTAACAGCACGACTATCCTAGAAGAAGATACATATTTTGAACGCAGCCACTTAGCCCCATTAAAATTTATATATTTGGGTTCCTTAGGACTTGCTGACAAAGAATATGTTAAAGGTTACGCAAATAGTCTAGGAATTAACAAATTATAGCCAAAAGAAAATAGTGATGTTGTCTGACAGCACCAAATCAGAATCGCACAGTGGCATGTTTTGAAACCACCATTTTACGGGAAATAGGCCAACAAGTTAAATCCTATTTGATTGGATAGAAGTAAATGTAAGGCGAAACACGATTAGTCGGACTACAAATACTATTTTTGGTTGTTAGGGGAAACGTAGGAATGGTAAATTTTTCGAAAGCTTTGTAAACATGGCCCTATTGGCTAGACCCGCTGATATAGTCAATTAGGAGCGTCTGTTCAGTGCCACATTTTAAAATAAACTTACTAAGAAACAGTGCGTTGAGATCCAGATTATATTTTTCTAAATAAAAGCCTGGGACAGAGGCAGATCGGAATTTGTGCCATAATTCATCGCCGGTCAACGTATTTGTTTATTATTTCCATGAATTGTGGGACCGTGGTCCTAACTTATTGAAGCAGCACCTGGTCTGAGTTTTGCTGAATCCAGAGGCTGATAGCATACCCCTTGGTCCAGATAGCGACTAGTGAGGTGTCTCAAGAACACGGTGAAGCAAGCGAGCAGAGGAGTCTGTTGCCTGCCGCCCTCACAGAAGATAAGATTCTGTAGCCAGAGCAGCTCACTTTTATGTACCGCTCAAAAATTGACATTATATTAAAGAAAGAGGGACAATAAATTGTTTCAATTGACAGGAACTGTGAACTTTTCCCAATACTATTTCCACCATAAGCAAACACTTGAAGTCATGATGAAAAACAACAACCAAGCTTGAACAAGCCAGTATTACCTCATAGTACCACTTCACAACTTACACACATAGGATAATAATAATAAAATATGTCAATACAAAGATCATAACTATAAATTGTGTACATATAAATTGTAATTACAGTTGATTGTGATTCCTGGTTCACTGTGTAGTTGAATCAGGATAACTATTATTGAAAAGAATTAACACATATATTTTTAACCTTTAACACTTGACTCATTTAAGATAGTCTTATAGAGTGTTTTATGTGTGTGAGTGTCACAGTGTTGTAAAGTGTTGTGGAATAAATTAAATTGTTTATCTGCCTGTTGTTGTTGTGACATACACTTCATCATTTTCATAACCCTAGACATTCAACGTAGTCATCACAATATTCCAGAATAATTCTGACTGAGGTATAAATGTGGTAGCAAGTAAGGTCATCTGTAATACACCACACTTATTAGATACAGATACATTCACAGCTGATCTCAGTCAGTACACTAAGTCCCCTATAAATATTTATAACATCCCACTTTACCACACCCATGCCAAGTCCTCCTGTCCCATGCCAAGTCCGCCTGTCCCATGCCAAGTCCTCCTGTCCCATGCCAAGTTCTCCTGTCCCAAGCAAAGTCCGCCTGTCCCATGCCAAGTCCTCCTGTCCCATGCCAAGTCCGCCTGTCCCATGCCAAGTCCTCCTGTCCCATGCCAAGTCCTCCTGTCCCATGCCATGTCCGCCTGTCCCATGCCAAGTCCTCCTGTCCCATGCCAAGTCCTCCTGTCCCATGCCAAGTCCGCCTGTCCCACGCCAAGTCCTCCTGTCCCACGCCAAGTCCTCCTGTCCCATGCCAAGTCCTCCTGTCCCATGCCAAGTCCGCCTGTCCCATGCCAAGTCCTCCTGTCCCATGCCAAGTCTTCCTGTCCCATGCCAAGTCCTCCTGTCCCATGCCAAGTCCGCCTGTCCCATGCCAAGTCCGCCTGTCCCATGCCAAGTCCTCATGTCCCATGCCAAGTCCTCCTGTCCCATGCCAAGTCTGCCTGTCCCATGCCAAGTCCGCCTGTCCCATGCCAAGTCCGCCTGTCCCATGCCAAGTCCGCCTGTCCCATGCCATTAGCTCAAAGTCTTTCCATGTCATAATCATCCCCTTCATCTATGTTTCTATTTTCCATCTCCGGTTTGTTTTTCAAGCCCCCTCTATCTCTCTTACCTGGTGATTCCAGAAAAAGGGTTGCCTTTTAATGCTATCACCGGTTTTCTAAAAAAAAATTGTAACAATGTATATCTACTGGAAAGAAAGATAGGGAAATGGAGAGAGAAATGATCATGAACATCTTGACTTTATGGCGTGGGAAGATATCAACAATATAACTGAAGGAGGACACCAAGGATAGTTATATGTGGAGGGACATGATCGCCTACGTCTAGAGACAGAACACTGAACTTGACGTGATTATAATTGCTTTCAAAAGGGGGGAGGGGTGGTAGTCCTATAAAACCGGAAGATAAAGTAAAAAAAAAAAATTTACAATGGGCATTAAGTCAGTTTAACAAGTGAATGACATACCAAATACTAAAACACGGTGTTTGACTTGGTTATGTAATATATATATATCTTCTTCTTTTTCTTCTTCCGTCCTTAGCCACCGACCGTCAAAGCAGTAAGTGGCCATTACGCGTAGTGGCGTCTTAGGGCAACAGCAGATAGGTTTTCTTTGCCATTGTTTCCCATCACGCCTATTGGCGTCTTTAGGGCAACGGCAAATCAATCCATTTGCTGTTGTTTCCGTAATCGAAGTGACTGGCAAACGGGTGATCAGCCCGTTGGTAATATATATATATATATATATATATATATATATATATATATATATATATATATATATATATATATATATATATATATATATATATATATATATAAATATATATATATATATATATATATATTATTTCAACGTCACAGATAAATACAGTTTAAGCAATATTCAAGTTAGGAATCTTTGCCTGGCGGTAAAGCCGTCGAAGAAAACGAGCGGCGTTGGAGCAGCCAGACAATAATAAAAAATAAGACAGATGAGTGTTAAAACACCTCAGAAGTTTTATAACATGACAACCGGCTAGACGAAGGCGCCTTGACCTGTTCCTTCTTCTCTGCCTTGGTGTTAAGGGGTTTGTTTTTGCTATTTCTCCATTTCGGTACGGAGTGTGCCTAAGGCCGCTTACACACGAGCGTTTCTTGACGCGCGTTTCTCTCGCGTGACGAATGAAAGAGTACGGATTTACAGACAGTCTCGCTCGGCTGAGCAGCCTGTAAATCCCTTACTCCTTCATTTGTCACGCGCGAGAAACGCGCGGCAAGAAACGCTCGTATGTAAGGGCCCTTATTCTTTATGGCCCTACGTATTTGTTATGGGTTTATAAGTGTCTACTTTTTGTCTTCGAGTTCTTAACTCTCATTGACATATCTTTGACCAAGTATTTCGTTGTAACCGTGTCAATTGTCCATTGTCATTCAGTTAAAAGACAGCTATAATAGAAGTTGAATTATGGTGCATAGATTCAACAACAACTGCTAGACTGATTGACCCGAATGATTTATTATGAAACACTTTGTTTTGCCGACAAAGTTGAAACATATTATCCAGTGCATTCAGTCAACGCTTCATATAGTTACGTCAACCTCCCTGAATTATAATGACCCTCTGGTCGTGAATTATATTGCCATTTGCAGCTGTTAATATATTTAACAATCATGTAAAAGTTCAACGCAGGATGCTACTGATCTCAGTGTATGTACATTGATTGGCATATCGAACATTACCTTAAATGTTTATACTCTGCTCTCACTGCAGATACTCAGACTTCCATCATAGTGGGCTAAGACAATGAATATAGGCACGGTGACTTTTAACACTTCCGAATAATAATAATAAGGTATCGTGACCTGAACACTTAACTGAATATAGGCACTGTGGCCTTTAACACTTTGAATAAACACCGTCGTACCGTCACACAGGAGGACGGACGGACACACACAATAGCTCACCATCAAAGGTGGCTCACAGAAACCTCTGTTTTCTAGATACATGCTGACGTCATAATTTCTCAAAATTAAGTGACACTAACACGCAACTGGTGGTAGTGCTATTCGGTGCGGAAATCGACATCAAATAATAATGACATTTTATAACACAACCACATAGCAGCTTCCAACACTTGGGGATTAGATATTTTAATCAATGGCTATCAAAGATTCCCATACTCAAACTGACAAAAGTCAAATGCAAACCACCGCAGAATTGTTCACTGTACAGTCATGAAATCCAAACATCAATAGAAAAGAGAACGACGTTAATGGGGGTTCCAGAAGAACTATCTCTTTTGATAGAGACCTGTATGAGCTGGGAATTTAGAAATACTTTCGAATCTGTGAAAACTAGACCAGGTACAGACTCCAGCAGCAGTGATGGAAAGTTGAATAAAACTGCAGGAAGTAATGATGGCTTCAAAAATATCAAGCTAGATTTAAATAGGGAAATGAGTGAGAGATATAATATTACAAACATAACGGATACAGTGACATAAGAAAAAAAATTCAGGGTGTACAAGAACAGTGGACAATGCTAAAGGAGTCAATTCATCAAACATAAAAGAAATTACACCATCAACAAAAGGAGCTGCAAAAGAGAAATGAATAACACATGATATGCAAATTTACAAATGATGAATGCTAAAAGAACGAAGAAGTAAGACAAAGAATACTTCGAAAAAAGTAAACAAATGTAAGACAGCAAAAGAAGCTTGGCTAAACCAGATTTGCAGAGTTGGAAACGTAGCATGGACAAGACACAAAAACTGTTTACAAGCAAATAAATGCGTTAACAGGCAGAAGAACACAAACAGCCACTGGCTGTTTGAAATCAAAATAAGGAACAAAAATAATGGATCAAAGAACGTAATAGAAAGACAGAATTCAATATTCAAGTCTTCAAATGCTTGTGGCAGAAGTTAACGGCGCCATGTCCCGAATGAAGAAAGGAACCCCACTCCCTCACTTTTCATGGAAGAAATAATACGTTAAAAGAGGAAATTAATGCTTCGGATGAAAAAACATATATACAAAAAATAAAAAAATTAATGAGATCAATAACAGTGGATAAATTTGGTAGAATGTGCTGAAATACATATTCATAGATTTTCTGAGCCCTGGTAAAATCTACTCTAGAATCCTAGAGCAGAGACTCAGACGCCTATCTGAGCTACAATTGGATGAGGTCCGGTGTGGATTCCGAGCAAACCGAAGTACTCAAGACCTAATCTTCACACTCAGACAGCTGAGTGAAAAGGCTCTTGAGTATAAGAGTGAGATTCATCTCTGTTTCATAGATCTGGAAAAGGCGTTTGACAGGGTCCCCTGGGGCAAACTTTGGGACTGTTTGGCAAGGAAAAACATTCCAGCACCTCTGATTCATGCTATACAGAGCTTCTACAAGTCTCGCAGAAATTATGCGAGGACAGCAAACCATAAGTCAGAAGAGTTCAGGACCACCACTGGTGTAAGACAAGGTGATATCCTGTCACCTTATCTTTGCATGGACGATGTCATCAAGGCATGTAAGGAGAGAACAAGAAAGTATTCAGTGGGGTACTGGACGATGAGACAGGTCTGTATTTCAGAGCTGGCATTTGCTGATGATGTTGCCCTGATTGCTAAATCAGAGGCACATCTCTAATCGTACCTGCACGTTTGGATGGAAGAGCTGGAGAAGAGAGGGATGGTCATAAGCAGCTCTAAAACAAAAGCCATGGTGATATCACGAGAGGAAAGAAGACATCAGATTAAGCTGGGAGAACAGGTCCTGGAGCAGGTTGACCACTTTAAATACGTCGGAGCTGTTATAGACAGGAAGGGAGGCATCAAAGAAGAGTTGGCAACTCGAAAAGCAGCAGCTGGGAGACTTTTTCAGGCCGTAAATCGAGGATTCCTCAGCAAGAGAGAAGTTGGTAAGAAAACGAAGATGGCTGTATACCGCTCACCTTATATCCCAGTCTTGACGTGTCATGGGCAATGACTACAACCCACAAAAGCTAGATCCAGACCTCAGAAACGAGGTATTTCAGGAAGGTGGTTGAAATAACAAGAAGAGGCATGGTCTGCTACCAGACCATACGTAAAGGCCTAAAATCCCACCCCCTGCAGACGCAAGTAGAACAGTCCCAACTAAGATGGTTTGGCCATGTATGCAGAATGGGACAAGATCGGCTATCACGACAAGCATGGAAAACTAAGAGCCCGGGATCCAGACCTCCAGGACGACCCAGAGTCCGCTGGGAGGACTACGTTAGACAATCTTTGAAGGACTGAAACCAGGCCAGGAGGAAGACAGCCGATAGGATAGTCTGGCGCTCTCTCTTCCAAACCTCTACACCTCACGGTAGAAGGGGAACGACCAAGTAAGTAGTAAGTAAGATTTTCTGAAAAAAAAAAAAAAACGTGGAACCATTTAATGTGATGACTACAGCACAATTAGTTTTATGAGTCACGTGGCTAAATAAGTGTTAAGAATCATCAAGAAAATAATGAGAAGTAAAATACATCTGCGAGAACATAGCAAGGCAAAGGCTCAAGTAACTCCATGTATATTATAAAACATCATGTGCTATGCTAAGGTATTTAACAATATGAAACACGGAAACATTGTGAAAATGTTGGAAGTTTTTAATGTTAAGGAAAACTTGCGACTAATACAGAATGTGTGCTTGCTACAAAAAGCAACTTTACGAATGGGTAGCCAAGTTTGGGCGAAAAGAAGATCTCACAGATTGGGCGAAAAGAAGATCTCTCAGCAAGCAGAAGAGAGGAGAAAACGTCGAACGGAACATCAGGAAATTAAGCAGCTGAGGGCTGTCACCTCAGGGGCACGTTCCCATAGTCAGTTATGACTGAAGGGGCTGTTATTATTATTATTATTATTATGTTGTCACCTAAACCATATACAGTGGCAATGTAAGATCCATAGAAGATATCCAGAAACATCAGATGATGGACACGATATAAACAACTTTACAGACGTTGCTGACATATTTATAGCACAACGCGGAAATATTCCAGGAAATAACTGAAACAATAATGGCATAGAGCAAAAATGCAGATCTTAGCAAAAGTAACAATAAAGATAGTTATAGTCTACTCAATGAAAAGAACTTCTCTAGAGTGCACCATCTAATTAAATGAGACCGTTTTGAAACAAGTCAATAGATTCAAACATATGGGTACATTATTAACATCAGATGGACGATGCAACTCAAAGGTGAACAGTAGAATAGTCCAGGAACAAGATTCGTTCCATTAGTTTTGTGTGCAACAAATCTCTGTCGTCAGAAGCTGAAAAGAGAGTTCTTTAGTGTTACATGGAACCAATCATGTCATTTGGAAGCAAGAATAAATAAGCAAGAAATTTCCTTAAAGCCATTGCAATTTGACTTCACAGATAATGTGATGAACAAAATCGACAGATTAAAAAAACAGTAGTGAGGACAGTACACTTCTACATGGCAGCGAGACATGGACACCCTATTCTAAGCAAGATAGAAGGCTCAATACCTTCCATCTACGGTGTCTACGGCACATCCTCGGCATTTCATGGAAAGATAAAGTGACAAATGTCGAGGTGTTGTCATATGCTGGCCTTCAAATCATGTATACACTGCTTAGACAACGCAGACTACGCTGGCTTGGCCATGTCCGCCGCATGGAAGATGGTCGCATCCCAAAAGACATTTACGAACAACTGGCAGACGGCAAAAGAACAGTTGGGCAACCGCAGCTGAGATTCAAAGATGTGTGCAAGAGAGACATGAGGGCACTGGATATAAATCCAGCAACATGGGAGGATGAAGCTGCCGATCGCACCAAGTGGCGATGCTATCTGCGGCGCCACCTCAGATTGGGCGAAAAGAAGCTCTCACAGCACGCAGAAGAGAGGAGAAAACGTCGAAAGAAGCACCAGAAAAATAAGCACCTGAAGGCTGTCACCTCAGGGGCGTATACCCATAGTCAGTTATGACTGAAGGGGCTATCATTAATATTATTATTATTAGTGAGGATATCGTGCAAAAAGCAATAAGCAAACTTATTACTTATATTAGAAGGAAGCAGTGGCGAGTGGGAGAGAGTAGGTGGTAGTACCAATGAAAATGAAAATAATCTACCCAAGAAACACTTGTGAGAATGAAAGTGTGTATTTCTTTATAGTTATTTCTGAAAGATAATGGGATGGTAACTGCAGATAGCTTGGCTGCTTTAGAAGAAGTCAAACAAGGTTGTTGTAGCAATTTGTTATATGATTTCAGAAACCGCGTGCAAAACATTATGCATACATAAACATATCTATGCATGATTAATATACACTGCCTTCCTATGCCTTATTAGTGTCGTACAGATAGGTTGTGAGTTGTTTTTGTCCCGTCTGAGTAGAGTGGATGGTGATAGATACGTGAGAAAAAGGTGTGAGAAATAGATTTCACGGGTGATAGCTTAAGGAGAAGATATGTCTCTGGAATGAGTAAGTTTCTCTATTCCAGCCTATCTATACGACTATAATTTAGTACAAGACAACCTTGCCCTCCTCAATCATATAAATATAAGTTTAACTACACACATACACACAGCTATGTGACAACAAGACACACAAACGTGAAAAACTACGGTTAATTGGGTATGGGTCTGACCAACACACACAGTTAAAGCTCTTTTATTGTTTATTATCATTTAAACCTGACAACATCAAATATCTTAAGAAAAATCAAATAAAAAAAGATTTACATACATATGAAATAGCGGGATAAATGTGCCCTCCCCCTATGGAGAAAAGAACCCAAAAAGTTAATAACACAAAGGTCGAAGGTTTGCACTTTGTTACAGAGTAGACAGTAAAGTAAACAAGTTTCTACTATAGCTTACCCAGTAAAGTTAACAAGTTTAAGCAAATCCAATTTTGGTAAAGTCCCTGTAACAAAGAACAATATTCACTCTCTCTTTCATACAGTGGCCACTCAATCACTCTTACCTACTCTTGGTGATATCCCTTGGAATTACAATTTTTCCACGGGAGCCGCGCTAGCGTAGTGGTTACAACACCGCTCTGGCGACCGAGTGATACAGGATCAAACCCGGGCGACGGCATTTGAGGATTTTTCGTCGACCGGGATTTGGACTGGATTAACTCGAGACCTGGCGATGACATTTGAAGGAGTGTCGTCGACCAGGGACTGGCGGCTCCTGAGCCGACCCAGCTGCAATGGGTACCTCCGAAATCGGCGAGTATTTGCCTGAATGGCGAGGGACACCTGTCTCTGTACAAGAAATGGGATATCCGTAAAAATCAATTGGAATTAACAATTTTCGAGTATTAGCGGGCGTACGAAAAAAAAAAAAAAAAAAAAAAAAAAAAATTTTTCCTGACTAAATAAAATGTCAGGTTTATTTCCCAAATTGGCCCCAGTCCATCCTCTAGCAAATAAAGATTAGTGAGGTAATCGCCGAATCTGGTGTGGGTTTTTCCTGGATGAACAAAATGTCACCGCCAATAGTTTATGTAGAAACGTGATCTTGGGGTTCACAGTTAAAAGAGGAAAATACTTCCAGTATTGGGAAACATCTGGTTGCTAAAAATGTTACAATTGATAAATGATGATAATCCTATCGGCTGGCTCTATGGTAGAGTGCTGATTCTGAAACAGCGTAAATTCTGGATGCTACGCTTGAATACAACTGTCAGAAGTCGGGAATAAATGTTATTTTTTTCACACCCCAGTGGGCTGATAAAATTGAAAAAATATTGCTGGGTTTTGTAAGTCCAGTTAAATTTACAAGTTAAAATGTGTCTCATGTATCGTTGGCAAATACTTGCTCACCAATTAAATTGGTGACACACAAGCCAAGAATAGACAACATTAACCAATCAGTAAAAAAGAAAAAGACCGCTGGACGCCCTTGATCAGGTCTGCTAGGAATATATATAAGAAACATTTATGGAAAAATCTCTTATCCACTCCGTCAGTCCTGATTAAATTTAAAAGGCACACGGTGTCTTTAGCCTACCCTATCGCCCGTCGCTAGCGCTGAGTTTTCAGGTCGGATGAGTTATGCGACTCTCCCCCCTCTTGCTCGCGCTTAACGATCAGCGTACAATGTCAATTATCACAAACTATCGCCGGTCGTTAAGTAGCTATTAATTTGGTCGGCGTCTGATATTTTTGTCGTATGATATTAAATAATAGGCACTCATAATAAATACGCACAATGAAATAAATCGTGAATTCTTTTCTGTCACTATCAGTCGCACCTAGCATTTAAACCAGTCAGCTAACCGTCTCTTCTTGTGTGAGAAAGCGTGTGGTGAAAATTAACATTATAACTGAACATCTGGTATGAAATAGCTACGCGTATTTTATTTCACTAGTTTTAACGCTAGAAAATCAAAGTGAATTATAATGGTAAAAGCTAACACTTTTAATTGGTAAAAAAGCTAACTCTTTTAAACACGTAAACACTAATTTCTATTACCAGAAAATCAGAATGAAAATCCCCACGAATTCTATTAATACATTTAGCAAAATGGTTCTAGAACTGCGTGCTTACTGTCGTAAATTTATTTTGAGAGAAAGAGTCTTAGAAACAGTGGTCCTGTTTAGAGTGGAGAATGGTGGTGAGAAGCTCAGTTATAGAAAATGTAGAGAGTAAATAGTTGCTTCGCAGAGTGCTGGGGAGAGTAAGGACAGACTTATTTACGACAAATCGTTCCTCTCAATCTTCTCTTCACTCTCCTGGTGAAACAATTATTTGCCAGTTTCCAGACACGCCCCTGCGCTCACACTGATTTGGTGCTTCAGACACACAGACGCACGTGAATACAAACTATATTAAACAAATAGGGGAAATTTGGGGCTTTGGGTATTCCAACAGAGTACTAAACAAGTTTAGGCTGTTTATTAACCTTAAAAATCAAATCACAACAACTATCATGTGTTACATAAAAATTATCATAAGTACAGAAAATACAAATAACAAGGGGGGGGGGGTGAAGAAGATTGGTATCGACTAAGCCCTTCCCGCTTGTATTAGACAAAGATAAACCCAGTCCAAAGATAGATAGTTATCAGGAACATAGGTAATGTAACCCAACAGTGAATTTAATTACTCTGAAAGAGGTGTTACAATATTAGGTATGGGTGGGAGACAAAAATCCTGTTATTCCCAATTGTTCTTCCCTTTACTAAGCAAATGAAAAAAAAGGGGGGGGGGGTAAACAGAGTTAACAAAATATCCCACTTAAAGGAACAACGCAGGGTATACAAAAAATGTATTACCCGGTAGGCAAGTTTACAAATGGTTTTTCAAAATGTAAACTCCTGTCATTCATGCACGCGCGTGAGGATCCACACTCATTCACTCACACACACTTACCGATTGCAGCATCAGACAATCCATAGAATTATATAAACAGCATATACACTCTTGACATATGAAAGTGTCTGTTACTTCGATGTCCCGCCCGAGATGTAGCGAGGTTTGCTGATAGCAAATATTCCCACTTATCGCCGGACTTGAAGCCTAAGAGTTCTTGTGTTTTATTATATAAAAAGGAGTATATGGGATGGCACTGACACAATTCAACACAGGGGTGAGGATGGAGTGGTCTCTTTAATTTCGCTGCTGGAGGTAAAATTCCTTCAAGGCGTGATGATAGCAACTGACCGGTAGGTTTTAAATCTAGTGAGGAAAAACTAGGCCCAGTCACATTTCAGGTAAATATGTACTCTCTCACAGTAGGTCAGTAAATAAAATATCGCTACTGGCACTGTTCATCTTCCAGTTTATCTTACAGATTGTAATTTAATTTGATGGTTTCTTTTAAATATTCTTGGGTAGGCTTTCTTTCATGTAATTATGATAGCTAGGCCGCATCGGACAGCCACAAGATTAAATTTAAAATGTTTCATCAATATGTCTGGAAGTTTTTAAGATGATTTCTTTATTGCTGGGATCGCAGGTTACGACCACTCTGTATGAAAGAAAAAGACATGTAATATACCGAAAAATCAAATAACATTCTAAAGCGCGATGAATTTCCCGTTAAGACTATAATATACTCTCGCGTATTTAATTATATATTTAAGAAGACACTTCGCGAGTTTAAATGGTTAAAACACACATCTATATATATGACTTAACTCAATTAGTTATAAATTCCTTCGCGACTTTTAAAAGTTAATTTAAGCATTTAAGCCTCTATTATCTTTTGACATAATATAATAGATATATCATTACATTTACAACTGGAACTATTGAGATGGTTTAATTTAATAGATTTAAATTAACGCAAAATCCAGTGAAATAGAATGAATGAACTAGACCACTGATCACTTTACACAATTATATTTTACCGTTTTGCACAGAATAGAATTCACTGCAAATATATATGAAAATCCAGGGGAAAATCTAACACGATTTCAAATATAGCCAGTGCTTCTGTCAAGGTCTGGCCAACGAGTGATAACATGCATTTCTTCATGGTCTGTATATATCTAAAATGGAATGTAAGATGAGTGGGACATGTTAAAATTTGACACCTTTTTAGATCTCAGGAGACTTTTGGGGATCTGACCGCCAGACTAAAGAGAGATGCCGCCCCTGGTCTTCCGTATCTCCGCTCGTTGCGTGCGCGTCGGCTTTCCCGTTCGCTCCCACTGCGATCGGTTCTGTGGTTAACACCGAGATGCGAAATACCGGCAGGAAACTTGCGTCGCTCGTTTCAGGGACCACTACTGCCTTTTTGATAGCGTGCCGCTAGTCTTTTCTGAGATCTTCCCCAGTGTCTTTGATCGTGGTCGCTACTATCGTTTGATGCTGGCAACGCCCCCCACTGGCCAAGTTAATGAAAATTACTGCATATGATTGCTCAAGAGATATCCGTGGGCGTGATTTAACCTCTCCTTAAATCAATGCGATGACCAGAATGAACGGTAGATAAACTGTCCACATATTAATCAGCAAACGTGTTGACCATCTGCGTGGAAAGGTTGCATAGCTAATGAGTCCAGTTGAAAAAAAAATCCCGTTTGACGAAAAGTTACCACAATATTCGGGGCCACTGATGCTATCCGAAGGGGTCGTTACGAAGGGTCGTACCATATCATCCAACACTTCAGGGGTACCGATGTTATGAGAGGGTTCTTACCATCATCTAACAAATTCAGGGACGGCTGAGTTGTCTGTCACACTTACTATCCAAAAAATCTGAGTGACAACTGATAGCAGGTTTAAGAAAACACAGTTTATATATCATTATGTTTCTCTAATCTATAGATGATGTTACTTTTCGCACTATTGTGTGAGTAACGGAGAATCAGAACAGAGTTCCCAGATAAAAGCTTATGATCGGTCTATCGTCGAGCGTTACTAACCGACATCAGAAGAATTCTTACGTCTAACGGGTCTTCTCTGTACGAATGCCAGCTTCCGAAGATCAAAGAGCCCAGGGGTTTCTGACTTTTTCTGAGTACGAACTTCAAAAGATTCTATGTTATTCACGTGCGGTCTGTCTGGTATCTTATGACTGACAGATAAGCTCGCGTGAGGAGACGAGATAAACAAACCTGATTCGCTACCTGTTTTGATGGGCAGGTCACGAAAGTTTGTAAACACTTCGTTTGCTTATGTTCAAAGAAAAGAGGCGTGACGAAAAAGTGAGTAGACACAGGCTGTAAATGCATGGTTTTGCTAGCTAGCAAATCCTAGAACGCTACGAGGTCACAAAAGATTGTCAAATTACTGTAGGCTCTTTTTCCATTATACGTCACAATTAGGGATGTCCACTCTCCATCATAGTTTTCCTATTCACTTATTGAGTTAACCAGACTTACACTGATCTAGGCTAGTGCCACTTTTTAGAATTTTGCAATCTCCTAAGCACTACTACGCAGGGTGAGATGCTATTTATCAACATGTAACATTCTTTTGAGCGTTATCAGTCTTATTAACAATTACTCTTAGCTTTACTGACACTAATATAAATCTTTAGCAATATCTTTATACCGCTGGATCTATTCTGCAGAAATTGAAGATAAGTGAGAAAGAGATAGACACGTGTAGTTTTATCCGCCTTCTTCATCTAGAGCAAATTTTCAGATATTTGCCCACACATTCTTCACCATGTGGCAGGGGTTTACTGCCCCTTTACGTCATCCCAGATGTCGTGTTCGTTCGACTTTCCTAGAAATCAGTCTGGGATTTAGCAATAAAATCCTTTTCACCTGATCGTCAAGTACGTTTGACCTGTGAACTTATTGGCAATATAATCACCCTTGGCACGCACTGTTTAACCGATAAAGTTAGATTTCACGCTTACCCTGATGTCATATTCCGGTGTTGTATGGTAACTGTTTAATCCTGGTCATTTTAAGGAATGAAAGTTTATGAAAGAAGCCGAGAGATGGGAAAAGTGTGAAAATGCCTTGCTATACAGAGTAAAACCAGTGACCGGAAGTCTTGTGGCCATGAGATAATGATAAAAGTGTAGGGTTACATATAAGAAATCAATGTGTAAAACTCTTCATAAGACGAATCAACATAGTTCAGTGTTCCAAATATTAAGAAAGATATTTTCCATATTCACGGGGATGGTGGGTTTTGTAATGCTGCCTTAAATAAACCCATGAAAGAAGAAACAAAAATTAAAAGAACGACCGGTTAGATGAAGGCTATAGAGAAGCTGGAAAAGGATGGAAAGAAAAAAGAACAAAAGGAAAATGGGGTTGAAGCACATAGACCTTTAGACACTAGTCTTCACAGAGGTGAGCTAGTGTTGAGTGAAAGAATTAACAGAAGGGCACAGGTTGGTGTCAGTTATTCTCTCACCTTTCAGACTACCAACTCTCGTATTTTTCTGACGACGACTTTCTTACTCAAATATTTTTAAAGAGGACGTAGTAGTAACAAGTAATACAAGGAGGGAGAATATGTTTTCCTGAACAGAATATAAATCTACTCAGTCAAACTCAGAATGATTGTGATTTGCAGAATTTACAGAATTACTTTTTTTTTTTTTGTTCGCCCGCTAATACTCGAGGCGAAATCTCAGGTTATTATTATTATTTTTTTTTATGTCTAACCTGACATTGATTTTACGTGAGTATCCCTTTATTTCTTGTACAGAGACAGGTGTCCCTCGCCATTCAGGCAAATACTCGCCGATTTCGGAGGTACCCATTGCAGCTGGGTCGGCTCAGGAGCCGCCAGTCCCTGGTCGACGACACTCCTTCAAATGTCCTCGCCAGGTCCCGAGTTAATCCAGTCCAAATCCCGGTCGACGAAAAATCCTCAAATGCCGTCGCCCGGGTTTGATCCTGTATCACCCGGTCGCCAGAGCGGTGTTGTAACCACTACGCTAGCGCGGCTTTAATTACAGTAGAAAATAAAATCAATGTTATCAGGTAATTTGAAAAGAAATACTAGGAGATTTAAAAACAAGTTATGATATTACTTATTCAAGAATTTAGAATACTGTCAGTGTCTTTGGTTCAGATAAAAGAGGGCTCTTTTCCTCACTGACGGAGAGTTAATTCTTATGGCTATTTCTTGGAATAGTGAATTCTGACTTTGGCCTGGTGTTTAGGTAAACTTATCTGCTTGGACTTCTCCTGTGTCACAGTAGGTAGGAATTACCCATTGGATAATTTGTTTGAGTGTCCAAGAGATGACTAGGCTTTTGAGAAGATGAGTTAGTGATGTTGGTGAGCTTGTGACGAGGTGTTACTGCTTAAGGGCTGTTGACTGCTCAAGGTTGTTGACTTGTGATCACCGCTGGAGGTTTTGATAAGTAAGCACTAGTTGTCTTGTAGCATTGAGCAACTATGCGGTTTTCTCCCAACAAATTACAGAAATCGAATTCCAGAAATCAGCTTCTCGTTGCTTTAAAACTGGTTAGGATTCTGCACGCGCTTTGGAAAATAATACATGTAATCAATCTTCTGTTTTACACAGATATATTAACTACGGCCTCTCTGATCATTTCGTTTCAGAATGGTGTTTAAAAAGATATTTACCTGAACCATAATGTCAGTCTGTTCCATTAAAGGGGACTGTCCATTTGTTTACAAATTCCTGTCCAGCAGTAGTCTCACAATTTCGTCGGGCCAAATCTGGTCAACCATTTATCAAGCATACACGTCTGGCCGTGTGCGTCCATGCGTGACTACACTGGAGGAATGCTATTTCATTCACTCGTTCATTGTGCATCTTGTTTCCTTCACTTGTTCACAACAGCTTTCTTCATCATATGCCCAGTATCATTAGAATGTAGTACTTTCATATATCAGTCAGTACTTAGGTCATTCTAATACATCAACGGAAACATTGATTTGCACACAAATGCAAAATAGCTATCAATCTTATATAAAGACATTAAAACACAATATTAAGTATTTAACACTTGACATTAATTAACTAATCCCTTGATATTAGAGTTAGCTAATTAAGCGAATACTGAGAGTTTGCTTACCGCTCAGGACTACAATTCGCAGCTTAAGAATTTGAATAGCTTTATACTCAAGTTTGTGTAACTTGAAGGCTCTCTTCTATAACTGTGCGTTCTCTTCCAGCAAGTGATTTCTAAACAGCATTTATTCGCATGAAGTTAGAACATGTCTCGTTCTCACGCCCAGAGTTAATTATTTCCCGTCTCTCGTTTAGAAGATTTATCGTGGCGTCTTCAGTTGACCACTGAACACGGAAATATAATACTCTGGAAATCACTGTGTTTCGACTCCAGTGTTTCTCAACCCTGATAGTAGCAACGCCCGCTTTTGACAACTAATACTTTTTAAAGCCCCCCCCCCACCATTTTAACACCCCCTTGCTCTTTATCATGTATACACAAAACACACACACACACACACATAACCATATATTCCACCATACTTTTAAAAAAGCAATGCAGTTAATGAGTTATCTTTTCTTATAATATAAAGAAAAAGAGAAAGCACATTTATAAAAGCATAGTTATATTAAATATGTGTTTAAGTACGGAATTATATACATGTCGTAGATTTTTAGATAGGAGAATTTAAGACTTGGGTTGGTCCCTTCTGAATAGAGTGGAATGAGTGAGAGTCACAGTGTGAGTTAGTAAAGGAAATAGATACCACAAGTGAGATGATAGAATAGTGATAGAGGCTGTCTCTGAGATGCGAGAAAATCTTCTCTCTCTCTCTCTCCTATCTTCTACGACAGATTTTTAAGCAGTCAGACAGTCTACCACATATACATCTATTACATATATTATATCTACTCACGGGCACGCACATACACGTGACGACGGTTACACACACAGATGTGGGAAATCTATAACAATGATTATATAAATATTTAGAACGAGCCGACCAGCACACTGATTTAATTTATGGGTAAGTTTATTTATCATTTATTAAACTTATGACACAACATATAAATTTTACATCAAAAGAAAACATATACAAATAGTCATAAAAAATCAAGAAAATGCTACAAGGATGATAGCCCCGTTATGCCCTTAACTCTAGGTTTAGCCCACAGCCCCGTTAGGATGACAGATGATGGCCCAAAGAATTAGAGATGCATATGGTTAGGGTCTAATATTGTCCCCTTTCTAGAAGGTAAGAACTGACTTATGACAGCAGTATCTATTCTAAAGGAACAATTACATTAAGCAGCAAATCTTTCTTCAGGAAAAATTTCACAAAAAAAAAATGAATGCATTAAACCAACGAACATCCTTCCGTCACTTTCACTCGGTTCTCTCACCCTTACCTAAAACTTGATGTTGTTCACCGTCTGGCGCAACCTTAGGACACTTCTCTACAGTGAATCTGGATTCTTTGGATAAAGCGAATCCCAGCTCTACAAATACAGGTGTTCTTCCACTGTTTTCGGGGAGCGTTCGCTTCACCAGTTAAACTTTAGATTTACTTTTAATGTCACTTTGATCAGGTTTGATAAGCAAGTTTAAACGGGCACACAGAGTTCCGAAAAAAAAAAAACACACGAGGATTCCCTTAATTTGGAAAAGATGACCAGTGGACAACTGCTCTCAACAGATAGTCTTGGTTCACTATCCACTCTTTCAATAGTGTTGGAAATGTAAATGTTAGTTCTTGCAATTATTCTCGCCGCCAGGCAGCATATACATTTAAATTTGTGGAGCAATATGAACTGGCTCAAAAGCCCAATATATATTTCTAGTCTTTAGGAACCGTTTGTGGGATTTGTATTACTGTCTATCTCTGATGGCATATGCACTGTCAGACGAGTGTTACTTGAAAAAAAACCCCACGTGGTTAAAGATAGGAAATGTCTATGCTTCTCACAAGTATGTCCTTTTTACTAAACGCCAGCAAGTTTGGGTTCACCCCCAGAAATGACTGAATGAAGAAAAAAACAACATACAATATACTATACAGAATATGTACTCGTTAAGATCTTACATATTAAACGGCAAGCCTACAGCTTGACTTATTATTATTAAAACTTCCCGTGAGATAAGTTATATTTTAAAAAAAATCATAAATCCTCATGAATTTAGGAACACGTGCGTATTCCGTCAACATCTCATGAGGCTTCTAGCATTTATAAGTTAGTTTAGAAAAATATGATCTCGTCTGATTATTTAGCAGTAAAATTAACTTCATTATAGCTACATTATTGTTTAATGCTAGAAATTATAATATTTCTGCTTTCCACTGAAACGCGTCACTAGAAAATAATACAGACTATATAAATTAAGCACTCTGTTCAAAAGAAACTAGTTAAAATGAAATAAGCGACTTAACACTTTATCACTTCACAAAATACTAGATATCTATTATATTTATCTCACCCCAGCACTACGGTAACACCACGACTAGGATAATTCACTAGATAGGTAGTTAGAAGCTCGTCACAAATCTGACGAGAACTATGAAATTCGCTATAAAGCTTCATTCACTAGCACGCGTGTTCCATCTACTGAGATGTTGGAGACTGAAATGAAATCAGATTTCAGCTCTAGGGTGGATATTTGAAAACAAGGGCAAACAATCCCACATTTTCTCAAACTCCGAAATCATCTCCCCTTTACGTGTACAACACCTTACATTTAACATTACCATTACTAGACGTCTTACATAGCTGACACTTCTGCGTTTCCCCACCTCGCGCTGACCAGGCCAACAGTGGGTGCCGTTTGCCGCTGCTATTCCCAGACAGTTGTCTCGAACTGCGACTAAAAGGTGTAAATTATCGCTCCTACCTGAGCGTTCGGCCGATGCACTTTCGTTGTGACCGGTGAAAGATGCAGACAATATGACACCTCTAGGTCTAGCGAAACGAATATTCACAGCTTATATCGACCAGTACGGGGAATGCTGCAGACTTAAGTCTGCTCTATCGTGAGATAAGCGAAAGTCCCAGTTTCGTTTTCACTGACATCTACGCAATAGAATTACGTATCCCAGTATGAGAAAGAACAAGGTAAAGTTTGAGAATACTGAAGAAAATATTTTTCGCACCCGAGTGATGCGAAAAATACAGGAAAAACAAGTACGGAAAGATAATAAAATAAAAAAAAATTCGGGTAAGAGAATAGGAAGAAGATCTAGGTAATTTAATGAACAAAACCCACGTGACAGGACGTCCCCCCTTTAGATATGGAAGCACTCCATGTCTACGTTATGGAATTAAATTTCCTATAACCGTAGCTTCGGGGTGTCTGTCTTCTTCCCTCTCCTCTTCCCCCTCCATCTCTCTCCAATTCCTACTCATGAAGTCTGTCCCGACGTTTCCTTCCTTTGGAATGTCTCCCATGCGCGCTTGAAAGAGCGTCGCCGCTTCTGACATTTTTGAAAGATTTCCTGTGATAGCGGTGGAATATCCCTGCCACTATCATCATCTTCGTCAGCTCTGGCGATCGTCAGGAGATGGTCGGAGGTCGGCACCGGTCTTTCCAAGTATCTCTTTAAGAGATTTAAATGGAAAACCTTCTCCATTCCTTGAATAGATATCTGGTAGTTAGCCTTAGAAATCTTTTTCAGGACGGTAAACGGCCCTTGCCATCCGATCTTCAGTTGGTTGTTCTCGGTAGGGAGTAACACCAAAACTTTCTCTCCT
Source organism: Oreohelix idahoensis (assembly GCA_024509875.1). Classification (NCBI taxonomy): domain Eukaryota; kingdom Metazoa; phylum Mollusca; class Gastropoda; order Stylommatophora; family Oreohelicidae; genus Oreohelix; species Oreohelix idahoensis. Next base: position 296,837 of record JAMPIV010007212.1, on the reverse strand, counting down.
GCTTCTAGTTCTCTTTCTTTCGCGACTTTCCTGTATCGGTTAGCGTGCTTTGTGCGTGCTCGCTTAAAGTTAGTCGTTGCTAGGTCCCACCCTAGTTTCAACCTTTCCTTTAAAACCGACACATATTTACTTGCTGAGACAACTGTCTCATCCGCCTTCTCGTCTGTCAGAGACTGAAGTAAGGCTTCAAGCGGGCCCTTAATGGGTCTGCCGAATAAGAGTGTAGCTGGCGGAAATCCTGTGGAAGTATGAGGAGATTCTCTGTAGCCAAATAAAGCTGCAGGAATACAAAGATCCCAATCTTCAGGTTTCACTTGTGCCAGTTTACTTAGCATCATGTTGAGGTTTCCATTAGCACGTTCCACGAGCCCATTTCCGGCCGGAGTATATGGCTTAGTGTGGATGTGTTGGGTCCTCAAGATCTTCACGATCTCATCCATCAACAGGTTTCGGTATGGAGATCCGTTATCCGTCAACACTTGTTGAGGGAATCCCAACCGAGTGAAAATCTGCACGAGGGCTTCTGCGACATGCTTGGCATCTGCGCATGTTAGCGGGATAGCTTCTGCCCATAAAGTGCATGTATCGACTAAGGTCAGGATAAACCTGTTCCTTCTTTTAGTCCTTTCGAAAGGCCCTAAAATGTCGATCACAACCCGTTCGAATGGTGTTCCCACTATTGGCATTTCACCCAAAGAGACTGGGGGTGCCCGTTGCTTGGGTGGCACACGTTGGCACTGGGCACAGGATTTGACATATCTGATAATATCAGTATTTACTCCTGGCCACCAATAATGAGTGGTTATACGTTGGTTTGTGGCGTTCTGTCCCATATGTCCGCTGAAGGGAAGAGAGTGCCCCATTTCTAGGATTTGGCTTCTGTACTGTTTCGGTACTAGGAGCTGGTTGTAACCTTGGTCAGGCTTGCCCGTTCTCCAATAAAGTACGCCATCCTTAGAAAAAATGTCCCCGTGCTGTTTGGGTTCCTTAGCCATGGGCAGTTTCCTAAAGCAGGGTGCCAAAGTAGGGTCCTTGTATTGCGCTTCTTTAAGTTCCATGGGTAACAAATTAGGCGCAGGCTCCCGTTCCTTTTTGGTTTGCCCTCTTGTAGTTACTGCTGCCACAATCGGCTCTTCCGGTTTCCCAATACACACGTATCTCCCGCCAAGTATGACTGGGTAGATGGGATCATCCATAACAGCCGCTTTGATCACGCCTCTGACAAAATCAGAGTGGATCTCCACCAATGCGATGGGAAGCGCTGTAGGTGCATCACTCTTACGAACTCCACAAAATTGGACGGTCTCTGCTGTCTCTTGACCGGGTTTAACCAGGTTTCTGGCAACAATGCAATCATAAGAAAGCCCCGTGTCGAATAAACAGGAAGTTTGAGAACCGTTCAAAGTAACAGTACCTCGCGTTGAGGGTCCATCCCCAACAGGTTGAGAATCACTGTCAATAATTCCGCCTTGCGAGACTGTTAATAAGCATCCGATGCGTTTCGGCTCGGTGTGCTCGGTCTGATCATATGTCCCGTGCTCAGGGGTTCTCCCTTTGCCACCTTGTCCTTTCTGGCTACGCTGCCATGTAGGGCGGTCGGGTTGATCGGACTGTTTGGGGTGGTTGGGGTACTTGTTCTTGTAGAACTTGGATTTCTCAGGAGGGGGGTTTTGAGGTCCAGTTTCTCTGTGGTTATTTAGGTTAGAAGCCTGAGAAGATTGCTCTAGGTTATGTTTTCGAAAATGCTCCTCTGTCGGTTTCCGCTTTGTGGCCGGTAGTTCAGCCAGCGCATTATGGTAACGCTCAGACTTCTCTAGGATGTCTTCGAGCTTTTCTGCACCCTGCTCAGCTAGAAATCTCCGGGTATCTGCAGACAAAGTGTTCTTTATTTGTTCTGTTAAAACAAATTCCTCAAGACCTTCATAGGTAGAGGGGAGCTGCGAGAGCTCAAGGCACTTTGTCAAATATCCCTTCAAACGAGATGAGAACTGCTGAAAAGTTTCAGAATTCTCTTTCCGGCTGTTGCGAAACAGTTGCAAAAATTTGCGAGCGTTCATTTCAAAGCGCTCCAGTAACGCTTTCTTCAACAGATCATAGTTGTCTTGTTGGCTGCTTTCCAGTTTGGCGTAAACATCATACGCAGAACTTTTCAAAGCCTGGGAAAGCTTCATGTTCCAACGCGACCTCTCTAAACCGTACAGAGTTGCAATTTTCTCAAATTTTTCTAGCCAAGTGTCAATCTTCTCATTTGGACAAGGGAAAGATTCTAGCGGAAAAGACATAGCAGTGAGATGAGTAGATTGAGTGTTAGAAGGATCAGTTAAGGAGGAATGAGGAGAAGACTCTCCATTGCTGGAGGTAGAGGCAGCACCACGGCTTTGGAACTCTAGAGTTTTAATCGCCAGCTCATGCTGTCGTCGTTGCTCATTTTCTCTTTCCTCATGCTGTCTCTCCTTCTCCTTCTCTCTTCTCCTCATGCTGCATCCTGCGAATTTCCATTTCCTCATCCATCTTCCTCTGCTCTCTAGCTTCGGCTGCTTCTTTTTCCTCTTTAGCTTCAGCTGCTTTCCTCTCCGCATCATATCTCTCAAGTTCGTCTCTGACAAATGCTTTCGCTTCCTCTCCTTCCAGTCCCTCCTCTCTCGCTTCGTCCCTGAGGAGTTGTCTAAGTTTTGCCCTCTCGGCCATATTATGTCAGTGACTGAAACAAGTCAAGAAGAAAGGATACACTGGTTCCTACCACTACGAGAAACAAATTTCCAAAAATTCAAAAGATGATATCCTTAACCCTGGGATACCTCCTCCAAAAATAAAAATCTAACTATCGCTGCTATTAATCGGCAATAAAGCACCTAATGCAAAACACGACTACGCCAACTAAATGGTAGTTAAGATTAATCCCTGAAAAATAAGTAGCTACAGTGGAAAAGCAAAATAATTATTGCAAAAATTTCGGAGAAAAAAAAAAATCCCCTTAATTTTAAATCCACTATCAAGTTCACCCCTGAAGACAGTTAGGGTGAGGGAGGCAATTAATCTGGACAAATAGTCCGAAACGCACTCCTTAGCTTTGCTCAAACACCTACTACTTCAGAACCCGTGTGAATGTTATACACTCACGAAACTTTACCAGCGTTTAGTATTACAAAATCAGTAATTAACATATATTCCGACAATCAACCTGTAACTCAAATGTATATTATTCAAAATGCTGTGGAAAAAAAAAACTTATCAGTTTGTGTGGTCAGCACGCCCAAAAACAGATCGTTAGTCTAGGGGATAAATTATTTTTTTTTTTTAAAGATACAAAACTCCACAAGACAATCACACTCTTACTCTATATCAGAATAAAGAATCTTACAGACAAAATCCAGATAGACGAGTCCACATTAGTCGTACTCGTCTTCCTATTCTAAGTTCAAAAATCCGTCGGGCGAGACCCCATTTGTCGTATCGCCTTAGGATTTTGGGTTCAATTCCCGGTAACGAGCGACCATTTGTCGTAGATTTTTAGATAGGAGAATTTAAGACTTGGGTTGGTCCCTTCTGAATAGAGTGGAATGAGTGAGAGTCACAGTGTGAGTTAGTAAAGGAAATAGATACCACAAGTGAGATGATAGAATAGTGATAGAGGCTGTCTCTGAGATGCGAGAAAATCTTCTCTCTCTCTCTCTCTCTCTCCTATCTTCTACGACAGATTTTTAAGCAGTCAGACAGTCTACCACATATACATATATTACATATATTATATCTACTCACGGGCACGCACATACACGTGACGACGGTTACACACACAGACGTGGGAAATCTATAACAATGATTATATAAATATTTAGAACGAGCTGACCAGCACACTGATTTAATTTATGGGTAAGTTTATTTATCATTTATTAAACTTACGACACAACATATAAATTTTACATCAAAAGAAAACATATACAAATAGTCATAAAAAAATCAAGAAAATGCTACAAGGATGATAGCCCCGTTATGCCCTTAACTCTAGGTTTAGCCCACAGCCCCGTTAGGATGACAGATGATGGCCCAAAGAATTAGAGATGCATATGGTTAGGGTCTAATATTGTCCCCTTTCTAGAAGGTAAGAACTGACTTATGACAGCAGTATCTATTCTAAAGGAACAATTACATTAAGCAGCAAATCTTTCTTCAGGAAAAATTACACCAAAAAAAAAATGAATGCATTAAACCAACGAACATCCTTCCGTCACTTTCACTCGGTTCTCTCACCCTTACCTAAAACTTGATGTTGTTCACCGTCTGGCGCAACCTTAGGACACTTCTCTACAGTGAATCTGGATTCTTTGGATAAAGCGAATCCCAGCTCTACAAATACAGGTGTTCTTCCACTGTTTTTCGGGGAGCGTTCGCTTCACCAGTTAAACTTTAGATTTACTTTTAATGTCACTTTGATCAGGTTTGATAAGCAAGTTTAAACGGGCACACAGAGTTCCGAAAAAAAAAAACACACGAGGATTCCCTTAATTTGGAAAAGATGACCAGTGGACAACTGCTCTCAACAGATAGTCTTGGTTCACTATCCACTCTTTCAATAGTGTTGGAAATGTAAATGTTAGTTCTTGCAATTATTCTCGCCGCCAGGCAGCATATACATTTAAATTTGTGGAGCAATATGAACTGGCTCAAAAGCCCAATATATATTTCTAGTCTTTAGGAACCGTTTGTGGGATTTGTATTACTGTCTATCTCTGATGGCATATGCACTGTCAGACGAGTGTTACTTGAAAAAAAACCCCACGTGGTTAAAGATAGGAAATGTCTATGCTTCTCACAAGTATGTCCTTTTTACTAAACGCCAGCAAGTTTGGGTTCACCCCCAGAAATGACTGAATGAAGAAAAAAACAACATACAATATACTATACAGAATATGTACTCGTTAAGATCTTACATATTAAACGGCAAGCCTACAGCTTGACTTATTATTATTAAAACTTCCCGTGAGATAAGTTATATTTTTAAAAAAATCATAAATCCTCATGAATTTAGGAACACGTGCGTATTCCGTCAACATCTCATGAGGCTTCTAGCATTTATAAGTTAGTTTAGAAAAATATGATCTCGTCTGATTATTTAGCAGTAAAATTAACTTCATTATAGCTACATTATTGTTTAATGCTAGAAATTATAATATTTCTGCTTTCCACTGAAACGCGTCACTAGAAAATAATACAGACTATATAAATTAAGCACTCTGTTCAAAGAAACTAGTTAAAATGAAATAAGCGACTTAACACTTTATCACTTCACAAAATACTAGATATCTATTATATTTATCTCACCCCAGCACTACGGTAACACCACGACTAGGATAATTCACTAGATAGGTAGTTAGAAGTTCGTCACAAATCTGACGAGAACTATGAAATTCGCTATAAAGCTTCATTCACTAGCACGCGTGTTCCATCTACTGAGATGTTGGAGACTGAAATGAAATCAGATTTCAGCTCTAGGGTGGATATTTGAAAACAAGGGCAAACAATCCCACATTTTCTCAAACTCCGAAATCATCTCCCCTTTACGTGTACAGCACCTTACATTTAACATTACCATTACTAGACGTCTTACATAGCTGACACTTCTGCGTTTCCCCACCTCGCGCTGACCAGGCCAACAGTGGGTGCCGTTTGCCGCTGCTATTCCCAGACAGTTGTCTCGAACTGCGACTAAAAGGTGTAAATTATCGCTCCTACCTGAGCGTTCGGCCGATGCACTTTCGTTGTGACCGGTGAAAGATGCAGACAATATGACACCTCTAGGTCTAGCGAAACGAATATTCACAGCTTATATCGACCAGTACGGGGAATGCTGCAGACTCAAGTCTGCTCTATCGTGAGATAAGCGAAAGTCCCAGTTTCGTTTTCACTGACATCTACGCAACAGAATTACGTATCCCAGTATGAGAAAGAACAAGGTAAAGTTTGAGAATACTGAAGAAAATATTTTTCGCACCCGAGTGATGCGAAAAATACCGGAAAAACAAGTACGGAAAGATAATAAAATAAAAAAAAATCCGGTAAGAGAATAGGAAGAAGATCTAGGTAATTTAATGAACAAAACCTATGTGACAATACACCACAAGTTCGTTTTTTGACAGGCACACGTGGGACACGTGATGGTACGGGGAATGTTTTGGGAGAGAGTCGTGCTGTGGAAGTGGACAGAGTAGAGAAGAGGCTGTGATGTGTTCACGGGCTAATCAACGTTTGACGGGAATGTGTTTCCAGAAGACAATATGTGTCGAGAGTGGAGAGAGAAGGTTAGCTTGGGTGTGTCGAGAGGCTAACGAATGTTTCGAGTGTTGAAGGGAAGTAAATCTCCGCCTACTGTCTCCTGACAATGGTAACATCCCAGGTACTAAAATTTTGTGTCTGGAATCCTTGAAACACTCCATGGGACGCATGGCAAATAAAAACTATCGTGTTACAAGCTATGCTAAGGGGAATATCTTTTGTAATAGTTTCATATTGATTCTTGTAAAAATGTACACAACGCCCTACTGAATGGAAGTAGCGACCCCCAATCGTTGCGACCCATCAGAACGCCCCCAGACATCTTGAAAACGCCCCCCAGGGAGCGGTACCGCCCCCGTTTAGAAACACTGGACTAAACGAATAAATGGGTCTGAAGTCCCTAAAAAAATAACTTTTAGTGCCTTTGCACAAGAAGATAGCATTTGGATCGTTTGACAGGACTATTAGTGAAGACTTGAAAAACAGCTATAGAACAGAACGCAGGTGCAAATATTTCGTAGAGAAACAGACAAATGTGAAGAAAGAGAACAGTAAGGAATTTGAAAACAATTTCGACGAAGCCTTCTGTAGTGAAATTGACAGAGATACAACGGTAAAATACCTCCAAAGATAACATTTAAGGATAAAAACATAATGCGTAGGCTGCGAATAGTACATGATCGCCTAGACCGCGGGTCATCACCCTCCATAAAAATTGACTTGCTAGACAGGAGGGGAACGGAGGATCAAAAAGGAAAAATATGACTGGAAAGATTGCGTGAGACTAGAAAGGCTAAGGAGACGCAATTGGAGGGGGGGGGGGGGGGGGGAAACGGAGAAAAGTCACGTTTCCCAAGTTGACATAAAAAGTAAGCAACTCGACAGAAGGGACCATAGATATGTTACGCCACAGTCATTTATTGAACGCTTTTGCGCGATACCAAGCCCGTGATTTGAATTCAGCGGCTAAACGCAGATGTTAGGAATATTACAAAAATTAAAAAGTACTTTTTTCTTAATATTAATGTTAGGAATATAAAAATTAGTTGGCCGGATGGCCTATTCTGAGCAGTGAACTAATAGGTTCTTAATTTTACAGACGGATAGATAATATTGAAGATAATGACAAAAGACAGTGTTGTTCACATCATCGACAGACTGTATTGAATCTAAAAGTGTCGCTAATTGCACAAAAAAACACGACCTCGAGACGCAGGTGTTCAAATTTACTTAGTATGGAGGAGAGGGTTTTTGGGTGGTAGCTGTGTCTAAATATAACTTTTAACGACAAAATTTTGGAGGGGAGAGAAAGGTTGGTTCAAAAATCAAGTACATTTTTGTAGAAACACAAGTAGAGACGGACCGACTAACAGATAACCATCCATACTTGACTGAAGCATGACTGAAATGACTTTAGTGTAGGAAATTTGAAATTCAAATATAAAGTTGGATTTTTTCATAGTTGTAGTCCCGTTAATGATATCCACCAAAAGATAGATATAAGTGGATGGAAGCAGACATCATCATCATCATCAGTTGATAAGATCTCTATGGTGTTGTTTGCTCCACTGGAGTGTATGGAATGTCAACTTGACCTACGCAGTGGTGTGTAGACATGGATTGAGTGTACAATGTGCGAATGATGATAAGGGTTCGTGTTGTTGACAAATGTTCTTTTCTCACACTCATGTATGACTGGAAGTCATCGACACCAACGACTGTGTACCTTTTCTAAAGTTTAATTGGACGTACACACTCGACAGCACAGATAGTGACAAATCACAGGTTGGCATAATACATCATGGTACAGTGAATAAATGTTCTTGCAATGTTATGTGGGCACTCATGTAGAATAATAGTATACAGGACTGTCAGTAGCCAAGCCCTCAGTATCGCCCATACATATATATATATCGTCTGACTTCACTGACTGAGCACGTCAGCTTATAAACAATATTTCAGATGGCTTCTAGACCTAATCTCGTCTAGCGACGATTCTTCAACATAATGTTCAGCACATATTTTTTCATATAATAATATTGAACCTCTAGCAATGGGTTCTCATGTGTAGCAGTGATCTCTGGACTAATCAAGCGATAATACGGGCATCCCTTTTCTCTTCTTGAAAGTCACTACATGTTTTGGTTCCAAGATGGCTTCACTCGTGAACTGTCACTCACGTTTGGATGCAGATAATGAATCTGTCCTAAAGTTAGTCATTCATAAAACATTTCATTGCTCTGTAGATTTGATCATGAACCATTGACTGCATGCTACAGAATATAGTGCTGCTAGGAATCGAAATCGTTTTCATCGAGTCGAATATATTCTCTTAGACATTCAAATCGTAACTATCGAAAATGGTGGCTTCGATCGAGAGTTCATACGAGTGTCTTTGATTACCTTGGTAGAGGAAATATGAAACTGCCATTCCTTGGCAATATGAATAAACACTGGGGTAAAGCATACACGATAGGTTTAGACGACTATCACTTTCCCCACAAATACTGAGATCACTTTTTCCCGGCGACAGGCCGACATAGGAAAAACACACACAGTCCCTATCAGGACGAAGCCAAATCACACCACACTCTAGCGACACATCCGCCGAATAGCCTTTGACCTCTCTAGAGACAACAGAACATATAGTTCGACTTAGATATGTAAAGATATACAGATATAAGACAGACTCGTCCTACTCAGACAAACAATACACATAAATTCAGGCCATAGATATTCTGAAGCAAGAACAATCTATTATTACCCAAACAACGAATAAATCGCAGTAAAATGGATTCATCCGCGGAGTTTCGATCGAAGAAACGGCCTAACTTTTTCAAGGGAAGTAACTCAATAATGACTTTCCCTTAAGCACAAAAAATTACCTATGTATAATATTGTAAGATATCAAAGACTGCACGTAACAGTCTTACCACACCTCCCGGGAAAAAAAAAAATGGAACATTTTTTTTTTTTTTTTTGAAATACATCTAGGAGCAACGTACAATAGGCTCACAACGCATGAATAATGCGCAGATGAAAATATCAGGAATACCTATAACGCCTAATATGAGGCTAAGTCGACTTATGGAGCGACTGGTGAGAATGTGTCTCATAAACTGAGAGAAATTATTTCTCTACAAGTATATTTTTCCAGGAAGGTGTCATCAAAGTATAATACAATTCTGGCAATTACACAATGCCTAAAAAATTCATATCATCATTTTTATGATTTATGAAGAAAAAATCATCAAAGCACAGCGGTGAATACACATCACTGAACCGCTATGTAGCGATACAATCATTATATTATTAAATTACAAATGTGTATCTATCATGATATAGAAAAGGAACTACTATAGAACTAGACATATCAAGAAGTCTAAGCACTAATAGTTATGTGGAATCATGTGGGCATCTTGACAGAATGTCTGCCATCACATTATCTGATCCACGAATAGCTCGCACAGAGAAATGAAAAGGTTGAAGAGCAATTGCATATCGAGTAGACCTCGAGCTCTTCAAATTCTTACTCTGTATAGCAGTAAGAGCTTTTTGGTCGGTTTCTACTATGAAATGTGCGCCTAGAAGGAATCTCTGTAGTTTGAGGATCGACCAAACCATAGCTAATAGCTCACGGTCTAAAACCGAATAATTCCTTTCTGCCGCATTAAGTTTTCTGGAAATATACATTACAGGATGCAGAGTTCCAGAGTACTCTTGCATTAGTGCCGCTCCAATCCCAGTGGATGAAGCGTCACTACGAAGAACGAATGTCTTATCTTTAGTGGGTAGCACTAAAATAGGTGGTGTTGAAAACAATGTTTTAATCTTATCCAGAGAGCATTGGCATTCCAGAGACCAGTGGACCACATTAGGCGAACCTTTCTTTAGAAGTGTTGAAAGAGGTGCCATGATAGAGGATAGATTCTGAATGAATCTGCCATAAAATTGAATAAGACCTAACAGACTTCTCACCTGTTTTTTAGTCTTAGGGATTGAGATGTTAAGTATCTTACTAGTATTATGGTCCTCTGTCTTTAGGAAACCATGACCAACTCGGTGGCCTAGGAAAGAAATTTCGCTAAAACCAATATAGGCTTTAGAGGGTTTCGCTGTCAGGTTGTGCTCACGCAAAGTAGACAGCAATTCATCTAACCCTGAATAGTGATCTTCCCAAGTATCGCTGAAAAGACAGATGTCGTCTAGATATGCAATGACATCTGACCGATAAGATAGGATTCGGCGCATCATGCGTACGAACGTAGCTGGTGCGTTCATAAGACCGAAAGGCATAAAATTCCATTGGAACAAACCTCTAGGTGTTGAAAAAGCCGTGAGAGGTTTGGCGCGTTCAGATAAAGGAACTTGCCAGTATCCTTTAGACAAATCAAGTTTAGTGAAAAAATGAGATTTGGAGAGTCGAGTAAGTAGCTCTTCCAGTAAAGGCATAGGTTCGGCATCGAACTTCGTTACTTGATTCAATTTTCGATAGTCAACGCAAAGACGTATGTTATTGTCTTTTTTTACGCACAATAACCATCGGCGAAGAATATGCAGAGGTGGATGGTTCGATTATTTTCAAATCTATCATCTCATCCAACTCTTTCTCGACCTGTGCTTGAAAATGTATAGGTATAGGATAAGGTCTAACCCTAATAGGAGTATGGTCAGTTAGAACAATGTCATGTTGAATGACATTCGTTTGTCCAGGGATGTCAGTGAGTACATCCTGAAATGTTTGCAACATAGTTGAAACTTGTCGCTGTTCTCCTAGAGACAAATCAGGAGAGACAGTAACGTTCTTCCATGATTCACTGGAATGAAGTGGGATCATTGGAAGAGGAAGATTTACATCTGAAAAACTTGTTTCCTCATCCTGTATCACGGACAGTGATGAGTAATGACCATGTTGTACTGGAGAATTGTCCGTTGCTTGGAAAATGGGTTGCAAATAATCCGGACGTTCATGGAATTCAGTAAGCATATTGATGTGGAAGGTTTTATGCTTCCCATCAATATCGACAATATAGTCGACATCGGAAATTTTCGATATTATATCGTACGGACCTTTCCAAGAAATAAGTAATCTGTTTTCCCTACAAGGTAGTAATACAAATGCTTTGTCACCAGGACAAAGTTGTCGTAAGCATCTCTTCTTATTGGCAAATTGCCTTGCCTTCTGTTTCGCAAATTCAGAAGAAGAAGTTGCTAATTTGCATGCTTCGATAATTTTTTGTCTCAACGCGATGACATATTCGTAGGATGACTTTGTGTCATCGTCAATATTGTCAGATGTTATGAGATCGTGAAGCAACGACATAGGGCCACGCGGACGCGCGCCAAAGACGAGTTCAAAGGGAGAAAATCCCGTATGTTCATTGGGTACCTCTCTGTAAGCGAAGAGGGCCGCAGGTAAAACTCTGTCCCAGTCTTGAGGATGATCCTCAGTTATCTTCCCCAGTAAGTTTTTAAGTGTTCTATTAAGGCGTTCGACCATACCATTAGACATTGGATGGTAGATACTACTTAAAGATCTATCTATCTGCAGGGTAGACATTACTTGAGACATGGTATCTGATATTAGTTGGGTGCCATGGTCTGACAATATCTCTCCGGGGAACCCCAGACGAGAAAATATAAGCCAAAGAGCATCTGCAATATCAGCAGTAGTAATGCTCTTCAGAGGAATAGCCTCTGGCCAACGTGTGCACATATCAACACACGTCAAGATAAACTGATGTCCTCTGGCAGACTTGATCTTAAATGGACCAATAATGTCTATGGCCATTTTTTGAAACGGCCGAATAGGAATGTCCGCCGCCTGAATGGGTGCAGCATGCCGTGGACCTTTGGATTTAACTTCCTGACATACTTTACAAGATCGACAATAAATACGTATGTCCTTGTTTACCAATGGCCAAAAGAAAGCCGCAAGGACTCTTGACTTAGTACGGGAAAAACCCATGTGTCCAGCACACTGAGAGTCGTGAGCGTGCTGCAAAATTTTAACTCTCAAATTCTTGGGAACCAGGATTTGAGAATGACTTGACGTAATGGAGTCTTGAACCATACGTACAAGTACGCCATTCTTCTTTGTAATCCACGATTTACGACTTGTGTCTTTATTCGGATCCCCTTTAGTTGCAAGAATGAAGAATTTCTTCAGAGTGGGATCATCTTCTTGCTGTTTTATAAACGAGTCACGAGAAATTACCAAGGGATTATCTTGGTTATGCACTTCATTATCTTCAATAGATGAAGTTTGAGGCACATTAAGAGCCTGAGCTCTAGTGACTACAGCGTTAGCAATCTGCATGTTTTGCCTTTCCCACGTGGAAATTTGTTGCGGAGTGCATTCCTTGACTCCATGAATGCGACCGATGATGAGGTCAGCGATCGGATTCGGAAGAAGACATGCGTGTACATCTCCCGTAAAGAAAGGAGTAGCAATCCTAATGATAGCAGTAGAGTATTTCTCTAATGTGCCGCCAAATGTTACACATTTGACTACTTGTCCAGTGGCACGGGAAGGATCTACGAGTGACTGCCTAACACCAATTGTGGTGCATCCAGAATCAAATAGCACAGAGACTGGATTGTTATTCACTAAACCCTTATGTAAGACAAGAGACCCTCTTCCATCATGCGCGACTGATGCCGGAAGAGCAGGAAGAGGATGGCCACAGCTTAAAGTAGACACTGTGGTTGGCTCAAATAACGTTTTGCATTGGGGGCACTGAGATGCTCTCCCAAAATCAAAAGCGGCACATGCCATATTATTAGCATCATTATTATCTTTACTCTGTTTATAGGCTTCATGGGACTCTTGTTGTACAGAGTTTGCCTGAAAATGTGGTTTATGTCTTTTGTTTTGAGATCTACCTCGGTTATTATCACCTCTGTAGTTATTGTTACCTCTATTGTAACCCCTATTTGGGTTTGAGTCATAGTTCCCTTGGTTACCATTATCATATTCATTATAATGAGTATCTCTGTAATTATGATCTTGTTGACTCCAAGACGGATAACCCTGATAGTTTCTATAATTACTTCCTCTACGGAAATTCCTATAATTATGACCACCCCTGTGTCGAGAGCTATCAGGTCGTCTCCAGTTCTTTGAAGAAGAACCCTGAAATGATTGGTTACCTTGGTTTTGATAACTATTATGGTTACCTTTTTTATCAAATCTGTTTTGAGGTCCCTGAAATCTGTGTGAATAATTGGGATTGTATGGTGTTGCTGAAGCAACTGGCATACTCTCCTTAATCTTAGTGTTGCCAAAAGTCACGTCGGGGTGTGCAGTGACATATTGGGAACAATATTCTTCCATTTCTTTTAGAGATTTGGGTTTACGCTCATGTATAAATTCAAGGAAAGGTTTGTTCACACATGACATAATCTTATCTCTGAGCAACAAATCCATAAGTCCTTCATACGTTTTTTCTGTTTTGGAAAGCTCAATCCAACGATCAACTGTGAGACGTGCCTTTGCAGTGAATTCTGAGAATTCTACACCCGTCTCAGGTACCATCGTCTTAAATAAAAGGCGATAGCCTTCCTCACTTAACTGATATTTTTTTATCAAAGCCGCCCTAATGACATCATAATTATCCTTATCTGCTTCTCCTACAAGGCATAATCTAGTCAAAGATTCACCTTTCAAGTTTTCTGATAATTGATTAGCGTATTGTGATTTATCCACATTATGTGTACGACAAGAACGTTCAAATCTATCCAGCCAGAATGTAATATCGTCACTGGACTGATTGAACGGTGGAACCTTAACCTTGTAAGTAGAAGGTTTACCATTACCACTAGATGCCTGATTAACATTACTCATACTTGTCAATCTCAATTTCTCCAACTCAAATTCATGTTCTCTTATTGCTTTTTTCTCTTCAGCATCTAATCTTTTTTGTTCAGCCTCCCTGTCTAATCTTTTTTGTTCAGCTTCCCTGTCTAATCTTTTTTGTTCAGCCGCAGCTTCTCTTTCTAATTTTTTTTGTTCAGCTTCAAATCTCCTTTCCTCCACCTGCATCTGTAATTTCTTTTGTTCAGCAGCAGCCTCAGCTTCTCTTTCTAATCTTTTCTCTTCCGCCATAGCTTTTCTTTCTTCTGCAGCTAATCTTTTCTCTTCTGCCATAGCTCTTCTCTCTTCTGCAGCTAATGCTTTGTCATATTGAGCAACTGCCCATTGTTCTAATTGTTGACCAGTTTTATCAAGGGCTTTGCCTTGTATAATGAAGTATTCTAATGTATTATTAGACATGGTGTCTACCAATAATACTAATCACCTGAAATAATAATAATACCACAAGTTCTCAATGACTTGATTAATCAGTATACTATCCCAATATCTGTGGGTCACAAGCCTTTAATAAGGTCTTGTATAATAGTAATAATAATCAGGTACTGGTTTATACCATAATCCAAGTGCAGTGCACAGGCAATTGTGTCTTATGAAATATACCTATATAAAACATATGTCAACCAACAGAATACATAAAGTACAAATAGGACTGACAATACAAGAACGTTTGCAGAAATCAAAATAAATCAAATAGGGAAATCAATGAAAATAATCACTGAATCTGCAAAGAATAACAACACCAACGACGTCACAATATATGAATACAAATTGTGAATAGAACTGAAAGATAGAAAAGAGTAGACCAACAAATTACAAACAACTCAAAACAAAACTAAAGAACAAAGAAATATTACAAAAATAACAATAATTACAGTCTTCACAGCTAACACAAAAGCAACAGTTGTCGCAGCAAATTTTCAATCAAGAAAATTGCACCTATAGAAAACGCCCACAACGGACCCTCTATGACGTGGGATATTCTGTTGTGAGGACGCCGCCCAACCTTAAACACAACCCGCTGACATAGAAACTAACATACTATACAAACAAATAACATGTAAACATAAATATATATAAATTATGTGTATGATAGTATGTGTTGCAAAATAGGCTCAGTTTTACAGTAATGGCAAAGTTATTTTTATCACAATAAATAAACTGCCACTTTATTCAATTAAACATTCTGGCCTTAAATATTAAAGTTCATATATGGAAAACAAGAAGATCCATCGATGAAAATAGGACTTCTTAGTTCACAAATACTGTCTTCCTGTTAACATTGACAAGAATTGATCCAACTGTTCTGTGAAACTCTGTAATGTCTAATGTAAAACTGTCAACAACGCTGGCCTACATACTGCATTCACATGACAGGTCACGTGACGAAGTGTTGACAAAGAGCAAACCAATACTGCAAGTGTGTCGTATCAGCCACAGGAAACGGTCTGGTATCGGTAATCTGTTGACTTCTGAACTTCTGCGAGGTCAAACCCAGAAAGCTGGTCCACCAGTTGATAAAATAATGCTGGAAGACAGGCGTCATCAACGTCATCAGTTGATAAGATCTCTATGGTGTTGTTTGCTCCACTGTAGTGTATGGAATGTCAACTTGACCTACGCAGTGGTGTGTAGACATGGATTGAGTGTACAATGTGCGAATGATGATAAGGGTTCGTGTTGTTGACAAATGTTCTTTTCTCACACTCATGTATGACTGGAAGTCATCGACACCAACGACTGTGTACCTTTTCTAAAGTTTAATTGGACGTACACACTCGACAGCACAGATAGTGACAAATCACAGGTTGGCATAATACATCATGGTACAGTGAATAAATGTTCTTGCAATGTTATGTGGGCACTCATGTAGAATAATAGTATACAGGACTGTCAGTAGCCAAGCCCTCAGTATCGCCCATACATATATATATCGTCTGACTTCACTGACTGAGCACGTCAGCTTATAAACAATATTTCAGATGGCTTCTAGACCTAATCTCGTCTAGCGACGATTCTTCAACATAATGTTCAGCACATATTTTTTCATATAATAATATTGAACCTCTAGCAATGGGTTCTCATGTGTAGCAGTGATCTCTGGACTAATCAAGCGATAATACGGGCATCCCTTTTCTCTTCTTGAAAGTCACTACATGTTTTGGTTCCAAGATGGCTTCACTCGTGAACTGTCACTCACGTTTGGATGCAGATAATGAATCTGTCCTAAAGTTAGTCATTCATAAAACATTTCATTGCTCTGTAGATTTGATCATGAACCATTGACTGCATGCTACAGAATATAGTGCTGCTAGGAATCGAAATCGTTTTCATCGAGTCGAATATATTCTCTTAGACATTCAAATCGTAACTATCGAAAATGGTGGCTTCGATCGAGAGTTCATAAAAGTATCTTGGATTACCTTGTTATAAGAAATATGGAACTGCCATAAACACTGCATAAACACTGGGGTAAAGCATACACGATAGGTCTAGACGACTATCACTTTCCCCACAAATACTGAGATCACTTTTTCCCGGCGACAGGCCGACATAGGAAAAACACACACAGTCCCTATCAGGACGAAGCCAAATCACACCACACTCTAGCGACACATCCGCCGAATAGCCTTTGACCTCTCTAGAGACAACAGAACATATAGTTCGACTTAGATATGTAAAGATATACAGATATAAGACAGACTCGTCCTACTCAGACAAACAATACACATAAATTCAGGCCATAGATATTCTGAAGCAAGAACAATCTATTATTACCCAAACAACGAATAAATCGCAGTAAAATGGATTCATCCGCGGAGTTTCGATCGAAGAAACGGCCTAACTTTTTCAAGGGAAGTAACTCAATAATGACTTTCCCTTAAGCACAAAAAATTACCTAAACTCCAGCAAGGGTTAGGCAAGACAGATCAAGTGTTGAGAATAATGAAACATATTGCCTATCCTCTTTTAGGGCAGAAAACTAAAAAATATTTTTCAGAATCTATAGTCTGGGAGGATCTATCTGATGTAAAACCACCATGGTAAATGTGCTGTTTGGTCAGAGAGATCTGACCTGTCTGTATGATGTGGTTGTTGTGTCAGTGTTGTGTCCAGACGTGGGTAGAGAATAGATTTTGACACATGGCCCATACTTTGATTGCAGAGCTGTGAGTTTCTGTTGTCAACCAAGCAGTGTCTATTCAGTTGGTGACTTACTCGAGTGTATCTGTGCAGTACTTGTGACAGAGACCACCATTATTGCCCGCCAGCACGGAGAGGTGGGACCACCAGATTTCAGCACCAGAGCTACAACTACAAGATGAGTGAGCCTCTGGTCTGCTGGACATTCACCAACACCGTTTAGTTACTAATACCCCCATAAAAAATTCCCACCATTTTCTGGACACTGTGTAGTCAATATAGACAGGTGTGATGAGGCCACCCCAACAGCACAAACATTAACTATCCTCCCAAGTAGATGACTACTAGAACATTTTAATAAAACTAACTAGTATAGTACATATATATGTACACTATTGCATTTATGATATAATATTCCATGCATTTCTTTCATAATCTCTAAATCCTTTTAAGTTCTGGTCAACCTAAAAAATTGATCCAGAACAAAATAAATGTAATATAATTCTATCAAAAAATTTTACACTATTGAGTTAGTTCAGTGTGTTGTAACATTTATTAATATTATTAGTCTTGTTAAATATCTGTGGGTATATCTATAACCTATTACACCACACTACATATCATAACCCTAGACACTTTACGTAGCCACATTCATTAAAAAAAATTAAGTGTGAGGTCGTAGTGGTAGCAAGAAAGGCCTTCTGATAATTCACAACTACATTTTATCTCAGGAGCCTTCACAGCTGGCCTCATACATTACATTTAGTAATATCACCATCATACAATACCATCAAACACCACTACATAAATTGGGGTCTTGTCCGGGGATAATTAGCCCAACAGTAATATTAGGATCTCCTGGTGGGAGAAATAAAAGTAGGGAAATAAATTGTAAAATTCCCTTTAAAATTAAAAGTGTCCCTGCAGATAAAAGTTGGTGAATCTTCACAGCCAGTAATAATTAATTAGTTAACTGGTTAGTTAGAATTAGTTAGACTATAGTCATAAGAAGTACTTAGTGTATTTACGGGTTAGAGATTTAGCTTGTATATTATTATATTGTCTAAAAAGTATGGCGGAGCTGGCAAAATTTAGATCAGCTGCTGTGCTCACCGCGAAGGAGATGGGAATGGATGGTCAAATTTTAATTCAATACGTAACGGCTGAATGTGATAAATATATTGAACGGGAAGAAAGGAGGTTAGCTGAAGAGAAGAGGTTAGAGGCTGATAGAGAAATTAAGAGGCTGCAGATTGAGGCAGAAGAAAAACGACAGCAAAGGGAGGCAGAAGATAAAAAGGCCGAAAGGGAGGCAGAAGATAAAAAGGCCGAAAGGGAGGCAGAAGATAAAAAGGCCGAAAGGGAGGCAGAAGAAAAAAAGGCCGAAAGGGAGGCAGAAGATAAAAAGGCCGAAAGGGAGGCAGAAGATAAAAAGGCCGAAAGGGAGGCAGAAGATAGAAGGTTGCAAAGGGAGCACGAATTACGACTAAGGGAGCTGGAATTACAAGGCCCGGCTCCTGAAAATGGTGCCAGCCCTTTTGCCTCAGATGCTACGCCCAGTCTGGGAGCCTCAAACTCAGCTATGGGGTTTCATTTAGACCATTTTGTTGAAAAAGACGATGACATAGAGGGGTACCTAGGACGTTTTGAGTTATTAGCTACTACATATGGGTTAGAGAGAGAGAGGTGGAGCTTAAAGCTATCACAGGGATTGAGAGGTACTTCTTATGAAGTATTTGCCAAAATGAACAGGGAAGACCAAGACAATTATGACATGTTAAAGCAGGCTTTGTTATTAAGGTACGAGAAGAATGGTGAATTTTATCGTAAGAAATTTAGAAATGCCAAACTGTTGTCTGGGGAGACATACCACCAATTCTCTGCTAGACTAGAAACCTATTTGGAGAAATGGACGGCTCTGGGGAAGACCCAAGATCTTAAAGAAATGATCATGATTGAGCAATTGAGAGAGTCCATGGCTCCAGACATGAGAAAATTTCTCATGGAACAAGGTGCAGAGAAGTTGGGGGAAATTTTAAATGTTGCTGAGAGGTATCAGGCAGCCCAGGCAGAGGTAAGTGGTGCTAAGAAGAAGCACATAGACAATTTTAAAGCTCCACAGCAATTTAATAAATTTGATAATAGAGAGCAGGGAAATAAAGGTAGGACAAACTTTGAGCGGCCAAGAAATGACTATCGCGACAGAAACTCACAGTTCAATGACCAAAAGTTCAATGAAAGAAAACCGTTGAACCAAGGAAAAAGATGGTGTAAATGGTGCAAGAAGGATAACCATAACACCGAATTTTGTAGAAGGAAACCTTCAAACATTGCTGCCATGAAGTCGGGGACGCAAAGATTAAAGGTTAATCCTAAGGGACAACAGGAACCTTATCACCCCCCAGTTTGTGAGGATGTTATTTGTAATGGGGTCACCATAAGGTGCCTTTATGATACAGGTTTGGATTATGATTCAGTTGTGAAGTCTAGCCTAGTGGACCCAAGTCAGTATACCACAGAAACAGTGGAAATACAAGGGGCGACTAAGGACATACCACTCATGACACTTCCCATCGCAAGGATAACGGTGAAAACTCGCTATGTGGAAGGAGAAATCAGAGCAGCAGTGATAGATGAACCAATCTACCCTCTGATATTGGGGTGTAGATACGTCTTCTTGGGGAACCCCGAGAAACCTGTGATCATGGCGACAGTGCAGACCAGGTCACAGAAGAAGGAGGAAGAAGGTGAACCTATAAATGCTCATCCAGAGGAGATGAGGAAGGCGCAGGCTGAGGATAGGACACTCAAGCCCTGTTTTAAAAAATTGCCCAAATGCCACACACCTCCGAGCAAGGGGGAATATTTCATGAAGAACAAACTATTATACAGGAAGACAGGAACTAGATCCACTGGTCACGGACAGTTAGTTCTTCCCAAGATATATAGGGATAAACTTAATAAGGAGCTTACATGTTGGAAAAGATGGTGACCATGAGAAAGTCGGTACCATCTGCCAAAAGATTGCTCGAAAAACTATTGGCCCGACGTAAATGTCGATGTTGAAAAAGCTTTGTAGAAGCATGTGCAATTTCATGAGGGAACACCCACAAAGGGAAAATATGTGCAGGACCTAGAAACGCCACGGGGCAACTTTAGGCCTGAAAGGAAAACTAATTATACTCGGGTAGACAAAGTGGAATGGGAGCCCCCTTTTCACACCCAGTCTTCACTTGAATGGATTAACATGGCCACTATGCGACGAGTACAAAGAAGAAATTTTACCCAGGATAGGTGACAATCCCTCGGTCAGACTTATATAAACTGGAAGAACAGACAAGAGAGCGAAGATCTCTCATAAGCAATCTAAAGTGGGGAGACAAACCCCAGAAAAAAATTGGTAGTGGTCGATTTGTGAGTGATGATTCTAGGAAGAAAAGTCCTCATTATAAAGCTTTTAAGGGTATCGGGGTACCACATGAGTTCCATGAAAAATAAGTATGATAAATTAAAGATCCAGATGTAGCTTATTAAGGACCTGGACAGATGAGAAGGCGGAAGAGACTGTTACCTCATCGTATCAATATGTGAACGAACTGACCACTCGTTTGAAAGCTGGATGGAAATTGGCAAATGATAATTTGAAACAAGCCAGGAAGAAACATGCAGCATATTTTAATAGGAAGGCAAAGGACAGGGAACTGGCAGTCGGAGAGAAGGTGCTGCTTCTACTACCGGGAAGCCAGAATAAATTACAAATTGGTTGGCAAGGTCCATATACGGTTCTAGAGAAGGTGTCTAGAACAAACTATAAAATTGACAAAAAGGGGAAGGAAAAAGTTTATCATGTAAACCTGTTAAAGAAGTATCTGGACAGACCACTCCAGGAAAGCACCCCCTTATTGACCTTAGCTATTGCAACCCAGATGCAAAAAGAACCACTCACCTCACATGAATACCCATTACATCCTTGTGAAACAGCAGCACAGGTAAAAGTCAGTAAGCACCTGACTAAAAACCAGAGGGAGAGAGTTCAACAAGTTCTGGAGGAACATACAGATGTATTAACAGATAAACCAGGCCATACAAATTTGCTACAGTATGACATGAAACTGGTAGACTCAAACCCAATCTGTATGAGAGCCTATTCTATTCCGTTCGCGAAGGAGAAGGCATTGAAGGAAGAAATAGAGTATTTGTTGAAGGAGGGGATTATTTCGCACAGTGAATCATCTTTTAGTTCTAGTGTCGTTTTGTTGAGAAAACCGTCTGGGGAACACAGACTGTGCATAGATTACAGGAAACTGAATGCTGTCACAGAAGGACAAGTGGATCCATTACCAGACACAAAACAGTTATTTGCCAGACTGAACAAGGCAAAATACTTTTCAAAGGTGGATCTTAGTAAAGGCTATTACCAGATCCCAGTGAAGCCTGAAGTGAGACCTTATTTGGCTTTTAGCACTTCGGATGGACATTATGAATTCAATATGCTACCATTCGGACTGAAAAATGCTCCGAGTGTGTTTTCAAGGATGATGCGCAAATTGTTGGATCCCCTGAATAACCCATGTATCACGAATTTCATGGATGATATTCTCGTCGCCACAGAGACATTTGAAGAACACATTGAAGCTCTGGAGATGTTGTTTGATAGACTTCGGGAGGCGAACTTAACTGCTAGGCCAACAAAATGTTGTATTGGATGCAAAGAGTTGGAATTCTTGGGACACACTGTATATCAGGGTAATATGACCCCTGATCCTAAGAACTTGGAAAAACTGCAGAGAGCACCTAGGCCGCAAACAAAAAAAGGACGTGCGATCATTTGTGTCGTTATGCGGATTTTATCAGAAATACATCAAGAATTTTAACGCTATTTGTGCTCCTCTGACTGATCTGACTCGCAAGGGACTTCCAGATAAAATTATTTGGACTGCACAATGTGAACTAGCGTTCCAAGAGTTAAAGGAAAAACTCACTAGCAAGCCTATTCTCAAACTGCCTGATTTGACACAGGACTTTGTCTTAAGAACCGATGCAAGTAATGTAGGACTCGGAGGGGCTTTGTTGCAAAGATCATCTTCACCTGATGGGGAACTGAAACCAGTCGCTTATGCAAGCCGTAAATTGAATGTCGGTGCAGATTTCCTCAGTCGGCACCCCTGTGATCAAAATTAGAGTAGCGGCAGACGTGAGGAGTAATTTTACCTATGTGTATCGCTGGTTTTGGAACTTGCCATAGGCATGTTTTCAAGTGGGGAGATGTGTAGTGAAATTGACAGAGATACAACGGTAAAATACCTCCAAAGATAACATTTAAGGATAAAAACATAATGCGTAGGCTGCGAATAGTACATGATCGCCTAGACCGCGGGTCATCACCCTCCATAAAAATTGACTTGCTAGACAGGAGGGGAACGGAGGATCAAAAAGGAAAAATATGACTGGAAAGATTGCGTGAGACTGGAAAGGCTAAGGAGACGCAATTGGGGGGGAAACGGAGAAAAGTCACGTTTCCCAAGTTGACATAAAAAGTAAGCAACTCGACAGAAGGGACCATAGATATGTTACGCCACAGTCATTTATTGGACGCTTTTGCGCGATACCAAGCCCTTGATTTGAATTCAGCGGCTAAACGCAGATGTTAGGAATATTACAAAAATTAAAAAGTACTTTTTTCTTAATATTAATGTTAGGAATATAAAAATTAGCTGGCCGGATGGCCTATTCTGAGCAGTGAACTAATATGTTCTTAATTTTTACAGACGGATAGATAATATTGAAGATAATGACAAAAGACAGTGTTGTTCACATCATCGACAGACTGTATTGAATCTAAAAGTGTCGCTAATTGCACAAAAAAACACGACCTCGAGACGCAGGTGTTCAAATTTACTTAGTATGGAGGAGAGGGTTTTTGGGTGGTAGCTGTGTCTAAATATAACTTTTAACGACAAAATTTTGGAGGGGAGAGAAAGGTTGGTTGGTTCAAAAATCAAGTACATTTTTGTAGAAACACAAGTAGAGACGGACAGACTAACAGATAAACATCCATACTTGACTGAAGCATGACTGAAATGACTTTAGTGTAGGAAATTTGAAATTTAAAATAAACCTAGGCAATGATTGGCCACAGACAATCATATCATTAGCGCTCAGACGCGAAAGTGGGGCCATTCTTCAATAGTTGTTCAGTGATAGACACAGATTTTAAAGTGTGGTGATTTCCATATGAAAGAAAGTGTAAGAAATTTAGGGACGCCATACTATAGCCAGCAGCTCAGCTGAGTTTTGCTAGCAATTCTGTGTTATTTATTCATAATCTGGTAAGATTGAAATTATTTCCTTATATATTTTGAATATTGTTTCATGTTCGAGTGATTTGATACTGCCATATCGAAATCTAGCCTTACAAACAAGTAGGGATTTGCTCTAGACCCCCCGCCCAAGTCAGGGTCTAGGGACCAACAATGTACATAAACTCCAGCAAGGGTTAGGCAAGACAGATCAAGTGTTGAGAATAATGAAACATATTACCTATCCTCTTTTAGGGCAGAAAACTAATAAATATTTTTCAGAATCTATCGTCTGGGAGGATCTATCTGATGTAAAACCACCATGGTAAATGTGCTGTTTGGTCAGAGAGATCTGACCTGTCTGTATGATGTGGTTGTTGTGTCAGTGTTGTGTCCAGACGTGGGTAGAGAATAGATTTTGACACATGGCCCATACTTTGATTGCAGAGCTGTGAGTTTCTGTTGTCAACCAAGCAGTGTCTATTCAGTTGGTGACTTACTCGAGTGTATCTGTGCAGTACTTGTGACAGAGACCACCATTATTGCCCGCCAGCACGGAGAGGTGGGACCACCAGATTTCAGCACCAGAGCTACAACTACAAGATGAGTGAGCCTCTGGTCTGCTGGACATTCACCAACACCGTTTAGTTACTAATACCCCCATAAAAATTCCCACCATTTTCTGGACACTGTGTAGTCAATATAGACAGGTGTGATGAGGCCACCCCAACAGCACAAACATTAACTATCCTCCCAAGTAGATGACTACTAGAACATTTTAATAAAACTAACTAGTATAGTACATATATATGTACACTATTGCATTTATGATATAATATTCCATGCATTTCTTTTCATAATCTCTAAATCCTTTTAAGTTCTGGTCAATCTAAAAAATTGATCCAGAACAAAATAAATGTAATATAATTCTATCAAAAAATTTTACACTATTGAGTTAGTTCAGTGTGTTGTAACATTTATTAATATTATTAGTCTTGTTAAATATCTGTGGGTATATCTATAACCTATTACACCACACTACATATCATAACCCTAGACACTTTACGTAGCCACATTCATTAAAAAAAAATTAAGTGTGAGGTCGTAGTGGTAGCAAGAAAGGCCTTCTGATAATTCACAACTACATTTTATCTCAGGAGCCTTCACAGCTGGCCTCATACATTACATTTAGTAATATCACCATCATACAATACCATCAAACACCACTACACCTTCGAACACTCCGTGACAGAACGAAAACCGCTTTTCGCCTATTGTATTTTTCTGTCAATCGTTAATCTTCTGTTGCACAACTATTCTTTCTGGATCACTCTTACCTAAAGTTACCTGTCACTAGTGGAATCGATTTTCGTCTTTCATCTCTCCGGTTCGCTTGCTTTCTAAATTTTGCTTTCTTTCACCCACACGATCTAAGAAATGGCTATTTCTTGACTCTGTAATATTGTTACCCTCATTACATTGTCTGTCTGTACTTACTAATATGTTTTGTCAGGCGCTGCTCTGGTTTATTTTGCAGTGTTATGCTCTGCTGTTACTAGTTTTCGATATTGCTCCTACTTAATGCTTTATGTCTCTGCAATGGTATGCTTCAATAAATTTTTCTGGAGACACTGTCAACACCTGCGTTTGTTCTTATTTTACCGGTAGAGTGTGTGACAGTGCGATATCCACATCAGTCATATCACATCAGTCATATCCACATCAGTCATATCACATCACGTTATCATTACCCAAAGCTGACCACCATTATTAGCTGTCAAAAACCAATAGACCAAAATCTCTACTCCACCTCCAACACAGTTACGTAAATAATGAACAAAGACATTGTAGAATGAAGTTTTAACTGTTTCTTTTTGTGTTTCTGTGTGTATAATGTTTTAACACGTCTTTCATATTTCAAGAACCAGGTTTAATAAATTTTGTTGGTTTAGCCTGTAAAGATGAAGGGCTGAATCAATAATTGGTTAAAATTCAAAAAGATATAAACTCCTGTATCTTGTGAGTAGTGTCAACAGTATGATTGGTAACATAAATTACTAGCCATCAGCAACACCACGTAATTAATGAATGAATATGTACTGTTATTTTTCTCTCAGTTCTTAGTCTTCTCTACCGTTTGATATGGAGTATAATCATTTTGATGGTTTTCGTTTTTTTTGTGTGTGGTTAATTTCCAAAACTTAACAAATCTACTTCAGGCATGGTCTGCCAGGAATGCAGCCAACTCTACCACACAGGTATCATGGAGCACATGAGAAACTTATACAACTTGCTGGACTTTGTAGTTATCAGCATATACATCTCCATATTTACGCTGAAATACTGGGCCATGTACAAGGTTAGTTAGTTTTTTTTTCTCGATCTCACTGTGTTGGAAATAAATACACAATGTCACGTGACAATTCTCCCCGATCCTTTCCGTCCGTAGTATCCTAATTACTTTACTTCTAGGTTTACCTTTTTCTGCCTTCTCCATAACCAGTGATGCCACTCTAAATTTTGAAAAAGACAGATGATAACATAGAAAGACATAAATGAAGGATGTGCAGTCTCAAGGAAGTTTATGTTTATTTTGTGATTACATAATATGGTAATTATATAACTTCACAGTAGGTGCCAGAGATACGGTTAACATTATGTATTAACGAAAATATTACTTACAAGAAGCTGACTGTCCTCAAAATGCGCAGTATTTTAGTTCAAAGAATGGCATTCCAACATAAATTTTGCACAGTAAAAGTAAAAACTAGCAAAACTCAGTTTCATAAGCACAACATAAGGCACACAATTATACACTAGAAAATCTAAGTTTCAAGGAAAAGTTTAGAAGTCCTTATTACTAAATCGATGAAGTTCACCATTGTCATGACACTTGCACTTTCCTTTGTGACAGCGTCCGAATGGCAGTGTGGCTAGAGCACTTCCATCTCGCGGCAAAGTTACCGGGTTGTAACTTATAAACCTAGCAGCCATGCTCCAGTCAACCCAGCTGTAAATGTGTACCTGACTCAGTTCTTGAGTTAAGGAAGGCAAAGACAGCAAGGAAAGGAACTGATTACTCCGTCTCATAATGCTGTACCTAATATAGTGAAGTCTATAACACGTCACCCTCCTACAATAGTTTCTGCTATGGGACTTTCTTGATTTTTTTATGTTGTGTGAAATCATGCTGTCTTGACATCTTCTTTAAGTTATTGCATGCATGCGAAGACTGGATTCGATAGACTGCGCGGAAGAAACCACCTATTGGTTCAACGGGCATGACGGCGATTACCAGCAACGCGCTGTGGAGCGTAAGGAGCACGGCGAGGCACGTAGAAAGCCCTGGTCATCCACTGCACCTGACTTCATCTCCAGTCGTCTTGACTTGTCTTGCCACTGGATTCAGATGGACCTAGGCGAGAGAGTGAGGTCGACGAATTGCGCAACTCTTCCTCACTTTAATCCAAATCACTGCGCAAGTCACTCTTTCATCCATTCATCCATCCACTCACAACAAGTCCTGTGGCGATGGGCGAGCGGCGAAGCGGCAGGCGTGGGTACGCTGGCAGTCGTAGTCGCAGACCTACACACAAGCGGCTCAGGCCATATGGTCGTCTTCCACTGATTGGAGCAGCAGTGGGATTCGGCAACCCCCTGAGTGTCTGAGCAGCCCTCTTTAGGAAAGCACTGCTCACCTCCATGTCATGAGGAAGGGGCTATAAAAGGTGCCCTAAACATTGCCTGCTCCACCATTACCTAACTAGCTTACCGCGGTAGGTGGGTACCCTACTTCAGCGGGCGACACATAAGAAAAAGAAAGGACAGATTTTTCCCACTCATTCTAGGCGCATGGAATGTGCGCACTCTCCTTGACAAAGACTTTAACGCAAACAGACCTGAGAGGCGAACTGCCCTGATTGGGAGAGAACTGGCCAGATACAACATTGACATAGCAGCACTGAGTGAAACTCGACTTGCAGGCGAGGGCCAACTTTGCGAAAAGGGTGCAGGTTATACATTCTATTGGAGCGGAAGAGGAACTGAAGAAAGACGAGAAGCAGGGGTTGGATTTGCAATCAAAACAGCACTTGTTGGCAAGTTAGCGGGGCCCCCAAAGGGAATAAATGACCGACTCATGACAGTCAAGATCCCCCTGCTTTATGGAAGAAAACATGCCACCATCATTAGCGCGTATGCACCAACTATGACAAACCAGGATGACGTCAAGGATAAGTTTTATGAAGAACTACATGCAGTCATTGCATCAGTTCCTAAAGCAGATAAGCTCATAATTCTTGGTGACTTTAATGCAAGAGTAGGCTCAGATAACATCTCCTGGAATGGCACTATTGGAAAGTACGGCGTGGGTCGCTGTAACAGCAATGGACTTCTTCTCCTCCAGACTTGCGCAGAACATGACCTCCTTGTCACCAACACCATTTTTCGACTTCCTACCCGCAACAGGACCTCCTGGATGCACCCTCGCTCAAAGCATTGGCACTTAATTGACTATGTAATTGTTAGGAAGAAGGACAGGCAAGATGTCCGGGTGACCAAGTCTATGTGTGGTGCCGAATGCTGGACTGATCATCGCCTCATTGTGTCTAAACTTAAAATTCGTATCCAACCAGCCAGGCGCCCTCAGGGGAAGAAAACTCATAAAAGGCTGGATGTCACCAAACTAAAGAAGACAAAAATCAAACAGTCATTTACTGACACCCTAGAAGACCGTCTCAAATCTATCTCGTTAGACGGCCAAAGTGTGGAAACAAATTGGGCAGCCCTAAGTGAGCAGATCTACAACACTGCTACAGAGGTCCTGGGTCCCGCCATCAAGAAACAAAATGACTGGTTTGATGAGAACTCAGATGATATAAAGAAGATGTTGGCTGAGAAACACCATCTCCATAAAGCATATTTAAATGATCCAAAATCTACATCAAAGAAAGACGCTTTCAACAACATGCGTAGAATCGTCCAACATAAACTACGCCAGATGCGGGATTCATGGCTGAGTAATAAAGCAGATGAGCTCCAAGGCTTTGCTGACAGCCATGACTTGAAAAATTTTTACCATGCACTCAAAGCGGTCTATGGTCCAACATCATCAGGATCATTTCCCCTCCTTAATGCAGATGGAAAAACACTAATTACAGACAAGGAAAAAATTCTCCAACGCTGGGTCGAACACTTTAATAATATTCTGAACCAGCCATCATCTATTAACGACGAAGCCATCATCCGCCTGCCCCAAATTCCTATAAATGAAGCACTAGATGATATACCAACTCTGGAGGAAACTCAAAAAGCGATTTGTCAACTTTCTAGTGGAAAGGCCCCCGGCTCCGATTCAATTCCTGTTGAGGTTTATAAAGATGGCGGTACAGTTCTGATAGAGAAACTTCACATGATCTTCCAGCAAATGTGGCAGAGTGAAACCATCCCACACGATCTCAAAGATGCGTCAATTATACATCTATATAAACGTAAAGGTAATCGCCAAGACTGTAACAATCATCGAGGCATCTCTCTTTTATCAATCGCTGGGAAGATATTCGCCAGAATCCTTCTGAATCGCCTTACGGCTCATCTTGACAAAGGTCTTTTACCTGAAAGTCAGTGTGGATTCCGGAAAGAACGTGGAACCACCGATATGGTGTTCGCTGCAAGACAGCTACAAGAAAAATGCCAAGAACAGCACTGTGACCTGTACACAGCTTTCATCGACTTGACAAAGGCGTTCGACACGGTCAGTAGAGAGGGTCTATGGAAGATCATGGCAAAATACGGCTGCCCAAAGAAATTGATCTCAGTAGTGCAGCAACTGCATGATGGAATGCAGGCTAGAGTTCAGGAAAACGGTGAGCTGTCGGAGCCTTTCCCCGTCTCAAACGGAGTTAAACAAGGGTGTGTACTTGCACCGACTCTGTTCAGTATCATGTTTTCTGCTATGCTGACTGATGCTTTCAGAGACGGGGACACAGGAATCGACATCAGATATCGTATTGATGGAAAATTGTTTAACCTTAGAAGGCTTCAAGCAAAAACCAAGGTCAAATCACACACCATCAGAGATCTTCTGTTTGCTGACGATTGTGCCCTTAGTGCTGGCTCAGAGGCTGATCTGCAGCACAGCGTGGATAGATTCTCCGAAGCCTGTGCCAACTTTGGGCTTACCATCAACACGGAGAAAACAGAAATCATGTACCAACCAGCTCCTGGCACAGTTTATACTGAGCCAATCATCAAGGTAAATGGTGAGAAACTGAATGTTGTGAACAGATTCACATACCTTGGTAGCACACTTTCCCAGAACATCGTCATTGATGATGAGGTAAACACCAAGATCTCCAAAGCCAGCAGCACATTTGGCAGACTATACACCAACGTTTGGCATCGAAGTGGCATTAGTCTACAGACAAAGCTGAAGGTGTACAGAGCTGCGGTGCTTCCAGTGCTGCTTTATGCATGCGAAACATGGACTGTATACAGGCGCCACGTAAAGAAGCTAAACCACTTCCATACAGTCTGTCTCAGGAAGATAATGAACATCAAATGGCAAGACAAGATCCCGGATACCGCCGTTCTTGACAGAGCTGGTATCCCTAGCATCCATACTATTCTGATGCAGTCACAGATTCGCTGGGCAGGTCATGTAGTCCGCATGCCAGACCATCGACTGCCAAAGATACTCTTTTATGGTGAGATGCAGAAGGGTAAACGTTCCCATGGTGGCCAAAAGAAGCGCTTCAAAGACACGTTAAAGACGTCATTGAAAAACCTTTGACATAAACCCAGACATATGGGAAGCTGCTGCGCAAGACCGAACTGCTTGGCGCACATCTCTTCGTAAAGGTGCAGCGGCATGCGAATCATCCAGAAGAGCAGCAGCGGAACAGCGGAGACAAGCTAGAACAGACCGTGAAATAAAACCTTCACATGAAGCAAACATTCCCTGCCCACACTGTCCGAGATATTTCAAGGCCCGCATCGCGGGCTCATCAGTCACCTTCGTACCCATAGAGTAATCTAACATATTCCTAATAATTGGATGAACAGAGTCGTCTTCATCACCCGTGATGGACGAACAACAACAACAAGTTATTGGGTGGATATCATGAATAACAGTAAGCATTTTAATACTTTCTGGCCTCCTTAGCAACCAACCATTCTCAGCTCTATCACGTTGCAGCCTATTGGTTTTTATATTTTTCAAAAACTTTACTTGAGAAAGCAGCTCTTCCAATATTTCAAAATTTAAATTCCTTGAAGCTTAGAAAGAAAAAAAAATAAATAAACAGACGTTCGCGGACAAAAAACGTAGAAGCATTTGTGGTACTTTAAAAAAAACGTCCATGCAGGTGGAATTAGCACAAGAGAAGCAACGGTGTTCATAACCCTGCAGCTTCGTCACGAGTACGCACTCGGGTACTGTGTCTCTTCAGACTATCGCCGCGAACTACATGGCGTCGGCAGAGTGACTCCGTAGGGTCTTACGGATAAAGCTACTAAGATACTTTATAGGAAAAAAGTTATTACAAATATTTCCATTATATTCCTATGACAGAGTAAGGGACTTAATTTGAGTCGCCAGGGGAAATAAACTTAATTAATCTGGGAAATAATAAGAAGCGAAATAATCCAAATGATAAAAACGTTATATGATGTACATTAATTGTAAAGACTAACTACCGTATATACTTTTAGTTTGAATGGCAATTTAAAAAGATTTTAATTTATTTTGCAGCATTTATTTTACTATTACTGCGTAATTCTGATACTGTTCATTCTAAAACACGGATTCTAATCGTAAAAGAACTAAATTGACATATATTAAAACCAGCGCTAGATTATTCATTAGGCTTACTAGACATGGGTCTAGGAAGCCAGGCTTACAGGGAACCCGCTAAAAAAGCAACGGAGAAATATTTTTTCCAGAAAATGTCCGGGCCCCTTTTGCATTTTAATTTTTTTCAGTTCTAAAATAAATAATTAAAGTTCGGTAATAATCAAATAGTTTTTAAAAAGCAATTGGTTCAAAATTTTTTTGTGCTTTATTGTTACACACCTAGTGCTATTCAAATCGTTCAAGTTGGCAACACTGTTCCAAATATTAGTTGTTGGCGGTTCTGATAAATCCAAAAGTATGCATTTGTGCAAATGTTTTTTTCGTTTAAAATAATGTGATTAATTATAATTTTAAATTTGCATTTTTTAATTACAACAAGTCCATATTTTTATTGTATCCTTATTGCAGTTTGCAGTTTGGTTTTATTAAATGGAAATGTTGTGATGATAATTAGTGAACGTGTTAAGCAAAAGCCATATTGAATAATTATAATTTTAGTTGATATTTTAGAAAAGACACAGTGAAATGTTCTTACTTAAGTGGAACCCAGAATCGTGGCAGAAGCGAAGAAACAAAACAAATAAAAATATTTAAAAATTGCTATGACACTTGAGAAAATCTCGAAACTGACATCCTATTTTCAAACTAACTCTGAATTATCAACATCTCTAAGGACGTTGTTGAGTCAGGAACCAATTATCACCATCTCTCACTGATAAGGACGTTGTTGAGTCAGGAACTAATTATCAACATCTCTAAGGACGTTGTTGAGTCAGGAACCAATTATCAACATCTCTAAGGACGTTGTTGAGTCAGGAACCAATTATCAACATCTCTAAGGACGTTGTTGAGTGTGGCGTATAATGTAAATATAGCCACAAAAATCCGACCACCTTTGCTTCCTCAGTTAGTGTTTATGTTTTGCGAAGGCAAAACCACGCAATTCGCTGTCTGTTGACTCACTTTTGAAGCCACGCCTATTTTTCCTGTCTTACATGCGCTAATGAGTGTTTACAAACTTTCGCACCCGGCAGTCAACAAGGGGAGCGAACCTGGTTTGTTTACCTGAGTTCTCACGCGAGCTGATCTGTCAATCATCGGATAGTGACAGAAAGCACGGAGGGAAAAGACCAGATCCTCGGTAGCAAATACAAGGGCGATAATAATACTCCCCGGCCACCTTTGTTGTCCGTGCAAAAGCTTTGATCGGCGGAAATGGACGGAAATCTAAAGAATGCCCGTTCGCACGGCCCATGTCTTTTGATGTCGTTCGGCATCGCGAGTAGAGCGAACAGGAAAATCCTTTATCTCTGAAGCCAAGCTCGTTAATTTCCCCTGCTATGCCGAAGGTGTGAATTGTCACATCCTTTAGAGATAATTACCCTAAATCTGTATACGAGGGGCATTCAGAAAATAATGCACCACATCGTTTTTCTGAGCTAATAATGAAGATAGAAGCATGAAATTTTGCACACTTCAAATATGGCATGTGCCAATTGTGTACACCAAATGGCACTGCAACCGGTCAAATAATACGGCTGCCCTAAACCGTTGAAATGGAGCGTGTTAGCAGCTTGCGTTATAAACAGCGAATTGTGATAGAATTTCTCGTTGTAGAGAAGGAAACTGTTGTGAATATTCACAAGCGTCTATGTGATGTGTATGGACGTTTTGCAGTCGACAGGAGTACAGTCAGTCGCTGGGTTCAGATAATCAAAGAATCAGGAAGTGGAGATACGGAGCTGCTTGATCGGCCGCGCTGTCGACGTCCTGCCACAGCCACCAACGCAGAAATGTTGAAATGCGCTGAGGGCATTATTCTTACTGATAGGCGAATTACTACTCAACAATTGGCCTTACAGCTGTCAGTCAGCATTGGTAGTACAAATGCGGTTATAAGAACTCAGATTTTCTAAGGTTTGCGCAAGATGGGTTCCTCAAAGTCTCACAAATGACCACCGATTGCAAAGGAAAGCAATTTCTTCTGAATTGTTGGAGCGTTTCAATGCTGATAGAGATAACTTTTTGGTTAAGATCGTTACAGGGGACGAAAGCTGGACACATCATTTTGAACCTGAGACAAAAAGACAGTCAATGGAGTGGCATCATCCGCAATCACCAAGAAGAAAGAATCTCAAGACAATTCCTTCAGCTGGAAAGGTCATGATCACTGCCTTTTGGGACATTGAAGGTGTGATTCTTGTGGACGTTATGCCAAGAGGAGAGACAATCAATTCGCAACCTTACATTAAGACATTGAAAAAACTCAATCAACGTTTTCGCAGAGTGAGGCCGCACAAGAATCCAGCAGACCTGCTTCTCCTTCACGACAATGCGTGCCCTCACACAAGTCTGGCAACACGGGAAGCAATCACCAAATTGGGTTGGACTGTACTACCCCATCCACCCTATAGTCCCGATTTGGCACCCTCTGATTTTCATCTATTTGGTCCACTTAAAGATGCACTCCGTGGGACAAGGTTTGAAGATGATGAAGGAGTGATTCATGCAGCGAAGAAATGGCTACATGATCAAGACAAAATCTGGTACGGGCTAGGAATACATGCACTTGTTTCGCGCTGGCATAAAGCCGTACAAGTTGATAGGGATTATGTTGAATAATACCGATGTTTACATGACATATCCATGTATATTGTGTATAAATTTCATGCTTTTTGAATAAACAGCTCCTGAGAAAAACGATGTGGTGCATTACTTTCTGAACGCCCCTCGTATATACTGCGTTCTCTCCAAGTCAGTTATCAAGTCTCTCAGGAAATTTTGGATAATCTAAACGCGTACGCTAGAACCTATGTGAAATAGAGCGTTAATAGCCTTCGTGAGGATTATTCTGTTTTCTGTGCTTGATCAAAACCAGCGGCCAGCTGTTTTTTTTTCTGTTGTGGTCCTTTTCTCAGTTACTGAAGGAGTAATAGTTGTTGATTTCCTTGGCGTTCGTCCCCAGTACAGGTGTGAACAGGAATTGCCAAAGGCGACAAGCTAACATTTTAACTGTAAATTTGAGATAACTGTTATTAACTTCTTTTGGGATCTTTTCTCAACAAGGGGGGAGGGCACTTATTGAGTTATTTTCCTATGTCTGTAAACATGATTTTATTGATTTCCATATGTTTGATGTTGTAAAGTTTAAGTGATAATAAACTAAACAAAACTTAATTTAGTGTGTTGGTCAGACCCATATCCATTTACCATAGTTTTCACGTTTGTGTGTCTTGTTGTCACATAATTGTGTGAGTAGTAAACTTATAATTTTACCTATAGGGGGGTTTGACAGATCGTCTAATACTAAAGATAGTCGTATAGATAGGCTGGACTAGAGAAACCACTCATACCAGACACAGATCTTCACCTAAATCTATTCACTCGTGGAATCTATTCCAACACTTTTCTTTCTCATATACCCCCACCTTCTGCTCTACTCAGACGGGACCAAATATATCTCTAACCTATTTTAAAAAAATGTACGACATTGAGTCGGGAACTAATTATCAACATCTCTCACTGATAAGGACGCTGTTGAATCAGGAACCAATTATCAACATCTCTCACTGATAAGGACGTTGTTGATTCAGGAACTAATTATCAACATCTCTCACTGATAAGGACGTTGTTGAGTCCGGAACCAATTATCAACATCTCTCACTGATAAGGACGTTGTTGAGTCAGGAACCAATTATCAAAGTGATGAAGCTAGGCCTGATGTTCCCGAACTGATAAAATAACACCTGATCTTTCTAAAAGTGATAATCCATAGATTCAACCTGTCATTAATAATAGGTCAAATGATCTGGGATTGTGGGCTAACTTAACAGCAGAAGATGTTTCAAACTAGATTTATCACGGACCAGAAAACTATCAAAATCATTCAGGTCCATTTTGACTTATCACGTCGATTATACAAAGATGATAAAAGAAGATACTGCTAACAAAGCCTTTTTAACGGCATCAAAGCAATTGATGAGCAGTCTACCCGACACTGGCTACTTTATTCGCCAACAACAGGATCAGTCTACAGACTCGTTTGTTTACTTTTTTTCTAATTCCTCACCAACCCGATTGACAACGTCAATACAGTTATTGGAAAAATAAATTCAGTTGTTGTTATTCACCAATATGAAAATAGCACACTACAAAGAGGTGCCATGTTAACATATTTAAACCGAAGACAAGGTCTCACACAAAAGCTAAAAGAACAAATAAAAAGTGAATGTGATTATTGGCAAAATGTTTTACAGCGTGTTGTCGCTGTCATTACAACTTTAACTGAACGAGGTCTGCCTTTTCGAGGATCGAATGAAACACTCGGCTATATTACAAAATAGAACTATTCTGGGTTTACTGGTACTTGTGATTCAGTTTGACCCATTTGTAGCAAGCCATATTTCAACATATGGAAACGCTTGAAAAGGTAAACCTTCTTATCTATCCAAGACGATATGCGATGAACTCGTTGATTTAATGAGTGAACAAGTACACTCAATTATTCTAGACGAATAAATTCGGCTGGATGCTTCAGTTTGTCAGTTGACTCTACTGATCTTCACATTGATCAAATGAGCATTATAATAATGTATTTGTCACCAAACCAGATCGAAAACCAGTGGAACGATTTTTAACATCCCAAAACTGGAAGGCCACACGGTAGAAGAAATGGGGAATCAAGTACTAAAATACGAGTACTTGCAAGAAGTGTGTAAAATAAATTTGTCAACATGTAGAGGACAATCCTATGATAATGCTGCAAATATGGCAGAGCGCTATAAAGGAATGCAACAAAAGATTATAGAGCGAAACAATTATGCTATAGTCATACCATGTGCAGCACACTCTCTAAATCTTGTTGGCCGCAGTGCAGTTGACTGCTGTCCTATTGCAGTAAATTTTTTTTTTCTCAGCAGTACAGTTACTTTACACATTCTTTTCTGCTTCAACACACCGATGGGCAGTTCTTAAAACTCATCTTTGTCATGAGAGAGTACTGAAATGTCTCTCCGATACTCGCTGGGAAGCACATGCAATTGCATCGAGCGCAGTTTTAGAATCCATGTCACGGGTTGCCTTCCCTTGCTCTGCAGTAGTGGTCCAACAGTGGCCAAACCCTAAATGATCTAATGTGGGTCTTCAACGGTATTACTCTTGAACACAAGATTAATCTTGGCAGAGTTGTAGATAGAAGGATAATGATGCATCTACCTCGAGGTTCAGGCGTCAAGAACAATGCTGAATGAGTCTTAGCACGTTAACTTTGTATCTGACCCGCCGTCTTTTTTGAAGATGGATATAAATGATTTGCTCGTTCAAGCCCCCAGCTGATTTAATTCAGCGAAATTCCTGTTATTATATATACTAGAGGTTCTAGATCATACATATGCCTTTCTCTCTGTAATGATTAATTCAACTATGAATTTGTCAAAATCAACATATACAAATTTAGTGCTCAATTACTTTGAAACACTTGTAAATAAATATGAAATTTTAATTATAAGAAATTATGGTTCACCATAGATCTCGGTTTGGGAGATGAAAATATAGTCTTTGAAGGTGGCCTGCAAAACTTATAACTTAGCTTCCAAATTGCTGAAATGTTGGTGCTGCTGGTTCCGTCACTTCGTCTCTGTGGCAAGGGCACGTCTCCAAAGGATTCTGGAGGTAACCGCTTCCGGTCAAGGCAGGGATCTTCACCACTCATGAGATGTAGTTTTCACATGTCGATCTCAAGCTTCCAACCACAGACTAGTACAGCTGGTAACGTGGATAGAACCTCAAATGGTTTCTCCAATCCGTACCACCAACCTAGTAGCTAGGTAAATCTTAGACGTCTTGCTCGGGTAAATAGTCTTGGCAACTTACCACAGATGTCTCGAATACACGTCTGAGATATTATTTATTATTCTAGAATTCCTGTGACTTGTGAGTAGTTTCTGTAGGAGTCCGGTTCCGTATTAACATTAGCTAGTTTTCTTTTCCAGTGGATAAAAGATGCTCTAATACGTTTTTCCGTTCCTAAAAATTCAGAATCCTGACTCTATTTTTTTCTGTGGCAAGGTCCGCGCTGTCTACTTTGACGATTTCAGGAATGCAGTCTGTCTTAGTCTCCGAATATGCTAAGTTTTATTCTCATTTCTTCCTCCGAGTTTCACATGGTGTTTCCGACAAACTTGCCAATCAGAGCTATTGTTTATTTCCTGCTCTCGGTTGAACCAATCCTGCTCTTAGAACTGGGGGTCGGGGTGCTAATTTTAATTCTTCCCTGCGTGTTTAAATTATCACGTTAAAATTTTAAAATCCATGACCTATCTTTAAAATATGGCATGATTACTTCCGTTGCTTTTACACAGACTTGCCAACACGTCTGTAATATTATCCCTAATAATCACCTCAAGAACAATGCTGAATGAGTGTTACCACGTTAACTTTGTTATTAGGGATGAGATCACTGACGTGTTGGCACGTCTGTGTAAAAGCATCGGAAGTAATCATGCCATATCTGAAAGATAGGTCATGGATTTTAAAATTTTAACGTGATAATTTAAACACGCAGGGAAGAATTAAAATTAACACCCCGACCCCCAGTTCTAAGAGCAGGATTGATTCAACCGATAATGTCTCTTCAGACATGTTTTATCGGTAATAAAGACGCCGATAATGTCTGGACAAAAATGATAAAGTGAATATCACGAGTACTCAAATCTTCCGACAGACAGATAATCCCTGACGTACGCGGACCACGGCCGGCTCCCTCAGACAGACAATATGACTTCCTTTGTCCCCTCCCGCCGAGGTGTCGGGAGGCGCAGTGACCAACCGCAAAACACAGGTGGTTTCTCGCCTGCTCTTTCTGGGTCGGAAATGAGTTACGTCAAAATCAACCATTACTTTCACGTTTACCGTCTGCATTCAAGCTGGCGCGACCACTTAAGCGATTACAATTAATCATCAAGATAGTCAATTACCCGTGAAATAACACTATTACAGTGTGAGAAAGGGTATATCAATTTAGGGAGCGTCAATGGCGCGAATTCATATGCGAAAAGTGAAGAAATAAATGGATAATGTAGGAGAGAAAAAAATTTTTAAAGTGCACCCATTATTATCGTCACAATCCTATTCAAAGATTATAGACACCTTAGAGTGCATAGCTGAAGATCATTCACAAACGGAAGAAATTAAACAAGAGGCAGAAAATATTGGTAACAAAGTGCAAGAGTTAGAGTTTGTTTATATGTTGAAATTTTGGGATGACATTTTACAAATCTTTTACCGCATGTATCATATTCTGGAAGGAGAAGATTGGCTGCTTCTAGTTTAAAAACATGCTTAAATTTGTATAATAGAGAATGCAGTCAGCGACCCATAGCTTGACTGCTTGCGTCAGGGTCAGCGAACCGGAGCTGACCAAGCCCCTACTCCACCTCCACGTGGTGGTCCTGGAAACAGGCTGCATCACTACAGTCTGGCTGAGAGAGTAGGGATCGAAGAGGGAAGGCAAACCCGGTCCCAAAAAATGCCGTGTTGAAGTCGGATGTGTCGGCCGAAAGGCGCAGATATCGCAGCTCAGGTGTAAACAGACACAACGCAACCAACGTCCTTTTCAGGACGAACGAGGAAGAAGAAGAAGAAGAAGTATCAATCATTAGCTGATCTTCTGCACACATTGAGGAATGAGTTTCAAAAATTTGAAAATAAATCAAAACATATCCTACTTGGCACTGACTTTAAAGAAGCAAATTCCGGGAAACGAATAAGAAAAAACACAAGATAATGATTTTAAAGAGCCAGAAGTAAACAAAGCTAGCTAAAGAGAACAACCCGACTTATCTGAGGATACAGCTAGATACCAGACCCATATATAAAACACATGCAGAGTCTGTAGCAAAAGGTTTTTAAGCGTATAGTTGTCAGTAGTAGATACTGATAGATCAGAAGAGAATTCTGTCTGGAAAAAGAATATAGCTCCAGTGTCACAGATATCACAGGATAGTCACGGCTAGTAACACTGTACCCTACCAGGCATGTCGTAAAAAGCGACTAAGGAGGGTTGGGCATGGGGCTGGTAAAAAACTTTTTACCACAAAAACTTCAACAAATATGGACAAGTCAAATAAAGAATATAAATCAGAAGAAGACAGAAGAAGGTCCTCTGGAAAAGAGGCGCATGAAGCAACCCAGAGAAAGCCGAAAGGAGTCTGGGTTGCCGACTAACCTTTTTTCGTCTAGGAAAATCTCCAGGATTGGCACCTGGAATGTTCGCACTCTGTGTGAACAAGGGAAAACTGCACAAGTAGCAGCAGAAATGACAAATTACAGGATTGATATCCTGGGTCTCTGCGAGACACGGTGGAAAGGCATAGAGAAGAGGAGATTGATCACAGGAGAAATGGCGTTGTCCTCAGGACATGAGGAGGAAAGAGCCCACCACAGTGAAGGGGTGGCTCTATTGCTGTCCAAGGAAGCACAGAAGGCACTTATAAAATGGGAAGCAATGGGACCAAGAATTATAACAGCAATTATAACATCAGCCAAAAAGAAAGTAAATATAAACATCATTCAGTGTTATGCACTAACAAACAATAAAGAAGAATCTGTGAAAGAAGACTTTTACACCAGACTACAAAGTGTCTTGGACAATAAGAAAAGAAAGGACATCACAATTTTGATGGGGGACCTAAATGCGAAAATAGGAACAGACAACACTGGCTTTGAAGAAATCATGGGAAAGCAGGGATTAGGTATGATGAACGAGAATGGGGAACTATTAGCAAACGTCTGAGCTTCAAATCAACTAGCTATAGGAGGAAGCATATTTCCACATAAAAGAATACATAAAGATACATGGATATCACCAGACTACAGAACTGAGAATCAGATTGATCACATATGCATCAGCAAGAAGTTTAGGTCATCATTGCATGATATGAAAGTATGTAGAGAAGCAGATGTTGTATCAGACCACCATCTTCTGTTGGCTAAAACTAAATTAAAAATAGACAACAGTATAATGTAGGATATCTAAGACATCAGGAAATAAGAGAAACATGTTCAATCACAGTATCCAACAAATACCAAGTACTTGAACAGCTGGAAGATGAAACAGATACGGAAGACCACTGGCAACAAGTAAAAAATATATGGAACGAGACATGCGAAGAAGTACTGAGAAAAAGAGAACATCAGCACAAAGCATGGATAACAACAGAAACCATTAGTAAGATAGAAGACAGGAAAAACAAGAAAGCAGATTTAAACATAAGCAAAACCGGAAGCTCCAAAGCCAAGGCTCATGAAGTGTACATAGAAGCAAACAAAGAAGTAAGAAGAAACATAAAAAGAGACAAGATGAAATATATTGATGATTTGGCAAGGGAAGCAGAGGAAGCTGCAGCAAAAGGAAATATGAGAGACCTGTACAACAACACAAAGAAGCTAACAGGGAAATATAAGCAAGCAAATGGCCTAATAAAAGATAAGAATGGAAAATTGCTTAGTAATATACAAGAACAAATGAAGAGATGGACAGAACATTTTGAGGAACTTCTCAATAGACCATCTCCAACTAATCCCCCAGACATCCAGCCAGTAGAAGAGGAGCTACAAATCAGCTGTGAACGACCAAGTAGAGAAGAAATAAAGAAAGCCATAAAGCTTCTGAAAGATGGAAAAGCAGCTGGTCCAGATTGCATTTCAGCAGAGGCCATCAAAACATATATTGATACCTCTACAGAGATATTATACAAACTACTTGGCAAAGTCTGGGAGAATTTAAGGAGAGATTAAATCACGCCCACGGATATCTCTTGAGCAATCATATGCAGGTATTTTCATTAACTTGGCCAGTATAGGGCGTTGCCAGCATCAAACGATAGTAGTGACCACGATCAAAGACACTGGGAGAGATCTCAGGAAGGACTGGCGGCATGCTATCAAAGGCAGTAGTGGTCCCTGAAATGAGTGACGCAAGTTTCCTGCCGGTATTTCGCATCTCGGTGTTAAACACGAAACCGATCGCAGTGGGAGCGAAGGGGAAAGCCGGCGCAAGCAGCGAGCGAAGATACGAGAGACCAGGGGCGGCTTCTCTCTTTAATCTGGCGGTCAGATCCCCAAAAGTCTTCTGAGATCAAAAAAAGGTGTCAAATTTCTCATGTCCCCCCAATCTTGCATTCCAGTTGTAGATATACAGACCATGAAGAAATGCATGTTATCACTCGCTGGCCAGAACTTGACAGAATCACTAGCGATATTGAAATCTTGTTATAGATTTTCCCCTGGATTTTCATATATATTTGCAATGAATTCTATTCTGTGCAAAACGGTAAAATATAACTGTGACTAGTGATCAGTGGTCTAGTTCATTCATTCTATTTCACTGGATATTGCGTTAATTTAAATTTATTAAATTAAACCATCTCAATAGTTCCCAGTTGTAAATGTAATGTTATACTTGTTATATTATTTCCTAAAATAATAGAGGCTTAAATATTAAAGTAACTTTTTAAAGTCGCGAAGGAATTTATAATTAACAAATTTAGTTAAGTCCTATATATATAGATGTGTGTTTTAACCATTAGAACTCGCGCAGGGTTTTACCAAATACAGAATTAAATACGCGAGGGTATATATATATGTATATATATATATATATATATATATATATATATATATATATATATATATATATATATATATATATATATATATATATATATATATATATATATAGAGAGAGAGAGAGAGAGAGAGAGAGAGAGAGAGAGAGAGATAGTCTTAACGGGAAATGCATCGCGCTTTAGAATGTTATTTGATTTTTCGGTATATTACATGTCTTTTTCTTTCATACAGAGTGATTGTAACCTTTGCGATCCCAGCATAAAGAAAGTAATAAAGAAATCATACATCTTAATACTTCCAGAGATATTGATGAAACTTTTTTTAAATTGTATTCTTGTGGCGGTCCGATGCGACCTAGCTATCATAATTACATGAAAGAAAGCCTACCCAAGAACCGTTCAATAAAACATCAAATTAACTTACAATCGGTAAGATAATCTGGAAGATGAACAGTACCAGTAACGATATTTTATTTACTGCTCTGTTGTGAGATAGTACCTATTTACCTGAACTGTGACTTGGCCTATTTTTCCTCACTGGATTTAAACCATACCGGTTAGTTGCTATCATCACGCCTTGAAGGAATTTTACCTCAAGCAGCGAAATTAAAGAGACCTCATTTTCACCCCCTGTATTGAATAGTGTCAGTGCCATCCCATAGACTCCTTTCATATAATAAAACATAATAACTCTGAGTCTTCAAGTCCGGCGATTAGTGGGAATATTCGCTATCAGCAAACCTCGCTACATCTGGGGCGGGACATCGAAGAACTAGACATTTTCACGTGTCAAGAGTAATTGTTGTTTATATAATTCTATGGATTGTCTGATGCTGCAATCGGTAAGTGTGTGTGTGTGTGTGTGTATGAGTGTGGATCCTCACGCGTGTGCATGAATGACAGAAAATCTAATTGTTTTTGCAAACCATTTGTTAACTTGCCTACCGGGCAATACATTTGCTGTATACCCCGCATTGTTCCTTTAAGTGGGATATTTTGTTAACTCTGTTTACCCCCCCCCCCCCTTTTCATTTGCTTAGTAAAGGGAAGAACAATTTGGGATAACAGGATTTTTTCTACCACCCATACCTAGTATTGTAACCCCTCTTTCAGAGTAATTAACTTCACTGTTAGGTTACATTACCTATTGTCCTCATAACTATCTATCTTTGGACTGGGTTCATCTTTGTCTAATAAGTGGGAAGGGCGTAGTCGATACCCATCTTCTTCACCCCCTCCCCACCTTGTTATTTGCATTTTCTGTACTTATGATACTTTTATGTAACACTTGATATTTGTTTGTGATTTGATTTTTTCTAGGTTAATAAACATCATAAACCTAGTTAGCACTGTGTTGGAAATACCCAAAGCCCAACATTTCCCCTATTTGTTTAATATAGTTGTATCCACGTGCGTCTGTGTGTTTGAAGCACCAAATCGGTGTGAGCGCATATGTGTGTCTGGAAACTGGCAAATAATTGTTTGACCAGGAGAGTCTGAAGAGAAGATTGAGAGAAACGATCTGTCGTAAATAAGTCTGTCTTTACTCTCCTCCAGCACTCTGTGGTGCATTTATTTTACTCTCTACAATTTCTATCACGGAGCTTTTCACCATCATTCTTCACTCAAAACAGGACCACTATTTCTAAGACTCTTTCTCTCAAAAT
Source organism: Oreohelix idahoensis (assembly GCA_024509875.1). Taxonomy (NCBI): domain Eukaryota; kingdom Metazoa; phylum Mollusca; class Gastropoda; order Stylommatophora; family Oreohelicidae; genus Oreohelix; species Oreohelix idahoensis. The sequence goes on along the minus strand of JAMPIV010007212.1, from coordinate 253,107 downwards.
AAATTTACGACACTAGCAATAGATTGGCTTATGAAAACATCGACATCGCACAACAGAAATGGAATCCAGTGGAATCTGACTAAACAGCTTGATGATCTGGATTTTGCAGATGAATTGGCTCTTCTGTCCCATAACCATAATCAGATGCTAGAGAAAATGAAAATTCTCGATGAGAGGTCACAACAAGTGGGCCTGAAAATACACAGGGAAAAGACAAAGATTATGAGAATAAATGCAAGAAGTGGTAACAAGGTTGAGCTTGAAGAAACACCACTAAAAGATGTAGAATCGTACACATATCTTGGAAGTAATATAGACAAAGTTGGAGGGACAGACAGTGATATCAAAATAAGAATACAAAAAGCAAGAGGAGCTTTCACTGCATTGGGAAACATGTGGAGAACAAGAGAAATCATGTCCAACACAAAAATAAGAATCTTCAACTCAAATGTCAAGTCAGTCCTATTGTATGGCTCTGAGACATGGAGAACAACAAAAACAACTATTAAAAAGCCACAGACTTTTATAAATGGGTGCTTACGTAGAATAGAAGGACTGAAATGGTATGACAAAGTCACTAATGTGGAATTGATGACAAGAACCAGACAAGTGCCAGTTGAACAAGAGTTGAGAAGAAGACGCTGGCGATGGATAGGACACACATTGAGGAAACCTGTTTATAGCATTACAAGGCAGTCCTTGTTCTGAAATCCACAGGGAAAGAGAGGCAGAAGTAGCCAAAAAAAAACACTTGGAGAAGAGAACTGGAAACAGAGGTGAAAATGATGAGGAAAACATGGAAAGAACGTGAGCGGATGGCACTGGACAGGAAGACTTGGCAAGTGTTTGTTGAAAGCCTATGCTCCTTGGGGAGCTAAAGGGTATTGATTGATTGATTGATGACGACTCACAATGGCTGATTGAATTTTTCACATAGATATCATTAAGTTCTGTGAATGTCCTTTAGTAATACTTCACAGCAGTATTAGTTGCAGGTCTTGTACCAGGCCACCAAGCTCTCAAATATAGATAACAATGTATGATTCTCTTGAGTTGGTCTAGGAAAGCACTATTGATCTAAGATTGTAGATTTCTTGCTGAAGTATGACACGAATGAACCTGGAGACAATATGTGACAAGTGGCTAGCCTTTGGTCATAGTTTCCACAAGCCTACGTGTTCATGAATGAAGGTGTTCAGAATGTGTGCATGTATATGAATGATACATGAATCATTTCTGATCAGGATAGCGAGACAAGACGTTAAAACATTCTAAAATAATACATGAATAAAATTTAATACATGTTACACATAATCATGATGCTCATATTCTGGAGTGTCAAGTCCATTATTCCAGTATAGTAACTTTTAATTGAACACTCCTAGTGACATTCATGATACTCATTGGTATGCATCGAATTCCTTTATAGATCCACAACTTAATTTCAGTTCAGTCCTCTGGTCTGATCTTGATAATATTTCTATCATGATAATCTGCAATAACACAATTTAATTATTCGTACACGTACATACCCTCTAGAATAGTTGAGAAGTCCAAAATCAGATTAAGTCTTGGAGTATTTATGCCTGCACTGGCATACAGATGGTAACACCTCTAGCTCTAGGCAAACGAAACTCCTTCCTGCCGTCTGTTCTGGCTTCTACGAGTGTAATATTGTTCTGAAAAGAACCTCTATTATTTGAGTAATTATCATTATTCCTGTGGAATGATCTATTACCTCTGTTTGATTTGGCACCATAACCTCCTCTATTTTGGTTATCATTTTGTTTGTAAGATGATTAAGGACCATAATAATCAATCTATAATTCCTGTCAATGCTGTTGGATCTCTACTTAGCATTGTTAAAATTCATCACTCTGGCTGAAGCTGCTGGAAGAGAATCCCTAAAATTATCTCTGCTTAAATTCTTATTAGGATGTGCAACCTGATATTGTCTACCCCAGGTTTCACGCGCAGCCAATTTATCTGGTTTTCTCTCCTGTAAAAAGGATAACAAATCTCCACTAATGGAAGACAAAACCTTATCTCTGAGGATTAAGTCAGCTAAACCTTCAAATGTCTTTTCAATTTTAGCAAGATCAATCCATCTCGAAAAGTACATTTTTATTGAGGTAATAAATTCTGTAAAGTCTTTAGTAGAATCAGGTACCAGTGATTTACATTTTTGCCTATAGCCATCCTTATTTAATTGAAATTTCTTAAGTAATAATATCTTAACAGCATTATAGTCATTTCTCGACTGGTCATCCATTGTACACACAGCCGTACATGCATCTCCAACCAATAAGTTCATGAGCCTACTAGGCCATGTAGCTTTATCGATATTAAACTCATGACAAAAGGTCTCAAATCTACTCAGAAAGCATTGGATATCGTCTATGGAAGAGTTAAATTTAGGCAAAGTCACCTTGATATATTTGTTATGATCTTTTCTATCATCATCCATATTTTTTATATTCACCTGAGGTTGTTGCAATCTTAATTTTTCAAGTTCAATCTCAGCTAATTTGATTTCTTGAGCCTGTTTTAATTTTTCTTTTTCAAGAGCTAAATCTTCTGCCCTTCTCTTCTCATCAAGAGCTATTTCTTCTGCTCTTCTCTTCTCTTCAAGAGCTTTTTCTTCTGCTCTTCTCTTCTCTTCAAGAGCTATTTCTTCTCTTCTTTCTGCTCTTCCCTTCTCTTCAAGAGCTATTTCTTCTGCTCTTCTCTTCTCTTCAAGAGCTACTTCTTCGTTTTTTTTCTGATCTTTCTAATTATCTTTGATCTCTGAGTTCCTTTTCCACATAGTTTCTCAAAATCTCACCTTCCATTCCAAACTCCTTCCCAAGTTTGAGGAAATACTCTGCAGTAGATGTGATTTACAATTAATAATTATTATTGCTTTTCAATGCAACCAATAAAGTAAATTTATAATATTTCTTTGTGAATAATATAGGGCACAATGGGTTAATCACCTGTTTGCCAAGTCACTTCGATTACATGTCCTGCCCATGGGCCTTGTGCACTTGGGTCCCCTCTACACCTCGTTTCACGGGGTAGAAGAGGTTCCGAATATGAGATGAGATGAATAATATTTTCAATAATTATAACACCACCTCAAATTCACTCAATTTGATGCCATACGTAGCAAAATATACGGATGTTAAAAATGGAGCATAAAAGAAAGGTACAAACAGAAGACAGAATACAATGATCAGAGCCCAAAAGAAGATAATGCAAATGGAAAAACTAAGGCAGAACTATATGAAATAAAACAATGAAACAAAACATTTTAGCTCTATTCACACATATGTCAATACATCAGGATTTTTTTACAACATTAATCACATCTATTAAATCAAAGATAGCCAGGGAAGAAGCACAATTTCACAAACAATAATTATAGAAAACTGAAGAAAAAATATTTGACTGGACAACTTTTACAAATGGTACACTTAACAAGACTTCACAGCTAACAATCACAGGTTATGATTATTTCAATAGTAGCAGTATACACGCAGCTTTGTATATGCGGCCCCACTATTTGAAACAATCACGCTCCAAATCCAAAAGAAAACGCCTATGCATCTATCGAACAGTCGAAACGGTATGGATAGAAACACAAGTCCCACCTACAACCCACAGATTAGCTACAACACACCATTAAAACATGGAACATAAATTCTGAAAAAATACGCAGGCAAACAAAGATAATACAGTCACACGCTGTATGAAACACAATCGTGACTTATCTGAATGCCAGGCCTCAAAATCCTCCTAGTTCCAATGGCTGTTCCTCCCAGCACTGAATGCGAACTGGATACAAAGACCGATTACTAGGTCCACCACGTTGCTACAGCTGACACGATTCAGAATTCACTTGATTCATCGATGTCAGAAACAATACGCCATCTTCGGCAGCAAAGTTGATGATTTCATACATCAAGGATGCAGATATAATGTTCTTGAATACTTGCTCTTTAAAAAACTTGCAGAAATGAAGAACTGTAAAATGAAAATTGTCCTCCGGCCTTTTCAGACTCTAGCAGACAACAGGTGCGCCATCTTGAAAAACTAGGATGAAGCAGGCTTTCATAGCAAAAATGCTGACGAAAAGTCTTTGATCAGATTGTAGGCGATCATCGGCTTTTCACCCCCATAATTGTAGAGGGATAATTTCATCTGGTAGATGGTTTAGATCTATCTTCCCTCTCCGAGTTCATTTAGAGTCCTCAGTAGCTGGATTTTAGTGTCCAGCCTGTCTAGGGTATAATTTTCATTAGGCCTTTCAGTCCAACTTTTTAAACAGTCTTCAAAACGTCAGGCTAGTCTTCAACAGTAGAAAACTCCATAATGCCTGGTTGACGTTTAGACAACATTTAGTTTATTACATAGCGTAGCTCCTAATTGAAGGCATCCATAAAAATAGTCAATTGCAATCTCTAGCCAGTCCATAAGATCAGTCTATCGTCACGTAGATTACGGAAACAATGTCAGAGGCATATTGCTGAAATATTTAATATATAGTTCCACACACATTCCTCTCCTTTCAGCAATGACTTGTCCGTTTAAATATCATCAAGCTTAGGCTCCAACTGTAGGACGACCTAGCTGATATAAATGATAAAACTCTGTAACAAGAGTACACTATCTGGAGCTCGTCCAAAACACGTCTTTCTCACACGGAGAATACACAGCGAAAGATGCCGACTTCAAGATCGAATCTTCGACCTAAAGCCGGCAAAGGATCGTCTGCTCGAAAACAGCAGACTATATGACGTACCTCCGAGGTAGTCTGTGCAACGCTTATCAACAAGGAAATGAGTACATAAACCCTGTCGAGTGCAATAGAGCCTGTTATGATTTTACACATAACATATGCCCAGGAACATCCGTGAGCACATCAGAAAAAGATTGTAGTAACTGAAAAATCTGCTCCTTCTGATGAGAAGCAAGAGTTGGTGCAATAGAAATATCTTTCTAGCTCTCAGTAGGCAAAAGAGGTAAATTTGGTAAAGATAAAAGTGGTTCAGCACCATCAGGTAAGTGAGACAATTCTTCCTGTATTACCGCTAAGGAAGAGCGACGATCAACAGATTCGTCGATAGCTTCAAAAATTGGTTTAAGATGCGAAGGACGAGAATGAAATTGTTGTAACATGTTGATATGAAAGGTTTTTTTCTTTCCATTGATAGACAAAATATAATCAACATCTGACAATTTATCAATAATTGTATAAGGTCCTCTCCATGAAACAAGTAATTTATTTTCTTTATTTGGTAGCAACACATAGGCCTCATCACCTGGGCATAATTGGCGTAGTTTTCTGTTTTGATTCACAAACAATCGAGCCTTCAATTTTGCCTTTTCTGACGCCTCCACTGCTATTTGGCATGCGTCGGTAATTTTTTTTCCTCAAATTAACAACATATTGGTAAGAGGTTTGAACACCTTCATTCATGTCAGCTCCAACCAACAATTGTTTTAAAATGGACATGGTTCCTCTAGGTTTAGCACCAAAGACTAACTCAAATGGCGCAAACCCAGTATGTTCGTTAGGAATTTCCCTATATGCGAACAATACTGCATGTAATACTCTATCCCAATCATGAGGGTATTTAGTAGTAACTTTACCCAACATCTGCTTCAAACAACGGTTCAGACGTTCAGTTTTACCATTTGAAGCAGCGTGATAGACCGAGGTAATATAACGGTTTATTTCGAACTCTTTCATCACCTGTTTCATGACGTCAGAGACGAATTGAGTTCCCCGATCTGATAGAATGTTTTCGGGAAAACCTACTCTACTAAAAATTAAAAATAGTGCATCAGCTACATCCACTGTTGATATGGTTTTAAGAGGAATAGCCTCTGGCCAGCGCGTGCACATATCAATGCAGGTCAGCACATATCGGTGACCTCTAGCTGACGGGACTTCTAGTGGAGCAATACGGTCAATCGCCATCTTTGCGAAAGGACACAAAGATATATCTGATTCCTGGATAGGCGCATTATGTTTGTGTCTTTTTGTTGCCACGTCCTGGCAAACTTTGCATGTGCGACAAAAAGTTTTGATATCTTTTGTCACTCCAGGCCAAAAAAAAAGAGACAAAACCCTCTGTTTTGTTCTAGCAATCCCCAAATGCCTTGCACAATTAATATCGTGAGCATGTCGTAAAACGAATGGGCGAAAACAAGCTGGTACCATGATCTGTTTTCTTACAGATGTGGAATCTTGGAAATTTCTAATTAAAATTCCATTCTTTAAAGTGTACCAATGTATCGAATTATCATCAACCACCACATCATCTGATTTTGCAACCTGAAAAAACTTCTTTAAGGAATAATCATCATTCTGTCTCTGAATTAATGAATCCTTATCAATAAGTTCCACCTGTAGATTATCATCATTTTCCTCCTCCCCAACATTATTCTCTTCATCAGTCACCATCTCCTCAGTCTTAATCTCATCATTCATCACCTTATCTACAACATTATCGATTTGATTCAGATTATGTATCTCAGCACGAGCCTGAGCTCTGGTCGTGACAGCATTTGCACTGATCAGATGCTGTTGTTCCCATTTTACAATATCTTCCTTAGTGCACTCACGAAGACCAGGAATATTTCCCAAGGTTATTCCTGCAATAGGATTATTCAACAGGCACACGAGAATCCTCCCTGTAAAGTAAGGGATATCCAAAAACACTTCTGCAGTTGAATAGTATTCCACTGTGCCACAAAATGTAATGCATTTAACCTCCCTGCCTGTGTAATCCAATTGATCCACCAACGACCTGCGCACTCCAATCGTCGTGCACCCTGTGTCCCTGAGAAGTGAAACAAGTTGACTGTTAACAAAACCCCTATTAAAGACCAGTGAATCTGTTCCATCATACGAGGACATAACTGGCAAATGATGTCCACACATGAGCCTAGGGACTCCCTCTGGCTGAAACAAAGAATTACATTCAGAACAATTAGCACTGTTAGATAAGTCTACACTACATGCATTAGCATGAGAGACACCATTAGTATTCTGAACTGGATTATTGTCATTAAGATGTACAACAGCATTAGAACGTTCAGGGTTCCATGACTGTCTAAAGTTATTGTTTTGTTGAGAACCTCTGTTATTAAAAGAATTGTCATTATTTCTGTAAAATGACCTTTGTCCTCTGCCTGATCTGAAATTATATCCACCTCTGTTCTGATATTCATTAGACCTGAAGGATGATTGTTGAGGAAAAAATCCCTCATCATATGAGTTATAATTTCTTTGAGGCTGTTGTGATTTAAAACAAAATTTATATTTCCCTCTGTAGTTGCCATTGTTATGATCTCGATTTACTCGATAGTTTCTATCCATACTATTGGATCTCTGTCTAGGTGAATTATACATTACAGTCCTAGCAGATGCCACTGGCAAGAAATCCTTAAAGTTGTTTTTTTTTAAGGTTCCTACCCGGATGTGCAATTTGATACTGACGACCAAGATTTTTCATAGCAGATAATGTTTCAGGTTTTCTCTCCTGCAGGAATGATAAAAAATAGCCACTGATTGAAGACAACACCTTGTCTCTAAGAATCAAATCAGCCAACCCCTCAAAATGTTTTTCAACTTTTGACAAATGAACCCATTTAGAAAAGTATAGCTTAATATACGAGACAAATTCCGTAAAATCTTTAGCTGAATCTGGTAATAATGATTTAAACTTCAGCTTATAGCCATTTTCATCCAATTGATACTTCTTTAGCAACAAGGCTTTTACAGCCTCATAGTCATTTCTGGTCTGATCATCCATTGTGCAGACTGCAGTAAGAGCCTCACCCACCAATAAAGTCATCAGCCTACTAGGACATGCAGCTCTATGTTAAGTCATATTTTAATTAAGGGGAGTTAAGTGTTAAAGACTGGAATGTACGGGTCGGTTTTTTGTACACGCTTGTAAACACGCTCTGCCTGATGAGAAAATTTCTTAATTGAGGGGTGGAAGGCGGAGTAATGTTTAAATTGTTACCTGTCTAGTTGTTACTTTGTTTAAAGATAGGATAAAGAAACTGGTCGAACGTTCTATGAATTAGTTTTGGGGGAAAGGCGGGTGAATTCAGCTCACATCTCAAACTGCGAGTTTGCGCTTGAATGAATTTTACTGAGCTGTTTTGAGCAGCTGATTTTTCGTGACAGTACGTTTTCTGGCAGCTTGGGAATGGACGTGATCAATTCGCTAGTGTGTTCCAGCATATTTCTTGTATGAAAGGGGAATTTAATAGAGATTGAAGATATTTTCGGGCCATGGATTGTAGGTGAGGTGCTACGCAGCCCTTTGTGCTTGGAATTTGTGTACCAGTAACTGAGTCGTATGAATTTTCTTACTGATGTCTGATGATCTGTAATGAACTGTCATCGATGAACTGTCATCGATGATTATATACTTTTGGATTACGCAATCAATTACCTATGGATATTTTTGCTTACCTGATGTGTCATGATTTGCCGTGAACTGTAACCTATGAAGTGTGCTGTCCCTACGTCAATGTTGCGGTGTTAATAAACTGTGAAACGTTACAGCTAGTTCAATAATTCCTGACTCTTATGTTTACTGTGGTGTGTGGTTCCAGTTGATGCAGGTATGCCAGAACCCTTATCATTCGCGTATGCAGATATACCACATTACACACCTGTCGGCCATCTGTAAGCCCAACCATAAGCTGATTGCCTTCATCAGCGAAAGATATTAACATTGTCTTCGTACGCCACTTAATAACTTGTAACAGAAAGTGATGGCCTGTGTGGCCTGTTATAAAGAACCTATATATAAACATCTGTGTTAAAGAAAATAATACCGTTACAGAAGTGGTGAGCCAGTTGCATGGGGTATTATACCATCTAGCAGAAGTTCAACTGGATTTACAGTGTTGTCAGTGCTGACTTTTATGCACAAGTTATTCAAGTCAATGGTTGCAGTGTTCCAGTCCTTCTTCTCGTGCGCCAACTTTGGATTTCAGCACCCGGTGTCAGGAATTTTGTTCGAAAGCCGCTATCACCTTAGAGTTCCAGTACCGATCACCATTGGATTTCTTTAGACTGTGTGATACCTGATGTACATCATTGTTGTTGTTGCGGAGGCCGGGATTTTTTCCTTTTGAAGATAAGTGGTTATTTGTATTGTAAACTATACCACTGTAGCTGTTATCAGGCCTTCCTCTCCATTTAAGCTATTTATTCTATGTCATATTCTACGTTATATGTTTCATGTTTAAGTGTGAGATTGTGTTCGTGACTTATGAAGGGAATATCCCAGTTCACACAGGGCCTTCATGAGCGTTCTATAGGGTTTAGTTTGTGAGTCTCAATTGAGCGGTAATTCCGGTTCAAGGCTAAAAACCTTGCCGAGGTTCAGACAGTTACTTGTCCCTCACGACAGTAATTATTTAGGTGTGGCGAAACGTCTCAGTGTTGTTGTCATTATATTTTTCTTTGTACCTTAGTTTTTTTTTTATTAATTTGTTTGTGAGTGTCTTCCTTTCCTTACTATCTTTGATTTATATACAATGTTTTCGTTTATATACGGTATTGTCGCTTGTATTGTTTTACTTTTCGCAGTGTCATTGCACTCTTTGCAATATTTTTTCTTTGGTTTAGCTCTCAGGTTTTGTTGATTCTGCGAACGTGGTCATTTGTGCTTTATATCTTGTCTTTGTCACTCTTGTTTGTACTATCTATTTTGTCATGCACTGTCAATATTATAACGCAAAATATATATAGGTAATTAATAACATTATTTATAGTTGAAAAGGTAATTGTACCAGTTCTTAAGCAAGGACTTGTCACCCACGAAGTTGGGATAGAGTGAGTGTCTCCTGGACATTTACATTACTTACATATCTTGTAAAATACAGCAGAATGTCTAGTTTGGATTATTTCATTACACAAGGGAAATCCCTTGGTATGACTACTGAGCAAGTAAAATAATTCGCACTTGTCGAATATGCCAAGGCGCAGAAGTCAGAAGGAAAAAAAAACAGAAAATAGAGGCTGAAGATAGAAGATTGCAAATGCATGCAGAAGAGAGAAAACTTCAGTTGGAAAATGAAAAACAGAAATTGGAGGCTGAAAAACAAAAATTAGAGGCTGAAGATAGAAAAATTCAACAGCAAAAGGAAATGGAAAAACAGAAATTAGAGGCTGAAGATAGAAAAATTCAACAGCAAATGGAAATGGAAAAACAGAAATTAGAGGCTGAAGATAAAAAAATTCAACAGCAAATGGAACAGAAAAAAATGCAAATGCAAATGGAAGAAAAAAAGCTTCAGATGCAAGCTGAAGAAAACCAAAGACTACACGAGGAAAGGATCTTATCTATGGAACTGGAGAAAATAAAGGTAGTGAATATTGGTAATACACAAAATGAGACAAACAATCAAACAACTTCTAATAAGGCAAATACTAATTCTTATAAAATCAGATTGCCTACTTTCAACTCTGCCTACGACGATATTTCATTCTATCTGAATAGATTTGAACTTTCATGCGAATCTCATAAGATAGACAAGTCGGAATATTGTGCACGACTTATGGAAATACTTAAGGGTGAAGCTATGAACACTATAAGTATGTTGGAAGGACCTGACAACAATAACTATGATGTTGTCAGAGCGGTCTTGTTAAAAAAATACCAACTGGATGAAGACGGTTATCGCCTACGCTTTAAGTCTCTATTACCAGAGACAGGGAAAGATTTTTCAGACTTTATAGCAAATACTCGCCTTACGTTTTCACGTTGGGTGGAACTTTCAAAAACTGAACATACATACGAAGCCCTCATGGACTTATTGCTTCGTGACAAAGTCATGTCGTCTGTAAACGCTTCTTTTCTTTCTTTTTTACATGAGCGAAAACCTACAATCTTGAAAGATATGGAACAATACTGTCGCCAATACGTCACTGCACACCCAAATGTGACTGTTAGCCACTCTGAGGTTAGAGAAGGTTTACCCGGGGCTTCAGCAATACCATATGGTCCTAATTTGAGCCGTAGATCTCTAAGTGCGGATCGCAATTTTGGTAGGAGAGATAATCGTGATTTTGGACAGTACCAAGTGGGTCCATCACTTAGTAATTCTCCTTCTTCAAGGAACTAGAGACAATTTAACGGTCCTCAACATTTTGGTTCCAACAATTATGGAAATTTTGGAAGGGGTAACTACAATAGAGATTATCAACCCTACAATAATTTTTCTCGGAGACAACAAAATCCATCGAATAGATATTTTGATCAAAGGGGAAATAGTAATCGTGACAATGCTAACTGGGGTTCAAATCAGAACAATAGTTTCAATAGAGCAAATAACAATGCTCCCAATAGAGATAATAGTCGCGATAGATCGCGATATGACGGTAGATCTCCAAATAATAGATCGCATCGCCATGCTAACTCTGCTCAACAAGAGCCCCAGTTTATTAATGATCAAGGTAACAATGATAATAGTGTCTCTAATGCTACTGCTTGCTCTGCTTTCGATTTCGAGAGAGCATCTCAGTGCCCGGAGTGCATAACTTTGTTTCAACCTACAGCTATAACTACCTTGAGTTGCGGTCACTCTCTACCCACTCTTCCTGCCTTAGCTGCGCATGACGGAAGAGGGTCTCTTACTCTACATAAGGGGTTTGTGAATAATAATCCAGTCTCAGTTCTCTTTGATTCTGGATGCACAACTGTTGGGATTAAACAGTCTCTGATACATCCTTCCTGTGCCACTGGTGATGTAGTGAAATGTGTCACATTTGGTGGGACAGTTGAAACTTTTCCGACTGCTATCATCCACATAGCCACTCCCTTTCTTACGGGACATGTCCACGCATGTATGCTCCCGAATCCTATTGCAGACCTTATCGTCGGACGTATACATGGAATTAAGGATTGTACCCCTCAACAGATTGCTCTCTGGGAAGAGCAAAACATTCAGGCTGCTTATGCAGTCACTACTTGAGCACAAGCTCAAAATCTTTTACAGACTCCATCTGCTGAAGTTAATGAAGTACATAAACAGGATGCTCACTCCGTGATTTCACGAGATTCTTTTATCAAACTTCAGCAAAATGATACATCATTACAAAAAAATTTTCTCCTAGTTAAACAAGATAATGCAAATTGTGACACAAATCTTAAATACATGTTCTTAATTAAGAATGGAGTACTAGTTCGAATGGTACGGGGTTCTACTTCGTCCATACGTTCACAAATTCTTGTACCTACTGACATGAGAGTTCGGATCTTGCAACATGCCCACGACTCTCAGTGTGCAGGACATATGGGATTTTCCCGTACTAAATCTATGGTTCTGTCTTCCTTCTTTTGGCCGGGAGTAAATAGAGATATAACTATTTATTGTCGCTCCTGTAAGATATGTCAGGAGGTTAAGTCACGAGGTCCACGCCATGCAGCACCTATTCAAGCTGCAGATATTCCTATTCGTCCTTTTCAGAAAATGGCAATAGACATTATTGGTCCTTTTAAAATCAAGTTTGCCAGGGGACACCAATACATCATTACATGCATTGACATGTGTATACGTTGGCCAGATGCTATACCTCTTAAGAACGTTTCTTCTTCTGAGGTGGCAGATGCTCTTTGGCTAATTTTCTCACGTCTGGGTTTTCCCAAACAAATCTTATCTGATCATGGCACACAATTGGTATCAGACTCTATGTCTCAGGTGATGGCCATGCTCCGCATTGATAGGTCTCTAAGCAGTGTTTTTCACCCTATGTCAAACAGGTTAGTCGAGCGTCAGAGTAGAACGCTTAAGAATTTACTTGGAAAGATAACTGAGGACCATCCTCAGGATTGGGACAGGGTTTTACCCGCTGCTCTTTTCGCGTATAGAGAAGTGCCAAATGAGCATATGGGGTTTCCACCGTTCGAGCTCGTTTTTTGGTGCGCAACCTCGTGCTCCCATGTCGTTGCTTCACGACCTATTAACTGCTGATGATATCAATGATGACACTCAATCTTCTTATGAATATGTCATTTCTCTGAGACAGAAAATTATCGATTCATGTAGGTTAGCTACCTCTGCATCTGAGTCTGCTAAGGAGAAGGCGAGGCTCTTCGCAAATAGATACAGGTGTCTTCGACAACTCTATCCTGGTGAGGAGGCATTTGTATTACTCCCTCGTAGAGACAATCGACTTCTTATTTCCTGGAAGGGTCCTTATACTGTTATCTCAAGAATTTCTGATGTCGACTATGTTGTCGATGTTGACGGGAAGCATAAAACCTATCATATTAATATGCTGAAAGAATTTCATGACCGTCCAGACTACCTACAGTCTGTTTTTCAGGCGACAGACGACCCTCCGGTCCGTCATAATCACTATGCATCTCTATCGGTTATTCAGGAGGAAGAGGCTGCCTTCTCCGATGTAAATCTTCCTCTTCCTGTTGTCCCACTACATTCAACAGAATCATGGGAGAATGTAGCCATTTCTTCGGAGTTATCTACGGAAAGACAGCAGCAAGTCTCTTCTTTATTGCAAACTTTTCAGGACGTCCTTACTGACATTCCTGGTAAAACATCAGTCATTACACATGACATAACACTCACTGATTACAACCCTATTAGAGTCCGACCTTACCCAATTCCATTACATTTTCATACACAGGTCGAAAAAGAATTAGATGAAATGCTACAATTAAATATAATTGAACCATCTACTTCGGCATACTCCTCTTCTATGGTTATTGTCCGGAGGAAAGACAATAACATACGTCTTTGTGTCGACTATCGTAAATTAAACCAAGTGACTAAATTTGATGCAGAACCAATGCCCTTGTTGGAAGATCTGCTCATCAAGCTTTCTGATTCACTATTCTTTACTAAACTCGACTTGTCCAAGGGATATTGGCAAGTTCCTCTTACTGAACGCGCAAAACCCCTTACTGCCTTTTCTACACCTCGGGGTTTGTTTCAATGGAACTTCATGCCTTTCGGCCTCGTCAATGCCCCAGCTACTTTTGTGCGCATGATGCGTCGAATTCTTTCACATCGTCCAGATGTTATTGCGTACTTTGCCTTTTTAGTGATTCTTGGGAAGATCACTTTAAAGGTCTTTCTGAACTTATGTCTACACTACGCTCTCACAATTTGATGGCTAAACCGTCAAAAGCCCATGTTGGGTTCAGTGACATTTCTTTTTTGGGCCACCGGGTTGGTCATGGTCTCTTACAGACGGAGGACCATAACACTTCGAAAATCCTCAATATCACTACTCCTAAGACAAAAAAACAAGTTCGTAGTCTTCTAGGTCTAATTATATTTTATTGAAGATTTATCCCACACCTATCATCAGTCACTGCACCTCTTTCTACTCTGTTGAAAAAGGGGTCGCATAACTTAGTACACTGGTCCCCAGAATGCCAAACCTCTTTAGAGACAATTAATATTTTCTTCCTCTCCTATTTTACGTCTACCCAATGCAGATAAGCCTTTTATTCTTCGTAGTGACGCCTCATCGAAAGGGATTGGTGCCGCACTGATGCAAGAGTATTCTGAAACTTTGCATCCAGTGATGTATGTCTCTAGGAAGCTGACTGCGGCAGAACGGAACTACTCTGTCCTAGACCGAGAATTATTAGCTATGGTATGTGCGATTCTTAAACTCCAGAGATTCCTTCTTGGTGCGCATTTCATAGTAGAAACTGACCAAAAAGCTCTCACAGTGATTCAGAATAAGAACTTGAAGAGCTCAAGATCCACTCGTTATGCTATTTCGCTACAGCCCTTTCACTTTTGTATACGAGCCATTCGAGGTTCGAATAATGTGATGGCAGATATACTGTCTCGATGTCCACATGATTCTGCTTAGCTGCCATTTTCTAGATTTCCATTTAGATTTCGGGGTTACTTATATACCGACGACTCTATTATACATTAATACACACTGGTAGAACACTTTTATGACCCTGTTTAATTCACGATCCTAAGTTTGTCTGTGCTACTTTCTCTGTTACCCTTTCTTGTGTAACGGAGGAAGGTTTGATTAACATCGTACAGGGGTCGGAAGTTTACACGGCCACATTTGATAGGTTAGAATTGAAATTAACTGTTGTATTTCATAAAATCCTACCTTTACCAAACAGAGATTTTCATTTGTGTTTTTTCACAGCGACGGCTTTGCGATGAGAGTCAGAGCTGCTATATTGATTGAGTAGGCTGTGGTATTTATTGCGAGATTTGCTGTTTCAGTGAAACTAGTCGGCAGTTTGACGCCACACTAGATGTTTTTGGTATCTTCGTGCTCATAGGATGTTCCAAGACTACTGGAGTTGTCATTTCTATGCAACTTATTTAGGATAGTAGATAATATTGTATATTAGTATAATATAGTATATTAGATAGTATTGTATTAGGATATGATATAACTTTTTTAAGATAGTATGTTGGTTCATCTTTATGCACCAATTCATTACTATATTGTTCTTATACTACTGTGTTTTGATAAATGTTGTGCGTATGACAATTGTAATGATGCTATTATTTTTACGTATCTGATCATTACGATACATTTGGGTATTGTACAATTTTAATAAAAAAATATGAAGACTAGGAAAAAGTGTTTTTTCTGACATTGTGATGAATTTTTTCTTTGCCCAGCGCTTGATTGTGCGCTGGGGTAACTATGTATAGCGATATTAGTAAATGGAAACGTGTTTTTTCTGAGGTTGTGATGTATTTTTTTCAACAACAAAAAATGATCATATAATTTTTTTCCCCGGGGGTCGGTGTAGTCTGTTAAGTCATATTTTAATTAAGGGGAGTTAAGTGTTAAAGACTGGAATGTACGGGTCGGTTTTTTGGACACGCTTGTAAACACGCTCTGTGTGATGAAAGAATTTCTTAGTTGAGGGGTATAAGGCGGAGTAATGTTTAAACTCTTACCTGTCTAGTTGTTACTTTGTTTAAAGATAGGATAAAGAAACTGGTCGAACGTTCTATGAATTAGTTTTGGGGGATAAGGCGGATGAATTCAGCTCACATCTCAAGCTGCGAGTTTGCGCTTGAATGAATTTTACTGAGCTGTTTTGAGCAGCTGATTTTTCGTGACAGTACGTTTTCTGGCAGAGCTTGGGAATGGACGTGATCCATTTCGCTAGTGTGTTCCAGCATATTTCTTGTATGAAAGGGGAATTTAATAGAGATTGAAGATATTTTCGGGCCATGGATTGTAGGCCATTATATACATTCATATTTCCGAAGACGGATTTTTGAAGTTCGATAGATTATTTAAGGGAATGTTCTTTCTCCCTGGAGATGTGTTATGCAGGCCTTGGATTGTGCTTGGAATTTGTGTACCAGTAACTGAGTCGTATGAATTTTCTTACTGATGTCTGATGATCTGTAATGAACTGTCATCGATGATTATATACTTTTGGATTACGCATTCAATTACCTATGGATATTTTTGCTTACCTGATGTGTCATGATTTGCCGTGAACTGTAACCTGTGAAGTGTGCTGTCCTACGTCAATGTTGCGGTGTTAATAAACTGTGAAACGTTACAGCTAGTTCAATAATTCCTGTCTCTTATGTTTACTGTGGTGTGTGGTTCCAGTTGATGCAGGTATGCCAGAACCCTTATCATTCGCGTATGCAGATATACCACATTACACACCTGTCGGCCATCTGTAAGCCCGACCATAAGCTGATTGCCTTCATCAGCGAAAGATATTAACATTGTCTTCGTACGCCATTTAATAACTTGTAACAGAAAGTGATGGCCTGTGTGGCCTGTTATAGAGAACCTATATATAAACATCTGTGTTAAAGAAAATAATACCGTTACACTCTATCAATTTTAAACTCTTGGCAATAAGTTTCATATCTATTTAAAAAGCATGAAATATCGTCAATATTTGAGTTACATTTTGGCATATTGAGCTTAAAAGTGGAAGCATGGTCTTTTTTCTAGCTTCACCATTCACTGGATTAACCTGTGATTGTTGAAGTCTTAATTTCTCCAACTCAAGTTCTGCCATTCTCAAGTCCTGAGCATAGGCACATTTTTTTCCTCACGTTCCTGTTGTGCTTTTTTCAGTTTCTAATTAAAATTCCATTCTTTAAAGTGTACCAATGTATAGAGTTATCATCAACCACCGCATCATCTGATTTTGCAACCTGAAAAAAATTCTTTAAGGAACCATCTTCATTCTGTCTCTGAATGAATGAATCCTTATCAGTAAGTTCCACCTGTAAATTATCATCATTTTCCTCCTCCTCAACATTATTCTCTTCATCAGTCACCATCTCCTCAGTTTCACTCTCATCATTCATCAACTCATCTACCACATTATCGATTTGGTTCAGATTATGTATCTCAGCACGAGCCTGAGCTCTGGTCGTGACAGCATTTGCACTGATCAGATGCTGTTGTTCCCATTTTAAAATATCTTCCTTAGTGCACTCACGAAGACCAGGAATATTTCCCAAGGTTATTCCTGCAATAGGATTATTCAACAGGCACACGAGAGTCGTTCCT
Organism: Oreohelix idahoensis; assembly: GCA_024509875.1. NCBI lineage: Eukaryota > Metazoa > Mollusca > Gastropoda > Stylommatophora > Oreohelicidae > Oreohelix > Oreohelix idahoensis. The sequence goes on along the minus strand of JAMPIV010007212.1, from coordinate 235,565 downwards.
GTAAAGTAAGGGGTATCCAAAAACACTTCTGCAGTTGGATAGTATTCCACTGTGCCACCAAATGTGATGCATTTAACCTCCCTGCCTGTGTAATCCAATTGATCCACTAACGACCTGCGCTCTCCAATCGTCGTGCACCCTGTGTCCCTGAGAAGTGACACAAGTTGGTTGTTCACAAAACCCTTATTAAGGACCAGTGAACCTGTTCCATCATATGAGGACATAACTGGCAAAGGATGTCCACTCAAGAGCCTAGGGACTCCCTCTGGCTGAGACAAAGAATTACATTCAGAACAATTAGTACTGTTAGATAAGTCTACACTACATGCATTAGCATGAGAGACACCATTACTATTCTGAACTGGATTATTGTCATTAAGATGGACAACAGCATTTGACCTTTCATGATTTCTAGATTGCCTAGAATTATTGTTTTCTTGATAACCTCTGTTATTAAAAGTATTGTTATTATTTCTGTAAAATAGCCTTTGTCCTCTGCCTGATCTGAAATTATATCCACCTCTGTTCTGAAATTCATTAGATCTGAAGGATGACTGTTGAGGAAAAAATCTCTCATCATATGAGTTATAATTTCTTTGAGGCTGTTGTGATTTTTTATTAAAATTATATTTCCCTCTGTAATTGCCATTGTTATGATCTCGATTTACTCGATAGTTTCTATCCATACTATTGGATCTCTGTCTATACATTACAGTCCTAGCAGATGCCACTGGCAAGGAATCTTTAATGTTATTTTTGCTAAGGTTCCTACCCGGATGTGCAATTTGATATTGACGACCAAGAATTTCCATAACAGATAATGTTTCAGGTTTTCTCACCTATAGGAATGATAAAAAGTCACCACTGATTGAAGATAACACTTTGTCTCTTAGAATCAAATCAGCCAGTCCCTCAAAAGTTTTTTCACTTTTTGACAAATCAACCCATCTAGAAAAGTACAGCTTAATAAATTTTTTAGCTGAATCTGGTAATAATGATTTAAACTTCAACATATAGCCATTTTCATCCAATTGATACTTCTTTAGCAACAAGGCTTTTACATAGTCATTTCTGGTCTGATCATCCATTGTGCAGAATGCAGTTAGAGCCTCACCAACCAATAAAGTCATCAACCTACTAGGCCATGTAGCTCTATCAATTTTAAACTCTTGGCAATAAGTTTCATATCTATTTAAAAAGCATGAAATATCGTCAATATTTGAGTTAAAGTTTGGCAAATTCAACTTAAAAGTGGAAGCGTGGTCTTTTTTTTTCCCAGCTTCACCATCCACTGGATGTTGTTGTTGAAGTCTCAATTTCTCCAACTCAAGTTCTGCCGTTCTCCAGTCCTGAGCATAGGCTAATTTTTTCCCTCAAGTTCGTGTTGTGCTTTTATTTCAGCCTGAGCATGTGCCAATTTTTTCTCCTCAAGCTCTTGTTGTGCTTTTATTTCAGCCTGAGCTTGTTGTGACTTCAATTCTGCCTGAGCATAGGCCAATTTTTGTTCCTAAGAGCTAATTCATCCTGTCTCCTTTTCTCATCCAATTCTTCTTCTTTCCTGTTTTCAGCTAATTCTTCTTCTCTCCTTTTTTCAGTTAATTGCAATTCTTCTACTCTCCTTTTTTCTTCCCTATCTAATTTTCTTTGCTCTCCGAGTTCATTGTCTACATAAGTCTTCAAAGCTTCCCCCTCCATACCAAATTATTTTCCAATTGTGCTTTCAAATAGCTGAACAATAATGCAAATATTATATAATGGATATGTGAGCAATATTAGCAACAATTATTTCACCACTCAAAATCAACCAACTGCATGTACTATTATATGTAATAATAGGAGCCAAAAAAAATAAGATACAAACAAGCTGACAGAATACAGTGACAAGAGCCAAATCAAGATAATACTACTGTTGAACAAGGCAGAAATTATGAACTGTAGAACAAATGAAAAAAAATCAGCTCTATCACACTTATGACAAGACAAGCACAATTTCACAACATATATGACATCTAATAAATGAGGGATAGCAAGAATAGGCCAACAATATCACAAACAATAATGAAGAACAACTGAATAAAAATTACAATTAACTTTACAACAATAACAAACTTGCCTAATAACAGGACCTTCACAACTAGACAGATATTGGATCTGGTTAATTCAATCAAGGCAGTAACACTCATCTATGTTCGCCGGCCCCTTAATTTGAAGAAATCAGATACAAAAAACTACAGAACGACCATGAATTTACGACCGTCCATTGGAGGTATAGCAAATTCACAGTTCCCCCCCAACCACCCGCTTACTACAAGAACATATATACACGAAAATACATAGAACACAGAAAAAGAACTCTGGCAAACAAGATTCTCAGCATCACACGCTGTATGTAACTTTAAATATACTTATCTGAATGCCAAAATTAAAGATCCTCCTGGATTTCGCCACTTTCCCAAGGAATGATGAAACAAACTCCTTGTAGACCAGGGTAGGTTTAGAATTCGCAATTTGCGCACTCAAACAGGACTGCCATTTTGTCCGTCGTCTTCTTGATGTAAATGGTGAACAAATCTTGAGTGTCGGCCATCATCGGGCATAAAACTTCATGTTAACACCGTGAATTATATAGGAAAGACTTTTTCCTGCAACAACTTCACCTTCTGAAGTAAACTTGAAAATTAGAACAGCAATTAATGTTCTTTCATCCCTACACAGGTCGGCAGACGACACACACTGCCATTTTGAAAATTTCAGAAAATGTAATCCAACGACTTGAAAAATTTCTTCTGACATCAGCCTTCTACTTATAACTCCGGATCCCGGCTTGAGGCTCCCATTTTAGCTGTTGCGTGTCTTTTTATTATTAGAAAGTATGAGTACACGTCTTGTTACTCTGGCCAAGACCACATAGGGGTATAAATGCTTGACACCGCAGACAGCTCATAACACACTTGAAAATATCACTGTCACCACAAATGCCAGGTGGACAATCAATACACAGTTTATTTTACTCGACGTTGCTCCACATAGATAAACTTGAAGGCCATTATAACATATGGCATCGCATATACAGTCATCAGTATAGCTTTGTACCGTCTGTAGCTAGAACACTGTCCTCGACAGATTTACACATTTTAAATTACTCACGTTCTTCACAGAAATCATAATTCCTTTCACAAATATACTAGCATCATCTCACGGAGGTATATGGATGATCTAGTGATGGAACATCATAGGAATATGTCATGAAATAATATAATTCTCAGGAGCTCACAGACATACGTCCACTTGCCACAATGAAACACACAGAAGACCCTAGCAGACGATCGCCCAGTTTTGGAGATCCCGACCTTAACGTCTGCGATCTGAACCTCGAGGCAATGACGTAACTTCCTGTTACCAAGGACTACCGATAATAAACAAATATGAATACTTGTCGAACCATTTAATAACATCGACAGACATGTTATGAATTTTACTCATAACAGTCACCATGAGCTGACGCTCGATGACAGTGGATCAAAGTCAAGTGAAATCAAGAGGAATATTTGCAACAATGCTAACATCTAGTGACATCATATTGTGACGATTTAAATTACAATCTTTATGACGAACTACGCCAATTTCATTGTTATGTACGACAGACAAAGAGTACTGAAAAAATATTATCTCTCATGGTGATCTCTACGACATACAAGTGCAAGATGAAATGCAATGTGTATTTCCAAATGTCGAGATTCAATCATCATCAATACCATTTAGCTCCACGAGAAGCATAGGCCTTCAACAAACACATGCCAAGTCTTCCTGTCCTGTGCCATCCGCTCAAGTTCTTTCCATGTTTTCCTCATCATTTTCACCTCTGTATCCAGTTCTCTTCTCCGTGTGTTTTTTGTCTACCTCTGCCTCTCTTTCCCTGTGGATTCCAGAACAAGGACTGCCTTGTAATGCTATCAACAGGTTTCCTCAATATGTGTCCTATCCATCGCCAGCGTCTCCTTCTCAACTCTTGTTCCACTGGCACTTGTCTGGTTTTTGTCGTCAATTCCACATTTCTGACTTTGTCATACCATTTCAGTCCTTCTATTCTACGCTTTATAAAAGTCTGTAGCTTTTTGGTTGTTGTTTTTGTTGCTCTCCATGTCTCAGAGTCATACAATAGGACTGACTTGACATTTGAGTTGAAGATTCTTATTTTCGTGTTGGACTTGATTTCTCTTGTTCTCCATATGTTTTCCAATGCAATGAAAGCTCCTCTTGCTTTTTGTATTCTTATTTTGATATCATTGTATGTCCCTCCAACTTTGTCTACATTACTGCCAAGTTATGTGTACGATTCTACATCCCTTAGTGGTGTTTCTTCAAGTTCAACCTTGTTATCATTTCTTGCATTTATTCTCATAATCTTTGTCTTTTCCCTGTGTATTTTCAGGCCCACTTGTTGTTGACTTCTCATCGAGAATTTTCATTTTCTCTAGCATCTGATTATGGTTATGGGACAAAAGAGCCAAGTCATCTGCAAAATCCAGATCATCAAGCTGTTTAGTCAGATTCCACTGGATTCCATTTCTGTTGTGTGATGTAGATGTTTTCTTAACCCAATCTATTGCTAGTAAGAAAAGAAATGGAGACAAAAGGCATCAATGTCTCACTCCCGTTCTAATCCTAAACGGTTCTGTAAGTTGTCCTTCATGAAGAACTCTGCATGTCATGTCTTCATAGATCTTCCTTATTAAGTTAATGATCTTCATGGGAACTCCATAATGCCTCATCAATTTCCAAAGTGATTCTCTGTCTACACTGTCAAATGCCTTTTCATAAGCCACGAACCCGATGTATAGCGGCGAATTCCATTCCAGACTTTGTTCAACTATTATTCTCAATGTGGCTATCTGGTCTGTACAGGATCTATTGTGTCGAAAACCTGCTTGTTCATCTCTCAGTAGCTTGTCTATGGACTCTTTTAATCTCTCAGGGATGATTTCGTTTAATACTTTTCCTGGTATTGATGGTAACATTATTCCTCTATAATTTGTGCACTCTTGTAAATTTCTCTTCTTAGGCAACTTGACCAGATAACCTTCCTTCCATTCTGCTGGTATTTCTTCTCTCTCCCATACTTTGCCAAGTAGTTTGAATAATATCTCTGTAGAGGTATCAATATCTGTTTTGATGGCCTCTGCTAGAATTCCATCTGGACCAGTTGCTTTTCCATCCTTCAGAAGCTTTATGGCTCTCTTTATTTCTTCTCTACTTGGTCGATCACAGCTGATTTGTAGCCCCTCTTCTGCCTGCTGATATCTGGGGGATTAGTTGGAGCTGGTCTATTGAGAAGTTCTTCAAAATGTTCTGTCCATCTCTTCACGTGTTCTTGTATATTACTAAGTAATTTTTGTGACGTATAATGGAAAAGAAGCCTTCTGTATCCGACAGCCTTTCGTGACCTCAGCGTAGTTTTAAGATTTGCTAACAAAGTCACGCATTTTTCTGTTTGTCTGACTCACCGTTTAATCCACACCTCTTTTTACTTGACCATATCAAACGAGCTTGTGTACCAACTTTCGCAACCTGTCATTCATAGTAGGGGGGCGAACCACGTTCATTTACGCAAGTTTCTTATGCGATCGAATCTGTCAATATTACGATGACGAGCAGATCGCACGTGGAAAGGTAACGGCCTTTGAAGATTCTCTATAAGGGGAGCAAATCCTTTGATCTCGAGAAACAGGGAAACTCTCGGACGGGAACCCGCTACGCGGGTTAAGCTTTTGTTGTCGATTAGCAACGGCCGGCAGAAGCGACCGTTAAACCCTTGATCTGGGAAACGTAGTTTCAGATTTCTCTGCTGGGAAACGGAGTGTGAGAATTCACATCTTCTAGAGATCATAACAACATGATCGTATATAAACGGCGTCTTTCTAAAATCATTATCAGTCGCTCAGATTTTTTTCGTAGAGTCTAAACACGTTATCTAGAACCACTGGGAATAGATGTGTTAATAGAGCGTGGTGTTTCTTTCTGGATTTCTGGTATTATATAAATTTGTGCTTAAGCGTATTAAAGTGTTAAAAGTTTTAGCATCTTAAATTCACTGTGATTTTCTAGGTGTTAAGACAAGCGAATTAAATAACGCGTAGCTATTTTTATTCCAGATGTTTCAGTTGGAATGTAAATTTAATCACCCGCTATCACACAGAAAGAGACGGTTTAGTTGACTAATAAATACACTAGGCGACTGATAATTGACAGAATACAATTCACTTTTATTTCATTGTGTGTAATTTAGTAAGTGACTGTGTTTGACTATCTCATGCGACTAAACAAACAGACGCCGAAAATCTAAAAGTTATTAATGACAGGCGATATTTATTGAGTGCGCGTAGGGATAATTTAATCATAATTGACATTATGCGCTGATCGTTGACCGGAGCAGGAGGGGAAAAAGGCTGCATGCCTCAACCAAACTTGCACCCGCTAAGCGACGTGCGACAGGATAGGCTAGACATAACGTGCGCCTTTTAACTTTGATCAGGAATGACGGAGAGGATGAGAGATATCTTGCCCCCTTCCGTGTGTATATATATATATATATATATATATATATATATATATATATATATATATATATATATATATATATATATATATATATATCATTAGCAGTAATCTTTTCATAATGTTCCTATATCCTTTAGGCAACCTGATCAACGGCGACCAGCGGTTTTTTTATGTGGCTATATCTTGGGCCTTGTCTCTATTTTTACTGATTGGATTAACGTTGTCTTCTGTTGGCTGACGCGTCTCCAAGTTTCAGTTGTGAACAGGACGGGCCACAGAGACGAACGAACATTGTAATAGTAAATTTTAACTAGACTTACAAAATACCCAGATATATTTTCTTGCATTTTTATCAGCCCATTGTGGTGAAATAACAATACCTGTTCTTCCGACCTCTGGTAGTCGTTTTCCAAGAGGATATTTATCCAGAAGAGTTACGCTATTTCAGAATCGGCATTCACCAGAGCCAGCCGATAGGATTTACTAATCAATCACGTACCATCATCGATAACAATTTTAGCAACTAGCTGTTTTCAAATACCAGAAGTATTTGTTTTTCCATTCTTTGCTGTGAACACTAGATCTAATTTTTTCCTACCATTAACTATTCGAGGTACACTATCGATCCAGGATTACCTCACCAAACTTGGCGTCCACCTTATAAAGTTATTGTCAAGGCTGGACTGGGGCCAAATTTGGCACTGTACCGTGACACTATCAATATCGATAAATATTTTCAGGATAACTGTACATTCCAGGAAATATCCCCAAGATTAGGTAAGGAGAGACAGAGCGTGGCCACGTATGTCAGAGAGTGAGATTGAATATTTTCTGTTAAGGTAGCTTGTACCAAACTAGTTATTTTGCTTTAACAATTGTTTACTTTACGGAATAGCACGTTTTATGAACTTTGTTTCTTTACTGTCTGTACGTAACCTATTGCTAACCTTTTGACCTTTAGGGTTATTAACTTGGTTGGGTTCTTATCTTCTCAACGAGGGGAGGGCATAGGTATTCTGTTATATTTTCTATGCATGTAATTCTGATGTATCTCATCTTTCTCTTTTAGATATTCGATGTTGTAAAGTTTAGTGATAATAAACAACAAAAGAACTAACTTTGTGTGTGTTGGTCAGACCCATACACATTTAACCATAGTCTTTTTCATGTTTGTGTGTCTTGTTGTCACATAGCTGTGTGCGTGTGTGTGTAGGTGTTTAGTAAACTTATATTTCTCAATATAAGGGGGTGCAAGATTGTTTCATCCTAAAATATAGTCGTATAGATAGGCTGGACTAGAGAATCTATTCAGCCCAGAGACAGATCTTCTCCTTAACTATTCACTCGTGAAAATCTATTTCTTATACCATACTTCTCACGTATTATCACCATCTTCTATACTCAGGCGGGACCTCAAATAACTTTAAAACCTATCTAAGCACGACAATTTTCCATTCTTATCTTTTATGATGCCATTTGCTTGCTTATATTTCCCTGTTAGCTTCTTTGTGTTGTTGTACAGGTCCCTCATATTTCCTTTGGCTGCAGCTTCCTCTGCTTCCCTTGCCAACTCTTCAATATATTTCATCTTGTCTCTTTTGATGTTTCTTCTTACTTCTTTGTTTGCTTCTATGTACACTACATGAGCCTTGGCTTTGGAGCTTCTGGTTTTGCTTCTGTTTAAATCTGCTTTCTTGTTTTTCCTGTCTTCTATCTTGCTTATGGTTTCTGTTGTTATCCATGCTTTTTGCTGATGTTCTCTTTTTCTCAGTACTTCTTCACATGTCTCGTTCCATATATTTTTTTACTTTTTGCCAGTGGTCTTCCGTATCTGCTTCATCTTCCAGCTGTTGGAGTACTTGGTATTTGTTGGATACTGTGATTGAAACATTTTCTCTTCTTTCCTGATTTCTAAAATATCCCACATTATACTGTTGTCTATAGCTATACACTGTTGTTAATTTCTTGAGTTTTAATTTTGTTTTAGCCAACAGAAGATGGTGGTCTGATACCACATATGCTCCTCTACATACTTTTACATCATGCACTGATGACCTAAACTTCTTACTTATGCATATGTGATCAATGTGATTCTCAGTTCTGTGGTCAGGCGATATCCATGTTGGTTTATGTGTTCTTTTATGTGGAAATATGCTTCCTCCTATAGCTAGTTGGTTTGAAGCACAGAAGTTAGCTAATAGTTCCCCATTCTCGTATATCATACCTAATCCATGCTTTCCCGTGGTTTCTTCAAAGCCAGTGTTGTCTGTTCCTATTGTCACGTTTAGGTCCCCCTTCAAAATTGTGATGTCCTTTCTTTCTTTTTGTCCAAGACATTTTGTAGTCTGGTGTAAAAGTCTTCTTTCTCAGATTCTTCTTTATCATTTGTTGGTGCTTAACATTGGATGATGTTTATATTTACTTTCTTTTTGGCTCATTTAAACCTTGCTGTTATAATTCGGGGTCCCATTGCTTCCCATTTGTGATGAAGTACATTGATACAGCGATAAAATCATTAATTATATGTAATAAATTCATAATAATATGTATAGAATTAGTAAAGTTGTAACGCGTCTTCTTCCCTGCGCCAGAAAACGCATTGATTTAGGTAGGATAGAACGTAGTCAAAAACATTATTGCAGCGCTAGTAGTATTGGACTTTATAACCCGCCCGTCAAGGGTTAACGATAAAATTTTGAAAAAAAGACAAGCTTAGTTATTCCAGGAAAGATAGAAAGAATAAAACACACGAACGCATAAGATTGAGAGAGCGGACACATGCTGCCGGCTTGTCAAGTGTTAGAAGTTTGAATTAGCTACTCAGGCCGACAGTGCGAGACGATGCCGTTAGCTTGTATCGAAAATGTTGTCGCGAGCTTTAAAATTTAACAATAGACCGCCAAGTCCAATACATTTTCTAACAAAAGGCACACTGTAGAATCATATATACACACACGCATAATTACTTCCTGCCGGGAAAAAGGAAGATCTGCGATGATTTTTATAACATTCAAGTAGTTGAAACTTAGAAAACAACGAACACCAAAATGGAAAATATATTGAATTCTTTATTAATAGGTTTAAGATCATAAAAGTTAGCTAGTCTTAGAGCTGGTCTTGTCCTGATGGGTAATATGCTTTCGAATAAAAAATCCGACAGATAGAAATAAAGTTATGGACAAAAGACTATATTTGTTCGTACAGACAGACCAACACATGCTCGTTTGGACTTGCACTAACGGTAACATTTTTTGACGCGTCCTTGAAAAAGGCAAGAAAGGGTACATGTAGAAAGGGGTAGACAAGGGGAGAAAAAATTATGGGATGGCTCAAACTGAATATGTTTTTTGGTAGTGTTAGGCCAAAACCAAGTTTATTTTTGGTGAATGCCAAGTTCGGACGGACAGACCGACAAAAGTACACTAACATTGGACCGAAATTGGATCTTAGATTAAAAAATTTGAATGGAAAATCTTAGTAGTAGATCTCATTGGTCAAAACATTTCATATTATTGAGTACATTCAAAGGCTTGACGCCATTTGTAGAAGATAGTCCCTAGAGCAGGACGTTGTGTATTTCTGAAAAAGTGATTAGCCTTATTAAAGCAAATATATATTAAAGTAATAGTCATCACAGTTCAGCCAGCAGTATATCTGGAGTCTGCTATTCAACGTACCTGTGTTTTTTCATTGAATTTCTGGTAAGATCGACATTATTCATATATATTTTGTTTAAAAATGTAAGTGAGAGATGCTGCCATCACGACTGTAAGTAATCAGGTCCCAAGCTGATTTGTGCAGGGCCTGAAGGAGAATTAGGCTATAACACATTGCCAGTTTTGTAAATGCACATGTTTTGTGAAATAAAACGGTTTTCTTAGGTGACCAGAGGGACACAGCTCACCTATCCTATTGTATGGCAGAAAAGAAAGAGTAATAATATTATTGCAGATGCAGTACCGCCTTTGTAGGAGAGACATGTGAACAACACTGGTACACTGTGGAATGGATGTGCTGGATTGGTCCATTAGATATGACCCAGCTCTTTTCTTCTCATGTATTCTCTTTTGTATATATAAAACACAATTGAAGTAAGATATCAGCAAGGAGACATTATTTCATTGTTACATGGTTTTTATCTGGCACTAGTCCGGTGCCAGATGTCTATGAGAAGCAGTGAGAAGTCGTTTCATGCACAGTAGTGACAGGGACCTGCAGAGTCTACCCTGTTACTTTTGGCCATTATCATAGCGAAATAGTGTGACACCAAGTTTACAGACTGTTCAAGTGTGCCCAGATAAGTAAAATATCTGGCACCCTAACTCTACATCAGCTTTAAGACCAGCACACCCCTGTATAACAAGAATAAACTATTTCCCCAGAGAACTTAACAGTGACATTGTATATTAAAGAGACTGGGAGTGATTATAGAATCCCAAACCGCCATCCGGTGTTAGAAACCAGTAATAGACAAATTTTAGTAACACTATTAGTATAGTTAAACAGTATTTGTTTGGACAATTGTCCCTTTGGGTCTAAAATCTACATTTTGTATATATCTTGAATTCTTTTCATTTTTAAAGTCCTGACCAGAAAAATACTAGGTTCAGGACCAAATAAATCATACAGAAAATTATTAATTGTACAAATTTATCCCAGGTGTTATTTCCTTTAATCATAGACCTTAATACTTGTTTGTATAGATGTGTATTATTGTTAAAGTACCATCACACCACACTTGCATATCCCTAGACATTAGACGTAGCTATCATTCATACTAGTCAAGAATAAGTCTGCTTGAGGCCATAAGGTGGTAGCAGCAAGGTACCCTGATAACTCAACCCTAATTTTGTTAGCATCAGGGACCTTCACAGCTGGCCTCATTCAGTACAATAAGGAAACATATCAACAACATTTCATAACATCAAAATCCACCACACCATTCTATAAGTGCCTTCTGTGCTTCCATACACAGCATTAGAGCCACAGCTAAGCGTTAGTTGATATCGCAGTTGCGTTTATGCGGACTATCAGTTTGATCACAGATCACTTGATTATATGTGTCCGTACGTGGGTTCGTACTCAGACAATTATTAAGTATTTTAATTGGGATATTGTCTGTCTGTATCGTAGTCGTCGACACTTCATTGTTTGTTCAGTGCGAATATCATTCCTCATAAATACATGGAGAACTCTTCCTCATAGAAGAGTAGTTAGTATAATGCGAATACAATCAATAAAACATGGCATGCAGACCAACCTTCAAGTCAAATGACGAATGCGGTAAGTCCTTCATACTGAGTCCAATATATACATTTATTTGACAAGACATGTGAAGAACATCATATGGTGATTCATCAATATAAGAAATGTACATCTGCATTAATCAATGGGAATCCATAATACCGTCACTCTTCCAGTCAAATAAGTTCATGTCAGAACATCAAGGGCGATGTACACGCTCTGCTGTCATCCAGTCAGACGGTAATGATACGCCTGTGTATTTGACGAATATTAATATATAGATCATCCACTGATCTACTAACCTTATATTTCATTATCCATTAAGGAACTATGGACCGACCCTGCGCGTCCATCAATAATTATAATTCGGCAATACGTAGCCTATCTCTGGAAGAATTCAACAATGCGACTTCATGGCGTGACGGTCAAATACAAAAGGGTCCCCTAAATTGGTCACTACGCGTGACCATACCAACGCTCACGCGTCACAATCCGACTGTGCGGATTGCGTTCATTAGACCATGAAGTATAACAATGATTCTACATTAATTCTCTTATCATCAAATATGCGTGCTGCCAAATATAGCAGACGACGCCGATAAAACACCGTAACAGTTCCCTTCACGCCGAGGAGAAAAAATCTATTAGATAGATTTTTTTGAACTATCTTATTCAGAGATCCCAAAAAGTTAACCAAAACCCGAAATATGGCCTACGATGTTCTGAAAATCGTCGTGGTCATGTCGATAATGTATCAGTCATACTAATCATGTAATATATTAATAGTCATGTTATCCATGGACATTATAATAACTAAAGGAGTGTCAACTGTCGCTAAATAATTTAACTTAAAGTTTGTAGTGACTAAATAATAAGTGAAGAAAATTATTCCAATCAATTAAAATGAAACTAATTAATTATAGTATGTATGTAAGGTGTCATTAAATTGTAACTAACTAAACTAAATGATATTGTTATAGTAAAGGAAATGAGAAGTAAAGACAAGTAAAGTAGAGAAAAAGTAAAGTATAAATTTAATTATTGATGTGTGCTGAAAATTAATCATGTGTATTAAGTAACTAATAACTAATTAACTTAATTAACTAAACAATAATATGTAATATATTCTATCAACATATTTGCTAAATATATATAAGAATAATCATTAATCTAAGTATATTATTCAGTGGTGTGAGATTCTTTTCTGTTCATATATATTTTCTTTCTTTTATATTTCATTTTTTTTTCTCACAATTCAACTTTATTTATTAATGAAATCAATAAGTAGAACTAACTAATATTGGATATGAAGATCCAAACGTAGTAATGTCCATAGGTGAATCTACCATTAGTTCCATTGAGTCTACGATAAGTTCCATTTGAGCGGAAAAAAGTTTATCCGTATTCACAGTGTTCAATTAGTTATTTCAATTGCTGAAGTATAGCGGTATTTGTCCAGCCGGAATTCAGATATTCTTTCCGATTGCCTCGAAATGAGCTGCATCACGAATGGACACTAACCAAAGTCCAAACATTCGTAATGAAAAATCGAATTCTGTCTCTTGTTATAATCAATTTCGTTTGAAGAACGTATCCATGAATTGTTTCATTCGTAGTATAAATCATAAGTATGCAATGTAAACAGTCATTGACGAAGTACGTAATCGTTACGAAGGACTTATTGTTCAGCATCTCTTTGAAATATTGAATTCTAGTTTCTTTTCACTTGAAAATATCATCATAAACGAAGAGATGTAACGTAAGTTGAATGTCCAGACTCCTTGCGGATTGTAAACATAAATTTCGCTTGTTTGCCGAAACCGTGATATTCAACATCATCGATTGTACCAACGTTACTTGAGGTACGAATTTCGGTATCATAAAGCGTTGTATGTCCTAGGAGAACTTGACATCCCGTAGACTCGTGACATATTTAATATTATTGTTAACGAAATTTGAAATATCGTTCCACGTTTGAAGTAGTAGAACAGTCACGTTAGTTGAATTTGAAGTTCATGAAACGATTGCAAGTCCTTAAATGTAAACGTCGCTGACGGTGATAGTTGTCGGCATCTGACGGAAATATATTTATGTATAATTTAGTAGCATCTGTTTACCTCAAATTTAGGAGGTATTTAATAAAAATGTTCCCTATAAATTTTGAAAGCGTTGATGATACCATGTCACTTTCAATAGCATGTCTTTGATATAGACAAATAGACGATATACGAAACTAATGCTGCATTGGGCTGAGCATAGTTAAAACCAATAACCATGTTACTGTATATTGTAGGCATGGTAAAAAACAAATAAGACAGAAAACATGTGTACAAAATATAAATGTCACAAATAATGTTTTCTACTAGAAATAGTACCAACCAATCTATATAGATGAGAATAGATGATTAGTAAAGAAAAGATACGATGACTGCATATGCTAAGTCATCAAAGAATGTGACAACAGTGTTACTACAACATGTTATCTGCGTGACGCAGAATCAGGTACCATCTGTAGCCTGAGTGAATGGTGATGAAAGTAAACACCATTATCACGATCGACAACAAAACGAGCGTCTCTATTGTTACAGAATGTAACCAACGCCTCACTATTCTGACCATTAAATGATGGCAGAAGACGAACAAACTTAACGTTTGCCGTGTAACTAAAGAAATTTCTAAGTGTCTGCCATGTAGTTACATGTGGCAGATTACGCACTAACACCGTGCGAGAATACGCATATTTCCCAATATATGTAGGACCATTGTCACTGATATGGGAAAACGGTTGATGTGCAACCTTAGTTGCTTGAGGTACATTGCAATGTATGTCCCTCATGTAATTATTATTCTTCCTATTGACTGTATGATTATCTTGAGCTTGAGTAAAATGACCCTTATCCTGTAATGATACATTTGTAGAACGTGTAGTAGTAGAAGATTGAGAAGAACTACATACGTTCTTTTGTTTCAGTATGCTGGTAGTAATTTTATTTGGTATTTTCTCATTACTCTTGATTCCAACATTATTTTTCCATACATTACTTTTCTTAGTAAAAAATCCTTTACCCTACTGACAGTGTTAATAGTTTTCTTAGGATCAGTTGTAATCTGAGCTTGTCGCCAACTTTTATTATCAGAATTGGCAGTAGCATCCTGTCGAGGGAAGGTATATTTTCCCCGGAATGACCTCCTAACTACCAATGGGTGTATTGATAGTTTAGTATCAGTCCTCGTACTTAAATCATGTTGCAAAGTACGTTTCTCTCCTCTGTTGTTCCTCAATATATATTTTTACCTGCCATTACATCGAGTAGACAATCGACCCTCTTTCTTAAATTATCCCTTTCAGAAGTCAGGAAAGTAATCTTCTGCTTCTGTTTCTTATTTATTTTATCCAAGTTGGGGTTAATATTCTTATCCTTATCCATTAAAGAATCAAGTGTGATCAATGCTGTTGAAAGTTCATAAAGTTGTTGTTGCGTTTCCTTTTTAAGTTCAGCATAGCTATGTTTCTCATTCAGGAGGGACGCTTCTAATGCAGTCACCCTGTCATTAATGAGACAATCATCACTCGAGGAAGATATAGTAACATCAATACCAGATTCTGTATTCTCATCATTTTCTGATTGCACTTCATCAGATACTTTCTTATTTGTTTCGTTACCCCTATGGGAATTAACCAAAAGTGTCTTATTATCTTCACGCAACAATGCCAAGTCAAGCGTGGAAGATTTCACTTTACTTATCTGGTCGTTCAGCATCTGTTTCAATGAATTTGCCTCATCGTCCAACTTTTTTTCCTGTCTAAGACAAAATTCATAAAATTTATCATTATCTGTATGACATACATCCATATCGTATTGTCATCAAATGATACACTACCATTTTCCCTTTTTTTTATTTCAGTTTTTGTCTTAATGCCCCTATTTAGACAGAACTGTTTATATTGTTCCGTATCATAGTAAAGAGATCCTAACTGTACATCATCAGTGAGAATCAATTCACATTGGATGGCCTGGTCTATACATTCTCGACTCAGGTTATGCACTTGCATATCTACAGTTGATTTCAAAAGTGAAATTTCAGCTTTAAGCTCTTGAATCTTAACACCCTGTGTATGATTTTCTATCTTTAAATTTACATTTGTCTGATCAAGTAATTTCAGTCGATCAACCTCAGACAACAACGACTGAATGTGCGCCCTCTGTGCATGAAGTTTTCTTTGGTAAGCTGAGGCATTATCTTGTGCAATCTTCAATGAGAGTTTCTCAACCTCAGACTCCAAAGATTTATTTTTTTCCATAGTGGATTCTAATGAGGCTTCTAATTCCTTCTTCTGACTACGACATTTAGTAATATCTACTATCAACTCCGACAATCTATTATTCGACCCTGTAATTTCAAAATCCATTGCTGACAGCTTCTTCTCATATTCACCTTTTTGATGTATCAGCTCATTAGTAAGGGTAATCTCCCTATCCTTATGCCTAGTTATGGTTTCCTTCAACTCATTCAACTCAGTCCTACTACCTTCCTGAGTAGTCCTTTTACATTCATCGTAAAAAATAGTGGATAATATTTTATAAAGTCTCACTGCTTTCTTCTGTGAAGGGGCATATCTACACACATTCCAACCAAACTCCTCAAGATCATGGCTCATTTGAATTAAAAAATGTTCCATGGCATACTCCTCACAGCTTGCACCACGTAAACCCAATCTATCTCCCTCCTGGAGAAAATGTTCAAAAATGCCCATAGTGGATTCTGATGAGGTCCTAGAATTTGCAAGCTCCACTTCCAGTGTCCTCAATCTCGAATCATCAGTATCGGTCTTAAACTTCAGTAAACTTGCCTCTTTTCGCAAGTCCCTTATAGCCTGTTCTTGACTGGCAATAATCTCCAATAACTCCTCCTCTCTTTTCTCATCAATGGTTTCTAAATTTGTCACTCTTTCCTGCCCATTCCGTGAGTTGTCCATTTGTTTATCATAATCATCGTCGCAAAGAATAGCATTATGAATGTTATTCAATATAGAACCATGTTGGACATGTACGTAACGTTCCACAAAAGTACGAAACACTCCATCTAATAAGTCTGCTATGTCCATAGCCATATTCATATGTGGGACAGAGTGTAACTTATTGTTAGCAAACTCCGTCAAATCCGACGCTGTACGACATAAAAATGTATCTAATAATAAATTTTCATCTAATTCTCTTAATCTGTTTTCCTTCTCAATTTCTTCTATTTCCTCTCTAGCTTTCCTTATGTCTTCTTCTTGTCTAAGTTTTTCTTTCTCCTGTTTCAATGTAGCTTTCCTCTCTTCCTCTTCCTCCTTTAAAGCAGGTACAACTTCTTCATCACTATTCATCAAATTATTACAAGCCAACTCTCCCTTGACAATAGGTTTTAACATGTTACCTTCTACACCAAGTTTTACTGAGAACTTATTTAATCCCACATCAACACACTGTTCCTTACTAACTAACTTGTCTGGAGAATCCCTATATTCCTCCGAGACCTTCTTCTCCTCTAATGCAACCTCCTTTAATTTATCCTGACGTTCTTCTTCTTCTAATTTTCGATTTCGTTCATCAAATTGCAATCTATGTAAAAACTCATTGTATGCATATATTTCTAATTCTATACCATGTAAACCACAACTCTCACCAAGCCACCTATAATAATCTAGCGTAAACGTGGTCATGTCAAATAACTAAAATACTTATTTAGTCAATAATATAATTATTATTCAATAATTCACTCAATACAACCACCTATAATAATCTCTTAATATGAACTGTAAGTTCAACAACTATATAATATTTTGTAATAATATTATATGTACCTATTAATATGTCATAAATAGTTATGACATTTATTCATTTAAGATGCTGAATTCATATCATGCACCTAATATTAATATTTAATAATTATGGGAATTGTCCTACCATAAGTATATTATGTTATCATTTATGTGTGCCTAAACAACACTGTAGTAACGTGTACGTGTATTTTGTACTATATCACATATAGTTTCCAAATTCAACACCTATGCATGGTGTGAATACCAAATAATTATTCAATAAAGTTATTTTACTTCAATATTTAATTGTAATCCTTATGCCCTAAGCATCATATACAATGTGCCTCACTCATGTATTGAACCAATAATGCACTATGATGACATACCCTAAGTCATCACCCAATTTAGTAACAATTAATTAAATTAATTTGTTATCTTGATAAGAAGCAATATGTGTAATATAATTAATTAATGAAATGGAAAAATACAATACAAATGATGAACCAAAGATTTACAACATAGTAGTACGATACAAAAGTGACATTTCACCCATATAAATAATTTTACAAAATTAAATCGAGAACGGAAATGAGATATAGATTGAATTGAATCTGGGTCAAAGTACCAAAAAAAAAAAAAAAAATACGACCACAGAAAATAATGACGTCACAGGACTCATTTGACGGTCATACAATACATCTAAATGAATATAAAGATAGCCAGGTCAGAATAAACGGGATAGACTACGAACATATGACTAGAACTGAATAAAAATAAAACTGAATACACTAGAAAACCCCAGTTATAACAGAACTAGACACCTAACATACAAGGGAATTAATAGCAAGTACGAACGAACAAACCACCGGCAGTGTCCTCAGTGAGTCCTTCGCTAAAATGCGATTAATTCACGGCCTTATAAAACAATTACACCTGATCTGGTCATTCGTAAAGACATGTAATCAGATGTAATCCTCCTGCCCAACCACCCACGAATATCGACAAGACTACAGAAATATATATAAAATGACACACTTAACATTATTGTCAAAAACATGCTTATGAAATGGCTGACGTGGACTCAACATTTGTATACGGACCAAACAGTACTTATCTTTTGAATTTCGGAATAGTTACCACAGAGCCAACATGCGCCACTCTACCATGGATATTTCATGCAGAAATGCTGTCTGTGTGACCAGAAATCTTTCGGTAGTTGATGCTTGATAAGTTTAATTTCATGTCGTTGAATTTTGCTTGTCATTCATGATCGTTCGACTGTTGCTATGCAATGACGTCATATTCGCATGCGCAGAAAATGTCAATGAAAATCGAAGAGATATATTTTTGCGGAATCGATTTGATTGTAGATAAGTTCATAAACGTGAAATAGAAATTCCACAGCCAACATACTGGCCACCAGTTGATACAGATAAGCGTTAGTTGATATCGTAGTTGCGTTTATGCGGACTATCAGTTTGATCACAGATCACTTGATTATATGTGTCCGTACGTGGGTTCGTACTCAGACAATTATTAAGTATTTTAATTGGGATATTGTCTGTCTGTATCGTAGTCGTCGACACTTCATTGTTTGTTCAGTGCGAATATCATTCCTCATAAATACATGGAGAACTCTTCCTCATAGAAGAGTAGTTAGTATAATGCGAATACAATCAATAAAAATGGCATGCAGACCAACCTTCAAGTCAAATGACGAATGCGGTAAGTCCTTCATACTGAGTCCAATATATACATTTATTTGACAAGACATGTGAAGAACATCATATGGTGATTCATCAATATAAGAAATGTACATCTGCATTAATCAATGGGAATCCATAATACCGTCACTCTTCCAGTCAAATAAGTTCATGTCAGAACATCAAGGGCGATGTACACGCTCTGCTGTCATCCAGTCAGACGGTAATGATACGCCTGTGTATTTGACGAATATTAATATATAGATCATCCACTGATCTACTAACCTTATATTTCATTATCCATTAAGGAACTATGGACCGACCCTGCGCGTCCATCAATAATTATAATTCGGCAATACGTAGCCTATCTCTGGAAGAATTCAACAATGCGACTTCATGGCGTGACGGTCAAATACAAAAGGGTCCCCTAAATTGGTCACTACGCGTGACCATACCAACGCTCACGCGTCACAATCCGACTGTGCGGATTGCGTTCATTAGACCATGAAGTATAACAATGATTCTACATTAATTCTCTTATCATCAAATATGCGTGCTGCCAAATATAGCAGACGACGCCGATAAAACACCGTAACACCTGTGCAGTTTTCCCTTTTTCACATAGAGTGCGAACATGCCAGGTGTCAATCCTGGAGATTTTCCTAGACGAGAAAAGGTTAGTCGGCAATCCAGACTCTTTTCGGTTTTCTCTGGGTTGCTTCATGCGCCTCCTTTCCAGTGGGCCATCTTCTGTCTTGGGCGGCTGAGTTGATTTATATTCTGTATTTGACTTGTCCATATTTGTTGACGTTTTTTTTGGTAAAAAGTTGTTTACGGGATGGGGTAACCAGCCTCATGCCCAACCCTCCTTAGTCGCTTTTTACGAGATGCATGGTTGGGTACAGTGTTACTATTCTTTGCTCACCTTTCGGGTCCCGGGAACACACCGGTGAAATGTCGAGATTGCTTTACGCATTTTCCTGTCATTGATGATAACTAACTGTTCTGCATAACTTCTTTATCACAGTTAAAACAACTCGAAAACCCTCACAGGTCAAACATGACTCCAGAAAAAATAAATTCGCTTGCTTTACTTAGTGGGGAAACGGACATGCTTCGTCGTATCGATTTTGATAACATAATCAAAGATTTTGCACTTCTTTAAAAAAAAATCAAGAAAACGATTATTCTAAACATTTCTCTATAATGTTCTGATGTTTGTAGTGATTTATTAATTGTTTTTTTTTTAAATCGTTTTTACATAATATTAAAAAAAAAAAAAAAAAACATTAATCTGAAATCCATTATTATTTTTTTTTTTTTTTTTTTTTTGTGTGGTAGTTTTACCTTTTAGAAGATAGGAAAGGGACCCCAAAATATCGTAATAGCCTAGGGCCTCCGGAGCTCTTATTCAGGCCCAGATTTAAACCAATGACAGATGCATTCGGGCATGTATTGAAGCAAAAGCATGCATTACCCACCAGCATTTATGCCACAGAAATTATTTTTTTTCTGATTAGAATTACGTTTTATTTAATGCGTTCTAATACAACCGACGGCAACACTTTTATTGGAAAAAAAAGAAAAGTTGCATTTCATTAAAACTGATTGCCATCGTTATTGTTATTCAGAATTGACATCATTGCACTCCGGGCAAACCCACAGGTGCTCAGTCTCCATCAGTATATGTCGAAGAGTGTGAATGCTAACTGTTCCTGTAGCTCGCTGGTTGTAAACAAGATCGATGCATCCTCTCATACGTCCATCTCTACTAGTCTTACGTTTGATGCCAAATTCCAACAGTCTTAACCTTGATGATAATTAACAGGCGATCATTAATTTCTCTCAGTATATCTCCCTTATCCATTATCTAGTGTCCCCACTATAGGTGCTGTAGCAAAGTTGATTTTGCTGGGGAGGTTATGATGGTATCCTAACAAAGAATGAAATCGGTGTCTTCATAAACCGTGTGAGGTCAAGCACATGTAGGCCCCTGACTCTAAAAAGATGATGATGATGAATTATGTGCAGGATACCTAACGCTACCTCCCTAGATCTCACACGGTCACTCTTGTGGCTCTAGTGTATGGTGTATGATGTACCTAGTGTCTAGGGGAGAAATGAGATGATGGTACACACCACAAAAACACTCTAATTTTCTATGAGGAAGTGAATACAACAGTGGTTAAAGTTTTCTTTTAAATTAATCTTTTCTGTACAATTTATTTTGCCTGTCCAGTCATATCTCTTGGACAGGTCTTTGAAAATGAGGACAAGATAGTTTACATAAAAAGGATCAACTAAAAGTATGTGTGGACAATTTGTCCCACACTATAAAGTTAATATATATTTATATATATATCTGTCCTGTGGGAATGTTCACAGCTTACTCTTTCTTAATCTAACAGGGAGAGTCACTGTGTATGAGGGGCTGTAGTTTCATCACGCCCCAAAACTTCCTGAGTATATGTTGAAATATCAGTGTTTATTAAAGCGAAAGTGTCAGATGTACCCAGATGCCTAACTCATCACCTGGGATTCCTGGTAGAATGAAATACAATATGTAGATGCAGAAAATCTCTTTCAGACGTGCCCCAAGCTCCTCCCGTTATCTGTTGACAGCATACGAAGGGTCGGAGACTTGATAGTATGTTTCTGACTCAGCAGGTTTTCTGTCACCAGCTGGCAACAGGAAATAGGACCTCACAATTCAAGAAAATATAAACAATTGACGCTGACTTTACAAAGAAATGGCCTCAGTTTCCCTGTGCTCTGTCCAGACTGTGAATATTTATCTATTATTTAAGTTTAATTTTTCACAGCTGATCTCAGCGTAACTGAATGAAAATTTTGTCAACTGGCACTGAGCAGCGAAAGCTTTTTGCTAATATTTTGTATCTCTGGCCAATCGAAACCTTCGACTACCAGAATTCAAATGCAGTTCTTTTTGAAAAAAAAAAAAAATACTTCCCAACTCTGCATCTGGTAGTCGATTGGCCAGCCTGCCTTAGTTATGCCAATACAAAAAGATGTTTCGTTTTGGATTACATTTTCCTACTGCCCCACTTTCCCTTTATACTCTCTGTTTACCCAAGCGAATTTGAATATACCTCAATGCCGCTATTTTTAAACCGGCGTCCCTACTAACGTTTAAAAAAAAACAAACGGGAACAACCGTCTGTCTGGTAGTGCGTTCGTAGACATTTAGTATTTCTTCAATAACTGGGCTAATATTGTGACTATCATATTATTTCAAACATATTCTTGCTCATTGAACTTTATGCTATACGACCATATAATTTTTATGGTCAGTTTCATATGGGTTTAGAATTTCAATTTTTTTCCACTGACAATCGTCAAATAAAATTTGCACAAGACGGCCATCTTCTCCTCTCTTTCATTCCGCCAGCATGTATTTTCAAATAACTAACTTGTTTTAGTTACGTCAGAACTGCTATCGCGAGGATGAAAATAAAATTGTCTGTGTGTTTTGCCTTGGCTGGCTTTTGCGCATGTGTATATATGCAGGGCAGAATGTGTCAAGCGAAGCGGGGTTGTGCATGGCGGGTTAAGAATTGGCGTTAATAATTTGTATTTTATCGTGTTACACTACCAAATTTGTAAGGATTACTACTGATTACCAGCGTTAAAGCCAAATGTCTGCGTTAATTCAGACAGTAGTTGGCGGCACACTTCCGCCAAAGCGTTAATTGTAAGTCTTGCCACAGTCTCTATCAAATCGGGCAAAATGTTAAAAATGTACGTCACAAGGAACGCGAGTAGGTTTAAACGGGGGGAGCGGTTCTAAGTCGTTCCTAGGCACTAAATTCAGCGCTATGCTGGCGTGTGAGAGCATCACCGTCAGACACAATAGGGCTGTTGTATTTATTATCATTTTATGTCTAAAATCTTTCTGAAATGAGCGATTATTCTCGCAGATTTTACTACACACCTCCCATCTTAAAAACATGCATTCATTTGCAGGTTATACTCTGCGAGATAACTTAGCTCAATGAAGTCTTATGCGTTTTTCTGATCTTCATCACAAGGATGTCTGCTCAAAAAGTCTGCACCTATGTTCTTAGGGCCGGGAATATATTCTATCAGAAATGAGTATGGCTGCAATAATAAAGACCATCTCAATAATCTGGAATTTTCATGCTTGGCCTGGGACAAGAACACGAGTGGTGAATGATCCGTTTGGACCACAAATGTCCTGCCATATAAATAAATCTGGAATTTTTTTATCGCCTATATCAAAGCGAGACATTCTTTTTCACTTGTTGAATAATTTTTTTCCGCCTTGTTCAACTTGCGGCTTGCATAAGCGACTGGGTTCAATTCTCCATCTTGTGAGGAGGACCTTTGCAACAATGTAGCGCCTAGGCCCACATTGCTTGCGTCACTTCTCACGACAAATTCTTTATTCAAGTCAGGCAATTGCAATACTGGCCTGCTTGTGAGTTTTTCTTTTAACTCCTGGTGAGCCAATTCACACTGTGCGGACCAAATTATAGTATCAGGTTGACCTTTGCGAGTTATATCCGTCAGTGTAGCACATATAGAGTTATAATGTTTAATGTACTTTTGGTAGAAACCACACAACGACACGAAAGATCGCACATCTTTTTTTGTTTGTGGTCTAGGTGCTCTTTTCAGTTTTTCCAGATTCTTGGGATCAGGGGTCATGCTACCCTGATGTACCGTGTGTCCCAAGAATTCCAACTCTTTACAACCAATACAACATTTGGTTGGCCTAGCGGTTAAGTTAGCCTCTCTGAGTCTATCAAACAGCATATTCAAAGAGGTAACGTGTTCCTCAAATGTTTCCGTAGAAATGAGGATATAATCCATAAAATTCGAAATACATGGATTTTTCAGGGGATCCAGCAATTTTCGCATCATCCTAGAAAACACACTCGGGGCATTTTTCAACCCAAATGGTAACATGTTGAACTCATAATGACCTTCCGAGGTGCTGAAGGCTAAATAAGGTCGAACCTCAGGCTTAACTGGAATTTGGTAATAGCCTTTGCTAAGATCCACCTTAGAAAAATATTTTGCCTTGTTCAGCCTGGCAAATAGTTGAGTAGTATCAGGTAATTGATCCACCTGACCTTCTGTGACAGCATTCAGTTTCCTGTAATCTATGCACAGTCTATGTTCTCCCGATGGTTTCCGCAACAAAACCACACAGGAACTATAAGGAGACTCACTGTGAGAAATAATCCCTTCTTGTAACAAATATTCAATCTCCTCTTTCAAAGCTTTTTCCTTAGCGAACGGAATAGAATAGGGCCTCATACAGATAGGTGCTGGGTCTAGTAGTTTCATATCATATTCCAACAAAGTTGTGTGCCCCGGTTTATCCGTTAACACCTCTGTATGTTTCTCAAGGACCTGTTGAACCTTCTCCCTCTGTCCTTTTGTCAGGTGATTACTGATTTTCACCTGTGCAAACGTTTCACTGGTTTTCAGTGGATATTCGAATGATGGGAGCGGGTCATTTTTCATTTCGGTTGCGATAGACAAGGCCATTAGATGTGTTCCTTCCTGGATTTGTCTGTCCAGATATTTCTTCAAAAGGTTCACATGATAGACTTTTTCCTTTCCCTGTTTGTCTATCTTGTAATTTGTTCTGGATACCTTTTCCAAAACTGTATATGGCCCTTGCCATCCGATCTGAAGTTTATTGTTGCTGCCTGGCAATAGAAGAAGTACCTTTTCCCCTACAGCAAGTTCCCTATCCTTAGCTTTCTTATTATAGTAAGCCGCATGCTTTTTCCTGGCTTGTCTTAAATTATCATTTGCCAGTTTCCAACTAGTTTTTAAACGAGTGGTCAGTTCGTTCACATATTGATATGATGAGGTAACAGTCTCCTCTGCCTTCTCATCTGTCCAGGTCCTTAACAAAGTTACATATGGACTTTTAATTTTTCTGACATAGTATTTATGGGACCTGTCAGGTCCTTTACATTAGAAGCTTTGTTTTGCGGACGTTTCTTCCTTGTGTCATCACACAAGAATCTTCCACTACCAATTCGTTTCCTGGGGTTGTCTCCCCTCAGGTTCAAATTCAAATTGAGAGAACTTCGCTCTCTTTTATCTTCCTCCAGTTTACATAAGTCCGACCGAGGGATCGTCGGCTTATTCTGGGGTATAACAGTTCTTTGTACTCGCTGCATAGTTTCCATTGTAAAAAATTCGAGTGAAGACTGTCTGTGAAAAGGGGGTTCCCATTCCCCTCTGTCCACTTCATTATAATTTTTTTTCTTTCCAGGCCTAAGTTTGCCCCGTGGCGTGTCTAGGTCCTGATTCATTTTCCCACGTGTGGGTGTTCCCTCTTTATTTTCTGACCCAGGTTTACCATAATGCTTTTCTTGCATTTGGTTATTATTTTCCACCCTGTGGAATTTTCTTTGCTGCACTGGTCGCAGTCCTCGACAAATTTTCTTAGGTCTTCAACTTCTCCGGGCCAGAAATATCCAACAGATGTTCTTTGGCATGTGGTACCCATCTTCTGGTGTTCACCATCTAGAACATGTGTTTGTCTCATAACTCGTGCCCTATTTTTCGATGGCACTACTACCTGTCCACACCCGGATAATCCTGCTTTCTCCGCCCTGCAAAGCAGCCCATCGTCCAAATAAAAGTCTCCTTTCCTAGGAGGGGTATGGAGTTTTTGGAGTTTCTCAAAACACGGCTTCAGTGACCTATCTTCAGCCTGTGCCTTTCTCCACTGTTTACGAGACACTGTTTTTGGTGGTTCCTCCTCCTTTCTAGGAGTCGACCTGACCTGAAGCGTGGCCATTACTACAGGTTTCCTTCTACAATTTTCGGTGTTATGGTTGTCCATCCTACACCGGCTACAATATAATCTACTTTGATGAAAAGGTTTTCTTTCATCATTCTTTCTGTCATTGAAATATGAGGTTCTATTTTTAAAATCATTTCGAGGCCTATCAAAGTTCTGCTTACCTCTGTTATCAAATTTATTATAGTTTTGAGGAGCCTTATGCTGATCTACTTGTTTCTTCTTAGTTCCAGCTACTTCTGCCTGGGCTGCCTGATACCTTTCAGCGACATTAATTATTTCACCCAGCCTCTCCGCGCCCTGTTCCATGAGAAACTTTCTCATGTCTGGAGCCATGGACTCTCTCATCTGTTCAATGAGTATCATCTCTTTGAGATCTTGTGTTTTCCCCAAAGTAGCCCATTTCTCCATATACGTTACTAACCGGGCGGAGAACTGGTGATAGGTCTCACCCGACAGTAGCCTGGCATTCCTAAATTTCTTTCTATAAAACTCTCCGTTCTTTTCGTATCTTAACAGAAGAGCCTGCTTCAACATGTCATAGTTGTCTTGGTCATCCCTGCTCATTTTGGAAAACACTTCATAAGCTGTTCCCCGAAGACCCTGAGACAACTTTACCCCCCATCTTTCTCTTTCTAACCCATTAGTAGTGGCTAAAAGTTCAAATCTACTTAAGTACCCTTCTATGTCATCGTCTTTCTCAACAAAATGATTTACATGAAAACCCATAGCTGAGGTTGAAGCTCCCTGACTAGCAGTGGCATCTGAGGCAAAAGGGCTGGCACCATTTTCAGGAGCATGGCCTTGAAATTCCAACTCCTTTAGTCGTAGCTCATGCTCCCTCTGTAATCTCTTCTCCTCCTTTTCTGCTTCCCTCTCTGCAGCCAGTCTCTTTTCTTCTCTTTCTGCAGCCTGTCTCTTTTCTTCTCTTTCTCTTTCAGCCTTTTTTCTTCTGCCTCTATCTGTAACTTCTTAGCCTCAGCCTCCAATGCCCTAGCCTCTTTGTCAGCCTCAATCTGCAACCTCTTAAGTTCTTTGTCAGCCTCAATTTGTAACCTCTTCTCTTCAGCTATCTTCCTAACCTCCCTTTCAATATACTTGTCGCATTCTGAAGTTACAAATTGGATCAAAGCTTGACCTTCCATGTTCATTTCTTTAGCAGTCTGCACAGCCGCAGAGCGAAACTTGGCCAGATCTGCCATTCTGATAAATACAAAATGTTCTAACTACATTTCTAACTAATTACCACTTTATTTAATTAATTCTGGGTTCTGACACTTTCTTCACTTCCCAAATCTTGGGCAATAATATTTATGGGGATTCCCTGGGAAAATAGAATGTTGTTAATACTAAACCCCAGACCCCAATGTATGTAGTACTAGGAGAAATTCAAATGCCCGGACAAGCCTACCAATTTATGTAGCAAAGTTGATTTTGCTTGGGAGGTTATGATGGTATCCTAACAAAGAATGAAATCGGTGTCTGCATAAACCGTGTGAGGTCAAGCACATGTAGGCCCTGACTCTAAAAAGATGATGATGATGAATTATGTGCAAGGTACCTAACGCTACCTCCCTAGATCTCACACGGTCACTCTTGTGGCTCTAGTGTATGGTGTATGATGTACCTAGTGTCTAGGGGAGAAATGAGATGATGGTACACACCACAAAAACACTCTAATTTTCTATGAGGAAGTGAATACAACAGTGGTTAAAGTTTTCTTTTAAATTAATCTTTTCTGTACAATTTATTTTGCCTGTCCAGTCATATCTCTTGGACAGGTCTTTGAAAATGAGGACAAGATAGTTTACATAAAAAGGATCAACTAAAAGTATGTGTGGACAATTTGTCCCACACTATAAAGTTAATATATATTTATATATATATATATCTGTCCTGTGGGAATGTTCACAGCTTACTCTTTCTTAATCTAACAGAGAGAGTCACTGTGTATGAAGGGCTGTAGTTTCATCACGCCCCAAAACTTCCTGAGTATATGTTGAAATATCAGTGTTTATTAAAGCGAAAGTGTCAGATGTACCCAGATGCCTAACTCATCACCTGGGATTCCTGGTAGAATGAAATACAATATGTAGATGCAGAAAATCTCTTTCAAACGTGCCCCAAGCTCCTCCCGTTATCTGTTGACAGCATACGAAGGGTCGGAGACTTGATAGTATGTTTCTGACTCAGCAGGTTTCCTGTCACCAGCTGGCAACAGGAAATAGGACCTCACAATTCAAGAAAATATAAACAATTGACGCTGACTTTACAAAGAAATGGCCTCAGTTTCCCTGTGCTCTGTCCAGACTGTGAATATTTATCTATTATTTAAGTTTAATTTTTCACAGCTGATCTCAGCGTAACTGAATGAAAATTTTGTCAACTGGCACTGAGCAGCGAAAGCTTTTTGCTAATATTTTGTATCTCTGGCCAATCGAAACCTTCGATTACCCGAATTCAAATACTTCCCAACTCTGCGTCTGGTAGTCGATTGGCCAGCCTGCCTTAGTTATGCCAATACAAAAAGATGTTTCGTTTTGGATTACATTTTCCTACTGCCCCCATTTCCCCTTATACTCTCTGTTTACCCAAGCGAATTTGAATGTACCTCAATGCCGCTATTTTTAAACCGGCGTCCCTACTAACGTTAAAAAAAAACAAGCGGGAACAACCGTCTGTCTGGTAGTGCGTTCGTAGACATTTAGTATTTCTTCAATAACTGGGCTAATATTGTGACTATCATATTATTTCAAACATATTCTTGCTCATTGAACTTTATGCTATACGACTATATAATTTGTATGGTCAGTTTCATATGGGTTTAGAATTTCAATTTTTTTCCACTGACAATCGTCAAATAAAATTTGCACAAGACGGCCATCTTCTCCTCTCTTTCATTCCGCCAGCATGTATTTTCAAATAACTAACTTGTTTTAGTTACGTCAGAACTGCTATCGCGAGGATGAAAATAAAATTGTCTGTGTGTTTTGCCTTGGCTGGCTTTTGCGCATGTGTATATATGCAGGGCAGAATGTGTCAAGCGAAGCGGGGTTGTGCATGGCGGGTTAAGAATTGGCGTTAATAATTTGTATTTTATCGTGTTACACTACCAAATTTGTAAGGATTACTACTGATTACCAGCGTTAAAGTCAAATGTCTGCGTTAATTCAGACAGTAGTTGGCGGCACACTTCCGCCAAAGCGTTAATTGTAAGTCTTGCCACAGTCTCTATCAAATCGGGCAAAATGTTAAAAATTTACGTCACAAGGAACGCGAGTAGGTTTAAACGGGGGGAGCGGTTCTAAGTCGTTCCTAGGCTCTAAATTCAGCGCTATGCTAGCGTGTGAGAGCATCACCGTCAGACACAATAGGGTTGTTGTATTTATTATCATTTTATGTCTAAAATCTTTCTGAAATGAGCGATTATTATCGCAGATTTTACTACAGGTGCTCTTGATGCTAATCTGTCAGCTCTTTCATTACCACATACCCCAGCATGACCAGGACAGTATATCCACACCAGCTCGTGTAGACTGGAAGCGTCTATGAATGTTTTCTATTCATGCCGCAACCAACCACTTTGAACCTTCCGAAGCATGGACTGAGAGTCTGACACAATGATAGCCTTTGTTAATGAAGTTTCAGTTATTCACTTTAAGGCTGCAGTAACAGCCTCGACCTCCATTCTCATGCTGGCAGTTGTTATCTTGTAAGCCCCGCTATGTTCGGCGACGATTCTGCCCTGCACCCGAGCAGAGAAGCCCCAACCGGATTTCTCACCACGGATCACAGACCTATCCGTATACACAACGGCATCATCATCCCAGGAATGATCATGTATCAGTTGTTTAATTTCCAATTATGCTTTTCCGTTACCCCAATTTCTACACTCTCTGCCAAGGCTGATGATTACATGCTGGTAGTTAATCCAGTTCTCATCTGACATACTCCACTCTTCCCCCTTGAATATATTGTCGACTGTGGCTACCTGTTTGATCGTTGTCTCTGCCTGTGCCATCCATGACATTCCTCTCTTTATTCTCACTCCCTTAATGTCAGCTATGTTACCATGCAGAGGGTGCCGTTTGTCCGTGGATACTCGCATCTAGGCTTTTGCTTGGGCCATCGAATAACTGGATTTAATCGACAGCACTCCATGCATATATCTCATTGTCACAATGGGGGTATCTCGCGTACAGCCCAAGATTATGCGCACCCCATCATTCTGAATGCGTTCTAGTCGTTCATATTGTGTTACTGACAGCGTGAGTATTCCCAGACCATACTCAATG
The DNA here is from genome assembly GCA_024509875.1 of Oreohelix idahoensis. NCBI lineage: Eukaryota > Metazoa > Mollusca > Gastropoda > Stylommatophora > Oreohelicidae > Oreohelix > Oreohelix idahoensis. The sequence continues at coordinate 205,145 of JAMPIV010007212.1, read as the reverse complement.
ACCGGTATGACTAGCTGTTGATAAAGAAGAAATAGTAATCTCTGCTCCAGACGCGCCGCGGCCATTATTTTCAGGGCTCCTAGACCTCTCCTGCATTTCTGTGTGATTTGCTCAATATGGTACTTATACGAGAGCCCGCGATCAAATGTAACTCCGAGGTATTTCAGCTTTTCTTGCCTTTCAATCCTCAGTCCATTGAGAGTAATATCTTGCCATCGCTTCAGATTATTGCTACAGAAGTGGACATTTTGTTAACGCGTGACCAACTCGAATTAAAAACAAAGGTAAAAGTAGTCCAATAGCAGATTATGTCGTAGTGATAAAGATTAATTTAGTGAAACTTGTATGTACATGCGGTCAACTGTTATCATGGTCAACTGTTATCATGTTATCATGGTCAACTGTTATCATGCACAGTATGCTTGCTTATTATTGTTTTTTCTGTAGGCATGTAATTTTTTAAATATTGAGTTCTGAAAGAACCGATAAATTTAGTGTCTATGTAAAAGGGTAATTTTATCGAAACACACTATTACTTCTTAACTCTTAAAGGACAATCGACCAGTTTTCTTGGTCGATGTTTCTAGCCTTAGATGACGGGAGGCCCCGAATCTTGGTCGACATGTTTGAACTAAGTTTTTGTTTCGTTTCATCACAGTTAGAAGTTTTCGATGACTGGGAAGCGGAAGTATAGCCATTTTTATTATTATTTCTAAAGCGGGAGAGTTATAGCGTCACTCTTTCTATTAAATTCAAACCGATTCCGATTGCATCCTCGTGTTTTTGTTACAAAATTTGGGTTACCTATTTTCGATACATATTTTCGATGGCATCTAATTCATCTTCTCGAAAGTGACCTGCTCGTTTAAGTGCTCAGCAGGCCCTTAGTTTGCTAGAAAATTTCAGCGAAGATGAGGACGGCTATAGCAGTAGTGATTTTAGTGCTAATTCGATGAATAATTCGTCTTTCAGTGATGTCGATTCAGAGAATGAAGGTAGGCCTATTATGTTAAAAAGAGTGGGTGTGGTTCTATCACCTAACTTTGATTCTTCAACATCAGACCCAGTAGGGCCTAATTTAGTTTTACAAGAAGGGGAAAGACGAAAACAGGAGTGTGTCAGAAATATAGAATGGCACGAAGCAAACTTGGGTGTACTAACAACGAATAGCTTTAGATTTCAACCTAAAGACGGAAGAGCAGTGGGTGTGTCCGCAAATTTAGGCCTAAATGAATCATCTACCCGATCCAGTGTTTTGAAAGCCTTGTATCATCAGCTGTAAGGGAGGAAATTTTAAAAAGCATAAACTGCTTTGCAGAAATTGAAGTACAGAAGCATACACCGTCACTGAAAAGATCAAGATATAATCGATGGAATCCAGTAAGCGATTATGAGCTGCTAAAATTTTTTTGCTCTGCATCAAGCAATGGGTATCGACAAAAGGCCAAGCATAAAAGATTATTTCTCCTCACAAAAGCCTATGTTTCACACTCCATTTTATTCCCAAATGATGGAGAGAGACAGATTTTTGTCTATATTGCAAACTATGTTGCATATCTGTGAGCCAGTTGCAGAAGGGAAAAATAAAATAGAGCCCTTCGTTCAAATGTTATGCTCTAAATTTGTTGCGGCATACACTCCGAACCAAGACGTAGCTATTGATGAGATGATTATAGGATGGAAAGCTAAATCCTCCAAGGCCAAGTAAATTATCAGATAACCCATTGGAAAGACTGGAGGGTGCAAAACATATAATGCAAAGAAGCACTAAGTTCAATAGGTGTAAAGTTTGCAGTACACCTGACGACAGGAAAAGGACAAACTATTATTGTGCCGGATGCACTTGCCACCCCAATCTGCACATAGATGAATGTTTCATAAAATGGCACACTAAAGCTAAGTTGTAAATATAAGTTGGGGTGTAATGAGTGTTCTTTATGAGAGCAGTTCAGCATATATATCACATTTTGTGATCTTTTTCAATTATTTGTAAATTTGTGACAGTAGAGTGTATTTCATTTTCTGGATGACACATGGAAAGTAGTTAGAGTATAAACTTGATGTGTGGTTTATTTCAAAAATGGATATAGTTTACAGTGATTTCTATATTGGATGGTGGATTAGCTGTCTTCAATTGGTAAGTCTGATATGTTTGTTTTGTTTTTTGTTTAGTAAAATATTTTTCTGTCTCGTCTTTAACTACTTTATATTCATAAAAATTTTGTAAATTTTTTAACTGAAAATTTTCACAATCCTCCTCATTCATTTTCCTTTTTAAATATATATAACATGACTATATTTGTTAAAAACTTTGAAATAATTTACACTTACATGGTAACACTATATGAAAAACCTGTGTCGCAGAAAATTTGTGACAAAAGAGTATCTTTCCTTTTCTTGAAGCCAATTGAAAAGTAGTTAGAGCATAAACTTGAACCATATGTATTTTATTTCCAAAATGAATGTAGTTTACAAATATTTGTATCTTGGATAACATAAGTGATTGATTTGCTATCTTGAGTGGGTAATTCTGATATGTTTTTGTTTTGTTTTTTTTTTGTAAAAATTTTTTCTTCACAGTCTCCAACTATTTTATACCCATAAAAAAATTTTTAAATTTATAAACTGAACATATTCAGAATCCTCATTCATTTTCCTTTTTAAATATATATAACATGACTATATTTGTTAAAAACTTTGAAATAACTGACACTTACATGGTAACACTATATGAAAAATCTGAGTCACAAAAAATTCCTTGCGTAAAACATGGGGAAAACCCCTACGTCCTGAAAGAGTTAATATCTTTCAGGCAACGCCTTTGAGGTTATTTCACAACATAAAGTTTTGGCTATGACAGACATGAAAATTGTTCAAATTTAATGTTTTAAGGACTGTTTAAAGCGAAGTACTTTAGTCACAATTTACCAAGTAAAATAATTTGTTTTCCTACGGCTTTGTAACAATACAAATTAAGTATCTATTTCGTAAAATGTGTGGTTATATTTCGATTAAAAAGCAGAGTTTCATTTGCTTTAGCTAATGATAGGTTTGTGCTACACAAAATCATAAGTGGAAATGGTGAACTATTCTTTCGTGATGCACCAGGTGGAACGAGCAAAATGTGTCTCGTTAATTTGCTTCTTGATAAAATTCGGAGGCAGAATGAAATTGCATAGTCCGGAATAACAATATTTTGTGCGGCTTGAAAGTGCAATAACTATAAACAAGGCCCAAGTACATTCACTTGTTAAAGAAACTACAGAGTGGGCATGGAAAAAAATGTTTTCATTTTAGCCCCAGTCGGCAGCATTGTGATTGTTCATCAAGAAACACTGGAATAATGTTGCAATAATAAATTTAGAAAATAACGATAAGTAAACATGATACCAGCTGTGTACTTTCCGTGCTTCTCTATAGTGCAGAATGCTGGAGAGTAACGGAGAAGGAAATGTCGAAATTGTCATCTTTCCACACAATCTGCCTGTTACATCTTCTTTTGCGCACCACGGCGTGTTCCCTTATGTGAATAGCTGTCGTGCTCAAACGAAAGGGATTGTGAACGAAACGACACCGCATGAAACAATGACGTAATATAATTTATGCAGGCAGACGCGTACAGAGATGCTGAAGTGAGTATCCGTCTGCCGGGTCTCTTTTGGATTGTGTTCTCAAGGTGTAGAAACGTGTCTGTGTGAGCTCCATGCTCAAATATATGTGTCCGCTGTTATACTCTCAATTTCTCAGGATGTTGGCATTATGAGTGAATGCCATATGAACTATTTGATCAATGGAGTATTCTAAACTGCTATTTCATTATATTTCGAATATGTCGCGCTAGACGACTGTGTGCGGACTTCAGACAGACGGACTGAATCGTTATCTTGATGTGTTGGACTTGAAGGCCTACTACAATGACCAGTATCAATTGTCATGCGGAATTTATGGAGACTTTGTGATGTTAATAAAAGTACAGTCTCTGTCAAACGGGAGTGGATCGTTTATTTGAGTTCTACGGTTGGCGTTGTGCCTCTAGACATTTTACTTGGCTAACTTCAAATCATTATCTACATCATTCAATACATAACGCAACACTGCATAAGGAAAATTCTCTGAATCTTTTGGCCGAATACCATCACCAACCAAGAACTGCTTACTCTGAGCAACCAAGAGGACATGCACACCACCATAGCTGGCAGACGCTGCAATTGGGTTGGCCACGTCCTCAGAAGAGACCATGATGCTATCACAAGAACAGCTATGATATGGACCCCTGAAGGAAAGCGAAAGAGAGGCCAATCAAAAACAACTTGGAGGAGAACTGTGGAGGCTGAGATGCAAAGAATGAACCAGAGCTGGGGCACTGCACGAAGGATGGCCGTCGACGAAGCAAAATGGAAGCAGTTTGTTGCTGCCCTACAAGACGCCACCAGCCGTGATGGCTTTGGCTAAGGATCAAAGAAGAAGAGAAGAAATATGACACGAACCAGTGCTCGCTCAGTCGGCATGACGATTACTCGCTTGCTGTTTTAATGAATGTGAGTGTTGCAATGTATTGCCGGATGCTCGGACGTTTATTATCCTGTTATCGCCTGTTCACCAAACAAATTATTTAAGGCCATGTTGTACTACGTAACTTAGGCGAGGAAGGCAGAACTTCTACTTATCCCAGTCCCAATTAGAGTTGGGACAGACAAATTACCTCGACTTATCCGAAAATTCTAGTTATCAGAATTCGACGTAACCGGAGTTTTTTTAACAAAGACAAAAGCGACATTTGGCCAGAACCTTCAGAAATGATTCTACTTAAGCGAAATTCGAGCTTAAGTGGACTGCACTGTATGTGGAATTGGTGGCGTGGATAACTAACTGCCTTCTCATGGTAATTTTCTCAGATTATCCTTACTTTCCCACTGGGAAAAATTCCCCCCCCCCCCCTATTCTTCCCCTATCTGTTTTCAAGCAGGGACTTTTCATATATGATTTATTTATTTAAATATGATTTATTCATCCTTAAGACTAAGGCATCTTTACTTACGTGTCTGATTCACTATTTTACAAGCCCAAAGTTTGAGTAATTTCCCCTGTGGAGCTCCCACCCAACCCTCTCGCTACAGATCAGTCAGATTTTACGTCTTGTAAAACAAACAAACAAACTCATAATGCTGTGATGTTTTCTGTTTTCAGTTCCACATGTCAGTTGATTTTTTCGGCAATATAAAAAACATTGAGGACGAAAATAAAACATTGGAACATGTTTACTGGCTCAATACAGGTAAGAAACTATTAATATAGATGCTCTAGTCTAGAAATGTGTAACGACACAATACTTCTTATACTGATACTATAAACTAACTAGCAGATAGTTTCTAGTCTAGAAATGTGTAACGACACAATTCTTCTTATACTGATACTATAAACTAACTAGCAGATAGTTTCTAGTCTAGAAATGTGTAGCCACACAATACTTCTTAAACTGATTCTATAAACTAACTAGGAGATAGTCTCTAGTCTAGAAATGTGTAGCCACACAATACTTCTTAAACTAACTAGCAGATACTCTTTAGTCTAGAAATGTGTAGCCAAACAATACTTCTGAAACTGATACTATAAATTAACCAGCAGACACTCTGTAGTTTAGAAATGTATAACGACACAATACTTCTTAAACTAATACTATAAACTAACTAGCAGATAGTCTCTAATCTAGAAATGTGTAGCCACACAATACTTCTTAAACTGATACTATAAATTAACCAGCAAACACTCTGTAGTCTAGAAATGTATAACGACACAATACTTCTTAAACTGATACAATAAACTAACTAGCAGATACTCTCTAGTCTAGAAATGTATAACGACATTTTGTGACAATGAGATACATGCTCGGATTGCGGTCGATTAGATCCAGATATGCGATGGCCCAGGCCTAAGCTTGTTTGCGGGTAACCACCGACAAAAGACACCCCCTACATGAGAACGTAGCTGACATCAAAGGAGGAAGAATAACGAGGCAGAGGCTACGATTAGTCTGGTGACCAGGGTTGAAAATATATCCAAATGAGAAGAGTGGAGTAAGTCAGGGGAGAACTGGATAAACTACCAGCAGTGTCGCGAGTATTGATAAATTGAGAATGTCTGAGGTTAGGCAGAGTATCTTCTTCTTCTTCGTTAGTCCTGAAAAAGACGTTGGTTGCGTTGTGTCCGTTTACAGCGAAGCTGCGGTATTTGCGCCTTTCGGCAGACACATCCGACTTCAGCACGGCATTTTTTGGGACCGGGTTTGCCTACCCTCTTCGATCCCTACTCTCTCAGCCAGACGGCAGTGATGCAGCCTGTTTCCAGGACCACCACTTGGAGGTGGAGTAGGGTCTTGGTCAGCTCTGGGTCGCTGACCCTGACGCAAGCAGTCAAGCTATGGGTCGCTGACTGCATTCATCACTTTTGCTGCGTCTTCAGTCCCAGACAGAGTTTGAATGATGTAATGTGAAAGTAGAGAAATAGAGTCACCAATGAAATTATGAGGAGAGATATGACTTCTGGAGAGTAGTGAGATATGTACTGATCTATACAGGACTACTTCTCCGCCATACTCCGATCTTGTTTAAAGATGTCAGTCTCCTCCCCAGTTCTCCTTGCTTCATAGAAAAGTCATTCTATTGCAGTAAGGACCACTACAGTGAACATCAAGAGCCAGTTAGAATAGAAGAGATCCTGACCACAGGAATATGTATATGTTTATTAAAAACAACGTCAAAGAGAGAGAAAACAAGGCCTTCATTAACTCTGAAGGCTTGAAATCACCAATCACAGAACAACAAACTAACACGCCTCCTCCGGCAATCACACTAGCCACTGTCTCCGTATCACATCTACACAACACCCAGAGACTTTCTCACAAATCAGGTTATCTATCTAACAGGGGGCCCCCAGTCTTCGGTGATGAAAATGGCCTCTCCAGTCTTGAGCACAACAATAATCGCATGTAAGTAATCCGCAACAAGAAAAACCTAACACAGTTCCTCTGAAATTTGATATCCAAATGATGTGGAGATACGCTCCCCGTGGAACCAGTAATTAAAATAATCCAAGCACGCACTCACTTTCCAAGGCACGGGTGAAGGAGACAACACTGGTGCTAATATCCAAGCACTACTAATAAATCCGATTAGCAGGACGCTAGAGACCACTGCTTGCAAAGATTACAACGAATATAGCTGAGGGCTCCCAAGGGATGCGCCTCTAACGGTGGCTCAAGATGACTCAAGCTTCCGCAGGTGATTATTATTCATAGTTTCGATACCTATAAGATGCTCCATGCTACTCCGATTTACTGGCTGTCAAGGGGTCGGACAGTGTTGCCGACACAAGTCGATGGCCAAGGTGGCAGCCTGTCTGGCTGGAGGTTTATATCCTGCTAAAGGCAATGAATATTGACTCCATGGTGACGGGATCACAATGGGTCTGATGATATTACCCGAAGGTTTGAGGGCAAAGGCAACTACCCGTCTGCACGGACGATATATATAAAACCAATATGTGGCGATACGTATTTGCAGTAAATATTTGTCGATGCAAGGTGCTCCCAATGAGGGTAAGAGAGCACAAAATTAAATGCGTCTGACACTCTCTGCAAACATACAAACAATCAATTAGCAAAGATACAGCCTGGGCTAATGTTTACAAACAACTCCTCCTCTTATTCTATCTTTTTATCTTGTTAAACCATAACACACCGCCATATTCTTTCACTCGATACAAACATCACAACACACCATCTCTTCCCCTCTCTTGCTGTATTGTTCTCGCAGGTAAACCCAGCCATGCGTGAACGCGTTCCGCTCGCGCCTAAGGGCTAAAAATATTCCCCCTCACGCGTCCCCTACCCAGTGTGGTAACAGGCGAAACAACCGTTAAGGATTCAGCAAGTTAAATATAAACTCAGAATAATACCAAGTGGGAATTGATAATTGCCCAACATTAGAATTACCACAGGGTGGAAATAAACAAAAAATAGCTGCGCACTCAACTCACTATATATCATGTAGCAAAAACCTTTTACAGAATTATACATACACATATCAAAATTGAAAAACAACGTCACATAAAATATACATCAGCTCACTCTTCTGTCATTCGAATAATCACCTCTTGGCGTGAACCCTTAGTGGAGTTTAATTTGTAGCGGCTTAATAAAAAGATGAGAAACTCCCGGTCACACCCAAAATGCGTTACATTAAGATATATATATTAAAAAGGAAACAACGTAACACATGATCTTGACTTTCTATGATTACGCTAAACAAGAAATACCCCAAAATAATTTACTAAGTAAATGTGTTTACCGAGGAAGTAATGAATGTACGCACTATAACTGTCAAAGCTGTAAACTAATAACACTTTTGCTAGGCAGCAAAAATTCCTCTCGAGACTGAATGGTGAAGAGTGATAGAGACGTCTGGCTTAAATAGTAAAAATGAGCCTGCAGGTTTTCGACAAGCGATTCTCCGCCCGCTCGAGATTAAACGGAACAGACGTAAAACCTACGAGAGTGAGTCTTCGGCCGCCTCGAGAGCCGGGGAAAATCTACGTAACATTAGCCCCGCTTCCCCGTTCTACGAGCGACTTTCGTTCGTGAGGAAAGACGAGGACAGAAAAAAATAAAAGGCAGAGAATTTCCCGTGTCCTCCATAATCAAAGGGACAGGGAACTTGCCGTTTTCCCCAGCATCGCTACTAAAAGAACTTTGGCAAAAATGCCGCTTTACACGTCCAAGGGGTGGCGTTAGCCTGGCTCTCTCTCAAGATTGACGGCTAACGACAGAATAAGAGCTGTTACGAGCAATTTGACAGAAAAGTAGGCGTAGACAAGAGATAGAGGGAAAACAGGCTCAGATTACACTCAGATTAAAGAGGCGGGCATTTCCAATCAAATCGCGACAAGCAGGTCATCATTAGCCTTGGCAGAGAGTGCAGATCTTTGGGCAACGGAAAAGCATAGTTGGAGATTAATCAGCTGATAAGTGATCATGCTGAGGATGATGACGCCATTGTGTATACTGATGGGTCTGTAGTGCGTGATGAGCAATCAGGATAGAGCTTCTCTGCGAGAATAAAGGGCAGGGTTGTTGCTAAACAGAGTGGAGCCTACATGACAACAACCTCCAGCATGAGAATGGAGGAAGAGGCAGTTACTGCAGCACTGAGGTGGCTGTCTGAAACTCCACCAACCAGGGCAGTTATATTGTCAGACTCTCAATCCGTACTTCGGAAATTTCAGAACGGATGGCTGCGGCAGGAATGGAAAACATCAATAGATTCCCCACGTCTTCAAGAACTGGTGTGGATCTACTGTCCTGATCATGCAGGGTACGTGGCAATGAGGGAGCTGATAGACTAGCCTCGACAGCACCTATAGTGGATGCACTGGACATGGATAAGGGAGAGATACTAAGGACAATTAATGATCGCCTGCTAGATAATGACACTGCAATGGGTGAATCAACAAGGCTGAGACTGTTGGAGTTTGGCATGAAATGTGGGACTAGCAGAGACGGACGTGAGAGAGGATGCATCCGTCGTACGTACAACCAGCGTGTTACAGGTACAATTAGCATTCATACTCTTCGACATTTGCTGAAGGAGACTGAGCACCTATGGGTTTGCCCTGAGAGCAGTGAGGTCGATTCTGATTAACAATAACAATAACGACACAATATTTCTTAAACTGGTAACTATAAACTATAACTAGCAGATAGGCTGCAGTCTGGAAATATTATTACATCATGCCTTATATTGGTCCTGTATATTAGGCGCTGACAGTGCATTAGACTGCATGGCTTGTTGCAGAGAGACAGATCATTACTGACATAACAAATAAATAACAAAACGATACAATGAACAACCCAAAGAGAACTTACCAAATGGGATTCTAGAGGGCCTGCATCAATGTCCTACATAGCTGGAGCTAAGAAAGACGACACTATCAGAAACTGAACAATCCAAGAACACAAAAATCTACATCAGAGATACCGGGTTGTAGTCTTTTTGAGGACCAGCCTTATTCAGGGATATAATTTATGGATATTTCTTTTCTTCAGAAAAGAAACTGGATAGAATAGATATGGAAAACAACACACACACACACACATTTGCAACCAAGGACACAGACATTGATTGGTTTGGTTTAGTTTGGTTTTAAGAACTATCTTCATTGCATACGGAAAACTCCATCAGTGCTTCGATCTCCTCCATTAGATCACACAAGGAGGATCTCAGTACAGTGCACGAACTCCGTAGCACCGGCAAGAGTCCCATGTGTGTATACAGAAATCGCTCATTCTACAAATATTGTGTGTGGTGGGTAGGTTTCTAATTTTTAAATTTTGCCAGGCAGCGGACTTATGGCCTACTCTTTACAATTTCCAACTGCCAAGGGATTTTTAATGTGCGCAGCTTGCACACGGGACCTCCTATTTTTTCTTCCTTATCCGACAAGGCTAGGCATCCGATCTTACTTCCCAGGAGACTGGGGGTGGGGGGAAGAGAAAGAGAGAGCGAGAGAGAGAGAGAGAGAAGTATAACATCATTAAGACCACTGGTTCTGAAGAAAAGAAATCTCCATAAATTATATTCCCTCTACTGGGAATTGAACCCGGTACCTTCAGAATTCCAGGCAGACGCCATACCTCTGAGCCACTCTGACACCAGAGGACATTGACTGAAGAAGTATTAGGTATAAGCAAACGAAATTAGGACCCAAATAGTCAGATTGTGATCCTTTTCAGGACCAGCCCTCTTCACAGCAAAATTGAATAAATAATGCACACAGTCTATCCCAACTGTAACCGAAAGGACTCACGTCGGTTCCCATGAACAGGGTATCAAAGCTCTATACTATAGTTAGAAAGAAAGAAAGGTACTACATGGTGTTACTATCACTCCCTAGAACCTATTTGGCCATGTGAGGGAGAAACGGCTGCTGGCTCGAGACGATCCATAGTGGAGACATTAGAATTGGATAAGGAAGAGATAAGCACAATTACAGATCGCCTATTAGAGAACAACACTGCAGTAAATGAATCAACACGAATCAGACTGCTGGAATTCGGCATCACTTCCTCTCTTCTTCCTTTTTCAATGCAGCCTTTCTCTCTTCTTCTTCCTTCTTCAATGCAGCCTTTCTCTCTTCTTCTTCCTTCCTCTGCATTGAAGAAGGAAGAAGCAGAACGTGAGATGAAAGAAATTGATAAAGAAAACAGATTAAGAAAACAAGAAGAAATTATAAGGCCACAAGAGAAAGAATTGGCACTCATCAAGTTGGAAACAGCAAAATTACAGGCACAAAATGCTACTACTAGTCATGGTGATAATTCTCAGAATGTACCTTCATCCAACCAAAACAAAAGTTACTATAACTTTAAAATACCTCATTTTAAGCTTAATTTCGACGATTTCGCATCGTATCTAGCACGTTTTGAACAAGTATGTAAGACAAATAACTTGGAAAAATCTGCATGGGCACTAAAACGTAACGAATTTTTAGATGGTGAGCCCTTAAATGCAACAGAGAATGTTGATCCAACAATTGCTGGTGACTATGATGCCATAAAGGTTTTATTATTAAGACGGTTTCATTTAAATGAGGAGGGATGTAGACTAAGGTTTAAAACTCTTCTACCAGAGTCAAATAAAGATTTCACAAGTTTCATTTCGAACATACGCAACACCTTTAATAGATGAGTGGAACTTGCAGGTGTGAACAAATCTTATGATAAATTAGTTGATTTGTTACTCAGGGATAAGGTTCTATCCTCTTTCAGTCCACCGTTCTTTTCCTTCTTACAAGAACGAAAACCATCTACCATTGCTGCTTTAGAAGAAATGGCGATAAATTATTGTACCGCACATCCTAATGCGAGCATATCTAACTCACAAATAAGAGAACCTTTATCTGTGGCCTCCAATATGTCATATCATGGTTATGACAAGTCAAGAACACACAGCTTAGATAGAAATCATTTCAGGGGAAGTTATAATAATAATTTTCATAAGGGGCGAAATAATTATAACAATAATAGTAACTTTAACAGAGGTAGGCAACAATATAGGAATCAGTCACCTCAATTCCGGTATAACGATGGTCAACAGAATTCAAATCATAATAGATCATATAATTCTAATACTAATAATAATGGTAACAGATGGAATAACAATAATCAAGGCTCTAGACCTAGACACAACAGTCACCACGGGGGACAACGAAATAATTTTAATAATTATTCCCGTTCTCGGTCTCAGTCACGCAGACCATCACATTATAATCACAATGCAGGGGCGGCACTCACTTCTGGTACGACCCAAAGTGCTCCACAGGATAATAATCAGATACGGTCGTCTTCTACATGCTATGCTATTAATTATAACGTGGCAAATAGTTGCCCAGATTGTAATCTTATTTTTCAGAAGGCAAAAGAAACAGTACTGAATTGTGCACACATTTTAACAGAAGTGGGTCTTGCGGCTAATGATGGAACAGGCTCTCTGATATTTAACAGAGGGATAGTTAATGGTTCAGTAGTCTCAGTGTTGAGAGATTCCGGATCAACTACTATCGGAGTCAGGCAGTCTCTGATTCACGCCAGTTGTGCTACAAATGAATATGTTAGGTGTATGCCTTTCGGGGGTACTATTGAGTACTACCCCACAGCAATAATTTATGTTAACACACCTTTCTTTACAGGGAATGTTAAAGTCTGTATGTTGAAAAATCCTATAGCGGATCTGATGGTTGGTCGTATTCACGGCAGTAAGGACTGCACACCTGAAGAAATTATTGAGTGGGAAAGACATAATTTATGTACAGGAAATGCAGTGACAACTAGAGCCCAGGTTCAAGTCTTAGAAAAAATTGACACTCAGAATATGGATCCAAATATCCAGGACGATACAGATGTTCATTCACCAATTGATAGAGCGTCTTTTGCAACCAAACAGAGAGAAGACAATTCTCTAAAAAAAATTCTTTGCTTTGGTTAATAATTTTGATAATGTTACCTCAAGCAACAGAAACAAACACTGGTTTACAATTAGAAATGATATGTTAATCAGATGTTTCATGGACAAGTCTCAGGTTAAACAACAAGTGATGGTACCTTCATCATTTAGGCGCTATATTCTACGACATGCACATGACTCCCAATGTGCAGGTCACATGGGATAAACTCGCACACGATCCCGAGTGTTATCTTCATTTTTTTGGCCAGGAGTTTCACGCGATGTATCACAATATGTACGCTCTTGTACTATTTGTCAAGAAGTTAAAGCACGAGGAGCTTTTCACGCTGCCCCAATACAGGTCTGTGATATTTCAGTACGGCCCTTTGATAAAATGGCCATAGATATCATTGGTCCACTCTTACCTTCAGCCAGAGGGCATAGGTTTGTCCTCACTTGCATTGATTTATGCACACGATGGCCAGAAGCTATCGCATTGAAGACCACCACTACAGCAGATGTAGCTGATGCATTACAACTTATTTTTTCTAGAGTAGATTTCCCTAGAAAGCTATTGTCAGACCATGGGTCTCAATTTATATCTGATACTATGACGGAGGTAATGAAGACTTGGTACATCGATAGAAACCTTAGCAGCATATATCATCCAATGAGTAATGGTGCTGTAGAACGGCTCAACCGCACCCTTAAGCAATTATTGCATAATGTTACGGTCAAACACCCTCAGGACTGGGACAGAGTACTTCCAGCTGTCCTGTTTGCGTATCGAGAGGTACGTCATGAACAGACGGGCTTCTCCCCGTTTGAGTTAGTCTTTGGCGCACCACCAAGAGGTCCAATGGGACTAATAAAAGATTTACTACTCGATGATAAGATGACTGAGGATACCCAGTCATCATACGAATATGTCATCAATCTTCGTAAGAAGATTATTGAGTCTTGCCAGTTGGCAACAGCTTCTTCTGAGGCTGCCAAAGCTAAAGCTCGAACATTACAAAATAGGAATAGATGATTGTGTCAATTATTCCCAGTCGATGAGGCTTATGTACTTCTTCCACGTAATGACAATAGACTACTCATTGCATGGAACGGCCCTTACAAAGTTATTGACAAAATTTCTGATGTTGACTACATCTTAGACATTAAGGGACATAGAAAAATATATCACATAAACATGCTTAAACAATTTCACACTCGTCCCGAACACTTACAATCTATTTTTCACGAATTGGATGACAAATCAGTAGAGACATGTCACTATTCTAATCTATCGGTGATACAGGAAGAAGAATCTTCTTTTCCCGAGGTACATATATCGTTACCTGTACCTATACTACAACCTACAGAATCTTGGCGGGATGTAACCATCTCTTCTTCGGTTACACCGCAACAGCATCAACAGATTGCTGATCTATTACAATCATTTCCGGATGTGTTAACCGACGTACCTGGTCGCACATCAGTGATTAGTCATGATATTATTCTTAATGATGATACACCGATTCGTGTTCATCCTTATTCTGTTCCATTACATTTCCTTAGTAAGACAACTCAGGAACTTGAACAGATGTTGGCTTTGGGTATTATAGAGAGTACCTCTCCATTTTCTTCACCCTTAGTTATTGTTAGGAAGAAGGACAACAACATTCGTTTATATGTTGACTACAGAAAGTTAAATGCTCAGACTGTAGCTGACAGCGAACCACATCCTATTCTTGATGACTTACTTCCTCGTCTATCTACTGCAACATTTTTTTTACAAAAATAGACTTAACAAAAGGTTATTGGCAGATTCCATTAACCGAAAAAGCCAAATATTACACTGCGTTTTCAACTCCACAAGGTCTTTACCAGTGGAATGTGATGCCTTTTGGGCTTATGAACGCTCCGGCTACTTTTATTCGCATGATGCGAAAAATTGTATCACAAAGACAAGACGTTATCACATACATTGACGACATATGTCTATTCGGTTCGTCATTTGAGGAACATTTTTCCGGACTTCGTTCTGTTTTGGAAATTTTAAGAGATAACAAGTTAACCGCTAAACCGACGAAAATACAAGTAGCGTTTCAAGAGATAACGTTTCTTGGACACATTATTGGTGCTGGGCGTATTCAAACAGTTCCCAATAATGTATCTAAAATTTTTAATTTATCGGTTCCTCAAACGAAGAAGCAAGTTAGGAGTCTGTTAGGTCTCGTTCAATATTATAGTAGATTTTACCTAATTTATCGTCCATTACGGCTGTCCTGTCCTCACTACTAAAAAAGGACATGCCTCAGAAAGTGACATGGACTGACGACTGCGACAAAACTTTTCGTTGTATTTTGACAATTTTTTCAAGGCCACCTATTTTACGGTTGCCAGATGCTTCTAAAAAGTTTATACTCCGTACAGATGCCAGCAATTATGGACTAGAGGCAAGCTTACTTCAAATATCATGAGGGAATAATGCACTAAACCCTCTATATCTCGAGAAAACTCAAAGTAGCAGAAACTAAATATTCTACTGTGGACAAAGAACTGTTGGCAGTGGTTTGGGCGATTCAGAAGCTGGAAAAGTTTTTGTTGGGCGCACCCTTTGTGATCCAGACGGATCAGAAGGCGGTTGCTTCATTACGCCGCTCAAATCATAAAAGCCCTAAATTGGCCAGATTCTCAATTCTGCTGCAGCCCTTCGACTTCGTCATTGAATCTATACCAGGAAGTGAGAATGTAATGGCCGATGCACTATCCAGAAATCCTAATGAAGTCATTTGAACGAAAATTATAATTCAAGATTTCAAGAATGGAATAAGACTATTCGTACATACTTAAAAACGTTGCACGACTGATGTTTGATGAACTCGATATATACGAATAACATGTCCACGAAACGGGAGATAAAATAACTCATTTTTACATTTTTTCAAGAAAACGTTACGTTAGTCTACCGTCTTTTCTTGTTAGACGTCTGTTCTCTGTACACCTCTATTCCCCACTCTGATGGTCTCCGAGCTCTTCGGTTTTTTTCTTGACCAACGCACTTGCCCTTCTATATCCACTGTCACTCTTCTCCGTCTTGCTGAACTGGTCCTTCAACTGAATTCCTTTGAATTCAATGGTCATGTTTTTTGACCAAATTAGTGGTGTTGCCATGGGAACGAAGATGGGTCCTAGCTATGCCTGCCTGTTCATGGGCCACTTGGAGCATCAGATATGGCAACAATACTCCGGTCTTTTCCCCGGATTTTACCGCAGATATATCGATGATGGCATAGGTCTCACAGATATGTCTGAGACTGATTTATATCGCTTCATCGACTTTGTCAACCACTTTCACCCCACCATCAAGTTCACCTCCCTCGTCTCCACAGTATCTGTCAACTTCCTTGACATTACTATTTCTATCACGCCCTCCGGCCTTAATACCTCAGTATACTACAAGCCGACAGATGCCCACAGCTACCTCCTGTATACCTCTTCTCATCCTCGGGCCTGTCGTAACTCCCTTCCTTTTTCACAACTTCTCCGCCTCCGCCGTTTGTGCCAAGACGACGATGACTTCCACTTCCGAGCAAATGAGATGTTGGATTTCTTCCGTAGCAGACTTTATCCGGAACATGATCTCACCTCTGCTCTCCAACGTGTGCTCCCCATCTCTCGTCAGGAGGCCCTCATACCTCACTATAAATCCACTTCAGATATAGTCAAATTAATCTTGACCCATCACCCTCACAGTACTGCTGTCAAACAGATCCTTTTCCGCCACCTCCCTATCCTCCAAGCAGAGCCTGCGACCCAAGAAGTATTCGGTGAAGCACCTTTGGTGGCATATAGACGCGACAAGAACTTGAAGGATCTTCTTGTTCACAGCCGTCTCCCAAAGGAGAATGCCACTCACTTTGGCACACTACCCTGTGGTCGGACACGATGCAACACGTGCAAGTATGTCATCTCAACCCAGAAGGTGTCCTTTCCTAAGGCTACGTACACCATCACTAGTAGCTTCACGTGTGAATCGCGTAATGTCATTTATACGATCATATGTAAACGTTGCTGCAAAACCTATATTGGCCAAACAGGCAAACGACTTGGGGACAGATTCAGCCAGCACTTAAATGACATCTCTCAGCAAAAGTCCACACCAGTTGCCACACACTTCAATAGTCCTGACCACCATGGTCCCATCGACATCCAGGTCACTGCGATCCGATCCTGCTCCTCTGACACTGCCAGCCGAGAACAGCTTGAGAACCGTCTTATCCACCGCATGGGGTGTCTAAAACCAGCCGGTCTCAACACTTTCCACACCTTTGTCTGAGGTCACCCTTTCCTCTCTTGCTTTATTTGGACTCTTTCCACTCTTATCCTATTCTTCTATTTTTATGCCATCCTCCATAATATGTATGGATATACACGGTTTCTAATTTGTCTTGATTTTTTTATTTCATATTCATTTATCTCCTACTCATTCTGTCCTCTTCTATTTCCAGTCCCCACTTTTATTACGTTTGGGTAGTTTTTTTTTTTTTTTTTTTTTTTTTTTTTTCAGTTTCGTTTTTTAGTTTTTAGTTTCTTAGTATGTATTGTGTACATCCGGGGGCAGAGGTCACTTCCTTTTCAGCCATGCTTCGCCTTCAGGGAAGTACCTAGGTTTTATTTTTATATTTCTTTAAGTTCTTATGTCTCCTATCTAGCCTTCACTTTCTTTCTTTTCCTGACGAAGGCCTTGTGGCCGTAACGTAGACTACTTTCTTTTTCTTTTGTCCTCGTATGACGAATCACCTTTTTTCGATTTTTTTTTCATACCCATCCATTACGTTAGTCTACGAAACGAATTAGTACTTTTCAACGTTTGGACTTTGGTTGTGTCCACTCAACCTTCACTTATTATGTACACTCAAAATGGAATATTCGTGTGGTTTTTGGAATTTTCGTCTTTAAATCGGAATCAAATGGACTAAATGAACTATATGAAATTCTTGATCCAGCTTTACACAAAAGACAGATGGAAATTTGTAATTCAGTCTTCAGTATGAACAATGAATATCACGATTTTCGAAGGAAATTCATTCCTCATACGGAACAAACTCGCAGATCCACACCAAGGAATAACTACGTTTGGATCCTCAGAACTGACATTATTAGTTTCACTACTTATTGATTTAATTAATAAAATAAAATAATAAAATGTGAGAAAAAGATGAATTATATAAAAGAAAGAAAAGAGAAAATAAAATAATCTCACACTATTGAATAATCTAAGTAAATATATATATATATATAAATGAGATAATTACTATATGAAGTTGGCAAATGTGTTTACGGGATAATATATGTATTATTATTTGGTTAGTTGATAGTTAGGTAATTAGATATTAGTTAATCTATACATATGTTTTATTAAGTCATTAACTTCTCACTAGTTAAATTTATCTTTTACTCTTTTCCTTACTTTACTTTACTTTACTTTACTTTACTTTTCTTTATTTTCTCCACAACGACACAATATTTTAGTTTAGGTAATGAAATTTTAATTATAATTATTTCCTACAACTATTATACTGATTAATTAGTTAAATTTTAATTAGTTAGGATAATTTTTAGTACATAACACCTTCTTAATTGGTGAAGACACACTTTTAGTTAATCCTTTACTGACAGTTGACATTATCTTTAGTTACTTAATACAAGTTTCATTTATTATATGACTGATATTATTACGACACGACGTACGACACTGTTCTACACAGAACATCGTGGGCCGTATGTTGATTTTTATTAAATTTTTGATTATTACTCACGATAATTTAAAAAAATCTATCGAATAAATTTTTTTCCCCGTCGGGCAGGGAATTGTTACGACATGTTTAACGATGTCGTCTGCTATAGTTGGCAGTGCGCATTTTGATGTTGATAGGTTTTTAATAGAGAATGTTTTTATGCTTCATGTTTTTTTTTTTTTTTTGATGAACGCAAATCGCATGGTTCGATTGTGACGCGGTAGCGTTGATATGGCCACGCTTGGTGACTAATGTACTTGTCCCTTATTATTCTGACCGTCAGTCCGTGAAGACGTGGTGTTACGTACATTTATTACCTAAGGGGGTAGTCTTCGGTCCTGCCAAATGTACGCACCAGTCTTTATATATTTTATTATTTGTGCGTTCGATTGATTCACGCACTGACGTGCACAATGCAGTGTGAGTTGCTTTGGACGCACGGGTAACCTAGTTTGGGGATTGTGACGTCATGTTTTGAACGGGGCAGTGCGGACTTTGTTATGTCCGAGATATAGATTATTGGAATTTTCTGGCAGTTTTGTATAAGCCAGTATGTTATATTGATTCAATTGGTATTCTTGACGAAGCCAATGATGGAAGGATCATGTAAGTGTCGCCCCGGTTATATTTGTATATTTATTGCCGTAAACTAAAGTATCAGGCCGCTCCCAGTTGTAGTCTAGCGGGAAGTCATCTTAGCATGTAATTTCCTAGAATGGACAGACGGAGTCGGTGGTCATATTAGATTACCGTAGAGGAATAATACCTACGTGTAAACCAGTTTATTTATTCGTATGCTTCATATTTTATATGCCGTACCTTCAACAATGCCAGAAGCGTGGCATAGAATGGGAGAGGTTAGTCAACTGGAATCTCTAACCTGTTCGTATTATCGTGTATGACTTTGTTTGAAACTATATGCTATATAACGTTATGTTTTGGAGAACGTATGGGATTGTGAAGTATGATATGGAAGATTTTATCCTGGAGTATGAATACGTTACCATGATAGACGTCCTTGAAGGAAGGTCAATGGACTTGAATGAGAAGAATATTATACGGTAACAGTTTTGTGATCCTTAGTCACTTGAGTCAGAGGACTTTATTGGTAGAGAATCTTCAGGAACTTTAAAAGTAATTACCATTATGCTGATGTATGATCTTTGCGCCTGTGACGATGTTAGTCTTGTCCACTCCGTATGTGTCATGTTGAATAAATATTACAGTCATCACCGACTTATGTACTGCCAGTACTTGCCCAGTTCACCCAGTTCAACACTACTTGTTGAAGTTCGTTTGAAGAATATTGTTGACATTCGTTCATTTTAACCATTCGCGTTTTAAGCTACCTCTTCACCAGTATAAACTGTACTCAACCATAAAACGGAGTCAACAGTAATTGGTGTGCCAGTCTGGTTTTGAAATCAAGAATTTCACAGGAAACGTACCCAATACAATTATCATTAATGGAAGATCTGAACTTTCAAGGCGACAACATCTTGGGATCATCTGAAGATCTGAACTTTCAAGGCGACAACATCTTGGGATCATCTCTTTGTCACTATTACGTGCAAGCTGTGGTCTAATAACTCAGAACGAAGTATTTTATCCTCACACGTACATACACGGAGACGAGGCACATTGGTTTTTTTTCCTGCACGCGAGATGAGTATAACGTGTTGTCGTTGTACCCTTTATTACGTTTAGCTGTGCCTTAAATAATTATGTCCATATTTATATTTTCCTTGTTATATGTTATATGTTGTTCATTTGTCGTGGGAGGTAGGGAGGTTGATCTGTCGAACGAGATCCATCTCGAAGCCAATTCGGGCTCTTCGTCAGACGTTCTGTAGGGCTCATTTTGTAAGTTTCAATTGAGCGATAATTCCGGTACAAGGCTAGAAACCTTGCCGAAGTTCTGATCGCTAATTGTCCCTTATGATAGTATCTGTTTAGCTGTTTCGTCACGTTTACTTGTTGTTTTCGCAGTTATTTTTATTCGTAATTTAGTTTTATGATGAATTTTGTTTGTATTTTGCGTCCATCTCACCTTTCCTGTCGTTCAGTTTTTTTACAAAACCTATGTTTTTACACTGTGTTGTCTATTGTCTTGTTGATTATTTGATCGCAGTTATCATCGTAACTCTTTACGACATTCTATTTTTAGTTTCACATTTTTTTTAATTGGATTTCTGCGACTGTTTTCTATCGTCTTTGATTATCGTGTCTTGTCGGTATTGTTTCTATTGTTTGTCACGTTGTTCATTTCATGACATTTGATTACATAAATTTATTGATTAATAACATATTTAATAATTATATGATAACATTATACCGTTCTAAGGACAGGAACGAAGAACACTTGTTATAGTAACAAGGTTAATTAATTTATATTGATTAATTATCATTTTTATAAATCAAGAGTATTGTGACTACTTATAAAGCATTATGTATTCACTAGATTATTTCATTAAGCAAGCAAAAGCTCTTCAGATGGCTCCTGATGAAGCAAAAACATTTGCACTTGCAGAATATAGGAAAGCTCAAGAAATAGAAGCCGAACAGAGAAAGTTAGAAACTTTAAGACTAGAAAAACTTCAATTTGAGGCAGATCAAAAAATTGAATCGGATTGAATCTGAGGAAAATGAGAAAAAAAAAAATGAGATTGGCCGCTGAATTAGAAGATAAACGATTTCAGCGAGAGGCAGAACAGAAGCAAAGGGAGGCTGAAGAAAGACTTAAGATTGAGATGGAAAATAAACAAAAAGAAATGGAAGAAAGAAGATTAATAGCTGAAAAAGAAATGGAAAATAAACAAAAAGAAATGGAAGAGAGGAGATTAATAGCTGAACAAAATGTAAAACGACTTCAGCTTGAGATGGAAGAGAATGAAAAAAAAAACGACAGCATGAACTGAAATTAGCAGAGTCAGAATATGAGAGAATTAGGTTAACTCAGGAATCTAATTCTCAGAGAACTTTTGAAAGCCAAACTTCATCCAGACAGGATCATTTTAAGGAAATTCACCTTAAATTACCAAAATTTAATCCCCCGTCTGATGACGTAATATTCTTCCTAGATAGGTTTGAGGCCACTTGTGGGTCTTATAACGTGGATAAAGCGCTATACTGTACATATTTATCCAGATTACTTACAGGGGATGCATTAGCAGTTTATCATACCACCAGCATTGGTGAGAAAAATGACTATAATGCTCTTAGAGCAGCACTTCTGCAAAAATTCCAAATGACAGAAGACGAATATCGTTTAAGATTTCATACATTACTACCTCAATCTGGCAGAAATTTTAGTGATTTTCTGTCACAGATACGACTAACATTAGAAAGATGGATTGAATTATCCAAAATTGAAAAGTCATATGAAGGTCTCTTCGATTTACTGATGCGCGATAAGGTACTTTCGTCTGTAAATCCTACATTTCTCGCATTTTTACACGAACGGAAACCTTTATCTATGAAAGGCTTAGAAGAACATGCAAAAAATTTTTGTACTGCTCACCCAAACATGGATCTAAGTAACGCACAGATTAAGAATGAATTGCCTGTTGCTTTTGCAGCACAACAAAACAATTTTTTCACGAAATCGTTCCTTTAGTGCTGACAGGTATGTCAATAAGGGAAATAATTACAATTTTAACAATGATAACTTTTACAAAGGGAAGCAATTTCAACAATCTGCTCCATTTAATGTTTCTTGGAACCAAGCTCACAGATCACAAGATTTTGGTAACAATAATTTTAATAATAATCAAGGACATTATAATAAACAAAACTGGAGATCAAAATCTCAGGGTCCGCAAAACAGACAAGGTTCTTGGAATAAAAATTTTAAAGAACAGCATAACTTTAATTATACAAACTATCGGACTCATCCAAAATTTTAACTCTAGTAGAAAAAAAGACAATTATGGCAATTTTAATGCAAATAATCAAAATCGATCGCGTCGCAGAGAAAGATCGTCGAGTAATACGGGTAGACATTCTAATGTCTCTTTAATTGATACACAGGCTAACATTGAACAGGGTAAAGTAGCTGAAACTCACAATGCTATGTGTTGTTCTCTTGATTGTACCCAAGTCAAAGATTGTTCAGAATGCTCTACTCTTTTCCAGCCCAAGGCGATCACGACGCTGCGTTGCGGACATACCTTGCCTAGTCTACCTGCAGTCTGTACGGCCACTGCTGCGTCAGTACACCAGGGACAGGGCTCTCTTAAGTTTAACAGAGGATTTGTTAACAATATTTCATGCTCTCTTTTATTCGACTCAGGTTGTACCACTGTGGGCGTCCGGACTTCGCTGATCGACCCTAGTTGTGCGACGGGCAGGGTTGTGAAATGTGTGACGTTTGGCGGAACTGTGGAAACATTTCCCACAGCCATTATAACACTTCATACACCATTTTTTTTTCAGGAAAGATCCAAGCATGTCTTCTTCCGAATCCAATTTGTGATTTAATACTTGGTCGCATACATGGTATTAAAGAGTGTACACCACAGCAAATTGCTGAATGGGAAGAGCGACATATTCAAACTGCAAATGCAGTAGTGACTAGAGCGCAAGCTACTAATATGTCGCATGATACACCTATTGAACCTACAGTTCATACCACTTGTGATGATGATGCTCCTATTTCACGGGAGTTGTTTGCAACATTGCAAAAGAATGATGATTCATTAAAAAAAATTTTTCAGTATGTTAACAAAAAGAATACAAGCAACAAACTTGCAAAATCTAGACATGACTTTATACTTAAAAATGGGATTTTGGTGAGAGTAATACGGGAAAAGGATTCATCCTTATGTTATCAGATCTTAGTCCCATCCTCTATGAGATCTCGTATATTACGACATGCGCATGACTCGCAATGTGCGGGCCATATGGGTTTTTCGCGTACCAAATCCAGAGTGCTTTCGGCATTCTACTGGCCAGGCGTCCATAGGGACATCACTCTCTATTGTCGGTCCTGTTTGATATGTCAGGAAGTTAAGGTACGGGGTCCATTTCATGCGGCTCCTATTCAAGCTGCGGACATCCCGATTAGACCATTTGATAAAATGGCCATTGACATTATTGGTCCGATGCTTCCATCTGCTAGAGGGCATACGCATATCCTTACGTGCATTGATATGTGCACTCGTTGGCCTGAGGCCATCCCTCTCAAGAACACTTCATCTGCCAGTGTAGCAGAGGCATTGATGTTAATCTTCTCACGCATTGGTTTTCCACGGAAAATCTTGTCGGATCATGGGGTTCAGTTCATTTCTGAATCCATGTCTCAAGTTATGAAGACATTAGGTATAGACAGATCTCTTAGTTCTATTTATCATCCGATGTCAAATGGGTTAATTGAGCGTCTAAATAGGACACTCAAGCAGTTGTTGGGTAAGATGACTCAAGACCATCCCCAAGACTGGGATCGGGTCCTACCCGCTTGTCTCTTTGCGTATCGCGAAGTACAAAATCAAGCAACGGGGTTTTCTCCATTCCAGCTTGTTTTTTGCATGCAACCACGCGGTCCGATGTCGTTAATCCACGACTTATTGGTTGACGAGAATATTGAAGAGGAAACTCAATCCTCTTATGAGTATGTGATCTCTCTGAGAAAGAGAATCATAGATGCTTGTAGACTAGCTACTGCATCATCTGAACAAGCCAAAGAAAAAGCTCGTCTATTTGCAAACAAGTATAGACGTCTTCGCCAGCTCATACCTGGTGATGAAGCTTTTGTCTTACTACCTGCGCATAACAATCGTCTTTTAATTACCTGGAGAGGTCCTTTCAGGATCATCTCAAGAATATCCGATGTCGACTACATCGTTGATGTTAATGGTAAACATAAAACCTTCCACATTAACATGTTGAAGGAGTATTACTCACGTCCTGATTATCTACAGTCAGTGTTTCAGGCAACTGACGATCCTACACCTCCTATTCAACACTATTCTAGTTTGTCAGTCATCCAAGAAGAAGAATCTTCTTTCGATGATGTACAACTACCAATACCAGTTGTACCACTCCATTCCACTGAGAAATGGAATGATGTTACAATCTCCTCTACTCTTTCGGCTGATCAACGTCAGCAAGTCTCTAATATTCTACACTCGTATGAGGATGTTCTCACTGACATCCCAGGTCATACGTCAGTCATCCAACATGACATTATTCTGACTGACGATACGCCTATTCGAGTTCGCCCATATCCTATTCCTTTACACTTTCGTGATAAGGTTGATAAGGAATTGGATGAGATGCTCCAATTAAATATAATTGAACCATCTTCATCACCATATTCTTCTTCCATGGTAATCATTAGGAAGAAAGACAACAATATACGTCTTTGCGTAGATTACAGGAAATTAAACAAAGTTACAAAATTCGATGCGGAACCATTACCTCTTTTAGATGACTTATTGGAGAGATTATCTCATGCTACATTCTTTTCGAAATTTGACCTTTCAAAGGGATATTGGCAAGTGCCACTCACTCCTAAAGCAAAGCCATTCACCGCTTTCTCGACACCACGGGGTCTTTTTCAATGGAATTTTATGCCATTCGGGTTAATGAATGCGCCAGCTACCTTTGTACGCATGATGCGCCGCATATTGTCTCATCGTCCCGATGTCATTACTTATATAGATGACATCTGTCTTTTCAGTGACTCTTGGGATGAACATATTCAGGGTTTAAAATCTTTACTTTCTACCTTACGGGATTATAACTTAACAGCGAAACCTTCAAAGGCTTTTGTCGGTTTTCATGACATCTCATTTCTGGGTCACCGCATAGGTCATGGTTTCATGTATACAGAAGACAGTAACGTCTCTAAAATTTTAAACATCTCAGCACCTAAGACAAAAAAACAAGTTAGGTCGCTTTTAGGACTAATACAGTTCTATTCAAAATTCATCCCTCATTTGTCTACTATAACTGCACCTTTTTCTTCTCTACTGAAGAAAGGCACATCTAATGTAATAAAGTGGTCGCAGGATCACCAAACGGCGTTAGACTATATAAAACAATTTTTTTTCAAATGCACCTTTTTTGAGGTTGCCTGACAAAAATCTCACCTTCATTCTCCGCAGTGATGCAAGTTCTTACGCTATTGCGGCAGTTTTGATGCAGGAATATAACGGCACCTTATTTCCGGTTATGTACGTATCCAGAAAGCTCACGCCGAGCGAGACGAAATATTCCGTTCTGGATAAAGAGCTCCTTGCTCTTGTCTGGGCAATCACTAAACTGGATCGTTATCTCCTCGGATCTCACTTTGTGGTGGAGTCTGATCAGAAAGCTCTTACCGCACTGAATACAGGGAACGTTAAGTCATCAAAGTCAGCGCGTTACGCTATAGCGCTTCAACCGTTCCATTTTGAGATACGAGCTATTCCTGGAGTGCAGAATGTGTTCGCAGACTGTCTATCAAGATGCCCAAGTGAACGTGTCGAAACTAAACCACTTCCAGATGTTGGAACATCCTCACCGATAACATGAATAACTTTGTACATTGTTATTGATACTATATTAACGTTTTATTAGAACGAGAACATTGGTACTACAGTAACTTTTTATTAATATGGCAACATTGTTAAGAGCGACAAATATACATTTGTTATTCCTATGGAACATATTACACTACATAACGTGTTAGAGAATATATTATATCGTGTATGGAACATTGAGAACATTATCTCGTCGATTACTAACTAGTTGTAACGGAACAGTGACATATTGATAGGGATATTGAAATTACTTAGAATATATTGTTAACTAGTTATTTGTTAGTAATTAAGGAATATATAAATTAGATTAATTCAATTTAATCTATTTAATTGATTATGGATCACACACATACTAACTTTCTTAGTTGTCACGTAACACCTGCATTCACGGGTCTTAGTTATGATATCTCACTGTTAGATCACTAGTCAACCGTACTAGTGTTAGAAAACATTAAGTGTGTTGATTCTTAAAGTGTTTAATTTTGCATTGCTTCATTTTTGCACATTGTATTTTCAATTTTTTCTGTTTCATTGATTCTCTTGTCATTGATCATCATCAGTGTTGCTGTTCATTTTCATTTTTGAAATCATATGTTTCAAATTTTGTTGAAAACTTAGTTGAATTTTATTATCATTTTTTTTTTATGGTTTTTTTTTTTTTCATTTTTTCAAACTTGTTTTTACGTCGAATATTAACACATCGTTCCAAAGTAGGTCGATTGTGGATGTGTGCTTTAATGCATACTATCATTTAGTTATATTGATTTCTTTTAATATTCTTTTCTTAATATGGTATAACTTTATGCATTTCATATCTTGTTGTAGTTTTGACTCACCTCTCTCGGGTATTAAGTTCAAAAAAATTAATAGAATTAATTTTTTTAAGGGGAGGTGATAAGGGAGCTGTTACGTACATTTATTACCTAAGGGGGTAGTCTTCGGTCCTGCCAAATGTACGCACCAGTCTTTATATATTTTATTATTTGTGCGTTCGATTGATTCACGCACTGACGTGCACAATGCAGTGTGAGTTGCTTTGGACGCACGGGTAACCTAGTTTGGGGATTGTGACGTCATGTTTTGAACGGGGCAGTGCGGACTTTGTTATGTCCGAGATATAGATTATTGGAATTTTCTGGCAGTTTTGTATAAGCCAGTATGTTATATTGATTCAATTGGTATTCTTGACGAAGCCAATGATGGAAGGATCATGTAAGTGTCGCCCCGGTTATATTTGTATATTTATTGCCGTAAACTAAAGTATCAGGCCGCTCCCAGTTGTAGTCTAGCGGGAAGTCATCTTAGCATGTAATTTTCCTAGAATGGACAGACGGAGTCGGTGGTCATATTAGATTACCGTAGAGGAATAATACCTACGTGTAAACCAGTTTATTTATTCGTATGCTTCATATTTTATATGCCGTACCTTCAACAATGCCAGAAGCGTGGCATAGAATGGGAGAGGTTAGTCAACTGGAATCTCTAACCTGTTCGTATTATCGTGTATGACTTTGTTTGAAACTATATGCTATCTAACGTTATGTTTTGGAGAACGTATGGGATTGTGAAGTATGATATGGAAGATTTTATCCTGGAGTATGAATACGTTACCATGATAGACGTCCTTGAAGGAAGGTCAATGGACTTGAATGAGAAGAATATTATACGGTAACAGTTTTGTGATCCTTAGTCACTTGAGTCAGAGGACTTTATTGGTAGAGAATCTTCAGGAACTTTAAAAGTAATTACCATTATGCTGATGTATGATCTTTGCGCCTGTGACGATGTTAGTCTTGTCCACTCCGTATGTGTCATGTTGAATAAATATGTACAGTCATCACCGACTTATGTACTGCCAGTACTTGCCCAGTTCACCCAGTTCAACACTACTTGTTGAAGTTCGTTTGAAGAATATTGTTGACATTCGTTCATTTTAACCATTCGCGTTTTAAGCTACCTCTTCACCAGTATAAACTGTACTCAACCATAAAACGGAGTCAACACGTGGTTTATTTTCCTTCCAGCGCTAGGCTTATTATGATGCCAAAAATGTATATTGAAAATAAGGACAGAGGGTCAGTCCTTACTATTATAATGAAGGTACGGAATTGTTTATGGTTATTGGATAACCATGGAAGGAAGGATTATTGATAATTTTATGATCTATGATCGCAAACCAAATGGTTCTCATTTCCGACTGTCTGTTTAGCGACAATTCGCGTATATAGTCCCATGAGGTTCTGACGACATTTAAATAACTGGACTCTGACGGTAACATATTGAATTGGAATGCAATACTATGTATTATTTATGAACTGATTATTATGGATGTCTTCGTATATATTTCGTTAATAAAAGTGTATCCGTGTTTGACTCTGTAAAAGTCTGTTTACTGTCTGTTTAAGGCTGGAGATGTAGAGATGTAACGTTCTATTCGCTCCAGATGTATAACTGCCCGTTTGTGTTCGTGTGTTGTAAAGATGGCAGAGTGGGAGTGTCACAATGATGCGGTGTAATCTAGGTCACCGGCAGAGGTGCCACCAGGGTATAGTAGAGACACTCATAGTGTCAGCATACGTGTAGATACAGACGTATAGTACTTGTATAAGACTGTGGTTGATCGTGTAGGTGAGTGAATAGTAGTGCTGACTACACGAAGGCCGTATAGGCTCTTGGACGACTTCACATAGACTCACACAACCACAAGTAGAAGTCAGTGAAGTAGGGAATGCTGCTGACGTTTACAATATTTATTCATGACGTACGATAATATGATGATAGACGGAACAGTCAATAGTACAAGATCATGGACATTATATGTGTAGTTATGAAGGTTAACATCAGGCATCACAGATCCCGAACAGCTTAGACATGTAACAATGTCTTGACCAATAATTACTGTTCATGCAATAGCTCAAATCCCTGACTGAGCCCCGTCAGGTAAGCCCTAGCAAATATATTGCCTAGTACGGGCGATATCAGTTATTTAACAAAATCAATGCTATTGTCCTACAACTAGCAAAAGACTTCATTCTGGCCTCACATGCCAGGTACTTCATTCTGGTGAAGAAGATTGGCCGTAAACACGGACCAATATAATGACGACGAAATCAGGCCGCGGGTCGCGGGCCTCGATAATCAGGTGACTCTCAGTTTACATAAACTTTTGAGAATAAATATATTTCTGCCAAACAATATTCCGCCTGCATTGCGGATCCATTAAGTTGATTCTTAGGCTTATATGTATAACAGGTCAACTTAGACCTAGTCTTTCAAATATGTAGCCATACTGGGGTACAGTATATTAACTCCTCGTGAGCTTCGCTCACTATGTCGCCATCAGCATAAATGTACCTAATCGAGACGAAAAAGATCGAATAATGTTTCAGTTACCTTCTCATAGAATCCTTACACTCTAAGGTAACACAACATAAAGAATCACTCAAGGAAGGAAGAATGACAAATCAGTCATTCCCAGAATTTCCAAATCCCTATCGAAACTTGGCAGAGAGAAATCTACGGATTGGTACATCCGTTCTAAGCCTTAGGTACACTCTGCTGGAAACAAAGTCTCTCGGTCTTTGCGCCAAGACCTGCGCATGCCCAAAGAGCATAGACCAGATCGAGGCTAAACCAGACCAGGCGTTTCCGCCCAAACGGGTGGTAAAGATACTCCGTATATGGTCCTATTGTCGTATTTTTTTTTCTGAGAGAGTTCTGATGGATATTGGTCCTTTTAGAGTGTAGGATGATAGTGAAGGCTCTGTGAGAATAAGGATTTAGGAAAGTGAGGTAGTAGATTCACAAGGGCTGGGGAAGAGTAAGGACAGTCTCTTATGACGACAATATTTGTCTCTCAAAACTATTCCTACCATTCTTCTGAACAAACAGTTGTTTGTCAGTTCCAGTCGCTCATGCGCACACACCAATTTGGTGATTCTGACGCACAACGTACATGAATACACACTACGATAACAAAATATGGGAAATGTTTGGGTTTTGGGCCAGCCGACACCAAATGCTAATAAAGTTTCTAATACTTTTATTATCATAAAATCAAGTCACAAGTAATATCAATTTACAGTCAGAAATCATGGGTTACAAAATACAAAATGACAGGGGAGGGGGGGGGAGGTTTGAGGAGAAGTATCCAATGCACCTTTTCCCGCTTGTATTTACTAACAGAAAAGACCCGGTCCCAAGGACGAGAAGGGGGGGGGGTGTGATGATCGGAGATAGGCAATTTAACCCAATGGTAAATTTATTACTCTGCGTCAAGGGGGTTACAGTAATAAGGGGTAAAGGAAAAGCTAGGGGTCATCAAATGTTTTCCTTTAATCAACCAATTTTCCCGGGAGGGGGAATGCTCACAGTTAAATAATCCCGCTAGGAGAAATCCCGTACAATTAATACAGTACACCTTAATACTAGGTTGAATTAATTATAAGGGTAAAAAGATTAAATCTCCTTTTTCATTAAAAAAACACGCTTGGCTGGCCAGCACACAGTCACACACACACATAGACTTACTAAATGGTGAAATCTGGCACTTCATAGGAAATACATAAAAAAACAGCACTAAACCTTGGCTTAGGTAAAAGTATTTTCTTCCGTGTACAGCCCCAGATTAGCGGGTTGTTGAAGTTAACAAAGTGTCCCGAAATCGCTGGACGTTGAAGTTTAACGGTACTGTTTGTTTATTAGATAAAGTTCCTAAAGAATGGCACAGGCACTTGGCTAGGTGTGAGGAATGGTGTGGTGTCTAAGACTGGCACAGCTGGTGGAGATAACTTTCTTTTGCAGTAATGTCACAAACTACAAAACACTGAGGTAAGTTCTTCAGGGGGGTGGTAAAATCCAATGATTATGCTTGACAGACAGTGTCATGGAAATCTATGTACTTCTTCACGAATAGAGCAGTGAGTAAAATATTGCTACTGTTGACTGTTCTTCTTCCAGTTTGATAACTATAAAACGACTTTATGAATTGGGATTTTAAAATAGTCTTTGGGTTTGCTTTGTTTCTGTATACTTCAGATAGCTGAATCCCAACAGGATCGCCACAAAGATTAAATTTCAAATATGTTCATAAGTCACTGGAGTAATCGAACTGAGTCGGCAAGACTCTAGATATATATTATTGCTGCGTAATGGCTGCTTAAATGATGTTTCATTGCTGCTAAATTGCTGGGATGCGAGGTTCAAAAGATCATTCTGGATGCAATAGAAAAAACATGAAATACAATAAAATCATATTAAAATCTAACGCGCGATACATTTACAGTTTAACTATTTTCTGCACTCGCGTCTTCAATTAATAAAGCAAGAAAAAAACTCCCCGTGAGGTTAATAGTTGAAAGCACATCTATTTATACAGAACTAAACTGTATTAAAGTTATAATTCCCTTAAGCGGCTATTGTATTAGGAAATAAACTTATAGATGTAACATTTAGTTGGCACTAGAACTGAGAAGATGGGCTTATTTAATAAGGTTAAATTTACACCACAATCCCGTGAACTAAAAATGAAATAACTAGACCACTGATCACTCGAAGCTAAAGTATTAATTACCGTCTGCACAGAAAAAGAATTTCACTCCAATAGCCAACAATTTAGATGAAATCTAACAGGAATTTAGCTATATGCTAGTGAATCTTAGAATTCTGTCAGAACGAATGATAACGTTGCCCTTTTCAGATTCTGTATTTATCTATTAGAAAGGCAAGATAAATGGTACGTGTGAAAATTTCGCGCCTCTTCAGTTCCCAGGGGAAGTCGAAGTTATTTAGCCGCCATGCTAACCATGATGGCGCGACTGGCTTCCGATCTACGTTCGTCTCAGGCTGCTCGCACGAGGATGTGAAATTTCGGCGAGACTAGCCTCGTTTGCGGTGAGTTTCCTGATTCCTCAGATCGTATCCGCTACGCTGAGCGTTCCATCTTTCGGGCAAGTCTGCCGGTGGCCACAGAAGTGCGAAGTCTGCAAGAAGCTTTCTTCTGACCGCTCGTGTCCGTCTTGCGAACGGTTCAGTGTTCGTACGGAGATGCTAAACTTCTTATTCTCTGTTCTGGGGATCTTCTTTGACTGCTTTGATCATAGCCGCTACTCTTCGTTGATGAAAAGTTACAACAATACTGATGTTCAGGGATTCTAATGTTATGAAAAGCTAAAGTCCCTTTAATCATCCATCAAATCAGGGAAAATTCACTTGACAAACTAGACGTACGTCACAATCGTCCCCACTTTTAGACATGAAACCATTTTTCATGTTTCCTTCTTGACAATGGAGGTGACCTGATTGGTGACTTTAGGATGAGTGGTATCTTCAGTTTGCTCTTCTTCCTCTGTAGACCAGTTTCTACTCAAGAAGTCAGCTCCGACATTATGTTTTCCTGGAATATATTCCACTTTGAAGGAATAAACGCTCAATAATAATGCCCAGCGCATAATCCTTGCGTTGAATTCCTTATTGGCACCAATGAAAGCTAATGGAGCGTGGTCGGTTTGTACTGTGAAAGAAGTACCATACAGAAACTCATGATGGCGTCTGATGCCATGAATCAGAGCGAGACATTCTCTTTCAACGACACTGTAGTTGCGTTCAGCCTTGTTCAGTTTCCGACTGCCGTAAGCTATTGGGAATAGCATATTCGGGTCACTGTCCTCGGCTTGCAACAATGTTGACCCGATGCCCTGACCTGACGCGTCAACTCTCAGTACGAAAGGCTTCTTAAGGTTA
The DNA here is from genome assembly GCA_024509875.1 of Oreohelix idahoensis. Taxonomy (NCBI): domain Eukaryota; kingdom Metazoa; phylum Mollusca; class Gastropoda; order Stylommatophora; family Oreohelicidae; genus Oreohelix; species Oreohelix idahoensis. The sequence goes on along the minus strand of JAMPIV010007212.1, from coordinate 172,097 downwards.
GGTAACCTTAGGATGGGGTATGCCGACAACTGTCCTTTCAAAGTGCTGTATGCATGTTCGCACTTTTGATCCCACATGACCTTATCAGGACAACCTTTTTTGGTGAGGTCAGTCAGAGGTGCCGTAAGTCCGTTGAAGTTCTCGATGTATTTCTGATAATATGCACATAGTGATAGGAAGGAACGCACGTCTTTCTTCGTTCTGGGCCTTTTGGCTGCAGCTATTTTCTCCACGTTCTTCTGAACAGGCCAACTACAGCCGTGGGAAATAGTATGCCCCAAGAAGTCTAGCTGTTCAAACCCGATGAGACATTTGCTAGGTCTGGCTGTGAGACCAGTTTCCTGTAGTCTCCTGAGGAGCATAGCAACCGTAGCACTATGTTCGTCGTAGGTTTCCGATGCAATTAATATGTCATCCATGAAATTATGGATGTGGGGACTTTGCAAAGGTTCTAACAGCTTCCTCATCATTCTGGTGAACACTCCTGGTGCGTTATGCAATCCGAACGGCATCACATTAAATGTGTAATGTCCTTCACTAGTGCTGAAAGCTAGCAAAGGTTTAACTTCCTCCTTGACTGGTATTTGATAATAACCTTTACTGAGGTCAATCTTGGAGAAAATCGTTGCCTTGCTGAGCTTGGTGAACAACTCAGAAACAGTTTGGAGAGGTTCGGGCTGGAATTCCGTAACAGCGTTAAGTAGCCGGTAATCTATACACAGCCGAACTTCCTTATTGGGCTTCTGCAACAGCACTACACTTGAACTGTAAGGAGATGTAGACTCACTGATAATTCCTGCCTGTCGCAGCTTGTCTATTTCTCCGCGAAGTGCATCAGCTTTAGCGTACGGGATGGGGTAAACTCTGGTTCGAACAGGGGTCTCGTTTGTTAATTTCATGTCAAATTCGATGAGATTTGTTCGACCAGGTACATCCGTTAAGACTGCACTGTACTGTTTTAGTAGCGCCCTGGTTTCTGTTTGTTTTTCTGGTGAGAGATTGTCGCCGAACTTGACATCTTTAAAGGATTCTGTGGGTTTCAGTGGATACTCCATGCAACCATCATCATCTTCCTCGTCTTCCGTTGCTATGGCGACAGCTAGGAGATGCTCGGAGGATGGCACCGGTCTTTCCAAATATTTCTTAAGCAGATTTATGTGGAAGACCTTCTCCTTTCCTTTGATGGAGATCTTGTAATTGGTACGTGAGATCTTTTTAAGGATGGTAAACGGCCCTTGCCATCCGATGCGAAGTTTGTTGCTTCCGGTTGGAAGTAGCAACAAAACTTTTTCCCTGGTTGGAGCTCTCTCTCTTTTGCAGCTTTGTTGTATCTTTTAGCATGTTTAGCGCGGGCTTTCGTAAGGTTTGTCGTAGCTAGATCCCATCCTAGCTTTAACCTTTCCTTGAGCTCAGATACATACTTGCTTGCAGAGACGACTGTCTCGTCAGCCTTTTGGTCTGTCAGGGACCGAAGTAAGGCTTCTAGTGGCCCCTTAATAGGTCTGCCAAATAGAAGTGTAGCTGGCGCGAATCCCGTAGACGCTTGGGGAACCTCTCGGTAGGCGAATAAGGCAGCCGATATATATAGGTCCCAGTCTTCCGGTTTCTCCTGACCCAGCTTACGTAACATGGTGGTGAGGCTGCCATTAAAACGTTCCACGAGCCCATTTCCGGCCGGATGGTAGGGACTTGTGTGGATATGTTTGGCCCTCAAGATCTTAAAGATCTCCTCCATTAACAGGCTACGGAATTGGAATCCATTGTCCGTCAAAACTTGTTGAGGGAATCCCAACCGTGTAATGATTTGCACGAGGGCTTCTGCGACATGCTTGGAATCTGTGCATGTTAGCGGTACAGCTTCGGCCCACATTGTGCAAGTGTCGACTAATGTCAGGATGAACCTGTTCTTTCTTTTGGTCCTTTCCAGGGTCCAATGATGTCGACAGCAACCCGTTCAAATGGAGTTCCCACAATTGGCATTTGCCCCATGGGTACTGGGGGTGTCAAGTGCTTGGGTGCTACCCGTTGGCACTGGGCGCAGGATTTCACATACCTGATAATGTCAGAGTTCATTCCTGGCCACCAATAGTGGGTTTTTATTCGCTGAATAGTGGCGTTTTGTCCCATATGTCCGCTAAAGGGAAGAGAGTGCCCCATTTCTAAGATCTGGCTCCTGTACTGCGTCGGTACTAGGAGCTGGTTATTCCCCGTGTCCGGGTTGCCCGTTTTACGATACAATACGCCATCCTTAGAAAAGATGTCTCCGTTGTGTTTGGGGTCCTTAGCCATGGGCAGTTTTCTAAAGCAGAGCTCCAGAGTAGGGTCCTTTTGTTGCGCCTCCTTCAGTTCATTCGGCAACAAATTTGGCGCAGGCTCCCTCTCCTTCTTGGCTTGCCCTCTTGTGGTTACCGCTGCCACAATCGGCTCCTTTGGTCTCCCAATAAACACATATCTACATCCCAGGATAACTGGGTAGATAGGATCATCCATAATGGCCGCTTTAATAACTCCTCTGACAAAGTCAGAGTGTATTTCTACCAGTGCGATAGGAAGCGTCCTGGGTGCATCACTCCTGAAAACTCCACTAAGTTTGACGGTTTCCTCTGTCTCCTGACCAGGTTTGACTAGGTGCCTAGCGACAAAACAACTAAAGCTTAGTCCCGTGTCAAAAAGACAAGTAGTAGAGGTACCGTTCACAAGTATAGTTCCTCGCGTTGAGGGTCGGTCCCCCTCAGGTCGAGAATAACTGACATTGACTCTACCTTTCGAGGCTGTATGCAAACATCCGATGCGGTTCGGACCGGTTTGTTTGCCCTGATCAGACGTTCCTGTTGTAGGTGTCTTCCCTTTTCCTTGACCTTGGTGGCTGCGCTGCCACGTAGGCTTGGTGGGTTGATCAGAAGTATTATTTGGGGGGTATCGGGTTTTGTAGAATTTCGATTTTTCCTGGGGAGGTCTCTGGTTATTATTATCTCGTTGGTTATAATGTTGAGAAGGATTGGAAGAATAGGATGACTGCTCTAGATTTTGTTTTCGAGATGGCTCATCTGCGGGTTTATGTTTAGTGCTGGGAAGTTCGGCCATTGCATTGCTATAGCGTTCGGCCTTATTGAGTATGTCCTCAAGCCTGACTGCGCCCTGTTCAGCCAAAAATCTACGGGTTTCGTTTGACAAAGTTGACTTTATCTGTTCCACAAGAACAATTTCTAGAAGTCCCTCATATGAAAGAGGTAATTCAGATAATTCTATGCACTTTGTCAAATAGCCCATGAGACGTGAACAGAACTGCGGAAAAGTTTCCGTGCTCTCTTTCCGGCTGTTTCTGAACATTTGCAGAAATTATCGGGCGGTCATCTCAAACCGCTCTAGCAAGGCCTTCTTCAGCATGTTGTAATCATGTTGGTTGGTTCCCAGCTTTGTGTATACGTCATAAGCATTGCCTTTCAGTGACGTTGACAGTTTAAGTGCCCAGCGGAAAATCTCTAACCCATACAGATTGGCGAGCCTCTCGAATTTTTCTAGGAAGCTGTCAATTCTTTCGTTAGGGCTAGGAAAAGACTCTAAAGCAAAAGACATCGCAGTTAATTGGGCAGATTGAGTACTGGAGAGGTCCAATGACTGAGACTGGGGCGACGACGGCTCTCCATTATTTGAAGTAGAGGCACTCCGACTCTCTAAAGCCTTGAGCGCCAATTCGTGCTGTCTTTCCCTCTCTCTTTCTCTCTCTCTGCGGGCTTCCATCTCTGCCTCAATTTTCTTCTGCTCCAATTGACGATCGTCCGCTTCTTTCTTCTCAGCCCTCTCTCTTTTTTGATCCGCGTCATACCTTTCCAGTTCCTGGTTGATAAACGCGTTTGCAGCTTTTGGCTCTAATCCTGCCTCTTTCGCCTCCTGTCTCAACATGGCCCTCATCCTAATTCTCTCTGCCATGATAAAAAACCGGATGCTTCTAAGACTAAAGAATAGGAAGAAGAAACAAGGAGGGAAAAAACTCAAAGCCGCTACGAGAAAAAAACACAAAGTATAAATTTACTTGTGTTACCTACTACCTTGTACTGTGCTAACTTATCGCTGCTATTATCTGGCAATTAAGGCTCTAAATGCAAGCGACTAATGCCACTAAAATGGTAAGTTACACTGGAAAAATTTACTTTTACTAAAAGTAGAGAAAAATTTATGAAAAACAATTTAAAGGAAAAAAAAATTTCCTGAAAATTTTAATTCTCCACTAACCGAACTCCGCCCTTCTGAAGTCAATTAAAGAGTAGAGACGATGTTAACTAGATTTTAAAAAAATTTAGAACAAGCGTCTTTAGCTTTGCTCAGCTCTTCTAACTTCAAAAACATTTTGTGACTGAAGACAATCACGCAAACCCAGCAATTATATAACAAAATTTCAATTTTCTCTGCCAGAGAATACAAAGGTGACAAATATTTTATTATCACTAACTTCCTGCTCCTGTGGAAAGAACAAACCTGTAATACTTATTGAGTGGTCGGCCCAAAATACTAAAAGGCTTTGTCAAGGGGAAGTAATTACTTTTTTTAAGATTACTCTTTTTCACAAAGACAATCAACCACACTCTATTTAAACTAGGCTCAGAATCCGGGACGAGCTAACCATTTATTGTCGTAATTTTTTTCCTGAGAGAGTTCTGATGGATATTGGTCCTTTTAGAGTGTAGGATGATAGTGAAGGCTCTGTGAGAATAAGGATTTAGGAAAGTGAGGTAGTAGATTCACAAGGGCTGGGGAAGAGTAAGGACAGTCTCTTATGACGACAATATTTGTCTCTCAAAACTATTCCTACCACTTTTCTGAACAAACAGTTGTTTGTCAGTTCCAGTCGCTCATGCGCACACACCGATTTGGTGATTCTGACGCACAACGTACATGAATACACACTACGATAACAAAATATGGGAAATTTTTGGGTTTTGGGCCAGCCGACACCAAATGCTAATAAAGTTTTTAATACTTTTATTATCATAAAATCAATTCACAAGTAATATCAATTTACAGTCAGAAATGGAGAAGTATCCAATGCACCTTTTCCCGCTTGCATTTACTAACAGAAAAGACCCGGTCCCAAAGACGAGAAGGGGGAGGGGGGGTGATGATCAGAGATAGGCAATTTAACCCAATGGTAAAGTTATTACTCTGAGTCAAGGGGGTTACAGTAATAAGGGGTAAAGGAAAAGCTAGGGGTCATCAAATGTTTTCCTTTAATCAACCAATTTTCCCAGGAGGGGGAATGCTCACATTTAAATAATCCCGCTAGGAGAAATCCCGTACAATTAATACAGTACACCTTAATACTAGGTTGAATTAATTATAAGGGTAAAAAGATTAAATCTCCTTTTTCATTAAAAAACACGCTTGGCTGGCCAGCACACAGTAACACACACATAGACTTACCAAATGGTGAATTCTGGCACTTCATAGGAAATACATTAAAAAAAACAGCACTAAACCTTGGCTTAGGTAAAAGTATTTTCTTCCGTGTACAGCCCCAGATTAGCGGGTTGTTGAAGTTAACAAAGTGTCCCGAAATCGCTGGAAGTTGAAGTTTAACGATACTGTTTGTTTATTAGATAAAGTTCCTAAAGAATGGCACAGGATCGTGGCTAGGTGTGAGGAATGGTGTGGTGTCTAAGATTGGCACAGCTAGTGGAGATAACTTTCTTTTGCAGTAATGTCACAAACTACAAAACACTGAGGTAAGTTCTTCAGGGGGGGTGGTAAAATCCAATGATTATGCTTGACAGACAGTCTCAGGAAAATCTATGTTCTTCTTCACGAATAGAGCAGTGAGTAAAATATTGCTACTGTTGACTGTTCTTCTTCCAGTTTGATAACTATAAAACGACTTTATGAATTGGGATTTTAAAATAGTCTTTGGGTTTGCTTTGTTTCTGTATACTTCAGATAGCTGAATCCCAACAGGATCGCCACAAAGATTAAATTTCAAATATGTTCATAAGTCACTGGAGTAATCGAACTGAGTCGGCAAGACTCTAGATATATATTATTGCTGCGTAATGGCTGCTTAAATGATGTTTCATTGCTGCTAAATTGCTGGGATGCGAGGTTCAAAAGATCATTCTGGATGCAATAGAAAAAACATGAAATACAATAAAATCATATTAAAATCTAACGCGCGATACATTTACAGTTTAACTATTTTCTGCACTCGCGTCTTCAATTAATAAAGCAAGAAAAAAACTCCCCGTGAGGTTAATAGTTGAAAGCACATCTATTTATACAGAACTAAACTGTATTAAAGTTATAATTCCCTTAAGCGGCTATTGTATTAGGAAATAAACTTATAGATGTAACATTTAGTTGGCACTAGAACTGAGAAGATGGGTTATTTAATAAGGTTAAATTTACACCACAATCCATTGAACTAAATATGAAATAACTAGACCACTGATCACTCGAAGCTAAAGTATTAATTACCGTCTGCACAGAAAAAGAATTTCACTCCAATAGCCAACAATTTAGATGAAATCTAACAGGAATTTAGCTATATGCTAGTGAATCTTAGAATTCTGTCAGAACGAATGATAACGTTGCCCTTTTCAGATTCTGTATTTATCTATTAGAAAGGCAAGATAAATGGTACGTGTGAAAATTTCGCGCCTCTTCAGTTCCCAGGGGAAGTCGAAGTTATTTAGCCGCCATGCTAACCACGATGGCCCGACTGGCTACCGATCTACGTTCGTCTCAGGCTGCTCGCACGAGGATGTGAAATTTCGGCGAGACTGGCCTCGTTCGCGGTGAGTTTCCTGATTCCTCAGATCGTATCCGCTACGCTGAGCGTTCCGTCTTTCGGGCAAGTCTGCCGGTGGCCATAGAAGTGCGAAGTCTGCAAGAAGCTTTCTTCTGACCGCTCGTGTCCGTCTTGCGAACGGTTCAGTGTTCGTACGGAGATGCTAAACTTCTTCTTCTCTGTTCTGGGGATCTTCTTTGACTGCTTTGATCATAGCCGCTACTCTTCGTTGATGAAAAGTTACAACAATACTGATGTTCAGGGATTCTAATGTTATGAAAAGCTAAAGTCCCTTTAATCATCCATCAAATCAGGGAAAATTCACTTGACAAACTAGACGTACGTCACACCTATAGATAGACTTAAGACATGTCAACTATAAGACATTGCCTGAGACAGGACAACATAAGACAGGGGAAGATAATCACCAGTCAAACCGGTCACAGAAAGATAATAAACATTTATCTCTCTTTGATCACATTAAACCAAACATAAATTAGGTTGGTGTTTTTCTCACCGTCAAAAATGACAGCAACAGATTACCACACCTCCCGGGGAAAAAAATGGCACTTTTTTTTTAAAAATACGTCTATGAGCCAGGTGTATTAAGCTCATAACGCATGAGTAATGCGCCGATGAAAGGATCACCATAAATGTAACAACATAATGACAGATCCAATCGACGCACAGTAGAGCGTCTGGTGAGAACAAAAAAATCTCACTAGATAAGAGAAACTATTTTCTCAAAGTAAATATATCCGGGGAGGTGTCCCCAACCAACTCAAAGGTGCAGGTAATGTTAAAATAATTATATTAAGGAAAAATTCATATCAATATGTGTATAAATGGTGAATGACAATTTCTATTAAGAAATTACACCAACATCGAAATCTCACGACGTATAATGCCTATATAACCATAAATTCAAATGGTCAATCATTACTAACATTTCTAAAGTCTCTCTACAAACATATGATTATACAGGTGTATAGTATAACTAATAGGTGATGACGTCAGAAGAACAAGACGATGCTCTATTCCGGAGATGTCTTGTAAGCAAGATCCTCAAGGAACATCAGGACGTCGATAGTAGTCATCGTAGTTCTACAGCGTTCCAAGATATCACACCGGTTTGCTGAGAACAATACAAATAGCACAATTCTTAGAATGTTATAATGTACCATAGTCACTTAATATATATCTAAACTATAAATGTGGCCGAATTAATTTTTTTGACCTTTATTTCATGTTAAACAAAACCTTCCTCTGTTTTACCAAAGATGGTAACAGAGAAAGCAAGTAATCAATACATAACCATGAGTTTAAACAAAGTGACAACAAGTGTTATAGAAGCATGATATTGTAAGAATAGATCATAACTTTATGTATTTAACAGTAGATCTAGACAAAAGAGCTAAGTAGCGTCATGTGGGCATCGCGACAATATGTCTGCCATCACATTATCCGAACCACGGATAGCTCGTACCGTGAAATGAAAAGGTTGAAGAGCAATAGCATATCGAGTGGATCTCGAACTCTTCAAATCCTTACTCTGCATAGCTGTGAGAGCTTTTTGGTCAGTTTCTACTATAAAATGCGCGCCGAGAAGGAATCTGGAGTTTAAGAATTGCCCAGACCATAGCTAGCAATTCTCGGTCTAGAACAGAATAAATCCTTTCTGCCGCATTCAGTTTTCTCGAGACATACATTACAAGATGCAGAGTCTCAGAATACTCTTGCATCAGTGCCGCCCCGATCCCTATTGATGAGGCGTCACTACGAAGGACAAACGTCTTATCGGCTGTAGGTAGTCTTAAAATAGGAGGAGACGAAAATAATGACTTAATCTGATCCAATGAAGATTGGCATTCTTGGGACCAACGCACCAAATTAGGAGACCCTTTCTTCAATAGGGTTGAAAGAGGTGCCGTAATAGAGGAAAGATTCGGAATAAATCTTCTGTAGAACTGTATTAGGCCCAAGAGACTACGGATCTGTTTCTTAGTCTTAGGAATAGTGATGTTCAGTATCTTAGAAGTGTTGTGGTCATCTGTCTTCAAGAGACCATGACCAACACGATGACCAAGAAAAGAAATCTCACTAAACCCAACATAGCCTTTAGAGGGTTTAGCTGTCAAATTATGCTCATGTAGAGTAGACAACAGTTCATATAATCCCCGATAGTGATCTTCCCAAGAATCGCTGAAAAGACAGATATCGTCCACGTATGCAATCACATCAGAACGATATGCTAGAATTCGACGCATCATGCGTACGATACGAATGTAGCTGGGGCATTCATAAGGCCAAAAGGCATAAAGTTTCATTGGAACAAACCCCTAGGTGTGGAGAAAGCAGTGAAAGGTTTGGCTCGTTCGGTTAGAGGAACTTGCCAGTATCCTTTAGACAAGTCCAGCTTTGTAAAGAAACGAGAGTTGGAAAGTCTAATAAGTAACTCATCCAACAGAGGCATAGGTTCAGCATCAAACTTCGTTACTTGATTTAGTTTACGGTAATCGACGCAAATGCGTATGCTATTGTCTTTCTTTCGGACAATAACCATAGACGACGAATATGCCGAATTGGATGGTTCAATTATTCCTAACGTTATCATTTCATCCAACTCTTTCTCGACCTGAGTTTGGAAGTGGATAGGAATAGGATAAGGTCTGACCCTGATAGGAGTATGGTCAGTCAATACTATGTCATGTTCAATGACTGTAGTGTGTCCAGGAATGTCCGTGAGAACATCCTGAAACGTTTGTAACATGGAAGAGATTTGTGACTGTTCCTCAGTTGACAATTTAGGTGAAATTGCAACATTTTTCCATGATTCCGTAGAATGAAGTGGAATCATCGGAAGAGGAAGATTAACGTCAGAGAAAGTAGATTCCTCATCCTGTATGACAGACAGAGATGAGTAATGACCACGAGCGACTGTAGCGTCGTCCGTCGCTTGAAAGATAGGTTGTAAGTACTCTGGACGTTCATAAAATTCCGTAAGCATATTTATGTGAAAAGTTTTATGCTTTCCGTCAATATCGACAACATAGTCGACATCAGAAATTTTAGATACAATCACAAAAGGACCTTTCCAACCAATAAGAAGTCTATTTTCCCTGGAAGGAAGTAATACGAATGCTTTGTCTCCAGGACAAAGTTGACGTAGGCATCTATTTTTATTTGCGAACTGCCTTGCCTTTGCTTTAGCAAATTCAGATGCGGAAAATGCTAATTTGCAAGCTTCAATGATTTTCTGCCTGAGAGCAATGACATATTCATAAGAAGATTGTGTGTCATCACTGATATCATCGGCAGCTATTAGATCGTGAAGCAAGGACATTGGGCCTCGCGGACGCGCGCCAAAGACGAGCTCGAAAGGAGAAAACCCGGTATGTTCATTATGAACCTCTCTATAAGCAAAGAGAGCAGCGGGTAAGACTCTGTCCCAATCCCGAGGACGATCCTCAGTTATTTTCCCAAGTAAATTTTTGAGAGTTCTATTGAGACGTTCGACTAGTCCATTAGACATAGGATGATAAATACTACTCAGTGACCTTTTAATATTAAGAGTAGACATGACTTGCGACATTGTCTCAGATATCAGTTGGGTGCCATGGTCTGACAAGATTTCCTTAGGGAATCCCAACCGCGAAAATATCAGCCAAAGAGCGTCTGCAATATCGGCAGTCGAAATGCTCTTCAGAGGTATGGCCTCTGGCCATCGAGTACACATGTAAGAATAAATTGATGTCCTCTGGCTGATTTTATTTTGAAAGGACCAATGATATCTATCGCTATTTTCTGAAATGGACGGATAGGAATGTCCGCAGCCTGGATAGGTGCTGCATGGCGAGGACCTTTCGATTTTACTTCTTGACATACTTTACATGAGCGACAATAAAGACGTATGTCTCTGTTTACGAATGGCCAAAAGAAAGCCGCAAGAACTCTCGACTTCGTACGTGAAAATCCCATATGACCAGCGCATTGGGAGTCGTGAGCATGTTGCAGTATTTTAACTCTCATGTCTTTCGGAACAAGAATTTGTGAATGTATAGACATGTCTGAGTTTTGTACCATACGCACTAGTACGCCATTCTTCATAGTGATCCAAGATTTGTGATCTGTGTTCTTATTTGGGTCACCATTTTAAACCAGAACGAAGAATTTTTTTAACGAAGTGTCTTCTTGTTGACTTTTGATAAAAGAGTCACGTGAAATCACATCATGATCATCTTGATCACGTACCTCATCACCTTCGGTCGATGAAGTCTGAGGCATATTCTGTGCCTGTGCTCTCGTGATAACTGCATTAGCAGCTTCCAAGTTATGTTCTTCCCAAGCAATAATTTGCTGCGGGGTACACTCTTTAACCCCGTGTATACGTCCGACGATAAGATCCGCAATAGGATTCGGAAGCAGACACGCTTGGACCTCTCCCGTAAAGAAGGGAGTAGCTATACGGATGATAGCAGTAGAATATTTTTCCACTGTGCCACCAAATGTTACCCATTTGATCACTCTTCCAGTGGCACAGGAAGGATCTACAAGAGATTGTCTAACCCCAATAATGGTACATCCAGAATCAAAGAGGACTGAGACTGGATCATTATTCACTAGACCCCTATGTAGAATAAGAGATCCTCTCCCGTCATGCGCCGCTGCGGCAGAGAGATCTGGCAGAGGATGACCGCAACTCAAGGTGGATATAGTAGTAGGTTCAAATAAAGTGATGCACTGTGGGCAATGAGATGCTCTCCCAAAATCAAAGGCAGAACAAGTAACAGCACTAGCGTTAGGTTTACTACTGTTTTGTTCATTACTAACTCCTTGTGACTCTTGTTCAGCACAGTTAGCATGATGACATGATCTATTATTACTGTGCTGCCATCTACTCGATTATTATGTCCTTTGGAATTATGGCAATTACCCCTATTGCTATTATTATTTTGGTTTGAACCGCAGTTTTCACAATTGTGATTGTGATTTACACCTTGATGAGAATATCTATCAGACTGATATTGCTGTCTTCCTGAAGAATTATGGCGAGGATAGTTTTTATTGTGGCTACCTCTTCGAAAGTTACCAAATTTGTTGGAACCATAATTATGAGGGCTATCAGATCGCCTCCAATTCCTAGAAGACGAGCCTCTTTGGGATGAATCACATTGATCCTGTCCGAAGTTACGCTTACTTTTCTTATCAAAGTTACGCTGAGTACCTTTAACTTTACCTCCGAAATTAGAAAACCTTCTTTAATCTTAGTATTGCTAATCGTTTGTTGTGGATGAGCAGTGACATATTGGCAACAATATTGTTCCATTTCTTTTATGTCCTTAGGTTTACGTTCGTGTATAAAGGCAAGAAAGGACTCATTAACAGATGACATTACTTTGTCTCTAAGAAACAAGTCCATAAGTGCTTCATAAGTATGTTCAGTCTTAGACAACTCAATCCATCTAGTGAAAGTAAGACGTATCTTTGTAATAAAGTCTGAGAACTCTACACCAGCTTCTGGTAACATAGTCTTAAAACGAAGACGGTAATCATCTTCTTTAAGCTGATATCTTTTCAATAAGGCTGCTCTGACAACTTCATAGTTAGTCCTATCATGTTCTTCTATTGCCATTATAATATTTAATGGTTCACCTGTAAGTAAATTCAACAGTTGTCCAACATATTGTGCCTTATCTACTTTATGTGTTACGCAATTAAGTTCTAGTCTATCCAGATAGAACGTTATGTCATCTTTTGTAGGATTAAAAGGAGGAAGTTTGACCTTATAGTCATGACATTTTGTGCTCGAAGAAGTTGCTTGAGAACTACCCATATTCATCACTTTTAATTTCTCTATCTCCAAAGCCATGAGTCTTTCTTCGTGTTCCATTTTCTGTTTTTTCTCTTCAGCTTCTCTTATTAACTTCTTCTCCTCAAATTCTCTCTCTCGTTGGTTCTGAATTCTTTTATCCTCAGCTTCTTTTTGTGACTTTTTCTCCTCAAATTCTCTCTCTTGCTGAATCTTTCTCTTTTCAGCTTCTCTGTCTAGCTGCGCTTGAATCTTTTTCTCTTCAGCCTTTTGTGCTTTTGCATATTGTACAAGCGCAAACTCCTCCAATTTCTCATCAGTTTTGCCAAGGGCTATCCCTTGCGCGATAAGGTAATCTCATGTAGACATCCTGTCTACAAATGTGCTGTCAATATCTCTGAAATAGCAACACAAGTTATTACCTTGTTTATAAAGTCACCATTAATCAGCTCAGTATATAATTTGCATCATATAATAACAGTACATGATCAGGTATACATGAAGGCTGTATATATCAACAATATCACGATAACTAAACAAAGACAAGCATCTAAACAAACGAAAACATTCGCAGAGGTCAAAAGAAAATAAAGCTTAACTAAATCAAATGTTGCAAAAAATTACAATGATAACTGCAAAAAATTCACAACAGTACAATGAAAACACAGTGTATAAACAAAAGGGTGTATAGAAATTAACAATAGAAAAGAGAAGGCCGACAAATACAAACAAAACGAATAAAAAACTAAAGTACGGAGAAAAAATAACGAAAACAACACTAACACATCTCGTCACAGCTAAGAAAAAAAAAATAGCAACAAAAGTCGCTTGCAATTTCCACTGTGGGAAATATGCACAATCCCTATAAAACGCTTACAGTAACCCTCGGTTGAGTGGGATATTTACTGTAAGACCCTCCAACTTTGAACCCGCAGAAAAAAAATACACACTAACTCAACAAGTAAACAAAGAACAAGTAAACAATAGAATGCATATAATGAATGTGTAAAGAGGAAGGCTCAGTTGCACACAAAATAAAGGCTCAGTTTAACACGTAAAACAGACCACTTATCTTAAACGCAATCCTCTACAACCGCAAAGATGCAGTTCAATGCAGTACACTTGTAAACACACTGGTAGACGTTCTACCGTTGAAGGTCACCGTAACTTGACAACAGATGTAGTAGTCTCCAAAGTGAAGCTATCAAACCATACTCGACTTCGGTTGAGAATGTTTGTAGAATGTCGTAGTAAACAACAGGTTGAACTGTTCTATGTTTACAATCCGAGCTTGCACGTTAAATTGTGACGTGAACTTTGACACATATGTCCTTCGACGACTGTCACAGTGTTAAACAAATTCGTCAGCAACTGTGGTCTATGTAGCACTCTTGCAGCAGCTGTGGTCCATGTAGCAATTCTGCAGCAGCTGTGGTCCATGTAACGATTCTGTATCATACATAAATGTTTACGTCGGTCAGCAGACGTTGACCTATTTCCTACTGTCCTGTGTAGCTGACAACTAACCGTCAATCTTGTCTTCCGGATGTATAAATCCAGATGTGGGCAGGAAAATACGTGTCGTTGACCCAAAAAAACCCCACGAATCTGGTCCACCAGATGTAAAAGTCTGTTTACTGTCTGTTTAAGGCTGGAGATGTAGAGATGTAACGTTCTATTCGCTCCAGATGTATAACTGCCCGTTTGTGTTCGTGTGTTATAAAGATGGCAGAGTGGGCGTGTCACAATGATGCGGTGTAATCTAGGTCACCTGCATGAGGTGCCACCAGGGTATAGTAGAGACACTCATAGTGTCAGCATACGTATAGATACAGACGTATAGTACTTGTATAAGACTGTGGTTGATCATGTAGGTGAGTGAATAGTAGTGCTGACAACACGAAGGCCGTATAGGCTCTTGGACGACTTCACATAGACTCACACAACCACAAGTAGAAGTCAGTGAAGTAGGGAATGCTGCTGACGTTTACAATATTTATTCATGACGTACGATAATATGATGATAGACGGAACAGTCAATAGTACAAGATCATGGACATTATATGTGTAGTTATGAAGGTTAACATCAGGCATCACAGATCCCGAACAGCTTAGACATGTAAAAATGTCTTGACCAATAATTACTGTTCATGCAATAGCTCTAACCCCTGACTGAGCCCCGTCAGGTAAGCCCTAGCAAATATATTGCCTAGTACGGGCGATATCAGTTATTTAACAAAATCAATGCTATTGTCCTACAACTAGCAAAAGACTTCATTCTGGCCTCACATGCCAGGTACTTCATTCTGGTGAAGAAGATTGGCCGTAAACACGGACCAATATAATGACGACGAAATCAGGCCGCGGGTCGCGGGCCTCGATAATCAGGTGACTCTCAGTTTACATAAACTTCTGAGAATAAATATATTTCTGCCAAACAGTATTCCGCCTGCATTGCGGATCCATTAAGTTGATTCTTAGGCTTAAATGTATAACAGTTTAACTTAGACCTAGTCTTTCAAATATGTAGCCATACTGGGGTACAGTATATTAACTCCTCGTGAGCTTCGCTCACTATGTCGCCATCAGCATAAATGTACCTTTAAGATCTAATCGAGACGAAAAAGATCGAATAATGTGTCAGTTACCTTCTCATAGAATCCTTACACTCTAAGGTAACACAACATAAAGAATCACTCAGGGAAGGAAGAATGACAAATCAGTCATTCCCAGAATTTCCAAATCCCTATCGAAAGTTGGCAGAGAGAAATCTACGGATCGGTACATCCGTTCTAAGCCTTAGGTACACTCTGCTTGAAACATAGTCTCTCGGTCTTTGCGCCAAGACCTGCTGTAGCGTTCTTTTCGTAGGCCGTTACATTCTTTTACAGATGAGGGTAGTCTCATATTTATTAATATGTGGTCCTACCTCTGTAATAAACTTTACGCACCGACTTACATGATAGTAAGTATTATTGGTGAGTTTGATTACCTTAGCGCACGGTTGTGCACTAATGGGAGTATGGGTTACCCCGCCCGCACGTGTTGCCAAACTTTAGTTGACGTCATAAGTGGGCTTGAGAAGCTAGGATCCCAAGATCAGCTTAGGATTCTTTAGGAGTTCGAAACCCGTGTTACGGGAGTAATTCTTCTTTGTATGACCGTCCGTCTATTGATAAGATGAGGACCATGGTCAACTCTGTACCTGTGATTTCTCGGGAAGAGAACGCAAGTATTATATTTATATGATTGTAAATTTTCTTCAACGTGGACATCTAGTTGGACCAATGACCTATTGGTTCCAAAATGGAGTCATGCTTGAACATTTAATGTAATTTATTTAATCCGTCATATTCCTGGAAAATAGGATTGTCAAGGATTATAGTGGATTTTAAATGATACGAGTCATTCGTAGGCCGCTTAGAATAGTGGCAGTTTTTGAGCAGAGGTGACTCAAGGATTCGTTATAACTAAGCTCATATGCCCAGAAAGTCTTTGGCAAAAATATGTATTATTGTAATTCAACATTGTTTAACTACGAGGCCAGTACCAGAAAGAAGATATGAAGTATTGAAACATTAATATGATATAGAAGACCTAATGAGGATCTCAGTCATTGCCAAGGTCATCGGATACTGGAAGAAGATCGATTGAATCTAACTGCCTCACTTGTTTACTGGTATGCCGTGTTATAAATACTGTATAACTAGTCCGACGTTATCAAAGGGATTATATTATTAAATGAACTAATTGTAATTTTCAATATGAACTCTACATTGTGTACCGTGCTGTTGAAAGTTAACCGTCCGTCGTCAATATCAACATGTTCGTCTTGTCAACCGTATGATGTCAAATAAATTGAATGAACTGTATACCGTCTTGGCATTAGTTGATGTGCCCCTGGTTGGAAGTTCAAGTTGACTTATCACTACATTGTTTAGAATTGAATCCATTCGCGTTATGTCAAAAGTAGACAGACTCAACACCCTCAAAACGAATCTAACACCTGCGCATGCCCAAAGAGCATAGACCAGATCGAGGCTAAACCAGACCAGGCGTTTCCGCCCAAACGGGTGGTAAAGATACTCCGTATATGGTCCTATAAATAGACTTAAGACATGTCAACTATAAGACATTGCCTGAGACAGGACAAAATAAGACAGGGGAAGATAATCACCAGTCAAACCTGTCACAGAAAGATAATAAACATTTATCTCTCTTTGATCACATTGTGGCCGTGATGGTGTGGTTGCTGTTGCATTTTTTAGTGTTCGTATAGTTTGTTCGTCTCACTACCCCAGAAAAGTAGACAGTACAGTGCTGATGATGTTCAGTTATTTTACTCTGTATGATTGGACATCATACGAAAACACTGTTGGTGGGTGAAGAATCTCCATCTAAAGTACTGCACGAAACCAAGTGGTGAATAACAAAGATGATGTTTAATTTCAGTAATCATCCAATAACAACAGTTCATTGAAATAAAACTGCTTCACGCCTAATTTTTCAACCTAGGCGGGTGATTCTCACAAAATACACAATGTCATAATCACAACTTATAATAACTTCTCTTCTCCCTTCTTTCAATCCTTCTATATGCACAGTCTGCTATGTCTGTTGTATCTCATCTTAGAAAAACTTATGTAGTTGGGTTTTGTTACTTCAAGTCATGATGAAAAACCCCTTTTGGTCTGATGAACTAGTTTTGAGGTATTTATTATAAAATAATTACTGGTCTGACTACCAGGGCTGTTTCGTTTATCTCAATTAGTCACTGTTCACTGTTCCGACCTAGCTACTGTCTATCTTGCTAGTACATCTTCCTACATACCTGTACTGTTTTTGCAAAACAACCTTGACAATCCTGTTAACTCAATTCTCACAAAAATGGCGACATCGTCTTTCTTTCTGCGCGGCATAATAACTTGCTATTAGCCTGTAACTACAGTATCAACCATCTCCAGTGGCTTGTTCGCCAAAATCGCGACTTCACAACCTTTTTTATTTATTCTTCAGCAATCCCGTTGACCTACACTTAGCGCGTTCTTCCATTTTTTCCTCTGCGTTAAAAATCAAACTCAGTGCGTTCCACAAAAATGTGTTCATCCATCAAAACCTTCTCGTGCGCACTTCTCCTGCCCAACTCTAAGTCAAATACTTTCATCTATCAAAACCGACTCCGGACCTTCCTCCCCTCGCTCAAAGCACCACTCCACTCATATCATCTCCTCCCAACCAAGACAAACAGCCTCCATACAAATCCATTCATATTTTCCCAACCATTTCTCTACACTCTTTTTACTCTCCCAAAAACTCAATCACCGTTCACACAATTAAACCAAACATAAATTAGGTTGGTGTTTTTCTCACCGTCAAAAATGACAGCAACAGACTCAAAACAAAGTCAGGACTTACCAAGAAAATCAATCAAGTTAAAGTTGGTTTCGTTGCTACGCCTTTTATTGATTACTCATTCAAGCACGATGCACTCTTTTGTATGGAAAATACTATTATCATTACTTATAAATGAAACCAATAAGGAACCCAGAACAATGGTCAACCAAGTACGCTAACCGAGCTAAGACAACACAATCATTGACCAATAACAAGAACAGCACGATAAAAAAAAGTCCTTTATCAGGGGCTAACCACGGGATTAAAAAACAATGTAATAAAAAGGTGAACAAACAGTGCATATATTTTTACATTTAAAAAATCAGAAGTTACAATAAAAATTAACACATTTAATTTATTAATAATAATAATAAAAACGTTGTTATTGTTAAAAGTTGAAATCACTTTTTATAACACACATGTCACGTGACCATGACAAATGTTCAGTGCGATCCTTGAGCTTGTTTTGAGGCACATCGTTTTTTGAAATCATGTAAGATACAGTCTCAATTCTGGACCTGCATTCAGTTTACTACGGTATTTATTTTTTATAAAGGTATAAGAAGAGAAAGCCCTTTCCACCAGCTCAGTATTTGTAAATGGCAACAGAAACTTAAGCGCCTTGTCGGTCAGCTGTTCATATTCTCTGCTGATGTCTCCCCAAAAGTTAATAAGGAATTTTCCATTGAATTCAGCTATTAAAGTAGTATCAGTCGAAAGTTCAATCAACTTCTCTTTTTCGTTGATTGATATTGTGGCTGCTTGGAAATATTCTTCTTCAAAGGGATTTACAATCCAGTAGTTCTCTTTTCCAGGTTTCGGAAAGTACTTCTCGAAAGATGATTTTAGCCCTTTCAAGTGTTCAATTATTTTCTCGCTCATTTCCTGGGAGAGGTGCAGCTCGTTCTCAGATAGGAAATTATGCAGAGTTTCAAATACTTCAGGCTGGCCTTTTTCAATACACGACCTCCAAAACTCTAATTTTTTAATCATAGATTAAATTTTGTCTGAAACATTGAAGATCGTTACCGAGCTATTCCAAAGTGCCAAATTTAGTTTGTTTATTTGTAGGAAAATATCCGATGAGTATGCAAGACTCTGAAGCCAATCACAGTCGTGTAACTTTGAAGTAAGTGGGAAAGGATGGTCTTTAAAAAAAAGTTGGACTTCATGTCTAAGTTCGAACAGCCAGGTAAGGACTTTACCACGAGAGAGCCACCTTACTTGTGTATGAAGGAGCAGGGTAGAATGAAGACTATTCATCTCTTCACACAGTGCTTTGAAAAGCCTCGAGTTTGTGGACTTTGACTTTATAAAATTAACCACTTTCACAGCTTCATCAAGAACGACTTTTAATTCACCAGGGAGGCGGTTAGATGCAAGGCTTTGCCTGTGGATGCAGCAGTGGCTCAAGGTTATATTGGGGGCTACCT
The DNA here is from genome assembly GCA_024509875.1 of Oreohelix idahoensis. Taxonomy (NCBI): domain Eukaryota; kingdom Metazoa; phylum Mollusca; class Gastropoda; order Stylommatophora; family Oreohelicidae; genus Oreohelix; species Oreohelix idahoensis. The sequence goes on along the minus strand of JAMPIV010007212.1, from coordinate 152,686 downwards.
TCGTGACACGAGCGCGAAGACCGGAGCAGCAACCTGACATAGACTTGGCTCCGTCAGTGCATAGTCCACAACAATTAGACCAATTAATGTCCTTTTCTTTGAAAGAAGAATCAATAGCATGAAATATATCCTCACCTCTTGTAAGCCCTGACAGAGGACGACAAAGCAAAAGGTTTTCTTCAACTTCATTGCTTTTCAAATACCTCACAATAACAAGCAAAATAGCGAAATTAGCAATATCTGTGCTTTCGTCAACTTGAATAGCAAAGAATTTACTACTTTTAATTCTGCTTACTATTGTCGCTTCAACATCGTCAGACATATCCTGCATTCTTCGAGAAATTGTATTGTTCGAAAGAGGGATAGCGTTCATTTTGCGAACATGTGTCACCGGAGGGCCTGTGTTTAACGTAAGATAACACGTTAACTGTATTTGTAACAGTAGTAAAAGAACTTGAGCAAGATTAGTTGGTAAGATAACTTCACTGGTCGAGCGTGACCAATGAGATTGTCGATAGCTGTTTTTTTACCACCGCGGTCAGAACACAGGTCAGTCACGGACTTCACTGTTAAGTGAGAGAGACGTGTTTGAGCGTTAGTGCGGGCTGGGTTTTTTAAAAGGTTGTGTAGTTAACCTTTGGTCAAGAAAGTATCTGACCACGGAAAGATTAAATGTTCTTTTTCCCAAGTATGTTATTCAAGGAGACAGAGTTTTTCTAGTTTTGTGGGATGTGTTCACCCGGTTGGTATGACAAACATTTTCCTATTAGAATTATTAGTCTGCTATGAAATGTATATGGTGACTCAAGGCAAAAGCCTATCGACATTTTAGCAGAGTCAAGCAGACATGTTGTTATGTTGATGTATTGTTTTTGCAGAGAGCTCATGCTTCATGTAACCCACAGGCGTTCTGGCAGCTGATAGTCAGATTATGGAGATGTGTAATGAGCATTGCCTTTTAGTCCATTAATAAACCATTTTCCATGATTTATTGTTGTCCCTTACTCATGTATGGAAGCACTAGGGAGATATGAGATACAAATGATCACTGACAACTTACGTGAGTAGTAAGGACCTGGGTTCGAACCAACATTCATTTGGGTAACTCTACCTCTGGCAGTCGCCAGTTGCCACCCACAAGATCTAAAAGCAAACTTGTAAACCCCACGATCACTGGGAAATGCAATATCAATGAGCTCAGGATAAAATATAAACCACCTGTGACGAAACGTCTACCTGGGGTGAAGATTTGTCATATAACTTTGCTAGATAGTCACCACGGTCACATAAGACTATTTAGTGCTCGTAACACGGTTACACATATTCCTCTCCGAACATGCACAGAGCAGCATCTTTTATACAAGTGTGGTAAAGTACATTGATACAGCGATAAAATCATAAATTATATATATAGTAAAGTCAAAAAAATAGCAGTAGAAAAATATATAGTAAAGTTGTAACGCGTCTTCTTCCCCGCGCCAGAAAACGCATTGATTTAAGCAGGACAGAACATAGTGAGAAATCTTATCGCCGCGTTGGTAGTATTGGCCTTTAAAACGCGCCCGTCAAGGGTTAACGATAAAAATTTGAAAAATCTACTAGCGAAGTGGTTCTAGGAAAGACAGAAAGAATAAAACACACGAACGCATAAGATTGAGAGAGCGGACACCTGCTGCCGGCTTGTCAAGTGTTAGAGGTTTGAATTAGCTACTCGGGCCAACAGTGCGAGACGATGCCGTTAGCTTGTGTCGAAAACGATGTCGCAAGTTTGAAACTGTAAAAATACCCCGCTAGCCCAATACATTTCTAACCACAGACACTGTGGAAAAATATATATATACACACACGCATAATTACTTCCTATCGGGAAAAAGGGAGATCTGAGGCGATTTTTATAACATTCAAGTAGTTGAAACTTAGAAAAACAACGAACACCAAAATGGAAAATATATTGAATTCTTTATTACTAGGTTTATGATCATACAAGTTGGCTAGTCTAAGAGCCGGTCTTGTCCTGATGGGTAATATGTTTTCTAATCAAAAATCCGACAGATAGAAATAAAGTTATGAACAAAAGACTGTGATTGTTCGTACAGACAGACCAACACATGATCGGTTTTACTTTCACTAACGTTGACATTTTGACGCGTCCTTGAAAAAGGCAGGAAAAGGTTACATGTAGTCTGTTGTAGAAAGGGGCAGAAAAGGGGGAGAAAAATTATGGGATGGCTTAACACCAAATATATTTAGCAGTAGAAATCTAAGAATGAGAGAGGGAAAAAACTTGGTAGTGTCCCAAAATCAAGTCTGTTTTTGCTTTTAATTTCAAATTTCAAAATTGTCGTTCGTTCATTGGCCAAAGCCTTTCATATTATTGAGAACATTCAAAGGCTTGACGCCATTTGTAGAAGATAGTCCCGAGAGCAGGACGTTGTGTATTTCTGAAGAAAAGTGATTAGCCTTATTAACGCAAATATATATGAAAGTATAGGCATCACAGTTCAGCCAGCAGTATATCTGGAATCTGCTATTCAACGTACCTGTGTTTTTTTCATTGAATTTCTGGTAAGACCGACATTATTCATATATCTTTTGTTTAAAAATGTGAGTGAGAGATGCTGCCATCACGACTGTAAGTAATCAGGTCCCAAGCTGATTTGTGCAGGGCCTGAAGGAGAATTAAGATAAAACACATTGCCTGTTTTGTAAATGCACATGTTTTGTGAAATAAAATGTTTTCTTAGGTGACCAGAGGGACACAGCTCACCTATCCCATTGTATGGTAGAAAAGAAAGATTAATAATATTATTGCAGATGCAGTGCCGCCTTTGTAGGAGAGACATGTGAACAACACTGGTACACTGTGGAATGGATGTGCTGGATTGGTCCATTGAATATGACCCAGCTCTTTATTTCTTATGTATGCTCTTTTGTATATATAACACAGTCTAAATAAGATATCAACCAGGAGACATTGTTTCATTATTACAGGGTTTTATCTGGCACTAGTCCGGTGCCAGCGTTCTATGGGAAAGCCGTTGAGGAGTTTTGGAGTCCAGTAGTGATAGGGGTCGCCAGTATCCCCCTATTACTTTTGGAGCAGTGGTCATTCGGCAGAAAGAATTCAGACAGTTCCAGTGGGCCAGATAAGTGAAATATCTGGTACCCTAACAGTACATCAGCTATAAGAGCAGCATACCCCTGTATTCAAGAAATAAAATATTTCCCTAGTGAAATTAACAGTGACAGTGTATTTTAAAGAGACTGGGAGTGATTATAAGAATCCCAAACAGCCATCCAGTGTTAGAAACCAGTAATAGACAGATTTTAGTAACACTATCAGTTTAATTTAACAGTATTTGTTTGGACACTTGTCCCTGTGGGTCTAAAATTTACATTTTGTATATATCTTGAATTCTTTAATTTTTAAAAGTCCTGACCAGAAGAATACTAGGTTCAGGACCAAATAAATCATACAGAAAATTATTAATTGTACAAATATATCCCAGGTGTTATTTCCTTTAATCATAGCCTTTAATACTTGTTTATGTAGAGGTGTATTATTGTTAAAGTACCATCACACCACACTTGCATATCACTAGACATTAGACGTAGCTATCATTCTTACTAGTCAAGAATAAGTCTGCTTGAGGCCATAAGGTGGTAGCAGAAAGGTATCCTGATAACTCAACCCAAAATTTGTTAGAATCAGGGACCTTCACAGCTGGCCTCATTCAGTACAATAAGGAAACATATCAACATTTCATAACATCAAAACCCACCACAGCAAGGAGAAATTAAATTCTCAGCTATAGTCTGATTTTTACCACATTTAGCAATACGATAACTAATACGGTAGGAGGCTTCAACCGCATTTTCGTTATCTTTGTTAGCTGACGACAAGCACGATGTCACATTCTGCTGTTTCGATAGGCGCTGAAAAAAATTGCGCTCCTTGTTTTCATAACTGGGGTGTTTTGTTTGTAAATGCTGCAAGAGTAACGAAGGTTTCATGCTACCATTGGATAATACTTCCCGACAGACTACACAGTGGGGCTTAGCACAGTCCTCTTCTCCTATAAACTAAAACCCATACTTCATGTATTCGTCACTGTATTTTCTCTTTTTAGCTCTATGTAAAACTGAAGATCGTGTCTTTCCACTATCCTGCATCAAAGTCTTAGGCGTGTCCTGAGAGGTACTTGGCGATTGATCACATTCCACATTATGTTTCAGCTTTTTTACTGTGCCGGTTTTCAACTACTGATCCATATCTGATAATACACGAATTGAACAATTAATCACTTTAAGTTAAGTTAAAACAACGACAAAAACTACTGTATATAGAAACACTGTCTCACTGTCTCACGTTTGTAAAATCTGGGTCAAGAATCGACACTATTACTTCCGGGACATTAGACGTTCATAGATAGTGTGGAAGATCAAACAAATCATATTTTTGATGAAATATTCAACGGCACAAATGTAATCCCATAGTCATCATAATGAAGACTACTGTGTAAAAATATTGAATTGTGGTCACACGAAACACCATAGATTTTCACACACGCCAGTCCAAGCAGAAAGTGGCGCGCAAGAAAAACGGCGGAGATTGTCTCACACAGTTCATGTTGTATAGTATAGCGTTGAATTAATTTCACAACTTTTGACTTGTCTTTTACACTGTTGACATATGTATCTTTTTTCCGCCATTACTCAATTTTTTTCGCGTACCCCTGAACGTCCTCACTGTGTTTCTTATCCAACCCGAGCGTCTTCTCCTAATCTCATATTCCACTGTTATTTGTCTACTTACCATTAGTTCCAAATTGGTAATTTTGTCATACCATTTGGATCTCTCTGTTCTGATCAGCACCAATTTATGAAAGTTTATAACTTTCTGGTTGTCTTTTTTGTTAGCGTGTGAGGCATATAATAAGACTGACTTGATATTTCTTCTTCTTTCATCTTCTTCATAACTCTCATCGTCAACACCTTTGCTTAACAGATTTGCAGTAAGGCATAGTCAGTACCTTTACATCCCCAGGGGTACGCGTACCACAGGTTGGGAACCGCTGGGCTAGAAGATTGGCAAACAAGGTGAAAAACTACATCAAAACGATACAAGTGTAGCACATGAAAATGCCAAGGGAAATATCGACAGCAGATTCCGGCATAGGTAGATGACAGAGCTTTACGCCATCAGGGGAAAAAAAAAACAGAAAAAAAAAATGCCTATCACCAGGTCTATCACAGAGAACAAATAATAATCTTCAGATTCCGCACAGGCCACAGTAGTCAGATACCTAAGTTTAATAAGCTAAAGACAGGAACAAAAACCGAAACGAGTGTCTATGGCACTGATAGAATGAGTGCTGAAAATCTGCAGCTGGAGTGCCCGACATGTAAGGAACACATAAAGCACTTTTGCGGGTCACTGCCAGCAGTCCAGAACAAGCATTCTGTAGATGCCAGCATCTGATCACTCCTTTCTTCAGGTATATGCATGATGTCTACAGAAAAAAATAGTGGAAGATTATTACATATAGCCCATATTTATTGAAATTGCGAATTTTTCAATGACAAAGGTCATACGAATTTGACAAATGTAAATATCCGGTACCACTGTCCCATGACAGTGGAATGTTTACTTTCAGCTATTTTTGGTGTCCGTCTGTTGATAGATGTTGTATGTCTAGTTTAGCACGGCATGTGCCGTTTACTTCTTGCCTACAGATCACATTTGCTGGAAGTCTTTCGACTTTCTGAATGTCTTGAAAGCCGTGGTGAACACTCTAAGCTGTTTTTATTACGCAGGCGCTGCTTATGAAACGTTTGGTCCACTTTATCGAAATCTGGTAGCGTTAGCTCCAGTCTACCAGGTTGTAAATGGGAACCTGACTCTACTCTTGGGTCAGGGACGACAAAAGGCAGCGAGGAAGGTCACCTCACTTTAAAAAAACTGGACTTAGTATAGTGAAGTCTCTAGCATGTCACTTCCCTACGGCAGTAACTGTTATGGGACTACCTTTACTTGTGTCCACTTGAGATTATTACCCTGGTCGGATGAACAAAGTAAGAGGAGGCCGCCGCCGCCGCCGACGTTGTCCTCCAGATCCTCTTACTTGTTGTGTCACGACGAACGAATAAACAAACTTTATTTTCAAAGTGTAAGAACTTGGGCGCGCAGGCCCGTCTAACATTCAGCCCTTCTTCTCTCTCCCATCTTGCATACTGGATCCTTTCATCCCCACAAGTACTTTAATCTCTTCGTATGCACCTTCATTTGCAAACCTTTGAAGTGACACTATTTTTCAATGGCAGATGGAGGCTTGATTGCTTTGTGGCAACTCGTGGATGAAATTACATGCATCATTAGGCTGTCTTTTGCAGTTGCTCACGTGTTTATAATCATGAGATTAACTTTCGGCATTTTCACATATCCCTTTCCCATTTTCTTCATTAAACCACAGACCGCATATTTTGGAAGCCTGATGATCCGATTAATTTGCTGGAAGGGCAGTTTGCAATGGCAAATATCCTCAGCTTTTCTCGCATTTCGTATCTGCTTCCTGCAAACGAGATTCTAGGACCGCTCCAGATCTCACTAGGGCGTATGCTTAAGGTGAGGCATCTTCAAAACTCGTTATTATTGTTGTTAATGTTCAAAAGATGTGTAGTATATTTTACTCTTGACGTAACACAACAAGCGTTAACATAATGCTACTTTGCCTCTATCTTTGTATGCACTTGTTAGCTTTCGTTGATTCCATTGATGTAAGAGAAAGCCAACAAGCACTTGAATATTAACATTATCTCTGTTTGGTTTTAACCTCTACACCTCACGGTAGAAGGGGAACGACTAAGTAGTAAGTGGTTTATGCAGACTGTGTTGATTTACATTCACATGTATCTTTGTATGCAGGCAAGTATAAATGTGTATGATCATACAGGGCTTTTTGCAGTAGCAGTCTCTATTATTAGGTTCTGGCACGTCTAAAAAGTTAAGACATATTTCAAACTTTCATAATGCTAAATATTATGCTCTTTTATGTTAAATTCAAGTTTTATTGCACAACAATTGCTGTAGTTTAAGTGCCCTAAAATTGAAGTATAATTCTGACCTAACGCGCTGGAAAACACACCTTTCATATAACTGCAATGCGACGTTTGTGTTAATGAGACAATGGCCTCATTATTTCCTTTTTCAGTGAAGTGCGCGCGTAAAGTACTTTTAAGCTACAAGAATCCTAAATATATATATAGATGTGGATGGATCGATAGATAAATATATATATATATATATATATATATATATATATATATATATATATATATATATATATATATATATATATATATATATATATATATATATATATATATATATATATATATATATATGAAAGATTGAATCAATGAAGGTATATCTTAAATAATTAATACCTGATTGCCTAAATCTAATGTTTATCCATTATCATTCAGTTACAGTGGGTACAAGAGATGAGGAGAAGACGCTGGAGATTGTGTCCTACACATTGAAGAAACCTATTTATAGCATTACCAGGAATATCTTTTTTCTAGAATCCCCAGAGTAAGAGAGGCAGAGGGAGGGAGGCCAAGGAACACATGGAGAAGACAACTGGAGACACATGAAAGGGATGAAGAAGACATGGAAAGACCTTGATCTGACGTCACAATACAGAAAGACGTGGCATACGTTTGCTGACTGCCTATGCTCCTTGGGGAGCTGAAAGATGATGATGATGGTTCAGCTCCCTATGAACAACAAATTAATCCCAGACTTTCCTGTCTTGTGCCATCCGTTCTATGTTTTGTAATCTCTTTCCTGTCTTGTGCCATCCTTTCTATGTTTTGTAATCTCTTTCCTGTCTTGTGCCATCCTTTCTATGTTTTGTAATCTCTTTCCTGTCTTGTGCCATCCGTTCTATGTTTTGTAATCTCTTTCCTGTCTTGTGCCATCCTTTCTATGTTTTGTAATCTCTTTCCTGTCTATCATCAACTCCTCCTTCGTGTTCTTTTTTCAGTCTCCATCAATTTCTCTGACACTGAGGATTCCAAAATGTTTGTTAACGCTGTCAGCTGGCTTCATCACTGTGTTTCTTATCTAACCCGAGCGTCTTCTCCTAATCTCATATTCCACTGTTATTTGTCTACTTACCATTAGTTCCACATTGGTGGTTTTGTCATACCATTTGGATCTCTCTGTTCTGATCAGCACCCATTTATGAAAGTTTATAACTTTCTGGTTGTCATTTTTGTAAGCGTGTGATGCATATAATAAGACTGACTTGATATTTCTTCTTCTTTCTTCTTCTTCATAACTCTCATCGTCAACACCTTTGCTTAACAGATTTGCAGTAAGGCATAGTCAGTACCTTTACTAACTGTCATTAATTATTAGGTTAGACAACAGAATAAAAGGTCATTTGTATTTAAAATTAACAAAACACCTATATATTTGTAATTGCTAAAATCGAGGGTAATATTTTCTCCATAGTTTTTATATAAACACTACCTTTCTTCTTGAAATGGCCAACAGTTTCATGCGATACGTCTAGAAAATTGCTAAATTAACATGATCTGTTATTGCTGATTTCAGCGCCTTGATGAGTCTAATGAGATCTGTTTATTCGTAACATCCAGGACATAGCCAAATTCCTGGCCCTATTTGTGCTAGTCATACTGGCTTTCATGGTGGGCTTACACAATCTCTTCTGGTACTACAGTGAAAGAAAGGATATAGAGCTGAATTTGCCGGATCGGCCGGACGAGGGAGAAGTAAAGGCGGAGGAAAATTTTGGAGGGTATGTCATTGAGAACTGAGACAGAAATAACAACACACTATTCAAATAATACACGATCTTTTCCCATTTGTTTTGGGCGTGTGCCTGCCTCGTTTGTATGTAGTTGTCAGGTATATTTTATACGTATATTTCTCCTAGACTGGCCTTTGACCTAGAACACTGGTTCCAAATACACCGAAAACAGACGATAAAGAGTATTCTTAATTAGAAAAATACATGGCATTAAGAAAAACGCACCGTGTATAAAATGCACAGTAAAGAGTTCTAAAAAAAAAAAATCACACAATTATTTTAAAGTCTGCCACTCTCAGAAGCAGTAGGTTTCTCCACGTTATCTTCAGTTAATGCTGTAACGAGTATTTCTGTAGCTGTTTTGACAGTTATTTGAATCACTATTCCGACGGGTATATATATTAGTCGATGTTTTAATAACTGCTTCGACGGATATATGAATAACAGTTTTGACAGTGTTACAGTTACTTTTTTGACATGTATTTTCTCAATGATTGATATACTGTAGAAGTTATTTTATATACTAATCAACCTAATTATTTACCTGCTTATGTTTGCAGAGTTCTGGCGACGTTTCGTACAGTGTTTTGGTCACTGTTTGGTCGCGGAGAGCCTGATGCAGTCAAACTTGGAGGTTACAACAACACTTTCACTGAAGACATCGGTTACATTATATATGGTGCTTATAATGTCGCTATGGTAACTGTGTTGCTGAATATGTTGATCGCCATGATGACCCGCTCCTTCACTTTGATCGCAGTAAGTTAATCATGTTTTCTATTATGTTTTTATTTTAACCAATATGTTTGATTTTTTTTCGGTTCATTCATCTGGCCATTTTGTTTCTCGCTTTGTCACATTATTAATATTGCTACATCTTTAGGAAGACTCAGACCGTGAATGGAAATTTGCCAGAAGTCTTCTGTACATGGACTATATTGGAAATGGTGGCACTCTACCCGCCCCTCTAAACATCATTGGGGCTCCGAAAGCTTTGTTTAGGATGATTTTCTGCCAGTTGTGTTGCTGCAATAATGGCTCTGAAGATGATGGTAATGATTCTGAACATTTGTCTTTAAATTTTTTATATAAATTTAATTTAGAGTCTACAAATGCTATTCTTACAACGCCTTCTGTTACTGCTGACGCTGCTGCTGCTACTACCATTTTCATTATTGTACAACCAGGCCTAGCGTTAAATATGTTGTTAGTTTATGTGTATACCCTTCTGCCGTTTCTACTATAAATGGCTGTCATAGCGCCAATGCTTCTCTTACCCAAACAAAGATTGCACTGAGATGTGTGTGGGTGTGGGTTTGGGTGGGGTTCACTGCTTACGCGTGTTTTATTTACGTGAATTCGAACACGCGCATCCCTTTAAAGGCATTTTTGTTTCATTTACGCGCCACAATCGAAGTTATGCGACCCGATATTTCGACATTTTTAAAGTCAGTCATTTATCTGCGCGCCAACTGATGCCGGTTTGAATGTTTCTGTGAGGGATTTTTGGAAGGCACTCACTTTTAAGAAGCACTTTCGCTAATCAAGACTGCAGGAAGTTCCACGGCGATGCATGAACGGTGAGCGGAGAAAAACTGTTCCATCAATTCTGTCATGACTTTGAAGGCTTTTCGTTGATGATAACAATGTCACATCTATACTACTCGTCAAAAGTCAAGGGCCACTTAGAAAAACCTTGGTTGAAACCATAAAACAAATCTGATATAAACGTAATTGGTATCAGTCAAAACGGCATTTATTGAATACCAAATTGACATGTCACGTAAAGAAATGGAAACGCACATTCAAACGCAATGAAGCTGTGAAGTGTGGCTCCTGTGATAAACCCTCTGTGGATGGGAAGGAGCGAAGCTCCTGACCGGGTTGGAAGGAAAGTCCTCAGGTTCCCCAGCCTCGCAATGACATGTCATTGGGCCGAAGGGCTGAAAGCCCAAGTGCCGCTGGATAAGAAAAAAAAAAAAAGTGTCACCCACCTTTTCAAAAGTCACACAATAGATATTGGACAAATAGACATTTCAAAATCGGGTATGACCACCGTTTGCAGCAAGGCATTCAAGACAGCGTAGACGCATCGAGTCCACAAGGGTCCGAAGAGTATCCTGAGGAACAGCTTGCCATTCCTGAAGCAGAAATGCAGTCAGCTGTGCAGCATCCATTGGCAGGGGGTGATTTGTTGACAATCTTCGACCAAGGACATCCCAGAGGTGCTCAATCGGAGAAAGGTCAGGTGAATGAGCTGGCCACGCCATCCTGATGATCCCATTGTGGTGAACTTCTAAATACAATATCTAAATTAGAATATAACAGTCTAGTGTATAAAGTCAAAGATAGGATAGTACTACAAATTTTCGGCGAGAATTGTAGTTGTCGCCTACGCCTTCAGCGTATTATTTGATAACGCATTGGCCGAACCAAAAAGGGTAACCTATTTTTCAAATTCATCCTTGAGATAAACGAATCACTTTCCAAGTTCAATGAAGTATTTGCCTAAAATACATTGTGGAAGGGAAGGGGACGGATAGATAACCAACGCAAATCACGTCTCACATTGTTTCTAAAAATAAAACCAACTTGCTAGCCTTGCCCTTAGGCAGTTTTCAGAATACGAGGAAAACGTTAGAAAATGTGGACACTACGGTAATGAAAACACGCTTAGCTCTTGTTGCGAATGACGTAATTCTCGTGTATTACGAGAGACTCTCGTATTTAGCTTGAAAGTACATGGAAAAAGAATTGAACAGGAGGTAGTTTAAAAATAAACAACTAACATAGAAAGAAAAAAAATAGAATTTTGAACCAAGCCACTTAGCCCCATAAAAATCATATATTTGTGTACCTGAAGACTTGTTGACCAAGAATATGTTGTTAATTATCTAAATAGTCCATTAAATAATCAAATATTGGTAATAATACATAGAGAATCGGAGATACTGTCAGGTCAAGTCATGTCTGCTTAGATTGGATAGCATATTTTTGGGGGGAAAAAATTAGGTCAAAGAAAGGCTAAGATAGTACGATGAAGTGGATTGGATGAAATTTGAAGGAAGCCGAAATATTATTGGCTAACCTAAATATACAAATCTAGTTGGTAATAGTAACGCATAGTGGTTTGAGATTTTTTTTTTTTTAAATAGAGTTTCATTCAAGAAAAGAGATGCTTGGTCTCATTGGCCAAAGCCTTTTACTTTAACGAAATAGTAAGCTGCTCGCTGCCATTTTTTCAAAATATTCTGAGGACAAGCAGCGATGAGCAGACTTGTGCTTTGTTTTAAAATAACTAACAACAGAAAGCAGTCTGAACAGAGGCAGTGATGAAAGTGTGCCATATTCTATTGCCTAATTCATCGTTACTTGTTTATATTTTCTTGATATGTGGTAAGATTTATTTTATTGACTTTTTAATTAAAAAAAGGTTGTGTGAAAAAAGAAAAGGCCATGTAAAAGATTGTAATTAAATGGTTCCATGGCAGACTTAGGCATAGCTAGATGTTGATCCATCATATAAGGGACTATCTAATAAGTTTAAAACTACAGGACTATATATATGATGGTCATACAGGAACATTACACCTATCTTATTGCATGAAAAAGATTACTGCAGGAATGACAGAGGCGTAGCATTCATTAGGGAAGAGAAAAGAAAACTGGTACCATTTGTTCCATCAAACTAAAGTGGAGAAGCAGGGTTGTCAGAGAGAGCTGACTATGTTCTTTTGTATTGAATGTATGTTTACATGTAAATTAGGAGGAATTAGTTTAATATTAAGACAGAATCATAACTTGCATCGACAGGGGTTCCTGCTGGCATTTATCTGGTGCTGGTACTCGATGATAGAGAAATTCAGCACGATTTCTAAGAGTCTCTGGTACCTGACTGTATTAAAGAAGTTCAAGACCAGAGGAGACTGAAGTGTTTGGCCAACCAACTACAACTGCTGTGATTCCAGGATCCAGATAAGTGTAATATCTGGCCTTGGACAACTTATCACGAATAAAGAAAAATCTCCTGTATAGACAAAAACGTTCCTCCAAAAGACTAACATAAACAATTCTAGTGAAACAAAAGAACGGTGGGATGATGTAAATCCCCAACCTGCCTTCCAGTACCAGTAGTTAAATATAGTAATTAACATCAAATTGAACATTTGTAACAATGTATTATGGACATATTGTCTGTTGTATGTAAATATCTTTATATATATTTGTAAATACTGTATATCTATCCATCTAAATTGATTCTCATTGAACTGTCATCATGTGACGTATTCTTTCCAGAACGTTGTCTCCATTACAGCTGCTCTGAACGCATCACGATTCTGGGCAAGTCGACCTGCATCAGCCAAAGACAAGTTCAGACTCTCTGTGATGTCCTGGGTCCACCGTCGTCTAGGTCGACCCCTTCCCCTTTTTCCAGAGACCATGCCTTCCATCACTATTTTTTCCAGGCTATTATGTCTTTTTATATGACCGAAAAATTTCAGCTTCCTTATTGCGATGGTATTTAGGAGCCAATGTTCCTGTACGTTTAGTGAGTGCAGTACTTCTCTGTTGGTCTTTTTTTCTGTCCAGGGTATTGAACTGTAGTCCTGACCAAAACAACTTTAGGCTCAGGACCAATAAAGTTTAACAAAAGAAATTTTAAATATAAAATTTAACAGCTGGAGTTAGTTGAGTTTATCATAGTAATTAGTATATGTTTGTATATGTTTGGTGTTGAGATTCTTTAACAACACTCTTACAATACCCTAGACACTTTATGTAGCTTTCAGTCACGCTAGTCAATAAAAATATAACTTAGATCGTAGGGTGGTAACAAGAAAGGTACTCTGTAACACAGCTGTCCATTGTTTACCTCAGAGACCTTCACAGTTGATCTCACTCAAGTACAACTATATGCACACTATTCTTCTTAACATCTAAACCCACCACACCCATGTTGCTGAATAAACTCATTCACCACACGAGCTCGATGGGGTCGAGCGTTATCATCTTGGAGGATGGCATTACCACCTATGGCCTCCAGAGCAGGCTGAACAATTGGTCTCAAGATTTCGTTCTAGTATCTTTGGCCGGTCAAGTTGCCTTGGATGATGTAGAGTGGGGTCCTGCCGTGTCTGTAGAAGCCTCCCCAGGCCATGACAGAACCCCTACCATAACGATCCACCTCTCGAATTGAGTCATCAGTAAATCGCTCTCCTGGTCGTCTCCAAACTCGAATTCTACCATCATTGAATGACACAGTGAAGCGAGATTCATCAGTGAAGAGAACTTGACTCCATTGTTGCATTGTCCATCGGATGGGCTCGCGACACAAGAAACACGGGCTCTGCGATGAGCAGGATTAAGAGGGATTCTGACTGCAGGACGTCGAGCAGCCAGTCCAAATTCATATAAACGTCTGCGAATGGTGCTTTGACTGACATTAACGTTTACAGTTTGTCTAAGCTGACATCTTAGAGTGGAAAAAGTCACTGTTCGATGGCGCAGGGCTGACAACAAGAGGTACCGGTCATCATGTCTATTGGTGCATCTAGGGCGACCTGGCCGGTGGCGATCCTCCACACTTCCAGTGGCCTGAAATCTCTCCAAAATTCAGTGTGACACTGCAAGCCGTCTAGCAACCTCACGGACAGATAAACCACTTTCATTCCACGCTATAGCCCCCATTCTTTGTAAGGTGTCAAGACTTCTCGGTGGCATGGTTTTTGCAAGTGATGAAACTACCCTAAGTCTGCTGATTGTAAAACAAATTAAGAGTGAACTCTGTTCACGAAAAGTCGCCATTGCACGTGGAATGTCAATCAGCACGATTACTTCACCTGTTTGGTTGTACGGAAGTTTGAAAAAAAAAACAGATTAAAAATGTGAATTTATGGTCAGCAAACCAAATTGCACGTGATCACCAAGGTTGTCGGTGAGTTGTTTTTATGCTTAACGTGCATAGAGGACTGTCAGAGGAAGATATTGCACCCATTTTTACTAAAAACTTCCTTCATTCAATCATTCTATGCGCTTATATAAAAGTGTATTGAAAATAATAGGGTGGCCCTTGACTTTTGACGAGTAGTATATTAAGGATGGTGTCAGAGTGACTTCAAGAGCTCGTTTAGAAGGAGCTGACGAAAATGAAATAGTAAATTTGCTTAAATCTCAGGAAGTAGAACTGAGAATCGAAGAGTTGTTGGCGCTCAAGAAGATCACCACAGAAGACGAAGAAGACGCCACAACTGCTTGCGACTTCTAAAAAATTGCTACTTTAATTGCGCGCCTTTTCTGCTGACCCCGAGGCAATACAACATTTTAACAGGCGAGCACTGTATCGCTTACTTTGGCAGGAAATTTCAGCTGATTTTAGCCCCAAAAAGAATGAAATTTAACCAGTTGTGACAGGATCACCTCGAACGTCACATTTAATAGTCAATCAATCAATACCCTTTATCTCCCCGAGGAGCATAGGCCTTCAACAAACACATGCCAAGTCTTCCTGTCCCGTGCCATCCGCTCAAGTTCTTTCCATGTTTTCATCATTTTCACCTCTGTATCCAGCTCTCTACTCCATGTGTTTTTGTTCTACCTCTGCCTCTCTTTCCCTGTGGATTCCAGAACAAGGACTGCCTTGCATTTAATAGTGCCATTGTATAATTCATTTTGTGCTCTTCACTTTAGTTTTTTCCACCTCTGACAGTATTTGGTATTTTCGATTCATTGTTTACACTCCCTTCCTTCAATTCTTGTTATGTCGGGACTTCAGCGACCATCTTTTGCTGATTAGGGTAATCAATCCCTTTCGTTTGAACCCATATTGACACCTGGGATCGGTAGAGAGAAGTGTGGTTTACTAACGTGTAACACATTTTCCTACCCGACCAGACAAGTGCAGGGGAGCGATCGATTTAGTGAATAAACAACCTTAGGATGACCATAGTCGATTATGTTATCGCTGGGAATGTCTCTGTCGGACCAAGCTAGTGTCAGTGTTGCTGGGCCGGATGAATTATGTAATCGTTTCCGGACAAGACTTGGTGGAAAAATAATTATCCATCTTGAAAGAGATTACCTGCGATAAATTGTGAAGTCCTGAGTGTAAACATGATCGATAATAGACGGAAGCTGGCATGCCAAATATGGTGATTGTAAACAACACATTTATTTGTGCGTTTGCTACGCAGGAATTTTTTCATGAGAGAACAGGAAATATACGCATCTTGCATGCTATTGGCTTGGCATTTGAAATGTAAAAATACTACATTTCTGATTGGAGCCTTGTCATACAATAGCAATCTGGATGTGGACCGAATGTTGCCTTAAAATGTAGTGCCTTGTGAGTTTACCGCACTGTGAAATTCAACTCGCCAAGAAGACAGCCAGATAAGCCAGAATAAGGAATGGGATCAGGATTCCACTTTAAAGGACCAGACAACGTGTTTAAGCATCTTGTGGACCTATTTCCCAAGAAAACTCTACTTTCATTAATGCGGAAAGCCTGCAATCCTAGGAACCTGAACACTAAGTCATAATGGGAGTCTATTGTAAAGTAACACCCCAGATCCCGTGTAAGAGGCATCTTAATCAAGTTGCCTTAACTATTTTTCTGAGCCAGAAGTCAGTCTGTGATCCCAAAGACAATTTGGGGTGAGTTGTACATTTTAAATTCTATTTTTTGCATTTATTAACATTTGAAAATTGCTAGTGGATGTCCAAATCAACGAGGCTGGCAACCTCAGCATATAGAAAGATGGTTTCATGAACCACCACTGCAAGAGCTGGTAACTGCTGTATGCGGGTTTACTCATAGAGAACCAAAAGCAGAAGTAGTCCCAATTTCCATATGGATTAGGGAGTGAATGATGATAGAAATGATGTACATACTTATTATATTAACCTTTTCAACCAGTGCAAATGTAAATGTAAACATGTTCAATATAAATGAAGTGGGTGTTTTCCGCTCACTGGGATTAATATTAATGCTCAAAAAAGGGTAAAGCTCTGAGGCAGATGGGATTGTGTAATAAAAAGGGGGGGGGGAGAACATGATTTTGTGTCAGGAAACCTAATACTCAGGAGGGTATTTGTTTCTCTTTTACTTTATGATACTAGTCGGTGGTGCCAATTTGTTGGTACTATCTGTGGAACAAGTGAGTGGGATAAGAGGCTTGCAGTCAAAGCTAGAGACCAACAGCAGACGGGTCTTAACAGACGCTGGACCATCTTCGCAATTACTCCACGATGCTGCGAGGATCGTGTTGCAGCCACCAAACTTGACCAGTAACGTGAGTAAACCAGTCCATAACCTGCAAAGAACAAGCATCGGCTGGAGCAGAAACCAACCAACATCGTACTGGCAGCAAAGTACCCACTTAAAACTGCCAAGTGAACTGTGTTTTTTATTTATAGTCGAAAGAGAAAACGCCCTATCCAGATTATCCCCAGTGATGAAATTTGAAAGACTCTATCTAAATTCACCCCGCCTTTATTTATTTTACAATTGTTAAGGATAATTGACTTTTAAATGTTGTTATCTGTAAATATACAAATTTATAGTTGATTTAGTCATTTTGAGTGAACTGTCTCAGTCATTTTAAAGACATATAACAGAGCTATTTAAGTAATATTTTCCTGAGTTAAATCAGTTTGGGGCTCATCAGAACGAGCGAAATCCTAAGTCATAGAAGGTCAGGAAAGATACAAAGTTTACACGGCCTGGATCCTATAAGCCGGAGTACTTGATTTCTTTACATTCCAATGAGGCTCCCTGGAATGGACGCACCATTCCTCAATTCACACCTCTGCCAAGAGTAATCGTGAGCGACAGGTAGACATTTTTGAAGACCCTCAGTAGATACTCTGAAGTTTCGCTACTGCTGGACCATCACTGCAGAGCAAGGGGAGTAAATCCCGTGACACCAGTTTACACGCATTCCTGATAAGCGCATGAAATAATTTCCAGGAAAATAACTTTGTGCAAAATAGTATCTCTAAGTAGATTTTTATTGTATTATTTTGCTTTGTAGCAGCTGTTACAAAACAGCATAATCATTTGTGGAAAATATTACCGAGGGTCACGCGTTTAGTAATTCAATTCTGAAAGTCTTTGGAGCTTATCCAGTTCAAAATTATTAAAAAAGAAAATGTTTAGGAAAAATTAAAGATTTTCTCTACCAAATTTGATCTTAGCGGCCCTCTTTGTTAATGTAGGGTAGACAATTTCATAGGTGAGGGGTAATAAAATTGTGTCAGCGTATAATAAGAGATAGGCCATTGTTTGACGGTATTGCCTCCCCTGCTTTGCATTAGTGGTCCAACAGTGGCCAAAACTCAAGAATATCTAATATGGGCTTCCATGGTGTCTACATTTGCACAAGATTACTCTTCGCAGATTTGTAAATAGAAGGATAAGGACACTTCTATCTTAAGGGAGTTTCACAAGATATTCAGAGAAGCGAAAACAATGCTGCTTTAGCTGAGCATGTTAATTCTAGAATCTGCCAACAACTTTTGTGAAGAATTAAGCAATGCTTAATCTTAGCTCGTTAACCCCCCCCCCCCCCTCCCCACATTTATTCAGTGGAATTCTTATTATTCTGGTATAGCTCTGTTTAAGGTGTGTTTAGTAAATTGACTGAGACAAACATGAAGTACATTTAAAATGATTGAATCGAAGTTAAATTTGTATAATTACAAATAACAGGTTTAATAATCATTTAAGTTTAACGATGTTTTAGACAAGTTGAATAATAATTGTAATCAAAGAAAAAGGTTTTCATCACGTTTGTGATGGGGAAATATTTGATTTAAGTATAAGAAGTCACTTTTGCCAGCTTATATAGTTTACTTAGCTGCCAATGGTAGTTTCTTCTCCCACTGGGTTGGTTCTTGGTAGACTGATTCCTGATACCGCTCGTCGCTGGTCAAGGATGTACGGTGTATCACGTTCCCATAAATATCAGGGAGTGTATACAAAGTTGGTCCTCGTCTTAAAGCGTAGACCACTGTTCCCTTCTTGTTCCAGAGATAGTACCCTCAACTGGTACCACCACCAATAACTATGATAAAGAATAGAAACGAAACGCTCTCCTGAGTATAGTGTTTTCCGACACATAGTTTTGTGCCCCCTTTTCCTCTATTCTACCATCCCATTTTATTCAGAATTTACCCTCGATGAAAATTAAATTTAAACTTCGGGATAAAACTTTCTTTACAATTAAATTGAATAGCTTCTATACTGACTTTACATTTAAATGAAAAGGTTACATTTACATTTCCACAGTGTTCACAATATAAACTGAATATGTTTTCATTTATGTTTACGCTGATTTGAAAAGTTTCAAACTTCCATTAATTTTAAAGTGAAAATGTTAACATCGACATTTAAACTGGTTTGAAACGGTAAGTATTACACTTAGAATGCACATCATTTATTTCATCTTTTCCTCCTTGCTCCATATGGAACATGGGACTCTTTATGCGTTTAGTTCTCTTTAAGAAACAGGCAGCAAAGCAGTCACCAGCCTTTGGCAGTGGTGGTTCATAAAATCATCATTCTATACTGACACCAGCTAGTTATGGCATGAAGTATTTATGGCCTGTACATGCAACAAACATAATCAGCTGTATGCCGTCCGTGTCAGACTCATTGTCTAGCAGTTTACATCATAGTAACACAGGGACTCCAACAGGGACGAGTAATAATGAAACATCACGAATGCCGAGTCAATCTCCAAACATTTAATACTACACTAACCGTTTTACAATAACACATGGATAGTGTGATGCATATGGTACAAATAACACTCTAGAGAATCTGCTCTAGCACAACTGCTACCATCAATAACACTGATGTTTCAACATAATCTCGTCATCTCACTTTCTGCTGCACTCGGCAACGTCCCTCGTTGAACTGCCTTTCTCCTACCAGTCTCCACACACTCCTCATGTTTTGACATTTAATCACACTCTCTCATATCCCCGCTTGATCATTCACGAACAGTTCGCAACAACTCATGTAACCATCTTGTGAGATTCACAAAAATAACTCAATCTTTAACTGTTCGTGACATATACGCTGAGGTTGCCAGCCTCAAATGACTTGGACATCCACTAGCTATTTTCACACATTAATATTCACATGGTAATATAAACATATTAGGTCACATGTTAGTAATACAAATATAGAATGTAAAATGACAACTTACGCCAATCCTGGCTCACAGACTTTTTGCTCAGATGAATAAAAGAGACTTGAATCGGCCTCTTATTCGCGTCTGGGGTGTCGTTAATTTTAACTTTAATTCAAATATTCTCGTCAATGATTACATATAACTTCTTACATCTACCCGGAAATATTACAACATTTCCGCTCAGGTGTGTCTGTCATCCCACCAGGTCGATACTTGACCGGCGCTCCTTGTGCAAACACAAACTCCTGTTTCTTCTTCTTCTTCGTTCGCCCTGAAAAGGACGGTGGTTGCGTTGTGTCTGTTTACGCCTAAGCTGTGATATCTGCACCTTTCGGTCGACACATCCGACTTCAGCACGGCATTTTTTAGGGACCGGGTTTGCCTTCCCATTGCGATCCGCACTCGCTCAGCCAGACTGCACTGCTGCAGACTGTTTCCAGGACCACCACGTGGAGGTGGAGTGCGGTCTTGACCAGCTCTGGTTCGCTGGTCCTGATGCAAGCAGTACAGCTATGGGTCGCTGACTGCATTCACTATTGCTGCATCTTGGGGTCCCTAAACTCCTGTTTGACCATCTGTGCTGTGTCTTATTACGACAATAATTTGTCGGTCACACGAGCCATATCAGCGCTAAGTAAACTCGCTTGGCCATTTACGAGCGAAAACAGTCGCACCATTGTGGTGCAATAGGATTTCTGTCAGTCAACCTTGCATCACCGTCTACTCTATCCGCAGGGATAGATAGGTAAACAGACAGACATGACGACTATCACTGAGAGGAGTAAGAATATTTAAAAATGAAAAATTATCTGCTACACATCAAAAAGAAATGGTGCTACTATTGAAAAGCACTCAATTAAATCTGCCGTAGTGAAAGAGAGATCGAGAAGACGGGGTAGCCCCAATCCGTTCTGTGACACATTGTTTAGTTACCAAATATCAGTATTTATAAAGTGTTTAATTTACCGTTTTGTACGACAGTCCATTGTCTGGGATTTTCATACTTGTATTCCGAAATATAATTTTATTTAGGCACGTGATGTTTGTATTTTCAGTGTTTCATGTGATATTCATGAGACTAAGATTGTTACCCTCTTTATGATATTTTTGCGAAAGAATCCTCACCAACTTTGCACTGCTTCTTTCATACAGATTTTTATTATTTATAGAAACGTTGCACATAGTGACAGCAAAATTGAACATTCCTTTGCGCACCACAAGAATTCTCTACATGAACTGTGCCGAGCCTGTGGTAATGGAACATTAAATTTAAAAGAGAGACGTGCAGATCACAAAATCACTGAAGTGTTCAGACTATGCTACTGACCTACTTTTAATTTTTGATATTAATGTGTTGACAGACAAGAATACAGAACACTTGGTTACATTTTGTAGAAAATGCCTCTGCAGAATGCAGGATGCAAAAAGAAGGCACAGTATGAGGTTTTTTGAAGCGTCCAAATTAATATCGAAAAATTATAAGCACATTTGGAAGAATTCCGATCCTAATTTAATATAAATGATTGTACAGTGTTTGGCCATGTCTGCAGAATGGGAAAAGATCTGCTGCCTTGCAACGGCACCTATGGGAGGCTAAGAGCTAGGGATCCACTCCTCCAGGACGACCCAGAGTCCGCTGGGAGGACAACATTAGACAATCCCTGAAGGACCGAGAAATAGAATGGGAGCAGGCCAGGAGGAAGACAGCCGATAGGATAGTATGGCGCTCTCTCTTCCAAATCTCTACACCTCACGGTAGAAAAGGAACGACTTAGTAAGTAAGTAATATTGTACAGTGTGTTATTATTTTGCTCAGACATGTTTTAGTGTTTCCGGAAAACATTTATGAAGATATCACGGACAGAGCTTTATTGCTAGAGAACAGTTTAACTCACTCAACGAAGCTTTCAAGAAAGTACACAACAACATCTCTCACAGCAAATCTATATGTTAAGAATTGTTTTTGTTATTGTTGAACAGAATCGAACATCACTGCACTCCTATAGCACGTTTCACTAGCTTTGCCCAACTTCAAAATGCTATATCTCAGCGAATATATAACGCATATAAGTGAAATTTTGTGTGTGAATTTGAAATTGTATAGACCCTATGAATTACATTTTTCATTAAAATGCGGCCATTGGTTTCAATTTTCGTCTCTTTGCGATATAATATAAAATCCTACTTGCCAACACACATCACAAGCACACATATTGAAATGTCTACAGTAAATTATACGACCTCATTTGCACATTTTTGGTTTATCAAGTATTTGGCATGATTTTTGAGTGAAATTGCGTGAAATCGCACTTCTTGAACATAAAACAGTTTATATCCGGTGCAACGCACACATTGTCAATCAGAGGTGTGTCTACAAAAATTATTGTGTGGTTAAGAAGGAAAAATGAGTCTGCGAGTACATTTTATGACATTACAGCAAATCACAAATAGGATTTTTAAGTATTTCTGCAATGAAGCTACTCGAGGAAAACTATATCATTCTATTTCAAACCCACAAAAGAGGACTATTCACGCCTTGGGGATAAGTAAACGATCATTGCACCGCTGGATAGCGACATCTGAAATGTCTAATTCCAGTGTTTTACACACGAAAATTAGGCCAAGAGTGGTGGATAATTTTGACAGAGAATTGATCCGCAGAGAAATTTGCAATATGTTTCACAATAATGAGGCAGTGACTTTAAGGAAATTGAAAATTTGGTTAAGAAAGAATAATGACATTGATATTTCCAAATCTACGCTATGGAGGACTATTAGGAGTTTGGGATTCACTTTTGGAAAATATGTTGGTGGTAGAAACCTTATTTGTGAGAAGCCTCATATAGTTGCAATGAGAAGCAAATATTTACGCGAGGTCAGAGAAATGAGAAGAGATTGTTATGATTTTGTGTATTTAGATGAAACTTGGATCAATGCGCACCACAGTAATGAACGAGAATGGCAATCATCTGATGGAACAACTAAGAGACTAGTACCAAGCAGCAAAGGACAGCGCCTAATAATTGCACATGCAGGAAGCAGCCATCATGGGCTTCTAAATAATACTGAACTCATATTTGTTTCAAAATCCACAGATAATAGGGATTATCATACAGAGATGAATGGCAAGATATTTTAAGATTGGATTTTGAATCATGTACTTGGGAGCCGCGCTAGCGTAGTGGTTACAACACCGCTCTGGCGACCGGGTGATACAGGATCAAACCCGGGCGACGGCATTTGAGGATTTTTCGTCGACCGGGATTTGGACTGGATTAACTCGAGACCTGGCAATGACATTTGAAGGAGTGTCGTCGACCAGGGACTGGCGGCTCCTGAGCCGACCCAGCTGCAATGGGTACCTCCGAAATCGGCGAGTATTTGCCTGAATGGCGAGGGACACCTGTCTCTGTACAAGAAATAAAGGGATACTCACGTAAAATCAATGTCAGGTTAGACATAAATAATAACCTGAGATTTCGCCTCGAGTATTAGCGGGCGTACGACGAAAAAAAAAAAAAAAAAAAAAAAAAAAAAAAAAAAAAAGAATCATGTACTTCATTCATTGGATAGACCGTCGTGTTTGATAATGGACAATGCTTCATATCACAACGTTGTGGCACCAGAAGATAAAGTTCCTAATTCATCAAGTACTAAAGATGTAATAAAGATTTGGCTGACCAAAAACAACATTCCATTCAAAGAAATGTCCCTGAAGCCTGAATTACTTGAAATTGTAAAAAATACACAGCATACAAAGATATTTCACATAGACAAGGCAATCCATGAACATGGTCACAGATGTTTAAGATTGCCTCCTTACCATTCTCACTTAAACCCAATAGAATTAGTCTGGGCTAAAATTAAGGAACAGGTAGCAACAGAAAATAGGACGTTCAAATTAAAAGATGTTGAAATACTTACAAAAGCCGCCATCTCGAACATAGCCGGGGATTATTGGAAGAAATGTGAGAACCATGTGTTACAAGAGGAAGAGGAATATTGGACGAATGATGGTTTGTCCTTCATTCAGCCGAGATTGATTATCAATTTCTCAGAGACATCTGATTATGATTCGGATGAAGTTTAATTTCTTTAAAGATGACCTTAACGTTATTTACAAGCACAGTAGAGGAGAAACTTTCCATTATGATATTTATGAACCGCAAAGTGAACCTATTGAAATAATCAGATCAATGAAGGTCCAGTTTGGTAGCGCATTAAATGTCAATGACAAACAATGTCACGAGTATCTCCCATGCAGATCATTTAAGAAATCATCTTCAACAGGTATTCATATGCAAACGTGATGGCCACATTATTGTAATAGTAGACACGCCTATGCCTATTCAATTCACAGAATCTGTGACTGAAGTGGTAAAATTGCTTTTTTCGATACACAATAATTAGTATGCCGACAAAGATCAAAGGATTTCATCCGTTTGTGGGAACTGGACAAGATGCACAGATATAAAGTATATATTTGTTGGGTCTAACCCAATATAACATCGTATGCAAAAAATGGCATTAATACGTTAGACGGTTAATCAGATAATTACATTTGAAGTTGGGCAAAGCTAGTGAAACGTGCTTCTTTGGTAAGAAAGGAGAACGGCTAAGTTATCTGTTTTAAGAAAACACAGATGAACGAATGCACTCGAAAAATCAGAAATATTTTGGACCGAAGTCTCTTGAATGCACAGCCAATCAGCGCGAAATTCACGTTTTCACGCAAGATTAATGACAAAATTAATGTTTATACTTGTAAGAAAGTCACTGTTTTAGTAGTAGTCTGGTAACTGACTTTTGATAAACTTCTGTCCTCACTTGACGCTATCTCACATAATTTTGCTCTCAAAGTTCTTGAATTTGATCACTTATCTCAATGTTCACGACGGAAGCATCCTCTCATACGTCCATCTCTGCTAGCTTTCGTTTTATGCCAAATTCCAGCAGTATTAACCTTAATGACTCATCTATTTGCAGTATCATTCTCTAACAGGCGATCATTAATTTTTCTAAGTATCTCTCTCTTATCCATATCCAGTGTCCCCACTGTGGGTGCTCTTGATGTTAGTCTGTCTGCTATCTCATTACCGCGTAATCTTGCATGACCAGGAGAGTAGATCCAAACCAGTTTCTGCAGATACGAAGCTTCTATTAATGTTTTCCATTCATGCCATAGCCAACCATTTTGAACCTTTCGAAACATGGACTGAGAGTTTGACAAAATGACTGTTAGTGAAGTTTCAGACAGTTGCCTTAAGGCTGCAGTAGCTGACTCTACCTCCATTCTCGTGCTGGAAGTTGTTATCTTGTAAGCTCCGCTATGTTCGGCTACGATTCTGCTCTTTACCCTTGCAGAGAAGCCCCAGCCTGATTTCTCACCACGGATCACAGACCCATCAGTATACCCAATTGCAGCATTATCACCGGCATGATCATGTATCAGTTGATTAATTTCCAGTTCTGAGTTCCCATTGCCCAAAGTTCTACACTCTCTGCCAATGCTGATGATGACTTGCTGATAGTTAATCCAGTTTTCATCTGACTTACTCTAGATGCAGGAGACTAGAGTGGCCCTTCGTTATCAACTACCCTTTGCAATGAACATAAGACCAATGTAATGCCAAATAAACTTTAACTGTAACAGTAGGGAATTAACCAAGTCCAAAATACAATTTAAATCAATTTTTTATATAGATTCTTTTCTCTTCTTCTTATCTTGAAATGTTAGAATGGAAAATATTTATAGGAATTATATTTACATTAGTCCCAATACAAAATTAATGTTTATACTTGCAAGAATGTCACAACGGGCTGATCACCCGTTTGCCAGTCACTTCGATTACGGAAACAACAGCAAATGGGTTGATTTGCCGTTGCCCTAAAGACGCCACTAGGCGTGATGGGAAACAGTGGCAAAGAAAACCTATCTGCTGTTGCCCTAAGACGCCACTAGGCGTAATGGCCACTGACTGCTTTGACGGTCGGTGGCTAAGGACGGAAGAAGAAGAAGACTTGCAAGAATGTCACTGTTTTAGTAGTAGTCTGGTAACTGTCTTTTGACAAAACTTCTGTCTTCACTTGACACTATCTCACATAATTTTGCTCTCAAAGTTCTTGAATTTGATCACTTATCTCAATGTTCTTGGTTAATGTTCTAGCGGATAGACAGCACTCGTCCCCGACAGTAACGACTGAAGCTGCACACACTTGAGATATACAGTCTCTTCTGATTGTCCAATTTACTAATGGATATCAGAACACATGAGTGACCCACTGTAGTGCTCCGTGTCGCTTTGCAGGATAACACTTTGTGGCGTACACTTCTGACATCAGTATTCTCGACCGAAACCTGAAACAATCACATAGCCTGTGGATAATCTCTACTTATGAGTTCTACTCGACTAAGTGTGGTGGGTGTGAGTGTCACCAGTTTATGCATGTGTATGAGATGCCACATGTGTTAATGGTATCTTGTCAGTATACACAGATGTCTACCTTGCAGTTACATAATAATATACATAATAATATACATCAATTAATTTAATTACTGGTGTGATGACATAGTTCCTTGTACGTGTGGTCCTTCCAGTCAGCTATTAAAGTGCTGGAATTGTCAACTAATGTAGCAGGATCCTTCCAAATATGTTTACAAGACTTATAGTCAACACGGTGGGTATATAGTTTGGATTTCACCCATCAAATAAATTCTGATACATTCTTCATCCATGGTATGATCACTTATGTAATTACGCAATGAATTGTATTCACATCCTGAAATAACTATTTAATTATTTACACCCATCAAATAAATTCTGATACATCATTCTTTATCCATGGTATGATCACTTATGTAGTTACACAATGAAATAACTAATTATTTACCACCCATCAAATAAATTCTGATATATCATTCTTCATCTATGGTAAGATCACTTATGTAATTACGTAATGAATTTTATTCACCCCTGGAATAACTATTAATTATATGTATATAAATACTAGTATATATCTATAGCAATTCCTACTCACCCTCTGGTCTTTTCAGAAATACGCTAAGTTGGACTTGTTCGGTAAGGCAGGCTGTCACTAGATACAGATTGGTACATGAAGATGTGACTATGCTCCGTCTCTTTCCGTCCACTGTGTAAATCTTCTGTGTGTGGTTTCCACTGTTGCTGTTTTGAAGAGGTGATGGATGGAGAGCGGGCACTTAACAGCTGACCGTTATTGCCTCTTCTCGTTCTATCTTGGTCTACGCTGTTCAACCTAAAATTGGTTATAATTGGGGTATTTAGTGTCATTTTATTTACTAATTGTGTATTCAATTTAAATAACTATTGTCTTTTGCAGTTGCTGATTTTAATTTATATTAGTATTTGTCCACTTTATTTTCTCTTTTGTATAGTTTATAGATAATTATTGTCCTTTACACTTGGTTTTAATTTGTATTAGTATTTGTTCTTTTTGAGTTGTTGTTTTTTTATACCTCGTTATCTTTCCTTGTCCAATGAGTAGTTAATAAGTTTTTTTGTTTAATGATTTGTTAGTTCTTGTTGCTTAATTTCTATTTGGTTGAATGTCTTTTCTGAAGTACTAACCTTATATGTTTTCCTTTGTTTTATGTATATATCTTTTATGTATTGATTGGGCATCTCCTGGGGCATCTATACTTAAAACCTTTTCACCTGTCATGTCTATATTGTGATTTCTATAGTAAGTTTTTAATTCAAGCCTTTGTTGTTCGTACTTTTTGCAGTGGATCAGGTAGTGGTCTATGTCATTCTCTTCCTGACATTCTTGGCAGTGTGGTTCCTTTATCATAAAGTATTCTGCACCGAGACGGAGACGCCACAGTTTTTTGTTCGATGGTATCTTTAATTCTTCTCTGACCTGGCACGTCCTTGTTGGTTCTTTCAGCAGTTTGAACGCGTGTCTGCCTTTTCTACTGTTCTTCCATGTTGTCTTCCATTCCTCGTTTACAGTTATCTTCACTTGGCTCTTGATCTCCGACCTTCCCAGTCCTGCTCTTATATTGTTTTTACTTATTCTTCCATTCTTGGCATTCTGGTCTGCCAACTCGTTACCAGCTATGCCTATGTGTGCTGGAACCCACACTAGCCTCACACCACATCCTCTGTTCCCTAGTGATGTATTAATTGCAAGAATTTCTTCCTTTATGTCTGGCCGGCTACATTTACCTGGGTGTTCTAGTGCTTGTAGTGATGATAGTGAGTTTGTAAATATCGTAACAGCTTCTGGTGGGTTATCTTCGATTATTTCTAAACTTTTTAGAATTGCTACCATCTCTGCGGTAAAAATCGAAGCCCCTTCAGTTACACTGTAGCTCTTTTTAATTTCCCATTGTGGTATTACAACTCCTGCACCTAGTTGCCCACTATCACCCTTGGATCCATCAGTGTAGACGGCCAGACTTTGTTTTGTTAGTTGATCTATGACCTTTCTACGTATCATTTTGGCTTCCTTATCTTCTATGTTTTGTTTGATCTTTTCAGTAAGTGAGTAGTCTATGATTGGTGTTTTTAGTTCCCAGGGTGGTATTTTGCTTCTATATTTATTACTATTTTTAATTGTGTTTGACAGTTCTTTGAACTGCGTTAGATCTTCTATAGTTCTCCACCCTGTTGGATATCTATCTTTACTTAAGGGGACGTCCCATACACTTGGTTGGTTTTTGACAAATGCTTTATGTGCTGGGTGGGTCACTTCTTGTGCTACTTTACTCCAATAATTTAATCTTAGTTCTTTCAGTCTTAGACCAAGGGCGGTATGCCAAGAGCTACTTCTAGTGCTTCTACTGGTGTTGATATAAATGCACCTGTAATGGTTCTCATGACTGCATTTTGAATTCTGTCTAGTTTTGCTTTGTTAGAAGATGCAGCTGAATCATAGACTATGCTGGCATAATCTAGTTTTCGCCTGTTGAAAGACTTGTAGAACATAAGCATTATTTTATTGCTGGCCCCCATCCATTACCCTTTACTGTCCTTAGTATATTTAGGGGTCCCCTACAGCTTTCTACTAAATTGTCTATATGTTTATTCCAATTTAGTTGTTTATCTAAAGTTATGCCCAGAAATCTTGTTGTTGAGGAGGTACATATTTTCTGTCCTATAATGGTTATATTGATTTTGTTACTTTTTTATTAAATTTCCTTTGCTGAATATCATACCTACTGTTTTGTTTACATTAATTTGGAAGCCCCAACTTATCATCCACTCTGAAACTTTGTCTATTTGTTTTTGAAGTTTTTGGTAAACATGGTCCAAGTTTTTTCCAGATCGCCAAATGGCACAGTCATCTGCAAATTGTGATACTGCATTCTTAATGTCGTTAAATTCATCTGCTAAATCATTTACAGCTATAGTGAAAATTGAAGGTGAAATCACTGATCCCTGAGGAATCCCATTCTGTTGTTCATATATTTCTGACTTATTATTGTTCACTTGTACAGCAAAATACCTGTCCTGTAAAATGTTTTCTTGATACCTATAGGTTTTACCAGTAATGCCAATCTTTTTCATTTTGTAAAGAGCTCTATCTCTCCAGCATTCATCATATGCTCTAGCGACATCCAAAAAGACCGCCACTGTTTTCTCTTTCCTCTTGAACCCTTGCTTTACATCGTGTTCTAATCTTACAAGCTGGTCTACTGTACTTCTGTCTGCTCTGAACACTGACCATTTGGGCTATATAACTGATTTTTTCCCAGGAAGAATTTAACTCTTTTGTTAACAACAGTTTCCAGTATTTTACCTAGTTGGGATGTTAAGGAGATAGGCATATATGAACTTACATCATGGGCTTCCTTATTGGGTTTTAGGATGGGTGCTATAATAGCTACTTTCCATGCATTTGGTATCTTTCCTAAGCTCCAGATTTTGTTATAAAGGGAAGTTATTATGTTTATAGTTTTTGGGGTACTTTCTTAAGGATTTCATAACTAAGTATACAAGGTATCATGCCCAGAGGCAGTATTAGATTTCTCTTTTATTGCACTAGTCACTTCTTCCTCTGTTATATCAGCATCTAAATAGTTTGTTTCATCTATCTGGTCTGGTAGTTCCTTTGAAAACTGTATCCTAAGTCTTTCTCTTCTCTAATTTTCTTCCTGTCCAAGACTACTTTTTGCACTGACTTTATAGAAATACTCAGCAAGGGCATTAGCTTTTTCTTTATCTGTTTCTGCTCTCTTTGGTAGTTTGATTGTTGGCATTATTGTTTTCTTATTGTTCCCTTTGATTGCCTTAAGCTTTTTTCCATACTTCTTTAATTTGAGTGCTAGGTTTAAGTGACTTACAAAACTCCTTCCAGTTAGTTTCTTTGGCTTTAAATATTATTCTGTTAGATTCATTCCTAATATGTTTATACTCATCATAGTTTTCTTCTGTTCTGTTATTTCTATATTTTTGTAAGGCCCTTTTTCTTCTCTCGTGAATTTCTGCACAGCTTTTATTCCACCAGGCAACTGGTTCTTTATTCCACTGAGTTTCTCTTTTCTTATTAATATTATTTATTTGTTTTAGGTGCCGTGGCATATTTTTATTTGGTATATATTTTATTGCTATTTTCAGAATTTCATTGGTCAGTGTTTCTGCCCACAAGTCAGTATTATCTGATTCCATGTCTTTATATTCCATCACCTCCAGCTCTGACTGGAAGGCTTCCCAGCTTGCTTTTTTATAGTTGAAAGTCGGTTTCTCTGGTTCTGGGTTTGGAATGACGTTTTCATGCATGGTTATTATAATGGGCAGATGATCTGAGTTTGTGTCTTGTAACACTTCCCAATTTACAATCGCTAGGTTGTTAGTTGCTATACTTATGTCTATTGCTGAGTCTGCCCTGTTAGCTTGTGGATTAATTCTAGTTGCAGTTCCATCATTTAGTATTAGCAGGTCATTGTTTTCTATAACGTCAAGTAGGCGCTTTCCTGCATTGTCTGCATGTTGTCCACCCCAAGCATAATGATGGGAATTAAAATCACCTACTATGACTGTTTTGGGGCCTAGTCTCGTGCTTATGGCTGGTATTTCTTAATCTTTAATTGCGCCATTTTTAGCATATACATTTAAGATTGTTAGATTGTTTGGTTCAGCTGCTATAGTAACCTAGATACCTTCTATGTTGGTTGTATCAAATACTTCCCAGTCTATAATTTTAAATGTTTCGTTAACTAAAACTGCGACACCCCCTCCTCTACCTTCCTTCCAATCGTGCCTAAGTATCTTAAAGCCCTTACAACTATATCTACTATTTGGGTTTAAAAGTGTCTCTTGAAGAGCATTTATAGTGTTAGTTCCTCCTGTCTCTGCTAGTAGGGGTGCAAAATTCTTTTTGATACCCCTACAATTCCACTGAACAATTCTACATCCTGTCTTTTCCATTGTTTATATTAACTAGTACCCCTTTTGTTTTGTGTTAGAACTATCAGTTTGCTCTTAGTTTGTATTGCCCTATCAGTTGCTTGAGGCATAAGGCGTACTCTTCGTGGTGATTCTTTTATGTAATTAAAGACTTTTTTCAATACTTGGGTTTGTGACGATTCTTCTGTTCTTTCCTCTATCAAAACCCTCTCTATGTGCTTGATGGTTTTTGTTACCCATTCTGTCCATTTGGCTTCTTGCTTTTGTTTGCCACTTTCCTTTTCTATTGCTTCTCTGTCTATGTTAATCTACTGTCTCTGATTTTCTATCCTTTTTAGTGTAATTTCATTTTCCTCTTTCAGTTCAGATAATTTAACTAGTATCATTTCATTTTCTTCTTTCAGTGCTGACAATTTAACTACATCCTGGGCAATTTGGTGCTGTATGGCTTTCATTTCTTGAAGCATTGCCTCTGCACTTTTCAGTGCATTCGTACCTTCCAAGGATGTAGTTGAACCATCCGACTGGTTTTTTGGTACTGTTTTGTTACTATCTACCTGGTTCTTACTTTCTTTAGCCAACTGTGTTTTAATCATTTTAACTTCCTCTTGCACACTCTTGATTTCTGTTATTACTTTAGTGCTCGTATATGTATTGTTTTCCTTTATATCTTTAATGACCGTTTTGAAAGGGGTTTTGGTTGTTATTGATTCCTTCAGTGCTTTTTTGGTCTGCTGATACACTGGGCAGCCCTGGAACCTGGCGCTGTGGTTCCCTTTGCAGTTAATGCATTTTCTGTTTTCATTACCCTTTTTATAGTCAGTATCTGACTTAGCCTTTTCGCACTGGGTAAAAGGGTGCGCACCGGCACAAAACCTACATACTGTCTTCCCCCTGCAACTGTGTCGGCCATGGCCAAATTTCATGCAGTTGGAGCACTGCAAAACTGGGGGAATGAAGGCTTCTGTGTTCTTTTTAGCTTTCGCAAATAGTACTGTCTTGGGGGGTTCCCTCCCTTCTGTCGTTATTACTACCACTGGGGTTACTATACTCCCTTTCACTGTTATTCGTTCCACGTGTACCAGCTTTAAATCTGGGTTCTGCTTGGCCAGGTTGTTTAAAACTTCCTCACCTGACAGGGTTGGGTTTATACCTTTTACAACACATCTTCTGGTTTCTTTTGAAATTTCTATTTGTATTTTGATGTTGTGGGCCAGTTGGATCAATTTTGGTTTTTCCTGCAGTTCTTGTAGTAAAGTTTTTGTTTTTTCTGTTTTATTTAGTGTTAGCATTATTCCACTGTTTTGTTGTTGTATTTTGGCAAGGTTTTTTTTATCAATTACTTTTTCCAGGATGACCAGGATTTTTTCGTCCGGGAGAGATCGAAGCGTGGCTTCTGTTCCAGCTATTTGTGTAATTTTAACTTTTTTGGGGGTTTCCTTTCGGTTGGAGTCTTCTTTGTTTTCTCCTCTGGTTTCCTGACTTCTTTTGGTTGTGTTTTTCTGTTTGTCCTGATTGTCATCTTCCCTGGGTCCTATCTTTTTGTTAGCTGTCCTGGTTCCTGAGTTTTCACCTTTATTGTTTATGCTTATTGTTGTTTTTACTTCTGAGCCTCCTTCCAGTTTTGTCCCTTATTGTCTCTATCCTGTCTTTTATTTCTGTGTCTCTGACTTCATGGTTCATGGTCTTTTTTTCTGTTGGGTTTGGTGTTTTGTCCTTTTCAGGTGTCTTGGCCCACGCTTTTCCTTCCCCGGACTGTACCCTGGTTATCGGTGGCATTGTCCCTGTCTTTTAATTTGCTACTACTCTTTTTATTATGTGCTTGGTTTTGTATGAACTTTAATGTTTATCCTTAGTCTCACTGCTTTAATCTTAAGTTGTGTATATCCTTGCTTTCTCCTTTTTTTTTAAATTTTATATTATTATTTAAGAAACACTTTTAAACAAGACTAGTAGACCTTGTTGAACAGTTAAATCTAGTTCGAATTTGCCAGGTAACTTTAATCTATTTTTTTTACTTAAATTATATTTTGATAGTTGATTATTATTATTAGTAATCTATGGTTTTTGGTTTATTTTATTTTTTTCCTCACTACAATTCCTAAATTATACAAATATTTATAGCAATAGTTAAATAGTCCCCTAATACTTAATATTAACTGCAATAATCTAATACTTACATCAAACTATAAAGGAAATCACCACTTAAATTATGTCTATCAAGATGGCTGCCAGATCTCACACAAGCAAGTGCCACGTGGCGCTTGGATCTATTTAATTTCTATTACTTTTTATTATTTTTTTTTTTTGCCGTAAAATTCCTGAGTTATATTAATATTCCAAGTGATACTTAACTAGTCACCAATTACTTGATATTAAATGTAATAAGCTAATACTTAAATCAAACTAAAAAGGAATCGCCACTTATATTTATTATGTATATCAAGCGTATTTAATAGAATTCCTAAGTTATAATAATACTTCTAGCTACTAATTACCTAGTTACCTAAAACTAACTTCAATAAGATAGATAAAAAATTTAACAACTTATCTGAAAACTTGAGTAGTTTGATGAATTTCTCCAGTGTGTCTCGCCCTGAAAAGGACGTATCAGCCTTGTGTATTTTGAGTTTAGCAACAATACGTCTGTCCGCTTCAGAAGTCGGAAGTCGAACGATATCGGTGAGTGGTTTCCACTTCCCACCAGCCGCGTATTTATCCTCGCTGCCCGCCATCTTGCGTGAAAACGTGAATTTCGCGCTAATTGGCTGTGCATTCAAGAGACTTCGGTCCAAAATATTTCTGATTTTTCGAGTGCATTCGTTCATCTGAGTTTTCTTAAAACAGATAACTTAGCAGTTCTCCTTTCCTACCTTGTGTATTTTGAGTTCAGCAAAAATACGTCTGTCCGCTTCAGAAGTCAGAAGTCGAATGATATCGGTGAGTGGATTCCACTGTTGATGTTGTTTTCGTCTACTATGTTGCTGTAATACCCTGTTCAACCAAAACCCATTGAAGGGTTACAAGCGGTTATATTGGGGTATATAGTGTGTTGATATCTTCGCTGGTATCACTTTCCTAGTCCTGAGAAGGACTGGTACTAAAAAGGACCGCTAGCTGACTGTCTGGTTATCTCTTCGTTGCTTGTCTGTCGTGGCGTGTTCATGCTGTTCATTTCCTGC
Source organism: Oreohelix idahoensis (assembly GCA_024509875.1). Classification (NCBI taxonomy): domain Eukaryota; kingdom Metazoa; phylum Mollusca; class Gastropoda; order Stylommatophora; family Oreohelicidae; genus Oreohelix; species Oreohelix idahoensis. Next base: position 118,076 of record JAMPIV010007212.1, on the reverse strand, counting down.
CTTCCTATCTGGCTTGTGTCGTTTTGTTAGTTTTTGCTTTCCTATTTTCTGTTTCTCTTGTCTTCCTGCTTTCCTGTATCTGTAGTAGTGCTTTTTACATTATTGCTGGTAGAAGTTTTTCAAGTGTTTCTTCGATGACTTCTTCGTCTGATTGCTCGTTTGTTTTGGTCACTCTTGTGTTTGATGTCATTTCCTCAATGGCTCTTCGCTCTGTTTCGATTCTCTTGAGGATTTTTGAGTTTTCTTCCGTCAGTTCTGTCAGCCTCTTTACATCTGCTTCTTTTTGCTGCTTAATGCTTTTCATGTCTTTCATCACTTCTCTGATGTTCTGTATATCTATTACGTCTTCACCGCTGTCCTTTTCGTCTTCGGGAGCCTGCTTGCTTCTGTTTTCGACCTGGAGTTTTATTTTCAATTGTTTGACTTCAGCGGTCAGCTGGTGTAACTGTCGTCTGTCAATCGTGCGTTGTTTTTCTGCAACATCCGCAGCCACTCTGTGTTTTGCCTCCTTGAAGGGGATGTTTTTGGAGACCGCTTCCTTCAGGATGCTCTTTGTTTCCTGGAACATCGGGCAGCCTCGGTATCTAGCCCCGTGGTTTCCGAGGCAGTTTGCACAGGTGCGGTTTAAGTTTATTGCTTTGTAGTTGGGGTCCTCCTTCGCCTTGGGGCAGTCGTGATATAGGTGGCCACCCGCACAATATCGACAGACTGCATCTCTCCTGCACGTTTTCTTTGTGTGCGAGAACTGCTGGCAGTTGGAGCACTGTATCACTGGAGGGATATATGCCTCTGTCCTCTTTGATGTCTCTTTGAATGTCAGTCTTTCAGGTCTTGTCACTCCTTCAATAGTTACTACCACCAGATTGGTATCTTTTCCATTCCATGTCCTTAACCTCTCGACCTGTATCACCTGGGCACCTGTGTGATACACTCTAGATTTGCTGGTTTCTCACTGAATGTAATTAAACGTTAATGTTATTAGTCTGTTTACACCCACTGTTGCGAGTGTAGTGGTTTGGTCTATATCATCGCCACACAGGCTAATTCAATATATGTGTGCTGCTGACCTGTCACTGTGTCTGGAATGTTGACCTGGGTGTGTGTTGATATGTTCGCACACCACAGTACGTACATAAGGGTACATGCAGGAGTCAAGAAGGGTTGCAAACGACTGGAACAGTTCGATACTGTTTATTCCGTTACAACACAGATACGATGACATAAATGACACACATTCGACAGCAAAACACGAATCATAGTATATAATCTCCACACTGCATCAATACCTAATACGGCCTGTCCTAATCCTGGACTTATAATAGCTTAATAGCTTCCTACATCTCCACACTGCAGTTAATATATAATATGGCCTGTCCTAATCCTGGACTTATAATAGCTTAACAGCTTCACAAATCTTCATACTGCAGTTAAACATAATATGGCCTGTCCTAATCCTGGACTAATAATAGCTTAATAGCTTCATACATCTCCACACTGCAGTTAATATATAATATGGCCTGTCCTAATCCTGGACTTATAATAGCTTAATAGCTTCATACATCTCCACACTGCAGTTAATATATAATATGGCCTGTCCTAATCCTGGACTTATAATAGCTTAATAGCTTCATACATCTCCACACTGCAGTTAATATATAATATGGCCTACAAAAGTACTTCAATACATAGCAAAGCCTGCATCACACGGCAGCTTCAATAATCTTCAAAATATGGCCTACAAAAGTACTTCAATACATAGCAAAGCCTGCATCACACGGCAGCTATAATAATCTTCAAAATATGGCCTACAAAAGTACCTTAATACACAGCGAAGCCTGCATCACCCGGCAGCTTCATTAATCTTCACAATATGGCCGACAAAAGTACTTCAATACATAGCAAAGCCTGCATCACACGGCAGCTTCAATAATCTTCAAAATATGGCCTACAAAAGTACTTCAATACATAGCAAAGCCTGCATCACACGGCAGCTATAATAATCTTCAAAATATGGCCTACAAAAGTACCTTAATACACAGCGAAGCCTGCATCACCCGGCAGCTTCATTATATGGCCTAAACAAATCTTCACTGCAGTGTATCACATAGGCTGTACACACAGCGAAATATATAAGTCGACATTTTCTCAAATCCTACGTAGGCATACATTATCCAAAAACACTGGGACTCGACCTACACGGTCCACGCCCAAAACACAACTCCCTAAATCACACACTAGTCCCGCCAAAAAACCCGTCACGAGATTCGGTTGTCTTGAACACCGTTCTCGATAACACATGCAGACTAGCGAGCTATTCACATGACTCAAAACAGTACAGAATAAATACATTAAACAGCGTTCACACGCTTATCTGTACTCTGTCACCCGAAAAATAGGAAAAGATAATTCTATCCTAAAGTCAAACAAGTATCCGCTTAATCAAGCGTTGCAACTCGAAATTTAATATGTCTAAAAAACCATTCTAAAGATTACTTCCCCTTCCATAAGTTCCACCTGCAACAGTTACCACCCGCTCCGGGAAAAAAAAATGATTCTATCATTTTTTTTTTTTTGAAAAAATTAACTCCCAAAAACGAAAAATTTAGAAGACAATTAAGCTGTAACGTATGCCTACAAAAATATCTTATTTTAAATCAAAATTATATCTACAACAAATATCAGCATTAAAGTGTAAAGTAGCAATTAAAGCATACAGCATAACCAGCTAAGTATAAAAAGTAATTAGCTAAATATACAAATATGATCAGTTCCAAAATTAAGTTACGTATATTTAGTACAAACCAAACCGAAAACAACCAATCGAAAGAGAAAACACAAGATCAATCAAAAGAAGAATGATCTGTAAAAAAAAAAAGGAAAGTAAGAACTCAACAATACCATATACTCATAATTAAGTTGGACAATTACATGTAAAATAAATACAACTGTCAAAAGTAGATATATCATATCAAATCATATAACCACTCCAACAATACAAAGAATAGAGGTATAAGTGTTGAAAGAAGACAAAGTATACAAATAGAATCAAGTAAAACGAAGATGAGGTACGAAAGTATAAACAAGATATGAAATCCATACCGAAAAGACAACAGAAAGGAGGAATGAAATGAAGAATAGTTACCAAAGACAGATAGAAAGCAAAGGCACGAACGCAAAGAAAGTCAATAACAGTATATACTAATAACTGTTTTGATCAGATAACCTATTCAAAAATAAATATATAAACATGATCGAAAGGCACAACACAAAATATCAAAGTATATCTATACTAATACCACCAAAAATAATTTATAACTAAACAAAACCTAATAAGTAATTTAACTAAGTTATAAGAGTTATACAAAACTAACATAAATAAATTATAGGCATCGAACAAACAAGTAATAGCATTACTATAACTAATACGACCAACGCACAATCAAGCGCTAAAAAAAAAAAAAAATACATCATAATAAAAAACAACTTTTTACAAGAACTAATCAAACTACATATCAATGATATCACGAAGTCAAATGCTGGGCACACCCAACAAAAAATTACAATGCCAAAAAAAAAAAAAATCATTTTTTTTCAACAGTACCGTACAAACATATTTTTTTACGATAAGTTACATAAAAACAGTATTTAATTTTTAAGTAATTCAGTAATACTTTAAGTAAAGCCTAATAATGAAATCAATATTTTAACAAAATGAGTGAAATATAAAACAAAAATCCTATCTCGAAGAAACCTTTAAATCAACACATGTAAATTTAATTTATCCTTTAAGTTCTTTCTGCTGACAATTACGTTCAGCTCCGTAAAATGCTATTTAGCTATAACTCTATCTCTTACTCAAATCGATAAGATATACATTATAAATAAATCTACACTTTGCTGCTTACTATGAAATAAAAAAAAAATTCTATAAAAATATCTACAAAAAAAATAAGTTTTTTTTTTTTTTTTTAAATAATCTGCTAAGAAAATAATCTACATGTCTGACTGGCAAGAAAATCAAGTTCTGGAAAAATCGAAGTTTCACAAAAAGTTAACAAATCCAAATACAAGATCATGTATGATACATGCAAGCTATTTTCAAAATTACATTTCACAACATACCAGATAATACACATCTTCTCTGTATGTTCTATATATTAATTAATCATGACATCAAAACATGAGAAAAATATAAATTAAGTGAATAACGAACACTCAGGACTATCTAAAAGTAACCACTACATCAACACAATAAATGAGTTTGTGCAATCTCATCATGTACAAAACTATCCTAAACAACACAGTTGCAAAAATTCTAAGTTGAACAGAGTAGTATAAAGGATAATAATTACATACTACACATTATCAACACAATAATATATAAATAGCATAAAAATGTATTAATACATCATCAAAATACAGACATATAAATAACAACAATTAAAAAAAATTATGGCAATCAAATGATGCATAGAAATAATCATTACAACAAAATTATATGTTATTTCAAAACAACAACATGTCATGTACTAATATAGAATACAAAAATATTTACTATCTTCACATAAAAAAAAAATAAATCAGACGCGAAGTCTCCCACTCTCTTGTAAACATGCTTGACCTTCAGAAAGCAACACCTCAGATTTTAGTTTGACGCTGACAGGTTTCGGTTGACTACTCGAGCGGAAAGTTGACTCACATTTCTGACCGTCAATATGTCACAGAAGCCTTGACCCTTATCGCAACGTAGCTTCTGTCAACAAATACAAATGAAAATTTCCATTTTACTCAATAGTGAAATTTAATGAAAAAAAAAACGTAGAAATCACGTTTACAATTACCCAGTACCGGCTTGTGTAAAAACCCGGTCTCTTCACGATGTCACTAGCTCTCTCTATCACATGTAGATATCATAGTTTTCTTGGGGACAACATGACCGACCTTGAATGTCGCCGCTGTCTTACGCTGAAACAAAGTCTCACATTCACAACAACAAGTAGAGCAATCAATAGTATTCAAGCATCCACTGTTATTTTTACTCTGTTTACTTTGATTATAAATGACTCTGGGCTCATGTTGAACAAAATTAGCACAATTGCGCTTATTATTTGATCTATGATCAAAATACTTATTATTACCGTTGCCTTGTTTACAAATAATGACTTTAGTCTTTTGTTTAGGAACATTCCTCTGGTGATGTAAGGCAACATTTGAAAAGCTATAATCTTTATCATACTTTCCAACATTCTTACAATCAAAACTTTGAGATTTGTTAAATTGTCTACAGTATCTATGAGAGGGAAAATTATTATTTACTGATCTCCCTTGGTAATGTTTAATCTTGGGGTTATCTCTCTTACTAGAACTGTTTTTCTTTTCCCCTATGGGAATATATTTACCAATAGTTTTTAAACTGACTGTGCTGAGTTTGATAACTGCCAGAAACAATAGTATCTCTATTGTTCCGCATATGGGTTTCATCTTTGGAACAAGTAGTAATAGTCTCAACACCCGCTATTAATTTCTGAGTATTTCCAGTAGTAGACAAATATTTGCTCTTATGAGTCTTGACCTGAAATTTATCACTTTTCTTTTCCTGACCAACAGAACTGGTTGTTACACAAGAATCTTTGTTGGTCTGACGCCAAGAATTGTTACTGGAACTATCAGTAATATTAAAACTAGGAAAGTTGTATTTCCCACGATAAGATCTATATTTACTATGTATGACCTCTCTCTGAGCTACTTTCTGCCTATCATTGTCAACATTGACAGAAGAGCACCTTTTGTTTTTCAAAACCATATCTAGTAAGCCATATATTCTGTCCCTTGCTTCTGTAATTTCATTATTTTTAAGTGAAATCTCTTCACTTAACCTTTTATTTAACTCCTTAACAGCCAAAACTTTGTCGCTTTCTTCTGCTAGCAAATTTTCAATTTTAGCGACCTTCTCTTTCTCCATAGTTAACTCTTCTAATTTCACCTTTACATCCTTTTCTTTGGTTGCTCTCCTCTGTCGCGCTAGTTTTCTCAATCTCATCTTTTGAACCTCTTCTATCTGTGGCTGAAGTCGAGCCACTTGAGCCTGAAGTCCTTGGATTTGAGCAGCTTGTGCCTTTAACTCATTCATATTCTCCGAGGATACATTACTCTTTTCTTTCAGTTGGCGACTGAGAATATCATTGTCATCCAACACATCCTGAAGCATATCTTTATAAGTCTTCTCACAGTCATTTCTCTCAACCTTCAATTTCTCATACATCTCTTTCTGTTCTTGAAGTTCCCGCGTGAGATTACCTATCTGAGCTTCCAAGTCTTGGACTTTGCTTAAAGCTGAATTTAATGTAGCTTGTGCACTAGAAAGTTCTGAGTTTGATTCAAGTATCTCACTTTTAAGCTTATACACAGTTGCCTGTAGTTCGCTCTCTTTAGCAACACCTTCTAGGAAATTCTCCCTTTGCTGTAGAGCACTTTGTTTGTTTACTTTTGCTTGTTTCTCAATTCTCAATTCCCTTTCCTGCTCATCAGATGTATGGTTGTGGATTATTTTGAACATGCTTTGCATTATATGTCCGTGTTCAAGTTCAATATACTGTTGTAAAAACACACGAAGGTGCCGTAGCAAATTCACCAAATCCTTGGCCATTACCAAATTGCAAACAAACTTAAAGTTGTGTTCAGCAAATAACTCCAGGGATGTTGACACATTAATCAAAAAATCATCCATTATCCATTCTCCAAGTCGTGCACCTCTCAATCCCTTACCATCTCTACCTACCACCAATGCAGACTCCAACATAGGCCTTATATCTGTAGGGTACATATCACGATCCATGGTGATTCACTTACTTAATCAACTATATATAGTAATCACTTATAGTTATGACAAATTACTGTCGCAAAAGGTTTGACAATTACCCTTCCAGCTGACAAAGTTAACTATTTGTCAAGAAATGAGCGTATTCCTCAATTCTGTATCACCAATTCCTTTTTATAGCACCTTTATCAAGTCACATCATTATCAGGAAAATCGACATATGTCAACAGCCATTAACACCTATGCATCAAATCTTAATCATATGTCAAATTAGACATAAACAACAATAATAACAAAATGAGCAATTAGGGAGGCCTAGCGACATATATGAAGTGACACAATTTACACAAGACACAATCACTTATCTGTCAATGATCCCGCTTCTTTTCCGCCACGACACTGGATATCACATAGACTGCTAAAACCTTCACTGCGGGAAAGCACTGCAACTTGATTCGTTTCTCTTCAGGTAATTTCGTCAATATGATATGTGCTTAACAATGCACAAGTTGACAGGAACCATAATACAGCACACACTGCCTCTCTTGACTCTTCTGTAGTCTGAAATGCACACGGCAACTCCGTGTATCATAACATCTTGAACTTGTGATGGTGACAACTGGCACAGGTAACCCGAATATTGCAGAAATCTGTCACAACCCGTACAAATGCTGGTACAAATACTGTCCAAGTCTAATTGAACTTCCTTGACCACTGCAGACGTTGTTGTCGTCTATAGGCATGAAATAGGACGTCAATTGCTACTGGTGTAAAGTTGCCTTCTACCACGAATAAAGCGTGCGTTGTTTCTCAAATGCGCCACCCAGGCAGATAATATTTAGGTCACAGTTCTGAAGTACACCAGATTCAAGCCACGCCCACATAATGAATTATAACAAAGTCAAGTGTTCTACACTCTTGTCACGTGCAAGTCATATGTATTATTTTCAACTTGTAGTGACTGATCCTCTAGATATGTTATGGTCTGGTGGACAAAATTTGATTCACTTTATCCTCTTGCTTCAAGTACATATCACTGTAGAGGTAACAATTTCTTAATCGTATACGCCACTCAGGCACATCTAAATGATATCCAATGATACGAAAACTACGCCACTTAGGCTATCGACGCGAATAGTCGTAGATGTCAGATCCTGTTGACTGTAAACCACCAACTGATACACTCTAGATTTGCTGGTTTCTCACTGAATGTAATTAAACGTTAATGTTATTAGTCTGTTTACACCCACTGTTGCGAGTGTAGTGGTTTGGTCTATATCATCGCCACACAGGCTAATTCAATATATGTGTGCTGCTGACCTGTCACTGTGTCTGGAATGTTGACCTGGGTGTGTGTTGATATGTTCGCACACCACAGTACGTACATAAGGGTACATGCAGGAGTCAAGAAGGGTTGCAAACGACTGGAACAGTTCGATACTGTTTATTCCGTTACAACACAGATACGATGACATAAATGACACACATTCGACAGCAAAACACGAATCATAGTATATAATCTCCACACTGCATCAATACCTAATACGGCCTGTCCTAATCCTGGACTTATAATAGCTTAATAGCTTCATACATCTCCACACTGCAGTTAATATATAATATGGCCTGTCCTAATCCTGGACTTATAATAGCTTAACAGCTTCACAAATCTTCATACTGCAGTTAAACATAATATGGCCTGTCCTAATCCTGGACTAATAATAGCTTAATAGCTTCATACATCTCCACACTGCAGTTAATATATAATATGGCCTGTCCTAATCCTGGACTTATAATAGCTTAATAGCTTCATACATCTCCACACTGCAGTTAATATATAATATGGCCTGTCCTAATCCTGGACTTATAATAGCTTAATAGCTTCATACATCTCCACACTGCAGTTAATATATAATAGGCCTACAAAAGTACTTCAATACATAGCAAAGCCTGCATCACACGGCAGCTTCAATAATCTTCAAAATATGGCCTACAAAAGTACTTCAATACATAGCAAAGCCTGCATCACACGGCAGCTATAATAATCTTCAAAATATGGCCTACAAAAGTACCTTAATACACAGCGAAGCCTGCATCTCCCGGCAGCTTCATTAATCTTCACAATATGGCCGACAAAAGTACTTCAATACATAGCAAAGCCTGCATCACACGGCAGCTTCAATAATCTTCAAAATATGGCCTACAAAAGTACTTCAATACATAGCAAAGCCTGCATCACACGGCAGCTATAATAATCTTCAAAATATGGCCTACAAAAGTACCTTAATACACAGCGAAGCCTGCATCTCCCGGCAGCTTCATTAATCTTCACAATAATAATCTTCAAATGGCCTAAACAAATCTTCACTGCAGTGTATCACATAGGCTGTACACACAGCGAAATATATAAGTCGACATTTTCTCAAATCCTACGTAGGCATACATTATCCAAAAACACTGGGACTCGACCTACACGGTCCACGCCCAAAACACAACTCTCTAAATCACACACTAGTCCCGCCAAAAAAACCCGTCACGAGATTCGGTTGTCTTGAACACCGTTCTCGATAACACATGCAGACTAGCGAGCTATTCACATGACTCAAAACAGTACAGAATAAATACATTAAACAGCGTTCACACGCTTATCTGTACTCTGTCACCCGAAAAATAGGAAAAGATAATTCTATCCTAAAGTCAAACAAGTATCCGCTTAATCAAGCGTTGCAACTCGAAATTTAATATGTCTAAAAAACCATTCTAAAGATTACTTCCCCTTCCATAAGTTCCACCTGCAACACTGTGTTTTCAGTCTGTACGCAGCCCTGGACTTCGCTAGCGGACCATCTTGTATCCACCCCTCTTAGCACCAACTTCTTTGTTGTCTTGCTGGTCTCCATCACTATTTTTATCTGGTGAGGCAGTTTCCACTTCCCACCAGCCGCGTATTTATCCTCGCTGCCCGCCATCTTGCGTGAAAACGTGAATTTAGCGCTGATTTGCTGTGCATTCAAGAGACTTCGGTCCAAAATATTTCTGATTTTTCGAGTGCATTCGTTCATCTAAGTTTTCTTAAAACATATAACTTAGCCGTTCTCCTTTCCTACCTTGTGTATTTTGAGTTTAGCAAAAATACGTCTGTCCGCTTCAGAAGTCGGAAGTCGAATGAAATCGGTGAGTGGTTTCCACTTGTTGTTGTTGTTGTTTTCGTCTACTATGTTGCTGTAATACCCTGTTCAACCTGAAAGTTGGTTATAATTGGGGTATATTGTGTGTTTACTTTCTTCGGTGCTAGCCTGTTGTTAGTCCTGAAAAGGACTGGTCCTAAAAAGGACCACTAGCTGACTGTCTGGATAACTCTTCGTTGCTTGTCTGTTTATGGTGTCGTGGCGTGTTCATGGTGTTCCTATCCTGCCTCCCTATCTGGCCTGTGTGGCTTTGTTAGTTTTTGCCCTCCTCGCTTCTGTTTGTTGTGTCTTCCTGCTCTCCTGTATTTGTGATAGAGCTTTTTCTATTATTGTTGGGAGAAGTTTTTCTAGTGTTTCCTCGATGACTTCTTCGTCTGATTGCTCGTTTGTTTTGGTCGCTCTTGTTTTTGATGCCATTTCCTCTACGGCTCTTCGTTCTGCTTCGATTCTTTTGAGGATTTCTGTGTTTTCTTTATTCAGCTCTGTCAGCTTCTTGACATCTGCTTCTATCTGCTGCTGAATTCTTTTCATGTCTTTCATCATTTCTCTGACGTTCTATTTGCTTGATGGTTGTTGTTACCCATTCTGTCCATTTGGCTTCTTGCTTTTGTTTGCCACTTTCCTTTTCTATTGCTTCTCTGTCTATGTTAATCTCCTGTCTCTGATTTTCTATCATTTTTAGTGTAATTTCATTTTCCTCTTTCAGTTCAGATAATTTAACTAGTATCATTTCATTTTCTTCTTTCAGTGCTGACAATTTAACTACATCCTGGGCAATTTGGTGCTGTATGGCTTTCATTTCTTGAAGCATTGCCTCTGCACTTTTCAGTGCATTCGTACCTTCCAAGGATGTAGTTGAACCATCCGACTGGTTTTTTGGTACTGTTTTGTTACTATCTACCTTGTTCTTACTTTCTTTAGCCAACTGTGTTTTAATCATTTTATCTTCCTCTTGCACACTCTTGATTTCTGTTATTACTTTAGTGCTGTATATGTATTGTTTTCCTTTATATCTTTAATGACCGTTTTGAAAGGGGTTTTGGTTGTTATTGATTCCTTCAGTGCTTTTTTGATCTGCTGATACATTGGGCAGCCCTGGAACCTGCCGCTATGGTTCCCTTTGCAGTTAATGCATTTTCTGTTTTCATTACCCTTTTTATAGTCAGTATCTGACTTAGCCTTTTCGCACTGGGTAAAAGGGTGCGCACCGGCACAAAACCTACATACTGTCTTCCCCCTGCAACTGTGTCGGCCATGGCCAAATTTCATGCAGTTGGAGCACTGCAAAACTGGGGGAATGAAGGCTTCTGTGTTCTTTTTAGCTTTCGCAAATAGTACTGTCTTGGGGGGTTCCCTCCCTTCTGTCGTTATTACTACCACTGGGGTTACTATACTCCCTTTCACTGTTATTCGTTCCACGTGTACCAGTTTTAAATCTGTGTTCTGCTTGGCCAGGTTGTTTAAAACTTTCTCACCTGACAGGGTTGGGTTTAAACCTTTTACATCTTCTGGTTTCTTTTGAAATTTCTATTTGTATTTTGATGTTGTGGGCCAGTTGGATCAATTTTGGTTTTTCCTGCAGTTCTTGTAGTAAAGTTTTTGTTTTTTGTTTCATTTAGTGTTAGCATTATTCCACTGTTTTGTTTTTGTATTTTGGCAATGGCTTTTTTATCAATTACTTTTTCCAGGATGACCAGGATTTTTTCGTCATGTAGAGATCGAAGCGTGGCTTCTGTTCCAGCTATTTGTGTAATTTTAACTTTTTTGGGGGTTTCCTTTCGGTTGGAGTCTTCTTTGTTTTCTCCTCTGGTTTCCTGACTTCTTTTGGTTGTGTTTTTCTGTTTATCCTCGCTGCCCGCCATCTTGCGTGAAAACGTGAATTTCGCGCTGATTGGCTGTGCATTCAAGAGACTTCGGTCCAAAATATTTCTGATTTTTCGAGTGCATTCGTTCATCTGAGTTTTCTTAAAACAGATAACTTAGCCGTTCTCCTTTCCTACCAAAGCTATTACCTTCTGAAATATCTCGTTTTACTCGGACAAACTGTGGCTTTCCTTCCTTATCAATCTTTCCACGGTCCGTCTGTCCTTCCTTTTTCTATAAATTTTGGAACCACACTTTTCATCATTTTTTTGAACTGTTTGACACACTTACGTGATCATATCTCCGGAAGTATAAAAGGTATTGTCTTTCTGACTAAAACCACACATGCGTCTACCTTTTCTCTAAAAAATCGGTGACGTAAGATTGCCTTCTGTCAATCCGTTGATTTTTAATGAATTTATTGCTGTACGATCCTAACTTTCTTTTTCTCCCAGTCATCTTTCCAATGTTATTTATCTCCGCGTTGCTAATTGGCTATACTTTCCAGAGACGACCGAGATATTGTTTTCATCATGTCAAACCATCAGTGACAAACCCTTCTTTATTCTTGCTCCCTTAATGTCAGCTATGCTTCCATGCAGGGGGTGCCGTTTGTCTGTGGTTACTCGCATATAGGCCTTTGCTTGGACCATCGCATATCTGGATCTAATTGACAGCACTCTAAGCATGTACCTCATTGTCACAATGGGGGTAACTCGCGTACAGCCCAAGACTATACGCATCCCTTCATTTTGAATGCGTTCTAGTCGTTCGCATTGTGTTACTGACAATGTGAGTATGACCACCCCATACTCAATGACCGATGTGACTAGCTGATGATGAAGAAGAAATAGTAGTCTCTGCTCCAGATAAGCTGCGGCCATTATTTTCAGGGCTGCCAGACCTCTCCTACATTTCTGTATGATGTAATCAACATGGTACTTATACGATAGCCCGCGATCGAATGTAATTCAAAGGTATGTCAGCTTTTCTTGCCTTTCGGTTTTCAGTCCTGAGAGTAATATATGGAAGATCTGTTTTCACTATGGAGTTGTTTAAGGAGCACCACATCACGCAGGCCTTGTTGGAATTGACCCTGAAGCCAGTTTTCTCGCACCAGTTAAACACCTCCTGTAGTGTTCCATGTATGCTATTATCCATTTCCTGTCGGTCATAGCTAGTTCTGTAAATGAGTATGTCATCAGCAAAAGTCAGTATTCGTCCCAACCTAGTTGGCTGAATGGTGGCTACTTTTGATGTAAAGATGCTAAACAGCACCGGTGGTAGCGGAGAACCCGGGGGTAGTCCCGAGCAGATACGCATCGAGTCTGATGCCCATGTTCCCAAGCGAAATGCCACTGATCTCTCAGTTAAGGTAGCTGCTATCCATCTTGTTAGCCAAGGGTTAACACCGCAAGCCATTACACATTTCATTAATGTTTCAAAGTTCACACAGTTACAGTTATAAGCCTCCTCTAAGTCGATTGCGACAGCAACCGTTTCTCGTTTACCTTGGAACCCCTCGTACACATCATGAGCAAAAGTTCCAGCGTTACCCCATATTACTCGCATGGACCTATAGCTTCTGCGAGTATCAGGTAGGATCTGTGCATTTTTTAGGTGATTCATTATTATCCGTGCTACTATCTTTTCTAGTAGTTTACCGTAGACATTCTGCATTGTGATAATTCTATAGCTGCTGAGAAGTGTTGGGTCTTTACCAGGTTTAGGAAGTGGCTGTAGGTAACTATGTAGCCAGTCTTCCTGCACCTCAGCTTTCATTATACAGGTGTTGAAATCACTCACCACATTCTTAATGCCCACGTCATCGAGCTGTTTTATGGGGTGATACTATAGATCATCAGGACCCGGGGCAGTGTTTTACTGGTTGCTAAAGTGCACTCGGCGTCATCTTTGGATATGAGGTCTGTTACGACACGTTTTAACGATGTCGTCTGCTACAGTTGTGAGCACTTTTAATGTTGCATATTGGATGCTTGAGATGGTTTTTAATATAGAGGGTTTTTTGTTCACGCTTCACGGTATTTTATTGAACGCGAAGTGTATAGTAACTTTATGAAGTGTCACGGTTTACATAGATCCGCTTGACTACGTTTTACGTTTACCCTTTTGATTATAAACTCCGAACGAGACGGATGTATTCCCCTTACTCCCAGGATATTTTATAGTGCACGTATTTCTTGAAAATTGTGGCCAGAGGGTCAGGCCTTGATTGTGATGAAGTAAGAATGGTCGTGGATAACCATTAGTTATTGAATTCTGATTACGGGAGTGATTAATCATTTATAATTCAAGTTCGCAAACTGGTAGGTCTCATTTTCGACTGACTGCATCGCAGCAGTGCGTATATATAGTCTACCATGTTGTGTCGACGATAATCATTGATATTTATGTTCTGACTGTACTGCACTAATATGAAATTGAATCCATTGAAGATGAAGATTATTATGCATGAATTATTACGTGAATAGAACTGTGATGTTAATAAATATATTGTTTTGTGGACTCGAAACAGAAGGATTTGCCTCATTGATGCCCTTCAAGGTTGCCTAACCAGTTAAGCCATTTTCATATATTCGTTATATGTTTAAGCACGATATCGTTCATTCAAGAACATTAATATTGACAAACTCGTAGACAGGGTTCGAAAGGAATAACACGATGACACTCAATTTATTAATGAAATACCCTGTTTCGATTAAGATCCATCTTCAACAGATGATAGCCAAAAACGGACCCTGTAACAAGGTCGAAATAAATGTCGCCTCTTATGACGCTTTCCAGTGTGACAGACGAACTCAGCTGACCCTGAAGTGTTAGATGATATAGTACGACCCTTCGTAATGACCCCTTCGGATAACATCAGTGCCCCCGAGTATTGTGGTAACTTTTCGTCAAACGGGATTTTTTTCCACCTGGACTCATTAGCTATGCACAACAGAAACGTGGACTCATTAGCATGCAACCTTTCCACGCAGATTGTCAACACGTTTGCTGATTAATATGTGGACAGTTATCTACCGTTCATTCTGGTCATCGCATTGATTTAAGGAGAGGTTAAATCACGCCCACGGATATCTCTTGAGCAATCATATGCAGTTATTTTCATTAACTTGGTCAGAACGCCGGCCCAGTGGGGGCGTTGCCAGAATCAAAGCGAAAGTAGCGGCACACGATCAAACAGGCACTGAGGGATCTCAGGAAAGACTAGCGGCATGCTATCAAAGGCAGTAGTGGTCCCTGAAACGAACGACGCAAGTTTCTTGCCGGCATTTCGCATCTCTGTGTTAACCACAGAACCGATCGCAGTGGACGCGAACGGGAAAGCCGAAGCGGACGCAGCGAACGGAGATACGGAAAACCAGGGGCGGCATCTCTCCTTAGTCTGGCGGTCAGAACCCCGAAAGTCTCCTGAGATCTAAAAAGGTGTCAAATTCTAACATGTCCCCCCAATCTTGCATTCCAGTTAGATATATACAGACCACGAAGAAAGCCATTTTATCATTCGTTCGCCAGAGATTTAAGATTCACTAGCTATAGTAGAATTTTGCTAGATTTCCATCTGAATTGGTGGCTACATTGGAGTGATTTCTTTTTTCTGTGCACGGTATAATATATTTGTTAAAGTGATCAGTGGTCTAGTGCTTTCATTTTATTTCACTGGATTTTGTGTTTATTTAAATCTATTAAATTAAACTCATCTCAAAAGTTCCAGTGGTAAATTTAATGATATATCTATTATAATATTTCAAAAAAAAAAAAAAATAGATGCTTAAATGCTAAAGTAACTTTTAAAGTCGCGAAGGAATTTATAATTAATAAATTTAGTTAAGTCCTATATATATATAGATGTGTGTTTTAACCATTAGACTCGCGAAGTGTTTTCTTAAATACATAATTAAATACGCGAGTGTATATAAATAGTCTTAACGGTAAATTTATCGCGCGTTAGAATATTATTTGATTTTTGCGGTATGATTATGTTGTCATGGTTTTTCTATCTTTTTCTATAGAATGATCACATAACCTGTGCGATCCCAGCAATAAAGAAATCATACAGAGTCTTCCAGACTCGGTTCTTAAACTTCCAGATATATTGATGAAACATTTTAAATATAATCTTGTGGCGGTCCGATGCGGCCTAGCTATCATAATTACATGAAAGAAAGCCCACCCAAGAACATTTAAATAAACCATCAAATTAAATTACAATCTGTAAGATAAACTGGAAGAAGAACAGTTGCCAGTAGCGATATTTTATTCACTGCTCTGCTGTGAGAGAGTACATATTTACCTGAACTGTGACTGGGCCTAGTTTTTCCTCACTGGATTTAAAACTTGCCGAACAGTTGCTATCATCACGCATTGAAGGAATTTTACCACCAGCGGCGAAATTAAAGGGACCACTCCATTCTCACCCTTGTACCTAACGGTGACAGTGCCATCCGATTGACTCCTTTTTATATAATTAAACACAAGAACTTTTAGGTTTCACGTCCGGCGATAAGTGGGAGTATATGCTATCAGCCAACCTCGCTAAATCTGGGGCTGGACATCGAAGTACCAGACATTTTCATATGTCAAGAGTGTAATTGCTGTTTATATAATTCTATGGAGTGCCTGATGCGTCAATCGGTAAGTGTGTGTGAGCATATGAGTGTGGGCCCTCACGAGCGTGCATGAATGACAGGAGATTTAATTTTTGCAAACCATTTGTTAACTTGCCTACCGGGTAATACATTTTCTGTATACCCTGCATTGTTCCTTTAAGTGGGATATCTTTTTAACGCTGTTTACCCCCCCCCCCTTTTTTCATTTGCTTAGTAAAGGGAAAAACAACTGGGAATAACAAGATTGTTTTCTACCACCCATACCTAATATTGTAACACCTCTTTCAGAGTAATTAAATTCACTGTTGGGTTTCATTACCTATGTTCCTGATAACTATCTATCTTTGGACTGGGTTTATCTTTCTAATACAAGCGGGAAGGGCGTAGTCGATACCAATCTTCTTCACCCCCCCCCCCCAACCTTGTTAATTGTATTTTCTGTACTTATGATATTTTTTCCTGTAACACATGATAATTGTTGTGATTGATTTTAATGTTAATAAACAGCATAAACTTATTTAGTACTGTGTTGGAATACCAAAGCCCAAATTTCCCATATCTGTTTAATATAGTTTGTATTTACGTGCGTCTGTGTGTTTGAAGCACCAAATCGGTGTGAGCGCAGGTGTGTGTCTGGAAACTGGCAAATAATTGTTTGACCAGGAGAGTTTTAGGAGAAGATTGAGAGGAACGATTGTCGTAAATAAGTCTGTCCTTACTCTCCCCAGCACTCTGTGGAGCAACTATTTACTTTCTAACCCTTATTATCACTGAGCTTTCACCATCATTCTCCACTCTAAACAGGATCACTATTTCTAAGACCCCTAGACAACGCCATTTAGTATTTTTGTCGTCCACATAGCATATTTACAGGTTGTTTTCTTTCCACAGAGCAGGAAATTACGGATAAACAAAAATATTTGTTATTTAAATTATTCTCTGGCAGAGAAAAATTAAATTTTTTCTGTATAAGATTTGCTGGGATTGCGGGATTGTTTTACAGTCACTAAAGGTTTTTGAAGTTACTAGAGTTGAGCTTAGCTAAAGACGCCTTGTTCTGACTTTTTAAGTCTAGTTAACATCGTCTCTTCTCATAAACTGACTTCAGGGGCGGAGTTTTGTAGTGGAGAATAAAAATTTTGGGGAACATTTTTTTTTCCTTTTAAATTGTTTGAATATAAATTTTTCTCTACTGTTAGCAAAAGTAGATTTTTTTCTAGTGTAACTTACCATTTTAGCGTGGCATAGTCGCTTGCGTTAAGAGTCTTAAGTGACAATAATAGCAGCGATAAGTTTGCACATTACAAGGTAGGAGGTAACACAAGTAAATTTTTACTTTGTGTTTTTTCTCGTAGCGGCTTTGAGTTTTTTCCCTTCTTGTTCCTTCTTCCTATTTTCTAGTCTTAGAAGCATCCAGTTCTTTGGCATGGCAGAGATAATTAGGATAAGATCCATTTTGAGACAGGAGGCGAAGGACTCAGGGTTAGAAGGTGAAGCCGCGAACCTGTTTGTCAACAGGGAACTTGAAAAGTATGCCGCGGAGCAACAGAGAGAAGAAAAAGAAAAGAAGGAAGCTGAAGAGAGGGCAGACGCTAGGAAGAAAGAAGCGGGCGATCGACAGTTGGAGCAGAAGAAAATTGAGGCAGAGATGGAAGATCGCAGGGAAAGAGAGAAGGAGAGACAACGTGAGGAGAGAGAGAGGGAGGGACAGCACGAACTGGCGCTTAAGGCTTTAGAGAGTCCGGGCGCTTCTACTTCGAATAACGGAGAGCCGTCTTCGCCCCAGTCTCAGTCAACGGATCTCTCCAGCACTCAATCTGCCCAATTAACTGCGATGTTTTTTGCTTTAGAGTCTTTTCCTAGCCCCAATGAAAAAATTGACACCTTCCTAGAAAAATTCGAGAGGCTAGAAAATCTGTATGGGTTAGAGAGTTCCCGTTGGGCACTTAAACTCTCAACGTCATTAAAAGGTACTGCTTATGACGTATATACAAAGCTGGGAACCAACCAACATGGTTACGACATGCTGAAGAAGGCCTTGCTAGAACGGTTTGAGATGACCGCCCGAAAATTTCTGGAAATGTTCAGAAACAGCCGAAAAGAGAGCACGGAAACATTCCTTCAGTTCTCTTCACGTCTCATGGGCTATTTGACAAAGTGCATTGAATTATCTGACCTACCTCTTACATATGAGGGACTACTTGTTCTTGTGGAACAGATAAAGTCAACTTTGTCCAACGAAACTCGTAGATTTTTGGCTGAACAGGGCGCAGTCAGGCTTGAGGACATCCTCAATAAGGCAGTACGCTATACCAATGCAATGGCCGAACTTCCCAGCACTAAACGTAAATCCACAGATGAGCCATCTCGTAAACAAAATCTAGAGCAGTCATCCTATTCCTCAAATTCCTCTCAGAATTATAACCAACGAGAAAATAATACCCAGAGACCTCCCCAGGAAAAATCGAAATTCTACAAAACCCGATTTCCACCAAACACAATTTTGATCAACCCACCAAGCCTACGTGGCAGCGCGGCCACCAAGGTCAAGGAAAAGGGAAGACCCCTACACCAGGGACGTCTGATCAAGGCAAGCACACCGGGCCAAACCGCATCGGATGCCTGCATACAGCCTTGCAAGGTAGAGTCAACGTCAGTGATTCTCAACCTGAGGGGGACAGACCCTCAACGCGAGGAACTGTAATTTTGAATGGTACCTCAACTACGTGTCTCTTTGACACTGGATTAAGTTTTGATAGTATTGTCGCTAGGCACCTAGTCAAACCCGGTCAGGAGACAGAGGAATCCGTCAAACTGAGTGGAGTTTTCAAGAGTGATGCACCCAGGACGCTTCCTATCGCACTGGTAGAGATACACTCTGATTTTGTCAGAGGTGTTATCAAAGCGGCCATAATGGATGATCCGATCTACCCAGTTATCCTGGGATGTAGATATGTGTTTGTTGGGAGACCAAAGGAGCCGATTGTAGCAGCGGTAACCACAAGAGGGCAAACTAAGAAGGAGATGGAGCCTGCGTCAAATTTGTTGCCGAACAAACTGAAGGAGGCGAAACAAAAGGACCCTACTCTGGAGCCCTGGTTTAGAAAACTGCCCATGGCTAAGGACCCCAGACACAACGGAGACATCTTTTCTAAGGATGGCGTATTGTATCGTAGAACGGGCGACCCTGAGACAGGGAATAACCAGCTCCTAGTACCGACGCAGTACAGAAGCCAGATCTTAGAAATGGGGCACTCTCTTCCCTTTAGCGGACATATGGGACAAAACGCCACTATTCAGCGAATAAAAAACCACTATTGGTGGCCAGGAATGAACTCTGAAATTATCAGGTACGTGAAATCCTGCGCCCAGTGCCAACGTGTGGCACCAAATCACTTGACACCCCCAGTACCTATGGGGCAAATGCCAATAGTAGGTACTCCATTTGAACGGGTTGCGGTCGACATCATTGGACCCCTGGAAAGGACCAAAAGAAAGAACAGGTTCATCCTGACTTTAGTCGACACTTGCACAATGTGGGCCGAAGCTATACCGCTAACATGCACAGATTCCAAGCATGTCGCAGAAGCCCTCGTGCAAATTTTTACACGGTTGGGATTCCCTCAACACGTTTTGACGGACAATGGATCCCAATTCCGTAGCCTGTTAATGGAGGAGATCTTTAAGATCTTGAGGGCCAAACATATCCACACAAGTCCCTACCATCCGGCCGGAAATGGGCTCGTGGAACGTTTTAATGGCAGCCTCACCACCATGTTACGTAAGCTGGGTCAGGAGAAACCGGAAGACTGGGACCTATATATATCGGCTGCCTTATTCGCCTACCGAGAGGTATCTCTCCAAGCGTCTATAGCACAGCACTTCGGCAGACCGATTTCAGGGGCCACTAGAAGCCTTACTTCGGTCCCTGACAGACCAAAAGGCTGACGAGACAGTCGTCTCTGCAAGCAAGTATGTATCTGAGCTCAAGGAAAGGATAAAGCTAGGATGGGATCTAGCTACGACCAACCTTAAGAAAGCCCGCGCTAAACATGCTAAAAGATACAACAAAGCTGCAAAAGAGAAAGAACTCCAACCAGGGGAGAACGTTTTGTTGCTACTTCCAACCGGAAGCAATAAACTTCGCATCGGATGGCAAGTACCCTTTACCGTCTGATGCGTGATGCCATATGATGATGGATGGTATCCGCATGTCTGGTTTTGTGTAGTGTGCAGATGTGTTCAGTCAAAACAATGTTCATACAAAAATAACAGGGCAATCCACATAGGACGTCAGTAAACTCACGACGTATAAAGTCAATGATTCTTGAAACAGCCGTTGACGTTTTTCTTCATTATTTATTGTGGACGCCACAGTGACAAAATGGTTACGCGAATATGTAGACACATCAAACAGTCATTATCACAGCAACATTCAATACAGCAATAGACGGTAGACAGCATTACAATGATGAGTCAGATGCATGTTATATTTCATAGTGCTGTAAATGTAGTCAGGTGAAAAACTCCATCCCTTTCTATAACAGCCAGGAGATAACCAGATGTATGAGATCAGTTCACTCTCCTTAGTTTGACTTCAGCAAGACAGACACGTCTGCCGAAGTATAAATAATGTCCTCAAAAATATCCTCTAGATAATAAAGGTTTTCCAAACCTAGTTCATTTAACAAAGTAGCAAGTAATGGTCCTTTGTACCTGCATCAACCGATGCAGTACAATACAGCGACATGTGAGCTAGGAAAACATCTCGTGACGACGACTTTCGAAGACAGGCTATGAACCAGAAATCGATCACGACCAAAAATCGATAGAGTTAATGAAAATGTTAATTTACCTTGCCTTCCGGAAATACACAGAAATATTATGCCTCCCGGCATGTGCAAATACACTAGAGGTATTATCTCGAATAAACGAAATATCCATTAAGAGGACTACACATCCCTGACAGAACAAAAAAAATAGCGGAGCTCCCCTCTTCAACGAGGCATCTCTTTCGCCATTCCAAATCGCTCACTCCACTAGTGGTGGGCGGAAACCGATCGACCAAGAAGCAAGACAAGTCATGCGCAGTCCAGCGCAAAATGACCACAGCTCAAACTTAACTGCATTCGATACCAACGCGAGAAGACAAATGCTTACCGAGAAAAGTAACTTATAGAATTTCAAGCAGTTTGTTTGCCCCTTATGCGTTAATAAAATAGATATTGTGATAAAACGATGTTGCGAGAATTTATCACGCAACATATCACCACCTCCTCCCGATAAAAAAAAATGTGGAACATATTTTTTTTTTTTAAATATCAAAGAGCATGCGATAAGCGGCTCAAAACGCACGAATTATGCGCTGATAATTAATTAAATTGCCAAACAATAGGCTAATTATAGAGTGTCTGGTGAGGATATACCTCAACAGAAAAATAAATATGTCTCAAAAAATATTCACATCGGGGAGGTGTCACCAACACACATCACGTTAGCATGTAAACACAATATACGTATGCAAGTTACTATAATCATCATTAAACAGCATACTCTAATATTGTCTTTAAAAATGGATGTACAAATCTGATAGGAAAATTAAATAGTACATTCTTTGACATGTAATGACATAAGTACATAGTAAAGTTAAACTACATGACGATCCAGGACATATGCTCTGGTATTCCGAGGGTAAGTACACAATCTAGAACTCGTCATGCTTGAAACTAATAAGGTAAGTCCTCAGCTCAACAATGACATTCTGAGAAAGTACAAGCAATATAATGCTAATTAATAACTAATATGCTTCATAAGGTACAATACATTATTAATAATTGTGGCTGTTTAGTAAACTAACGGCCCTTATATTAACTACTCAGTCCTCCTCTATCATCTTAAAATACGAACAGAAGAAGATGACAACAAAGCACGATAGTGTGTACATATAAAGTGAGTACAGATGTGCTAATCTATTGTTAAAATATAGGTGTGTTATGACTCTGTAATATATAGAAATATAGGACAGAAGTATTAGTTGGAGTCATGTGGGCATCTAGACAAAATGTCAGCCATCACATTATCCGCACCACGGATAGCTCGTACCGTGAAGTGAAAAGGTTGAAGAGCTATAGCATATCGAGTGGATCTCGAACTCTTCAAATTCTTAGTCTGAATAGCTGTAAGAGCTTTCTGATCAGTCTCTAGAATGAAATGTGCGCCCAGGAGGAATCTTTGTAGTTTTAGAATTGACCAAACCATCGCTAACAACTCACGGTCTAAAACCGAGTAGTTCCTCTCTGCCGCATTTAGTTTTCTAGAAATGTACATATCAGGATGCAGAGTATTTGCATATTCTTGCATCAGTGCTGCTCCAATCCCAGTGGATGAAGCATCACTCCGAAGAACAAAAGTCCTATCAAGAGTAGGTAATCTTAAGATGGGAGGAGAAGAAAATATATTCTTGATTTCGTCTAGTGAAGATTGGCATTCTTCAGACCAACGGACCAGATTAGGCGAACCTTTCTTCCAACAATGTTTGATAGAGGTGCCCTTATTCGAAGATAAAATTGGAATAAAAATCCTCCCATAAAAATGAATTAATCCCTAAAGATACTCCTAACTTGTTTTCTTCGATTTAGGAACAGAGATGTTCAGTATTTTGGAAGTATTGTGGTCTTCTGTCTTCAAGAGACCATGACCAACACGATGACCCAGGAAAGAGTTTTCACCAAAACCAACACACGCTTTAGAAGGTTTTGCTGTCAAATTATTCTCACGTAGAGTGGACAGTAAGTCATATAACCCTAAATAGTGATCTTCCCAGGTATCACTGAAGAGACAGATGTCATCTAAGTATGCGATGACATCCGAACGATGTGACAGAATTCGACGCATCATGCGAACGAAAGTGGCAGGGGCGTTCATGAGACCAATAGGCATAACATTCCATTGAAATAGACCCCTAGGTGTAGAAAAAGCAGTAAGAGGTTTGGCATGCTCTGCTAAAGGCACTTGCCAATAACCTTTAGACAAGTCAAGTTTAGTGAAGAATCTAGAATTAGAAAGTCTAATCAGTAGATCTTCTAACAAAGGCATCGGTTCAGCATCGAACTTTGTGACCTGATTCAATTTGCGATAAACAACGCAAATTCGTATGTTCTTATCCTTCTTCCGGACAATAACCATGGAAGAAGAATATGGTGAAGTCGATGGTTCAATTATATTTAATTGAATCATTTCATCCAATTCCTTTTCCACTTGCGACTGAAAGTGTATAGGAATATGATAAGGCCTAACCCTAATTGGATTATTGTCGGTAAGAATTATGTCATGTTCTATGACATCTGTGTGTCCAGGAATGTCAGTGAGAACATCCTGAAATGTTTGTAACATCGACGAGACTTGTCGATGTTCGTCACCAGAAAGATTAGGAGAAACAGAAACGTTTTTCCAAGATTCCGTGGAATGTAATGGAACCACTGGAAGGGGAAGGTTGACATCAGAGAAGGTAGCTTCCTCATCCTGTATGACAGACAGGGATGAATAATGACCGTGAGGTGCAGGAGCAACATCCGTTGCCTGGAAAATAGGCAGCAAATAGTCCGGACGTTCGTGAAATTCCGAAAGCATGTTTATGTGGAAAGTTTTATGCTTTCCATCAATATCGACCACATAGTCAACATCGGAAATCCGGAGAGACTATTGCATACGGACCTTTCCATGCAATAAGAAGTCTATTTTCCCTACTGGGGAGTAGGACGAATGCTTTGTCACCTGGACAAAGGTGTCGTAGACATCTATTCTTGTTAGCAAACTGCCTTGCCTTCTCTTTAGCAATTTCTGATGAAGCAGTTGCTAGCTTACATGCCTCAATGATCTTTTGTCTAAGAGCAATGACATACTCATATGAGGATTGAGTTTCATCGCTAATATCATCGGCAGTGATGAGATCGTGTAATAAAGACATAGGGCCGCGTGGACGCGCGCCAAAAACAAGGTCGAAGGGAGGAAAAACTCCTGTGTGATCAATAGGACTTCTCGATAGGCAAGGGGATGAGAGCCGCGGGTAAAACCCTGTCCCCAATCTTGAGGATGATCTTCAGTTTTATCTTACCAAGCAAAGTCTTGAGCGTTCTATTCAGACGCTCAACTAACCCATTAGACATAGGATGGTAGATACTACTGAGAGATCGTTCAATATGTAAGGTAGACATTACCTGTGACATAGTGTCAGATAGGAGTTGAGTGCCATGGTCTGACAATATTTCTCTGGGGAACCCCAAGCGAGAAAATATCAACCAAAGAGCATCTGCGATATCTGTAGTAGATATGCTCTTAAGAGGAATAGCCTCTGGCCAACGTGTGCACATATCGACACATGTAAGGATAAACTTATGTCCTCTGGCCGACTTGACCTTAAAAGGGCCAATAATATCTATGGCCATTTTCTGAACCGGCCGAATAGGAATGTCAGCAGCCTGGATAGGCGCAGCATGTCGTGGTCCTCTAGATTTGACCTCCTGACATACCTTGCATGATCGGCAGTAAATACGAATGTCCTTATTGACAAAAGGCCAAAAGAAAGCCGCAAGGACTCTCGACTTCGTACGGGCAAAACCCATATGTCCAGCACATTGCGAGTCATGAGCATGTTGCAATATTTGCACTCTCATGCTCTTGGGAACAAGAATTTGCGAATGTGCCGACGTAGTCGAATCTTGTACCATACGTACAAGTACGCCGTTTCTCATTGCAATCCAAGATTTTCTATTTGTATCCTGATTCGGATCACCTTTCTTCGCAAGAACGAAGAATTTTTTTAAAGAAGGATCTTCTTCTTGCAATTTTATGAAAGAGTCACGAGTAATCACTAAGTGACTATCTTGGCTATCAACTTCATTATCACTATTCAGTGAAGTTTCGGGTGTTTGTAGAGCTTGTGCTCTTGTAACTACTGCATTTGTAGCTTGCATGTTATTATCTTCCCAAGCAGCAATCTGCTGTGGGGTACACTCCCTAACTCCGTGAATACGACCAATAATAAGGTCCGCAATAGGATTAGGTAAGAGACAAGCATGCACATCTCCAGTAAAGAAAGGAGTGGCAATGCGAATTACAGCAGTAGGATATTTTTCTAGAGTGCCGCCAAATGTGACACATTTAATAACCCTTCCTGTAGCACAAGATGGATCTACAAGCGATTGTCTAACACCAATAGTGGTGCATCCGGAATCGAAAAGTAGTGATACCGGAGTATCATTAACAAGACCCTTATGTAGGATTAAAGAACCCCTCCCGTCATGCGCAACAGCAGCAGGAAGAGCGGGAAGTGGGTGACCACAACTCAAAGTAGTTATGGTACCCGGTTCGAATAAAGTACTGCATTGGGGGCATTTGTTTGCTCTCTCAAAGTCAAAAGCAGAACCAGTGACAGCGTCAAAGTTTTTACTATCAACAACATGATTACAGGCTCCCTCAGGTTCCTGTTGTACAGCATTAGCCTGCTGATATCTCTTTTTTTTGTGTTGAGATCTACCCCGACTATTATTACCTCTGAAGTTATCAGAGTTATTATTATCTCTGCAGTTATTATTGTCTCTATTGTAATTGTTATCCTGGTTCGAATTCCAGTTTCCACGATTACTATCATGTTCACATTGATGCGAACATCTATTTGTTTGGTTCTGAGGTCTTCGGCAGGAATAACCTCTATTACCATATCCTCTTTTGAAATGCTTATAATTATTAGGGTGATAGTAACGACCCCTATCAGGTTGTCTCCAATTCTTCGAAGAAGAATCACCATGAAATTGGTTCCATGATTTTGACAGAAATTACCGCTGCTCTTTCTATCAAAATTTTGTTGGAATCTACGAGCAAAGTTTTGACCATACGGAGCTGCCGAAGCAACTGGTAAACCTTCTTTCACCTTAGAGTTACCCATGGTTATGTGTGGGTGCGCAGTTACGTATTGGCAACAGAAATCTTCCATTTCTTTTATTGTTTTAGGTTTACGTTCATGAAGGAAAGCAAGGAAAGACTCATTGACAGACGACATGACTTTGTCTCTAAGTATTAAGTCCATAAGTCCTTCATAAGTTTTTTTTTCCGTCTTAGATAGTTCAACCCATCGTGAGAAAGTAATGCGTATTCTTGCAATAAACTCGGAGAATTCAACTCCATTTTCAGGTAACATGTTTTTAAATTGTAGACGATAGCCGTCTTCGTTAAGCTGATATTTCTTTAACAAAGCGGCCCTGACAACCTCATAATTGTTCTTGTCAGGTTCATCCACCATATTTAATATACTTAGAGCTTTACCTGTCAGTATCCCTGATAACTGATAAACATATTTTGCTTTGTCTATGTTATGGGAGCTGTACATGCTTGTTCAAATCTGTCCAGATAGAACATTATGTCATCACTGGAAGGACTAAATGTTGGTAACTTAATCTTAAAAGTATCATTATTAGCCTTACCAGAAGATGAACCCTTGTTTGAATCATTACCATTACTCATGCTTGTCAATTTCAATTTTTCCAACTCTAAAGCTAAGACCTTTTCTTCATGTTCCATTTTTGCTTTCTCTTTCCTCTCATCAGACTCTCTCTGTAATCTTCTTTCCTCAGCCTGAGCCTCTTTTTGAAGTCTTTTATTTTCAGCCTCTTTTTCAAGTCTTTTATTTTCAGCCTCTTTTTCAAGTCTTTTATTCTCATCCTCTTTTTCAAGTCTTTTATTCTCAGCCTCTTTTTCAAGTCTTTTATTCTCAGCCTCTAGCTGTAGCTGGAGTTTTCTCTCCTCAGCTTCTGATTCCCTTTTTTGTTTTTCCATTTCCATTTGGAATCTTTTTTCATCCACCTGCATCTGCAGTTTCTTTGTTCAGCTTCCATATGCAGTTTCTTTTGTTCAGCTTCCATTGCTTTATCATATCGAGCAGTTGCAAATTCTTCTAACTTATCACCAGTCTTGCCAAGCAATTTACCCTGCTCAATAAAGTGCTCAAATGTAGACATGTTGTCTAACATATGAGTCCAAAACCTGAAATAATTAACTAATTTATTTCAAACCTAAGTGTAACAAGTCTTAATTAAGCACTTGTATATTCACATCACATTATATTATCCCAGTCTCTGTGGGAAACAAGTCTCCAATCAAAGAACTTGTATATGAAATGTCAACAATCAATTCTTGATCATAAGTGCACTTCTCATTCAATAGTGCACGACACTATTCATCATTCATTTATCATCAGTGTAGTAGTAACAGTGCATTAGCATAGTCCCTTAACTAATTACTATAACTGTAAACAATGACTATGTAAACACATGCAGAATGTAAACATTGAAAATGTAAACAATGCAAACAATGTAAACAATAACAATGTAAACAATAACAAAGATCAGCAACAATACAAAAACTTTCGCAGAAATCAACTAAAAATAAAGCAGAAATTAATGAAATATCACAAAAAATGTGACGATATCTGCGATAGAATTAAACAAAATACATGACACCACAGTGTATAAACAAAAATGTTGTATGAAACTAAATTATAGACAAGAGTAGGCTAACAAATACAAACAAATCAAAACAAAACTAAAGAATGCGAAATAATAACGAAAACAATATTAAAACATGTCATCAAAGCTAACATAAATAGCAACAGAAGTCGCTTAGCAAATTCCAGTATTGGAAATTTGCAAACCTTACAGAAAACGCTCACAATAGACGACCTCTATGACGTGGCATAATCTAACGGAGACACCACCCAACCGAGAACCCGCTGAAATATAAACATATAAATATACGAATAACATATAAACATATAACATATAGAATGAGATGATACACAGAAGACTCAGCAGAAGTATAAGGGCACAGTTTACATACAAACAGGCCACTTAACTTATAGGCTTCCAATCGTAGAACAGCAGAAAAAACGGATGTCAATCAACGTCCTAAAGAGCGAAGCTCCAACGATGATGGCACATCTGAACTGCTTCCACTGCTAACACGATGGTACAAGAGCTTCTGAAATACTGTGTGTTGAGTTGTTTCGGCACTTGACCTTCTAATCCAAAAGTAAGTTGATGGAAATCGGTACTTGGCCTTCTTCAGAAAACAACCCGTTTCAACCGGCACTTGACCTTCACAAAAACGACAGCACTGGAACCTTGACAGCAGCAACTTGCTTGACTTGCGTAAAAGATAACAGCAGTCCGAGTTATCCGGCAACATGTAACAACGCCGGGTACTGTCAAATTCTTGTTTCCGTCAAAAAGTTGAAATTTTGACTTTTACCGGGCAACGCCGAGTACTTTGAAAATTTTGAAGATGTTGACTGTATTAAAGAATGTTAATTTCTTGAAGGATGCTGATGAATTCTTGTTGAAAATGAAGTGGGTAAGGGACCCCGTGTTTGCTGGTACCAGAATCAAACCAGCTTATGGCCACCAAATGATGCGTGATGCCATATGATGATGGATGGTATCCGCATGTCTGGTTTTGTGTAGTGTGCAGATGTGTTCAGTCAAAACAATGTTCATACAAAAATAACAGGGCAATCCACATAGGACGTCAGTAAACTCACGACGTATAAAGTCAATGATTCTTGAAACAGCCGTTGACGTTTTTCTTCATTATTTATTGTGGACGCCACAGTGACAAAATGGTTACGCGAATATGTAGACACATCAAACAGTCATTATCACAGCAACATTCAATACAGCAATAGACGGTAGACAGCATTACAATGATGAGTCAGATGCATGTTATATTTCATAGTGCTGTAAATGTAGTCAGGTGAAAAACTCCATCCCTTTCTATAACAGCCAGGAGATAACCAGATGTATGAGATCAGTTCACTCTCCTTAGTTTGACTTCAGCAAGACAGACACGTCTGCCGAAGTATAAATAATGTCCTCAAAAATATCCTCTAGATAATAAAGGTTTTTCAAACCTAGTTCATTTAACAAAGTAGCAAGTAATGGTCCTTGGTACCTGCATCAACCGATGCAGTACAATACAGCGACATGTGAGCTAGGAAAACATCTCGTGACGACGACTTTCGAAGACAGGCGATGAACCAGAAATCGTTCACGACCAAAAATCGATAGAGTTAATGAAAATGTTAATTTACCTTGCCTTCCGGAAATACACAGAAATATTATGCCTCCCGGCATGTGCAAATACACTAGAGGTATTATCTCGAATAAACGAAATATCCATAAGAGGACTCTCACATTCCTGACAGAACAAAAAAAAATAGCGGAGATCCCCTCTTCAACGAGGCATCTCTTTCGCCATTCCAAATCGCTCACTCCACTAGTGGTGGGCGGAAACCGATCGACCAAGAAGCAAGACAAGTCATGCGCAGTCCAGCGCAAAATGACCACAGCTCAAACTTAACTGCATTCGATACCAACGCGAGAAGACAAATGCTTACCGAGAAAAGTAACTATAAATTTCAAGCAGTTGTTGCCCTTGCGTTATAAAATAGATATTGTAATAAAATGATGTTGCGAGAATTTATCACGCAACACCGTCCTAAAAAAGATCTCACGCACCAATTACAAGATCTCCATTAAAGGAAAGGAGAAGGTCTTTCACGTAAATCTCCTTAAGAAATATTTGGAAAGACCAGTGCCATCCTCCGAGCATCTCCTGGCTGTCGCCATAGCAACGGAAGACGAGGAAGATGATGATGGTTGCATGGAGTACCCATTGCAACCCACAGAATCCTTTAAAGATGTCAAGTTCTGCGACAATCTCTCACCAGAACAACAAACAGAAACCAGGGTTCTACTAAAACAGTACAGTGCAGTCTTAACGGATGTACCTGGTCGAACAAATCTCATCGAACTTGATATGAAATTAACAAACGAGACCCCTGTTCGAACCAGAGTTTACCCCATCCCTTACGCTAAAGCTGATGCACTTCGCGGAGAAATAGACAAGCTGCGTCAGGCAGGAATTATCAGTGAGTCTACTCTCCTTACAGTTCGAGTGTAGTGCTGTTGCAGAAGCCCAACAAGGAAGTTCGGCTGTGTATAGATTACCGGCTGCTAAACGCTGTAACGGAATTCCAGCCCGAACCTCTCCAAACTGTTTCTGAGTTGTTCACTGCTGCGTACAGTTTCGCTGAGTTTATAATTTGTTAAATGTACCTGTTTAGTTTGGAGACATTATTTTTTAGATTCCTGATCAAAGGGATATTACTCATGTTTTACTTGGGTTGAATTCAACAGTGGTTGTTATCCCACTTGTTTTAACCTAGCGGTCTAATATTAGAACCGATGTCTGGTTGCCTGACCATATATGGCTTGAATGGTCAGCTTTTCTCGGAATGTTTGCAACTAGAACCGATGTCTTATTACCTGACCATATATGGCTTGAATGGTCAGTCTTTTCCTAGTATGTGTTCAACATCGCCCACCTGAGTTTAGCTCAGAGGGTCTAGCGTCTACGACGCATGCGGAAGTTTTTGGTGGCGCGTTAAGAAAGACTTCCGATCTGGAGTCGAGCTGTGTTTTTTCAGAGTGTCAAGACGTGCTTTTGGCGTCTTCGATCTGGCTTTAAGCCTGGGGAAGGAAAGTCCTCTGTGTGTGAGACCAAGATGTCTAAAGATTGTTTCCCCATGATATACTTCTATGCGTCTAGGAGACGAGTGTGTTTATTAGTGTTATTCTGAAGGGATGATAAGGTAAATTATCCTTCGATTCATTTTCTTCTATTATCAGAATCACGCATAACATTTATTTACCAGCTCAGTGACTTTTCCCTGGGCGGGAAAGAGTCCTTAGAGGATACGAGAGTTTGAGCTCACGAATTATGCTGACATTCTTTGCTTAGGGCCTGTATATGCCCAAAGAACATTATATTATCATATTGGACAGGGTCTGACCCACCTTGTTTGCTAAGGAATACCACAGAGGCCATTGTACCTAGAGGCCTGCCATATTTTGCGGTCTGCTGTATACTAGACAATGTATCTGACTTGCTGATGTCAGAATAGAGTTGGTTTAAACTCATATTTAAACACTCGCTGGCAATGCGGGGTATTTTTGCTGTGGCTGTAGGAAGAGAGTTAGATGGAAGTCAGCATCATATATGCACAGCTTACTGATGAACTGTTGATGCAAACTGTACTAAACTGTCGTCATGTTTAAAATGTTCCTGAGTTTTGCCAAATGACTATGTCCTGATGTCGGTGTCTCTTGTAATCGTACTGCTTTAAAGTATTGTAAAGTCAGCTGCTGTTAACAACGTTCTCTGACTTCTACATGTGGTTGAGTGGGTGTATCGTGCCATTGTCCAAGAGCCTATACGCATTCACGTCCATCATCTTATCTGATGTCTGCTCACCCGCACATCATGTCAACCACACATTTCTACGATCACTACACATCTGAGAGCCTGTACGTTTGAGAGAGTCTTCATTACACCCTGTCGGTGCCTCAACGCCTGGTGACCTATATTCACATCATTGTACTGCCTGGGTTGACCTGACCCCTACTCACATATACAGCACTGTTACATTATGGTGGCCATTCTACACACACAATATTCACCAAGCTCAGCAAAGCAAAGATTTTCTCCAAGATTGACCTCAGTAAAGGTTATTATCAAATACCAGTCAAGGAGGAAATTAAACCTTTGTTAGCTTTCAGCATTAGTGAAGGACATTGCACATTTAATGTGATGCCGTTCGGATTGCATAACGCACCAGGAGTGTTCACCAGGATGATGAGGAAGCTTCTATAACCTTTGCAAAGTCCGCATATCCATAATTTCATAGATGACATATTAATTGCATCGGAAAACTACGACGAACATATTGCTACGGTTGCTATGTTCCTCAGGAGACTAAAGGAAACTGGTCTCACAGCCAGAACTAGCAAATGTCTCATCGGGTTTGAAAAGCTAGACTTCCTGGGGCATACTATTTCTCACGGCTGTAGTTGGCCCGTTAAGAAAAACGTGGAGAAAATAATTGCAGCTAAAAGATCCCGAACCAAGAAAGACACTCGTTCGTTCCTATCACTATGTGCATACTATCAGAAATACATCCACAACTTCAACGGACTGACGGCACCTCTGACTGACCTCACAAAGAAAGGTTGTCCTGATAAGGTCATTTGGGATCAAAAGTGCGAACACGCGTACAGCACTTTGAAAGGACAGTTGTCTGCATACCCCATTTTGAGGTTGCCTGACCTCAAGAAACCTTTTGTACTGCGGGTCGACGCGTCAGGTCAGGGCATCCGGTCAACACTGCTTCAAGCCGAGGACATTGACCCGAACATGCTATTTCTAGTTGCTTACGGCAGTCGGAAATTAAATAAAGCTGAACGGAACTACAGCGTAGTTGAAAGAGAATGTCTCGCTCTGATTGTCGGTATCAGGCGCCATCATGAGTTTCTCTATGGGACATCTTTCACGGTGCAAACAGACCACGCTCCGTTAGCCTTTCTTGGTGCCAATAAAGAATTTAACGCAAGGATCATGCGTTGGGCCCTTCTTTTAAGCGTTTATTCTTTCAAAGTGGAATATATTCCGGGAAGACAGAATGTCGGGGCTGATTTCCTGAGTAGAAACTGGACTACAGAGGAAGAGGAGGAAGTTGAAGATACCAATCACCCAAAAGCTACCGATCAGGGCAGCTTCATTGTCATAAATCAAACATGAAAAGATGTTTTCATGTCTCAAAAGAGGGGGCGATTGTGACAGACGAACTCAGCTGACCCTGAAGTGTTGGATGATATGGTACGACCCTTCGTAACGACCCCTTCGGATAACATCAGTGCCCCCGAGTATTGTGGTAACTTTTCGTCAAACGGGATTTTTTTCCACCTGTACTCATTAGCTATGCACAACAGAAACGTGGACTCATTAGCATGCAACCTTTCCACGCAGATTGTCAACACGTTTGCTGATTAATATGTGGACAGTTATCTACCGTTCATTCTGGTCATCGCATTGATTTAAGGAGAGGTTAAATCACGCCCACGGATATCTCTTGAGCAATCATATGCAGTTATTTTCATTAACTTGGTCAGAACGCCGGCCCAGTGGGGGCGTTGCCAGAATCAAAGCGAAAGTAGCGGCACACGATCAAACAGGCACTGAGGGATCTCAGGAAAGACTAGCGGCATGCTATCAAAGGCAGTAGTGGTCCCTGAAACGAACGACGCAAGTTTCTTGCCGGCATTTCGCATCTCTGTGTTAACCACAGAACCGATCGCAGTGGACGCGAACGGGAAAGCCGAAGTCGACGCAGCGAACGGAGATACGGAAAACCAGGGGCGGCATCTCTCCTTAGTCTGGCGGTCAGAACCCCGAAAGTCTCCTGAGATCTAAAAAGGTGTCAAATTCTAACATGTCCCCCGAATCTTGCATTCCAGTTAGATATATACAGACCACGAAGAAAGCCATTTTATCATTCGTTCGCCAGAGATTTAAGATTCACTAGCTATAGTAGAATTTTGCTAGATTTCCATCTGAATTGGTGGCTACATTGGAGTGATTTCTTGTTTTGTGCACGGTATAATATATTTGTTAAAGTGATCAGTGGTCTAGTGCTTTCATTTTATTTCACTGGATTTTGTGTTTATTTAAATCTATTAAATTAAACTCATCTCAAAAGTTCCAGTGGTAAATTTAATGATATATCTATTATAATATTTCAAAAAAATAATGGATGCTAAAGTAACTTTTAAAGTCGCGAAGGAATTTAAAATTAATAAATTTAGTTAAGTCCTATATATATAGATGTGTGTTTTAACCATTAGACTCGCGAAGTGTTTTCTTAAATACATAATTAAATACGCAAGTGTATATAAATAGTCTTAACGGTAAATTCATCGCGCGTTAGAATATTATTTGATTTTTGCGGTATGATTATGTTGTCATGGTTTTTCTATCTTTTTCTATAGAATGATCACATAACCTGTGCGATCCCAGCAATAAAGAAATCATACAGAGTCTTCCAGACTCGGTTCTTAAACTTCCAGATATATTGATGAAACATTTTAAATATAATCTTGTGGCGGTCCGATGCGGCCTGGCTATCATAATTACATGAAAGAAAGCCCACCCAAGAACATTTAAATAAACCATCAAATTAAATTACAATCTGTAAGATAAACTGGAAGAAGAACAGTTGCCAGTAGCGATATTTTATTCACTGCTCTGCTGTGAGAGAGTACATATTTACCTGAACTGTGACTGGGCCTAGTTTTTCCTCACTGGATTTAAAACTTACCGGTCAGTTGCTATCAACACGCATTGAAGGAATTTTACCACCAGCGGCGAAATTAAAGGGACCACTCCATTCTCACCCTTGTACCTAACGGTGACAGTGCCATCCGATTGACTCCTTTTTATATAATTAAACACAAGAACTTTTAGGTTTCACGTCCGGCGATAAGTGGGAGTATAAGCTATCAGCCAACCTCGCTAAATCTGGGGCTGGACATCGAAGTACCAGACATTTTCATATGTCAAGAGTGTAATTGCTGTTTATATAATTCTATGGAGTGCCTGATGCTTCAATCGGTAAGTGTGTGTGAGCATATGAGTGTGGGCCCTCACGAGTGTGCATGAATGACAGGAGATTTAATTTTTGCAAACCATTTGTTAACTTGCCTACCGGGTAATACATTTTCTGTATACCCTGCATTGTTCATTTAAGTGGGATATCTTTTTAACGCTGTTTACCCCCCCCCCCCTTTTTCATTTGCTTAGTAAAGGGAAAAACAATTGAGAATAACAAGATTTTTTCTACCACCCATACCTAATATTGTAACACCTCTTTCAAAGTAATTAAATTCACTGTTGGGTTTCATTACCTATGTTCCTAATAACTATCTATCTTTGGACTGGGTTTATCTTTGTCTAATACAAGCGGGAAGGGCGTAGTCGATACCAATCTTCTTCACACCCCCCCCCCCCCCCCCGCCCCCACCTTGTTAATTGTATTTTCTGTACTTATGATATTTTTTCCTGTAACACATGATAATTGTTGTGATTGATTTTAATGTTAATAAACAGCATAAACTTATTTAGTACTGTCTTGGAATACCAAAGCCCAAATTTCCCATATCTGTTTAATATAGTTTGTATTCACGTGCGTCTGTGTGTTTGAAGCACCAAATCGGTGTGAGCGCAGGTGTGTGTCTGGAAACTGGCAAATAATTGTTTGACCAGGAGAGTTTGAGGAGAAAATTGAGAGGACTGATTGTCGTAAATAAGTCTGTCCTTACTCTCCCCAGCACTCTGTGGAGCAACTATTTACTTTCTAACCCTTATTATCACTGAGCTTTCACCATCATTCTCCGCTCTAAACAGGACCACTATTTCTAAGACTCTTTCTCTCAAAATAAATTTTCAACATCCAGGATACAGTCCAATTTCTTAGCGGGCAGCTTTATCACCTTTATCCTTCTGAGTAATATAACGCTCGAGTAATGCATGCCCCTTTTTGGCATCGGTCTTCAGTCTTATCCCTGTCGAGTTAGGAAATGGTTGGCTTGTACTTTTCCTACTCATTCTGGGATGTAAGGACCAGAATTTATGTAGTTTTTTGTCAATGCCCATCTGTGCCACAAAGGCCTCCCACCCTGTGTCCTTGGTTAATGCTGTTTCACATATACTAGCACAGAGTCTACATAGATTAAAATCTTTTGTAAAATCACAAAATTACACTTTGATGGAAGCTTTATTTGAAATTACGAGTATGTCCCCTGCAACACTGAAAAGAAAGATATCTCCAAATGAAATATACTACAGTACAACTTCAGTTACTGCACCCATACATGTCTCTGTCTGTCTGGGTGTGGTAACTCTGATGTTATCTTGAGTTAAAAATAGATAATTCACTGTCTTTGATCAAGCTTTCTTCAGGATAAATACATTGTGAGGCCCCAGTATCTTCCTTGGTGGTATACGATTGTAATTTAAAATAGTATTCATCACATTGAGAGTAATATCTGGTAGGTCTGTTTAACTCTGGAGTTATTTAAGGAGCACCACATCACGCAGGCCGTGTTGGAATTGACTTTGGAGCCAGTTTCCTTGCACCATTTAGACATCTCCTGTAGTGTCCCATGTATGCTTTAACCATTTCCTGTCTGTCAGAGCCAGTTCTGTAAATGAGTATGTCATTAGCAGTGTTTGTCCCAACTCAGTTGGTTGAATGGTGGCTACTTTTGCTGTATAGATATTAAACAGCACCGGTGGTAGTGGACAACCCTGGGGTAGTCCCGGTGTGATAAACGAGCGCAAAGGCCTTTTTGCTCCATTTTTTTCCTACATTTTTCATATTGTATTTTCTCCGACATTTGCTCTTTCATCCCATATTTGCGACCCACATTTGCTATTTCATCGTTGTGATTACTCGCGACCGGTATCTAGAGAACCACATTTGTTCTTTCATCGGGGGAAATAAAGTCCTTTGATTGAGTCCACATGCCTGACATTATCGTTTGAAGCCCACATTGCATCGTAATAAATCTGGTAAAAACACATCTGGTCATCCTAATCAAACATCTGGGCATGCTGTAATTTCTGTGACACCACATTGGATGCCCAGATTGGCCAGGGGAAAACGTCTCATGCTGTAATGGTGTTATCTTTGGTCGGCCGCGGTTCAGACAAGCGTTGGTTTACCACATTGGACGCCCACCTTGGCCAAGTGAACAATAAACAATCAGAGGTCAAACTACACCCACGTTCGGACTGACAGGGGACAAGGGCGATCCTGTGAATGAGTGACCAGAGGGGCCGTTAAGGATTGGTTGGTATGGGCGGAGCTGTACAAGAAACCCATATTGGACTGGCAGAAATATAATCTACTGCGTAGCTTGCAAGAACAAGGAGTCCAGTTTTTACCTTGTGAGGAAGATTTTAATCCCAATAACGCCTAGCCTAATACACGTGTTTATTCAGAGTGGATGATAATTCAGTTCTGTGATTAATTGTGTTCTTAAAGGATTTTGCGAAGGAAAAAGAAGGTTAGTAGATCTTATACTTATTAATACATTTTCTTATTTTTGTTTATTTTAACCTCACAGCTAAAATGTGCGAAAGATAAAGTTTCAAATAATTCTTGGCATAAGTGATTAATAAAATCAGAAGATTTTCCTAGAAGATGATAGGATGATAGGAGGTAATTAATAGTTCATATTTCACCTTTATCATCATCACAGTCTCCCATGCGCACACACTCTCATGCACAAGATATTTAACATCATTAGAATTGAACTCAGAGAGAGAGATGAATAATGAGCAGTAGTTTAAATGAAAGTCAACCAGTGATGTTAAATGTGAAAACTTACGAAGACTTGTGTGTGTCTTCAGTTCATCAGAAGTCTGAGTCTACACGCAACGTGTCTGACGTCTAACCAGAAATAAGTTATCAAAAACGGACATTTGGCTAGCAGAATTCGCCCTATGACATCTTTCATTCCTCAATTAAAAAGGAATATTGTCTCACCCACAAGTCAGAAGGTGGACGCAGCATTTTTCGTCACCATATACTGCTTGCTCACAAGTTCAATACAGAGTTATCACAAGTTCAATACATCGTTATCACAAGTTCAATACAGAGTCATCATAAATTCAAGTCACTCGAAAGATCATTATTATCTGAAGTCCAGCAAAAGAGCTCAAAAGAGGAATCGCATATTTATACCACGTGCAACACACTCTTAAGCGCATTTTATGAAGCAGACTCGAAAGTATATGAATCACGACTACATACGCAAGATTATGAGTCTACATATCACTAACATTTCGTGAAGATATCCAGTCTGACCAGTACCCTCGGGAGATTAGACAAGACTTTTTGTTCATATGACAACTATTAACTGTTGATCCACACTACAGAGATATACTCAAACAGTGAAGGAATATACATAGATATCTCGTCAGCGTTCTCCGTACGACAACAATATTCATCAGAACGTCCTCGACTTAGAGATACCCCACTCGACATAACGTATAACAACTTGGGACATTGTATGCCTACACGTGAATCGTCATATCAGTGCGAAGCATTTAGAGACACATGGACTGTGTAGAGTACTCACCATTTTGGTAACACGTATCATATCACATCATCATCATTTCACTTTACACCAGTTCATTCTTAATTAACTATTACTTAATTAACTGCAATTTTATTATCTCATCTGTGTGTTTTGTGTGAATCGTCTTTCACCATCATCACGTTCTAACCATTACTAACCCTATATGTGTGGATATTTCATTAATAAACCCAACGATCGTTTGATCATTATCTAGTTTGTTAATGTATCACTCGTGCTGTCGGTGTTACATATTCACCTATAGGAACCTTTCTCTACTCAGATGAGGTTGGGGGCTTTTTCTTTACGGGATCTAAGGGCAGAAGCTAAGGTCGTGGGGAAACAGAACTCTTTCCATAATTAATTAGAAGACACTGTCTAGTGGAAAGCATTCGCATTCCTGTCTTCTTGTCCCTATCTCGAATAGGTCTTTATTCTTTCTTAACGAGCCAATTTCTAGAGACCTTATATCTAATATCTCATAGACTGTTCCTGGGGAAAAAAAACTACTGTCGTAGTTGCCCCAGCACTCACCACACGACAATTGGGGGCTCCTCCGGGATTAGTGAACTCGGACTTAGAAGTGTGATAAATCACATTTTCATCCCTGCTATACAGTTGCAATAATTGCAAAATTTGTTGGCATTTTGATTGATTACCTTCTAGACTGACTATTACTATAATTTGTCTATTTCATAGGGGGGATAATTTATATCTCTAAAGCACGAGTGATACTTTTTAAATTGAGTATCAAACGGACAGAGTAAGCACTTTTTGAGAACAGAGGATACTGTAGGGTACTGATTTTTTTAATCTTTTTCTGTAACTGCTGGGAAATTTTTTATCATAAATATTTAGCAAATTTTTCATAGAAAACTTCGAGATAATCTGTTATATAATTTTTCAGAATACGCTGAGTGAGTGATTTTTAAGAACTATTTGAACTTGATTACTAATTTAAACCTAGCTGGTTTTAAAGAGATAATTACTTGTGCGAGTCTAAACAATTTGCTTGGAGGTCACTGTCAATTTTTCCCTTTGTGAACCCATACTGCATATCATGGCAGATGCCGCAAAAATTAGGACTTGTTTAATGGAGGCAGGGCGTGAATACGGGTTAAGTGGAAAAGATCTGATGAAATTTGTGAGTGAGGAGACTGATAAACTCCATGCAAGAGAGAGGGAAATGCAGAAACTTGCAATGGAGAAGGAGAAGGCCGCAGCAGAAGCAGCGGAGCGGAAAGAAGCAGCAGAGAAAGCACTTAACATGAAGCAACTGGAAATCCAGGGACAGACCAATCAGATAGAGCTGGCAAAAAGTGCAGCGGCTTCCAGCTGTGATGGAGGGTACTCACCCCGCTCAGATGGTGCGCCTACTTTGCAACCTGCGCCACCCAATGCCATGAACTTTCCGCTGGAACCTTTTTCAGAAAGGAACGATACCATGGACGCCTTTTTAGACCGTTTCGAACGCTTTGGAACAGGGTTTGGACTTGAAGAACGGAAGTAGAACTTGAAACTTTCCCAGGGCCTAAGAGGAGCCGCCTACGAAGTTTTTAATAAACTTCCGGCCGGAGAGCAAGATGACTATCAGGCATTGAAAAAAGCTCTATTGGTGAGGTACGAGCTTCATTCAGAGGCTTACCGGAAAAAATTTCGAGGTTCTAGGAAGGAGGCCGGAGAGACTTTCTCACAGTTCGCAGCCCGTATTGAAGACTACTTAGTGAAGTGGTGTACACTGGGAAACTTTACCGAGAACTATGACGGGTTGAAAGAGCTGATTGTGATAGAGCAACTAAAAGAGTCTATGTCGGTGGAAATGCGTAGATTTCTCACTGAAAACGGCGCTGACCGGTTAGAAAATATTCTTACACTGGCAGAGCGATTCCAAAATGCTCTCATGGAGTCTCAAGGAGCCAGAAAGAAGTTTTCGGATCAGGCGCCGAAGCAACCAGCTCGCTCCCAACCAGACCAACAAAGCAAAGGACCACACATCTCGCATAAACAGCACGCAAAACAAGATAACTACAAAGAGCAAAACAAGAAAAATGCTGCGCCACACCGGAGACAGGGAGATAAATGGTGCAAGTACTGTCGCATGAACAATCACAACACTAATGAGTGCAAGCGCAGACCTCCTCCCCAACATGCTGCCTGTCTGCAGAGAAAATCGTCACCCCGGAAGGAGCAGAGGACCGGAAACGTTTCTCATCCTCCCGTCATCGAATCAGTCCTCGTAAACGGACAATCTATGGAGTGCCTTTATGACACAGGACTTGCTTTCGATGCGGTGGTCAGGGCATCTCTTGTCACCCCTGACCAGATGACAGAAGAGAGTGTCGACATAAAAGGTCCGACGAAGGATGTTGCACCCATGACACTGCCAATTGCACTTATCAGAGTGGAATCTCGTTATGTGACAGGAGAGATTCGTGCAGCTATAATGGAAGAACCAATCTACTCTTTAATCTTGGGATGTAGATATGTGTTCCTTGGAGAACCTACTCCACCACTAGTCATAGCGGCCGTACAGACTAGAGGACAGTCAAAAAAGACGCAGAGCAGGAACCTCCTACCAATATCCTCCCCGAGGAATTGAAGAGGGCCCAAATGGAAGATTCCTCACTGGCGCCCTGTTTTAAAAAAATTACCTAGGACACACAACCCACCTACCAAGGGAGACTTCTTTATGAAAAATGGATTGATGTATCGCCGAGCTGGAAATGAAGGACAGGAACACAACCAATTAGTAGTTCCTACAACCTATAGGAACCAGGTGCTTGAGATGGGCCACTCTATCCCATTTAGTGGACACATGGGAATGAGCGCCACGACTCAAAGGATCGCCTGCCACTATTATTGGCCAGGGATCACCGGCGACATTGAACGTTTCGTCAAGTCTTGTCCTCAGTGCCAGAAAATTGCACCAAAACACTGGACGGCACCCGCGACCCTTGGGGAGATGCCAATCTTGGGCACCCCATTTGAAAGAGTGGCCGTGGATATAATTGGACCTCTGCTGAGAACTAAGAAGAGGAACTCCCATATCCTTACTTTAGTGGACACCTGTTCCATGTGGGGCGAAGCCATAGCCATGCCAGCATGCGACTCAGTGCATGTAGCTGACGCTTTACTGAATATCTTTACTAGGTTTGGCTTCCCGCATGAAATTCTCACAGACAACGGGTCACAATTTAGAGGCAAGTTGACAGAGGAGATGCTTAGAATATTCAAGACTAGGCATATCCATACTTCGCCCTATCACCCCCAAAGTAACGGGCAAGTAGAGCGGTTTAACGGAACGCTCACCTCTATCCTTCGGAAGTTGGCACAGGAGAAGCCAGAAACTTGGGATCAGTATCTTCCTGCCGCATTATTTGCTTATAGGGAAGTACCGCATGCGTCAACTGGAGTTCCTCCGGCCACATTACTCTTCGGAAGACCTATTAAAGGTCCATTAGAAGCATTACTAAGAACATGGACAGATGCCAAGGCAGACGACACTGTCACATCAGCCTTCCAGTACGTCACAGACTTGAAACAATGCCTGAAGACTGGCTGGGAATTAGCCACAGCGAAAGTACGGGAGGCTAGGCGGAAACAGGCCAAATATTACAATCGCAATGCGAAGGACCGAGAACTAGTAGTAGGAGAGAAGGTGCTACTTCTTCTGCCAAGTAGCAGTAACAAATTGCAGATTTGCTGGAGGGGACCCTACAAAGTGGTGGAAAAGATTTCTCGCACCAACTATAAAATCGCCGTGAACGGAAAGCAGAAAATTTATCACTTAAATCTGCTTAAGAAGTTTTACGAGCGAGCCCCTGCCGAACCAGCGCACCTCATGACTATGGCCATTGCTATGCAAATGGAAGAAGAGCCATTATCATCCGTAGAGTACCCGGTGATACAGGAGGAATCACATTTAGATGTGAAAATAAGCTCCACCTTAACGGAAGCCCAGCAAGAAAAAGTAAGGAGATTGATGGAAAACCACGCCGACTCTCTGACAGACAAACCGGGCCGGAAAAACCTGATGGAGTTTGACATGGAAGTCACGGATCCTACGCCCGTCCGAATGAGAACCTATCCGATTCCGTATGCCAAGGCGACGGCATTAAAGCAAGAAATTGATTACTTACTTAAGGAAGGCATAATTTCGAAGTCGGAGTCCCCTTACAGTGCGGGAGTGGTGCTGTTACGCAAACCCAGTGGAGAACACCGCCTGTGCATCGACTACCGACAGCTGAATGCGTTAACACAGTTCCAGCCAGAACCGTTACCGGACCAGAACCAGCTATTTACTAAGCTGAGCAGGGCTCGCTATTTTTCAAAGATCGACCTCAGTAAAGGGTACTATAAAATACCGGTAAAAGCTGAGGTGAGGAACCTGTTAGCCTTCAGTACTCCAGATGGACACTTCGAGTTTAATGTGATGCCATTTGGACTGAACAATGCTCCCAGTGTCTTCACAAGGATGATGCGAAAGTTATTGGATCCTTTGAATCATCCCGCCATCAGCAATTTTATGGATGATATCCTAGTAGCTACTGAATCGTTTGAAGAACATATATCAGCGCTATCCTTGCTGTTTAACATACTCAGAGAAGCGGGACTAACCGCCCGCCCAACCAAATGTCAAATTGGGTGTGAACAGCTAGAGTTCCTGGGACATACTATATCCCATGGGACCATGTTCCCCGAGACTCAAAACGTTGAGAAGCTGAGAAATGCACCGAGACCGTCCACAAAAAGGGATGTCCGTTCATTTGTATCTCTCTGTGGATTCTACCAGAGATATATAAAGGATTTCAATAGCCTCTGTGCGCCGCTTACATCGCTAACCAAGAAAGGAAACCCAGATAAAGTGACATGGTCAGCAGAATGTAAACATGCATATGCACTCTTAAAAGAGAAACTCACCACAAAACCTATTTTACGGCTTCCGGATTTAACTAGAAAATTCATCTTGCGCACAGATGCCAGTAACATTGGAATCGGGGCTACATTACTACAGCCAGATGACAGAAGCCCACCAAATCTATTTCCGGTCGCATATGCGAGTCGGAAGTTAAACCGAGCAGAACAAAACTATTCCACAATCGAAAAGGAATGTTTGTCCCTCGTCTGGGGAATACAAAAATTTCAAGCATACCTGTACGGAAGGAAATTTACAATCCAGAGTGATCACCAACCTCTGACCTTCCTCGCCAATTCAAAGAATTTGAATGCTAGAGGTGGTCGCTTGTTCTACAACCTTACACGTTCCAAGTGGACTACATCCAATGAAAACATAACGTAGGAGCGGATTTTTTAAGCCGTCATCCTATGAGGCAGGACGGAGAGCACAGACAAGTAGAGGAAAGGGTGGAAACCGGAGAGAAAAACGAAGATGAGGAAAAGGATTAAGGAATCCCGAGCAAGAAGGCTAAGCTCACCTGAGTACGATTGACATCACACTTGAGGAGGGGCTATTGTGATAAACGAGCGCAAAGGCCTTTTTGCTCCATTTTTTTCCTACATTTTTCATATTGTATTTTCTCCGACATTTGCTCTTTCATCCCATATTTGCGACCCACATTTGCTACTTCATCGTTGTGATTACTCGCGACCGGTATCTAGAGAACCACATTTGTTCTTTCATCGAGGGAAATAAAGTCCTTTGATTGAGTCCACATGCCTGACATTATCGTTTGAAGCCCACATTGCATCGTAATAAATCTGGTAAAAACACATCTGGTCATCCTAATCAAACATCTGGGTATGCTGTAATTTCTGTGACACCACATTGGATGCCCAGATTGGCCAGGGGAAAACGTCTCATGCTGTAATGGTGTTATCTTTGGTCGGCCGCGGTTCAGACAAGCGTTGGTTTACCACATTGGACGCCCACCTTGGCCAGGTGAACAATAAACAATCAGAGGTCAAACTACGCCCACGTTTGGACTGACAGGGGACAAGAGCGATCCTGTGAATGAGTGACCAGAGGGGCCATTAAGGATTGGTTGGTATGGGCGGAGCTGTACAAGAAACCCATATTGGACTGGCAGAAATATAATCTACTGCGTAGCTTGCAAGAGGAAGGAGTCCAGTTTTTACCTTGTGAGGAAGATTTTAATCCCAATAACGCCTAGCCTAATACACGTGTTTATTCAGAGTGCTTGATAATTCAGTTCTGTGATTAATTGTGTTCTTAAAGGATTTTGCGAAGGG
This sequence comes from Oreohelix idahoensis, assembly GCA_024509875.1. NCBI lineage: Eukaryota > Metazoa > Mollusca > Gastropoda > Stylommatophora > Oreohelicidae > Oreohelix > Oreohelix idahoensis. The sequence goes on along the minus strand of JAMPIV010007212.1, from coordinate 73,285 downwards.
AAAAGAAGGTTAGTAGATCTTATACTTATTAATACATTTTCTTATTTTTGTTTATTTTAACCTCACAGCTAAAATGTGCGAAAGATAAAGTTTCAAATAATTCTTGGCATAAGTGATTAATAAAATCAGAAGATTTTCCTAGAAGATGATAGGATGATAGGAGGTAATTAATAGTTCATATTTCACCTTTATCATCATCACAGTCTCCCATGCGCACACACTCTCATGCACAAGATATTTAACATCATTAGAATTGAACTCAGAGAGAGAGATGAATAATGAGCAGTAGTTTAAATGAAAGTCAACCAGTGATGTTAAATGTGAAAACTTACGAAGACTTTTGTGTGTCTTCAGTTCATCAGAAGTCTGAGTCTACACGCAACGTGTCTGACGTCTAACCAGAAATAAGTTATCAAAAACGGACATTTGGCTAGCAGAATTCGCCCTATGACATCTTTCATTCCTCAATTAAAAAGGAATATTGTCTCACCCACAAGTCAGAAGGTGGACACAGCATTTTTCGTCACCATATACTGCTTGCTCACAAGTTCAATACAGAGTTATCACAAGTTCAATACATCGTTATCACAAGTTCAATACAGAGTCATCATAAATTCAAATCACTCGAAAGATCATTATTATCTGAAGTCCAGCAAAAGAGCTAAAAAGAGGAATCGCATATTTATACCACGTGCAACACACTCTTAAGCGCATTTTATGAAGCAGACTCGAAAGTATATGAATCACGACTACATACGCAAGATTATGAGTCTACATATCACTAACATTTCGTGAAGATATCCAGTCTGACCAGTACCCTCGGGAGATTAGACAAGACTTTTTGTTCATATGACAACTATTAACTGTTGATCCACACTACAGAGATATACTCAAACAGTGAAGGAATATACATAGATATCTCGTCAGCGTTCTCCGTACGACAACAATATTCATCAGAACGTCCTCGACTTAGAGATACCCCACTCGACATAACGTATAACAACTTGGGACATTGTATGCCTACACGTGAATCGTCATATCAGTGCGAAGCATTTAGAGACACATGGACTGTGTAGAATACTTACTATTTTGGTAACACGTATCACATCACATCATCATCATTTCACTTTACACCAGTTCATTCTTAATTAACTATTACTTAATTAACTGCAATTTTATTATCTCATCTGTGTGTTTTGTGTGAATCGTCTTTCACCATCATCACGTTCTAACCATTACTAACCCTATATGTGTGGATATTTCATTAATAAACCCAACGATCGTTTGATCATTATCTAGTTTGTTAATGTATCACTCGTGCTGTCGGTGTTACATATTCACCTATAGGAACCTTTCTCTACTCAGATGAGGTTGGGGGCTTTTTCTTTACGGGATCTAAGGGCAGAAGCTAAGGTCGTGGGGAAACAGAACTCTTTCCATAATTAATTAGAAGACACTGTCTAGTGGAAAGCATTCGCATTCCTGTCTTCTTGTCCCTATCTCGAATAGGTCTTTATTCTTTCTTAACGAGCCAATTTCTAGAGACCTTATATCTAATATCTCATAGACTGTTCCTGGGAAAAAAAAACTACTCTCGTAGTTGCCCCAGCACTCACCACACGACACCCGGGAAAACGTACACTGGGTCTGATGTCCATGTTTTAAGCAAAGTTCCACTGATCTCTCATTTAAGGCAGCCGCTATCCATCTTGTTAGCCAAGGATTAACACCACAAGCCACTACACAGTTCATTTGTGTTTCAAATGTGGCAGATTATTAATAGTCAAAGAGAGATAACTGATTTTAATGGTGAATAATAATAAATGATTTGTCGGGGATTTGCATATTAAATAAGGACGCGCTATGGGCACCTTTAAAATTTCCCAAACCTTACTTTATCTCTTTGAACACATCTTGCTTGGTAGACAAGTTATTGTTTGACTTGGGAGACTCCCGGCTTGACCATAGAAAGAATTTGTTTAATGCATAATCCCCTGTTTAAACAACAGGAGTGTCGCCACGTTGGGACAATAGCACTCTCACCAGAGCAATCGACAGCAAAGAACTCGTGACACGCACAGAAATGTGGTTACCAAATTGTAGTCTACGTTAAGAGCAGCATGCTGTTTACGTGGCGAGATAACGAAAGAGACAATAATGGAATTCGCCACACAACAATGAGACAAAAGATGGCACGCAGGCGAGCGATCCAAGGGGACTTCACTCGAGCCGTGAAATGAGTGACCAGGGGCAGATAATTTCTGTATCGGGCGGCCAATCCAAAACCATGGTTTGTCTCGCAAACGAGCACGCAACACGGAGTGAAGAGTTGGTTGCGAGATGGCACGCGTGCATGACGATGTTGCAAGGCAAGATGGACGCCTAGTTACTGGATTAGAGATCGGAGCTATAGGATACAGTCAACGGCTTCTTACATTTTGTATAACTATCATACTTATCTGTATTTTATAACAAAGTTCAAAATTATTAACTATATACTTTTAATTTAAGAGGAAATAAAAAATAAGCCCATTTGTATGTGGCACTTCCGTTTTTTTAACTATTTAATTTTAATGGAACTGATTTTTCCACGCGGATTCTAATTGTACCAGATCTGTATCGATATACGTATTCAAACCAGTGACTGCTCAGTGTGAATCCACATTCGAATAAAAGTAAGAACCATCCATATACCTTGCAAGCATCCGGTAATTTATTTTTCTATGCCCAAATAATTTTGTTTTTAATGTGTAACTTTTTTATACCAAAAAAACGTTGAAAAAATAATTACGCAGGGTAAAATTATCAACTGTGCATGTTTAATTTGAATAAAATTCTAACAAGATTTTGAGTTTTTTTTTTTTTAAACAGCATTTGTGTTAAAAATACGCATCAAGCGAATTCATATTGTCAATAACTGTATCGACATATATTAACACCATACCCGTTACTCCCTTTATTTTCTGAATGCAGTTAGTTTTAAGTCATTTTATAGCACACATTTTAGTTGTTGCAGAATACCAAATTATTAAAAATTTATCTATTGTAATCGTTTAAGGGCGCTTGAAGGGACGTAATTTTGACGCATATTGCCAGGTAAAATAATTTGGTTTCTACTGCTTTGGTTAAAAAAAAAAGAAAAAATAAGCTGGTGATTTAGATATAAAAGTGAAAATCTGAATTCTTGCTTCAAAGCATTACACTTCTGGAGACACATTCAGAAAATTTGACTGGCCACCAATATGCAAGTTCATTCATTGTATTATATATACGCGATGATAAGATGGATAATTATCGTAACTATTGTATATACTTATCGAAAAACATCTCCAACATCAACACGATTTATACCATAACTTCATCGATTTCACAAAAGCCTTCGATCGAGTCTGGCATGAAGGCTTATGGCAAGTAATGAGAAAATTCAATTTTGATACTAACATCATAGATATCATTGAAGCACTATACAAGGACGCAAGCAGTGCTGTTTTTGCAAGCAACGACATTGGAGAATTTTTCAAAACAACTGTAGGAGTTCGCCAAGGATGTATCCTGTCACCGGTGCTCTTTAATATATATCTAGAACATATTATGCAGGAGGCTCTCTACGATTATAAATCAACCATATCGATTGGAGGCCGACCTCTGTGCAACCTACGTTTTGCTGATGATATTGATCTGATAGCTGGATCAGAATCAGAAAAAAGAATAGTTGCCTACTGGAGAAAGTAACAAGAACGTATGGGATGGAAATTAATATAGAAAAAAGCAAGAGATTGGTGAATAGCCATAAGAAACATGTTCCGACCAACATTACGTTAAATGGGCAAACGTTAGAAGAAGTTAACACCTTTAAATATCTCGGGTCCACTATATGTAGTGATGGAAGATCAAGTAAAGAAATCAAGACAAGACTTGAGAAGGCCTCAGCAACCATGACAAGGTTGGTGATCTGGAAAAGTAACATCAGTTTTCCTGTGAAGATCAAATTATACAAATCACTTGTATTATCTATTCTCTTGTATGGGTGTGAGGGCTGGACACTCACTGCAGATACGGAGCGAAGGATTCAGGCTTTCGAGCATAAATGTTATAAAAGAATTCTGCGCATTTGCTATAAAGAGCACAAAACAAATGTCTATGTTAGAGAGAAGATAAACACCTATGCAGGCCACCAAGAACCACTTTTGTCAATAGTGAAACGTCGAAAGCTTGCCTGGTTTGGGCATGTAACTCGTCATGACTCCCTTTCGAAAACGATCCTTCAGGGAACAGTCGAAGGTAAACGGAGAAGAGGACGGCAGAGAAAATCCTGGGCTGATAACATCAAAGAATGGGCAGGACACGGTTTTTCCACACTTGTACGCATTGCTGAGGATAGAGAGCAGTGGAGGACCCTGTCTGCTGATGCTTCCACCATGGCACCCCTACGACCCATGACGGGTTACGGGCTGAGATGATGATGATTATCTATAAGTCTGCCCGGAAATGATTATCTCATTTTCTTGGTCCAGCCAACTTTGTCAACAACTTGGTCAGATAGAAACTATAGTCAGTGATAAGATAATAGACTGTTGCCATCCCAAGGTTGTTTACCTACTAATCCGGTCGCTCCTACCGGAAATGTCTGCTCGGAAATGTGTTACAACATTTCACTCCACAGATTTAGGTGTCAGTATATATATTATTTACCATTATCCTAAAGGATGGGCGATGAAGTCCCGTCATGACAAGAATTGAGGGAAGGGAGTGTAAACAATGAATCGAAAATACCAAATACTGTCAGAGGTGGGAAAAAAGAAAGTGAAGAGCACAGAATGAATTACAGGATGGCACAGGTAAATGTGACGTTCGAGGTTATTTTGTCACAAAGAGTTTCTTTCATTTAAAAACATGAACAACATGGTATTAGTGGTAGAGAAAAGTAAAGTGTTGAGAAACTCACCATCAGTGGCGTAATGCAACTCATGAATGCCAATAATGTGTGTTCCATTTATCCTAACCTTTCGAGACTGTACCACAATATTCTGACGTTGCCGACACGTAGCAGTCACGGAACGATTCTTTAGCCGACTGAAACTTATAAAGTCCTACCTTCGCCTACAATGAATATAAATTTGAGATTATTTAAGTTAGCTTTGCTCCCCATTGAAAGAATTGTAGTAGATTTTAATAAAGCAAAATATAACTTTGCTAGAATGTAGCTTATATGAAAGAGGCTTTATAAATAGAAGTATTTTTATACACGCAGTAAGACTGTTTCTATATTTCAACATTTCAAATAAAACATAATAATGATAATATCTCACAACAAGTGAAACAATATCATTATTATGTTTTACTTTAAGCACACAATACAAATGTAAAGCGCAATTAGAGGTCTTTAATTCTAATTTTGATATGTGTGGTGGCGAATTTTTTTATGCGGTTCATTAGGGCAGAAATTGGCAGCCCCACTGATGAGGGCGCTATGTTTTTTACTAGTAAGTATATCTTGGCATATCACAATTTTTCCAGAGTTTGAAGCATCCTAGCCAATGCTGAGTGTGAAGCAGCCTAGTCTAAATTAACCTTGGGTATAAACTGGATTTAAGCACTATGTATGTACGTATGGATTTATTGTTTGTGTGTGCATACACACATACACACACATATATATATATATATATATACACATATATATATATATATATATATATATATATATATATATATATATGTATATATATATATATATATATATATATATATATATATATATATATATATATAGGGTGGGCCAAAAGTCAAGCCCTATAGACAATTAATTATATAAATTATATTAAATGTTCGAATTGGCAGCCAATTTTTTCTAAATACATTCTTATTTTGATAACGTGCGACTTTTGAACATTCCTAAATAGAGTAACATTTTCTCTGATGTTCACAAATTCTTTTGTGATGATCTCCTTTAAATCACCTAGTGTTCCAGGTCGGCTAACATAACTGATTTGAGGTGGCACCGTCCTTTCTGTACATGAAAATAATCTCTATTCTTTCTTCTTTTCTTAAATACGAGCGGCCTTTTAGAAAGGCCGATGATCGATCCCCGTCAATAGCGAAAATGTATAGGTGAATGCATGTTTAAAACCACTGAACAATTTAGTTACGTGCATGATATAGGGGTTTCTTTTCTTCACATTTTGATATATAACACTTTATGTTATCTTTATAAATAAATTATTTAGTGCAGATCGATCATCGGCCTTTCTAAAAGGCCGCTCGTATACTAAGAGTTAATTTATAAGCTTTAGTGCACCAATCTGGAATAAACAAACACAAAAATAATAATAAAGATTAATAAAAGATATAATAAAGTGCCTATGGGGCTTGACTTTTGGCACATTCTGTATATTGCTCTATCTGTTTGACAAAACAGGGACAGATGATGATACAGAAGACGGTAATGCGGCTCCTGTGTATCCTGTACGAGGTGCAAATGGTCCTGCAGTAAATGGAAGGGACTCACCACGATCACCTCTGGCCAAAGAAGTTTCCTTAGACGGACCTTCCGGTGTAAGTGTCAGATAGTATGCGTGCAGTTATTTAGAAAAGTGACAACATATTTTGGGTATAGGAGAAACCTATCTAGCCGCTAAATTGTCTAACCACGTCTTTCATAAGTGTATAAGGCATGGGCAATAAAGGGGGAAAACATTCTTGTCGCATTACAGTATGTACAGTTCGTGAATGCAAAGTTTACTTTTATAAATGTCTCCATTGCATGGCAGGGTAAACATCCTGGTGACGCTGTAGAAATGCAAGAGAAGAATGGGCGAGTCAACGAAGCATTTGATGGTACACCCACTAAGTCCACGCCCCGCAGAAATCAATCTGCTGTGGTCTCTCTTGAGGCAGAAGAGGAGAAACTTACTTACCAGGTACATGAACATGTTTGTAAATTAACTGTTGTGAAAATAATAGTGATTCTAATGTCGATAATAAGAGGAAAAACAAATAATGAAGATGAAGAAAGAGACTTTAATAACTGGTAACTTTTCAATTGTGGCATTACACTTGTAGATTGAAATGATGCTTGAGAAAATTATAGTTATAATGTTGTGATGCATTTTCTAACTTCGCTTTTCAGCAAACTATGCAGAGAATCGTACAACGTTACATATTTGATATACAGCGTGAGGCAGAGGTTACTGAAGGTAAATATTTTTTTAGAGTTTTCTCCTAAATTGCCTTTCATATCCATTGTGGCGTTATTGTGTCACGTTTAAATATCTCTCGTGATTCGCTCACTATTTGTGGCGAAGGTGAGATAAGTAACTTCTAGTCTCCTATAAGTGGTGGGTGATATAGGAGATAATAATAGATAATAGTTATCCAAGAAAATCCCTCTAAATAGAAGTTTAAGCTCGTGAAAATGAGTAAGACATGCCTGGCAGAAACTATGGAACAGTACTTAGAGAATGTGCACAGATAAACGAAGAATAGATGTCTGCTCCAGACAGGGCCGTAGATACGGGAGGGGGGGGGGGAGGGGGGATTATACTGTACCGGTACCAAAATAGTGCATTAAATAATATTTTTTTTATTAACCCCCTCTTAATAACGTCCTATCTACGGCCCTGGCTCCAGATATATATCTCTGCCACTATTTTCCTCAATTTTCTGAGACCATTGAAATTCAAAATAGATCAGATCGGACAATTATGTCTGATAGACTGTGGCTTGACGATGCACCCTTCCTGACGTTTAGTCGAGGATTAGAATATATTGGAAGATAAGGTATAGTTGTAATGATAGGTGAAGTTAATTCTAATAATAAGAGTGTATAATAACTGATCACAACGTAATTTTTACAACATCAAAGTATGAAAACAATACTCTGCAGTTATATAAATATAACGAACAGCATTTATTACATAAATTTATGTTCAACATTGAGATAAAATCGGGGCCGCGGTAGCGCAGTGGTTAGTGCACTGGCTTTCTATCTTGGTGGTTGTCGTAAATTTTAAATAGGTATTAAAGATAGATTTGGTCCCGTCTGAATAGAACAGGCAAAGTGGTCAATAAGTGAGAAATAAGGTAAAAGAAATAGATTTCACTAGTGAATAGTTTAAGGGTAGAATCTGTCCCTGGATTGAGAAGATACTCTAGTCCAGCCTATCTTTACGACTGTAATTTGTTAACAGACAGTCCTACTCTCCATACATGGAACATATATGTTTAACCACTCACGCACACACACACACACACAGTTATGTGACAACAAGACACACAAACGTGAAAACTATGGTAAATCGAGATTGGGTATGGGCTAGGTTGACCAACACAATTAATTAAGTTTTATCTAGTTTATTATCATTTAAACTCTCACAACATCGAACATGTAGAAATCAATAAAATCATAGGTTAAAGAATTAGGAAAATGACCCCATAAGTGTCCTACCCTCTTGTTGAGAAAAGATCCCGCAAGAAAGTTAATAACCCCAAAAAAATCAAAAAGTAACACTAGGGTATAGAAATATACAGTAGAGCAAAGAACACAGTTCCTAGTAAAGCTATCCCATAAAATAACAGTAATTGCAAAGAAAATAAAGGATTGTACAGTCTCCGTAACCAGAACATATTTCCTCTCACTCATTCATGCATGGCCACATCAATCACACTTTACTTACTACTGGGCTAATAACCTCTTGAACTTAACATCCCTGTGCAATTAGCATAAGCCAGTGTTGAGCTTCTCCAAAGTGAGCCCCAGTTCCTCCACGAATAAGTAATTTTCCTAATGGGGAACGCCTACTTTGGTGGTGCTTATTGGATATGATAATGTCACATCAGATAGTTCATGTAGCAAAATATAAACCTCGATCTAGTGTTCACAGTAGACAGTACTTCCAATAGTTAAAGGAAACATCTGGTCGGTAAACTGTTAGTAAAATTATAATAATGATGGTATATCCTATCGGCTTTTCTCTCTTGGGTTGAGTGCCGATTATGAACCAATGTATTCTCTTGGATAGATTCGCTTGGAAAACACAAGTGTCAGTAGTCGGGAACAATGTTATATATATATATATATATATATATATATATATATATATATATATATATTATATATATTATATATATATTATATATATATATATATATATATATATATATATATATATATTTATATATATATATATATATATATATATATATATATATATATATATATATATATATATATATATATATATATATTTGGCCACAGCGGGCTGATACAATTGAATGCAAAAAATCTGGATATTTTATATATCCAGTTACACATATTCTTATAGTTCATATGTTTGGACACTCTAGATGAAGCAAGAGGGCCGAACAGGTCAACCTCGAAGACCCGATATTAAATAAGAATGTTACTGGTACTATTAGACCTCTAGCAGCTAATTTGTGATCAGTACTAGATTTGGAAGAAAACAAAACATTTAATCACAATATCAATATTCTATCCTATCACGCGTAAGGTTAAGATCTCTTATCCTCTCCGTCATTTAATTAAATTAAAAGGCACACGTGTCCTGGTCTATCTTATCACGCTTCGCTCAACTGTGACCGATTGGGTTTAAGGTATGCGCCTTTCCCCTCCCGCCCGGTAAAACACTCAGCACACAATATCTGTGGTAATTTAATTATGACTACTTTACAAATATCGCTTGTCATTACTAGCTAATTGTTTCGCCACATGATATTACACTAATCACTTAGATAATTACACATAATGGATAGAAATGAATTGAATTCCATCAAGTATCAATCGTCTAGCGTATTATTTAGCCAATTAAAACATCTCTTTCTGAATGATAGCGGGTGATTAAATCTACATTACAGCTGGAAAAATTAGCTATATGTTATTTAATATGTTAGTCTTAGCACTTAGAAAAATCCCAGTGAATTATAATGATAACCTTTAAGACATTAAATCACCTAAATGCTAATATATATTACCGCAATCAGAAATAGAACAATCTCCACGGAATGCTATCACACACTTTCACAATGGCTTTAGAATCACGAGCTAGATTTCCAAAATTTCCTGAGTGAACTGATAAACTGACTTTGGGAGGACGGAGTATTTATACAGAAATGCTGTTATTTCACTAACTGGTGTGATAAGTCGCGCCTTTGGCCATATCAGGAAAATCTACTCGTTCGACTCCCGAGATAAAGAATTTTGCTCACCGAAACAGACCAACAACACAGACAGTTTCCGTGCGAACGGGCTTTCTTTGATTTTCGTCCGCTGCCGTAGTTCAAAATACTTCCACGGTACGGTGACAATATTATCGCCCTTTTTATTTTACTTAAGTCCATGGAAACGATGAACATCAAACAGTTACGTCGGGAACTCTCTGCTCGCGTTTCCCCCTGATCAAAGAAGCAGCTTTTATCTCTACGCGCACGTCTGTCTGTTCAACAATTATGATTGCCAAACCAGCTCGCGTGATAATTGAGATAGCGAATAATGGCTCTCGTTGACTGTTATTTAGCCTGTCTGAACGTAGGTAAACCTTGTCAGCGCATGTCAACAGAGAAAATAGGCGTGGCTTCAAAGGTGAGTCTACAGTCAGTGAATTTCGTGGTTTCGCGTAGCAAAAATTATAAACCTTAGATGGGGAAGCAAAGGTGGACGGGTCACTGTTGCATTATTTACATATATATGTGACAGTGGTCCATGGTTCGATCCCCAGTTGATGTGTGATATTTTAGACCGCAAACGGCTCCAGGGAAGACCCAGCCTCATGAATTGAGTACCAGAACAACTCTGGGAAGGTTAAGGCGGCCGGCGTGATGCTGACCATATCACCCCTAGTGTGCCGATGGTCAAGAGAATACGGGCCTAACACCGTATTCCCAATATGCCTCGATAGGCGTGTAACGGGATCCTTTACCTTTTACTGAGATAAAATAACAACATAAATTCAGACAAGTGATCGTGCTACACATTTAATGAAAACATATGTATTGTGAGTTTAATTTTCTCTAAATAGTACATTTAAATAGGAATGTTGGACTGTAATTTCGCTAATTTTAGATAAATTTAACAACAAAGTGTGTTTGCCTTACTTGACAATCTCCGGTGCTAGTCAGCATGTGACGTGATTAAGTCCATTCAGCCCACACTGAAAACTGGAAGGAAGTGGAAAGTGAATGAAGCTATTGAGGCTGCCCAAGAATCACTCAAGCTGAGGGATGTAATTTGATAAACACAGACGAATAGACGAGGATTTGGCCACAGTGACATCCGCTGGTGGTCCAAGGCATCAAGCAGAGACGCAGAGACATGGTAATTCAGGAAATACGATAATCTGGGAATGATAAAAGGATGCAAAAAAAGCGGTGCAGCAGGCCCAACAAAGCCAGTGGACTACATGGGAAGGAACCCTGCAAAGATCCTTGACATGGAATGATATACGATGGCGAATCTTAGACTCAGCTTCATTATCAGATCAGTGTATGACTTCGTGCCATCGAACGATGCAAACCTTGTGAGATGGGGAATGTCTGATGATGCTCAGTGCCTCCTGTGCCATGAGCGGCAGACACTTAAACATGTGCTCTCAGCTTGCAAGGTGTCATTAGGGTAAGGGCGATACACATGGCGCCACAACAGAGTACTAAATGAGCTGACTGTTACAATATACCTGGCAGGGATGAAGGCGAACAGCAAAGTCAGACCGAGTACCGCAAATACATACTTCTGAGAGCAGGAAATTCATCACATCCCAAGCCAAGTAAACCAAGTAGCAGTCTACCATCTATTCTTGACTGTGCAAATGACTGGGAAATGGCAGTAGATCTACCTGGGCTAGGGGCATATCCACAGAGTATACGAAGATCTCGAAGACGGCCAGATATACTGCTACATTCCTCATCATCGCACCAGATAATAATGATTGAGCTGACCACGCAATTTGAATCCAAATTGGACGAGCAATACTCTTTCAAAGTGGTCAAGTATAATGATCTGGTCACGGACTTACAGTCACTGCAAGGGTCATGGCTGTTGAGGTAGGTTAAAAGAGGTTTCGTGGCTGCCTCAATGTATCTACTGAAACTGTTGGGTTTGAAAGGACAGTCAAGAACAAGGGCACTTAAGAGACTCAGTGAAACTGCGGAAAGTGCATCGTGCTAGTTGTGGAACAACCGCAATGGACTATGGAACTCGGGACAGTAATTTGTTTTCAACATAGGGGTTAATTTCACAATTGTCTCCAGCTGGCAGAAAACAGGAGTGAAGTTGAAAGCTGCAACCAAGGTGGAGTGGGTTCAATTCTCTGCACAAGACAACAGGAGGCTTGGGAGTCATGACCTTACAGTGTAAAGAAGATTAAGGACCGAAACACCTGATCAACGGGGGAGACAACTTCTGACAATCAGATTGCCTCCTGTTGTATCGCTCTAGATAGAGTTTCCTATCATCAACATTCTTACTGACCTAAAAAAAATTTAAAAAAAAAACAGGACAGGAGTGTGATCGTTTCAGATCGTTGCTGCAGAGAAGGCCACCTCATAAACATGTGACCAGACTCGATTACAATTTTTATTTTTGATCAGAATCTAAATCATTGCACTCCGGGCATACCCATAGGTGCGCAGTCTCCCTTAACAAGTGTTGATGGGTATGTATGCTGACTGTTCCTGTAGCGCGCTGGTTGTATACACGACGTATACATTCTCTCATACTTCCATCCCTGCTAGTGTTACATTTGATGCCAAATTCTAACAATTTTAGCCTTGTTGATTCATCGATTGCAGTGTCGTTCTCTAACAGGCGATCGCTAATTATCTTACGTATTTCAGCCTTATCCATATATCAAGTGTCTCCACTATGGGGTGCTCTCAAAGCTAGTTTGTCAGCTTTCTCCTTACCGTGCTCTCTTTCATGACTAGGTCAGTAGATCTACAATAGTTCTTGAAGATTTGAGGCTTCTATGGATGTTTTCCATTCATACCGGAGCTGGACCTTCCGAAGCATGGACATAATAACATAATAACTGCCCTGATTGATGGAGTTTAGCCACCTATCTGTGACGAAATTTTGGTTGTGTCCTTTTACTCCCCTTCTTTCCCTCCCATTGTCTCCATTTATTTCTTTATTTTTCGCACGTAAACCTGCCCCATCGCCGCGCCTTAGATTTGTTAACCTCTGTTCACACTGCGATAGTGTTATTTCACGGCTAATTGACCATCCTTAAGGATTAATTATAATCGCTTAGGTTGTTGAACCAGATTTGCTTCATACGGTAACCGGGAAAATGATTGTAGATATTTCAGTTTGTTTTGCCTTACAATTTTCTGCTCACTGAGAGTAATGTCTGGAAGATCATCTTTTTCTATGGAGTTAATCAAAGAGCACCACATCACACAGCCATTGTTGGCATTGACCTTCGAGCCAGGGTTTCCTCGCACCATTTAGAAATAGCCTGTAGTGCCTCATGTATGCTTGAGACCATTTCTTGTCTGAGCCAGTCCTGTAAATAAATGTCATCTGCGATTTAAAAACAATGGGAAAGGTAGTCCCATATCAGATACTGCCGTAAGATAGTGAAGTGATAGAGATTACACTATACTAAGTCCAGCTTTATGAGGTGGGCTGACCAGTTCCCCTCCTGACGACGTTTGATGTATTCTATCTAATAGAATACAACTGTGACAGTGCGAAGACGATGTGTGAAGGAGAATAAGATTTCGTGTATAATGTTGTCGTCACTCTCTCTGGCCTACTTTCACACACGTTCCGCAGTCACAGAAAAACTCTCTTGATGACAGGGGTCCCACTTTTATTAATAAAACCCTATCAGGTAGCACATGAATCATACAGAAAACAATGTTGTCCACAAGTTTACTTTTTGTAGGTAATTCCTATACAACACCATTTAACCAAGATATTTAGGTATTCTCTACGTAACACCATATAACCCAGCACAGACTGCTGGACTCTCTGAAATAAAATGAAACAAAATAAACTAGCATCGTACTAATGGACTAACATCATCTACGTAATAATACATACATATGTGTGAAAACTTGCAAGTATATGCGCGTATATGTCCATGTGTGTGTATGTTTATGCAGGTCGGTGTATATGTGTAATCAACAATGAACATATCTCAGTCAACAACAATGCCTTCATACTCATACTAAATACTAACTACATCATCACGCGAGAGAAAACTTAAATGAAGCACTTTTATCTATGATGAAATATTATACACAACTCACTGGTCTAAATGACCACATTTGATCAGTATCTTAGAGGCCTAGCTGCTCTAAAGAACAAGCAGATATATATATATATATATATATATATATATATATATATATATATATATATATATATATATATATATATATATATATATATATATATATATATATATATATATATATATACTCTCTATTTTTACAGCTCTATACTAAATGTAATAGGCATAGGCTACTCACGGAGTCAGAGGGTACGCTAATCTTCCTCTCACAAAAATCACTGATGTAAAATTAACCACACTTACTGTTCACAAGAATGCAATATAACTATTACTTAACACTACACAAATAATAATAATGGTTATAAGTACACACTTGTATACAGCGCAGTGCGACACTAGAATTCCTCTTATAAATGCACTTAATACTTTACACATTTAACACAGTCTCACAGTTGAAAGTAGCGATAAGATTTAACACAGTCTCACAGTTGAAAGTAGCGATAAGATAGATATACGTGAAATTACACTAGAAACACATACATCGCAAATCAGCTTGTATCAAACTATAGATAGACAAACGCTAAAAAAGCATAAACTTCTAAACCTGAAACGTCTAATATTACTAAATCTAAAGTATTATAAAAAATATACTCATATGCAAGCATACCTCTATGTCGTTAGTTCTCTTAGCACAGACGCAACTATGCAACAGCCCAAACCTCACTTGGTTATTGTACGAGGGCGCGTTTTGCACAAGAAGACAATCTGGCTACTTCTCAGCTCTGACTGAAGCCTTCAACTCTTTTAGTTTAAATCTTACCTATACTCTCCGGTACCTTATGATAGCCACGTCAAAATGTCAGGCAAAGCTCCGCCCATCCCTCTAGGAAGCAAATCAGGAGTCATATGCTCAGTTTGGATGACATGAGATCACATCTTAGTCAAGATTATCTTCCTAATAATCGACACAACTCAAGGTCCGCCCACTAATCGTGACATTCCCACGATATCTGTCTAACGGTTTGGTGCTCAAAAAGGTGTTTTCCTCTGGTGTCAGACAGCGCCGAGATGTCAAAGACCAAGGGCCGTCTCTCATTACATCTTCTGCGTCTCACACGTTTGTCTTCTTCACGGATGGCAAAGGTGTGTTTCATTTAAATCGCCCATTCCCGTGTGAGAATGCCAACATGAGCACAAATATACACCGTAGACAAGATCGACAACTATTACTCAGTCAAAAATTACACCTTTCTGGCCATACGGTCACATATACCGCCCAAATTTTTTGTGATCCACACAAACCTACTCTGCTTCATTGTCAGTTCTAAGTTTATGTCTTTTTGCTTGTCGTGGTCTGGGAGAATTGTACGTTCGTACAGCGTCGCTACTTGGTTGAGAGTTCAGCGAGTTAGTGCCTGCAGTTGTCGGCCTTGGCGGGGGACTGCTTCCAACGTGTTTTACAATTGTGTTCCGTCGATGTCGGCGTGCATTCCCCCCAATCTTATTTAGATTGGTGTCCTCTCCGGAGCGTCGGCGTGTATTCCCTCCTGTCTGTTTAAGATGAGTTTCCTCTTCTGAACGTTGACCGCTTTTCTTGGCGCCCTTAAGGTAACAGTTGTCACGGCCATCTCTTGGCCTGCACCCTGAAGTCAACCTAGATGTATCGGTACGTTTAGAGAAGGCGCTCTTTGAGGAACAAACCGATATAAAATGCTCTGGGGACTTACACTGAAAACATCGCTTCGGAAGCGGACCCTGAGGGCACTTGGCTGCCATGTGGTCTGAAAGGTCTCCACAATTGTAGCATTTTTTTTTCTAGGCTTCCTCTGTGCCGTGGGTCCTCTCCTGCTACCCTTACATTCTTGGCCGCCAATGCCGCATACAAAGACCGCTTCAATGCCCTGAACAGGTGGTTTGCTATCAAATGCTACTCTCTCATTTCTCGCCAGAAATCGGAATCCCTTTCTGAAAATTTTAGTCTGATGTACAAATACATCAACACCTTCATCATCTGGCGTAATAAACCCCCATCCCCTGTTGACACTATACCACTTGCAAACACCTCGTTGCCTTGTCGGTGCAACTGCGTTTGTAGTTACTGTCAGATCACAGCTTTCTTTGTCAACAGCATGACTCTCACCTACAAGAAGTTGAGGTTCTTGCTCACACACCCCCTCGTCGTGCTTTGGCTGTTTCCGCGGTTGGCGAGGTGTTTTCTTTCTTTGCACCTCCTTTTGTGCTGGCGAACTGGTCTGTGATAGCTGTGCTAGCTGGGACTTTAGACTATCTACTTCTGATTTGAGTGCCTCCTCTTCATTGTGAGCTTCTGCACTTGCTATCTGCACTAGTGTATCAGGATTTTTGCCTTCCCAGAGAACATCATATTCCTTGGCCCCTGACTCACGGCCTGGAAATCCCTAGTCATCTCATTGACTAGTTGTCGCTCACTGTAGGCTTCTTCCACTATTTCGAGTAACTTCTCAGGGCTGGCCTTGGCTCCGCCACGTATCCGTAATTTCCTACTTTATCTTCTGCAGAAAAGGGCACTACCTTCCACACGGCCTCTACGTCTTTCACAAATTCTTGCCAAGTGGGACTTGCCTTTCCACCAAATCGCCTTACCTCCGGCACCGTCACGTATACTACCTTCACAGGCGCATTGCTCTGGCTTTTTCCTGTTGTGAGGATTTCTTCATGGGAGCCACTTCCAACCCTATGGTGCTTCGAATCTTCATGAGGTGGTGTGATTCTTTGCTGGGCCTATGGTGGTGCGAATCTTCACTGGGGAGATGTACTGGGCAGATGTGCTGCTCCGTCTGTGCTGGGTGTTGTAATAATCTTGCAAGGTTTAGCTCAGGTATCCTTGGTGCTCCCTGGTTGTAGTGCTCTCGTGCAGCATTCAACATTCCGCGTATGACTCTATACTACACTGTCTGTCAGTATCCTGCCGACGACGCCGTTTGTGACAGTGCGAAGACGATGTGTGAAGAAGAATAAGAATTCGTGTGTAATGTTGTCGTCACTCTCTCTGGCCTACTTTCACACACGTTCCGCAGTCACAGAAAAACTCTCTTGATGACCGGGGTCCCACTTTTATTAATGAAACCCTATCAGGTAGCACATGAATCATACAGAAAACAATGTTGTCCACAAGTTTACTTTTTGTAGGTAATTCCTATACAACACCATTTAACCAAGATATTTAGGTATTCTCTACGTAACACCATATAACCCAGCACAGACTGCTGGACTCTCTGAAATAAAATGAAACAAAATAAACTAGCATCGTACTAATGGACTAACATCATCTACGTAATAATACATACATATGTGTGAAAACTTGCAAGTATATACGCATATATATCCATGTGTGTGTGTGTGTGTGTGTGTGTGTGTTTATGCAGGTCTGTGTATATGTGTAATCAACAATGAACATATCTCAGTCAACAACAATACCTTCATATTCATACTAAATACTAACTACATCATCACGCGAGAGAAAACTTAAATGAAGCACTTCTATCTATGATGAAATATTATACACAACTCACTGGTCTAAATGACCACATTTGATCAGTATCTTAGAGGCCTTGCTGCTCTAAAGAACAAGCAGATATAAATATATATATATATATATATATATATATATATATATATATATATATATATATATATATATATATATATATATACTCTATTCTAACAGTTCTATACTAAATGTAATAGGCATAGGCTACTCACGGAGTCAGAGGGTACGCTAATCTTCCTCTCACAAAAATCACTGATGTAAAATTAACCACACTTACGGCTCACAAGAATGCAATATAACTATTACTTAACACTACACAAATAATAATAATGGTTATAAGTACACACTTGTATACAGCGCAGTGCGACACTAGAATTCATCTTATAAATGCACTTAATACTTTACACATTTAACACAGTCTCACAGTTGAAAGTAGCGATAAGATTTAACACAGTCTCACAGTTGAAAGTAGCGATAAGATAGATATACGTGGAATTACAGTAGAAACACATACATCGCAAATCAGCTTGTATCAAACTATAGATAGACGAACGCTAAAAAAGCATAAACTTCTAAACCTGAAACGTCTAATATTACTAAATCTAAAGTATTATAAAAATGTACTCATATGCAAGCATACCTCTATGTCGTTAGTTCTCTTAGCACAGACGCAACTATGCAACAGCCCAAATCTCATTTGGTTATTGTACGAGGGCGCGTTTTGCACAAGAAGACAATCTGGCTACTTCTCAGCTCTGACTGAAGCCTTCAACTCTTTTAGTTTAAATCTTACCTATACTCCCCGGTACCTTATGATAGCCACGTCAAAATGTCAGGCAAAGCTCCGCCCATCCCTCTAGGAAGCAAATCAGGAGTCATATGCTCAGTTTGGATGACATGAGATCACACCTTAGTCAAGATTATCTTCCTAATCGACACAACTCAAGGTCCGCCCACTAATCGTGACATTCCCATGATATTTGTCTTACGGTTTTGTGCTCAAAAAGGTGTTTTCCTCTGGTGTCAGACAACGCCGAGATGTCTAAGACCAAGGGCCGTCTCTCATTACATCTTCTGCGTCTCACACGTTTGTCTTCTTCACGGATGGCAAAGGTGTGTTTCATTTAAATCGCCCATTCCCGTGTGAGAATGCCAACATGCGCACAAATATACACCGTAGACAAGATCGACAACTATTACTCAGTCAAAAATTACACCTTTCTGGCCACACGGTCACACAATAGTAGTATTGTTCTTCTTAATGGTAGACCAATGTAGGCCTGTCTGTATTAATCTATTGACACTTATACAGATGACGAAACAAACTTCCACTGATAGTAAGCACTGGAGGAAACACTGGTGACGATTAATGTCTTTATCAATGTCAAACGAACGTATCTTACAATAGGCGAACACTGTGCCTCAATAACATGTAGAATGGACTTCAAAACACAGTTTTATACGTTGACATTTCTAACTGGTCGGAGAAATGAAGAAACGGATCTTCTTGTTCACAGCCGTCTCCCAAAGGAGAATGCCACTCACTTTGGCACACTACCCTGTGGTCGGACACGATGCAACACGTACAAGTATGTCATCTCAACCCACAAGGTGTCTTTTTCTGAGGCTACGTACACCATCACCAGTAGCTTACGTGTGAGTCGCGCAATGTCATTTATACGATCATATGTAAACGTTGCTGCAAAACCTATATTGGCCAAACAGGCAAACAACTTGGGGACAGATTTAGCCAGCACTTGAATGACATCTCTCAGCAAAAGTCCACACCAGTTGCCATACACTTTAATGGTCCTGACCACCATGGTCTCATCGACATTCAGGTCACGACGATCAGATCCTGCTCCTCTGACACTGCTAGCCGAGAACAGCTTGAAAACCGTTTTATCCACCGCATGGGGTGTCTAAAACGAGCTGGTCTTAACACTCTACACACCTTTGTCTGAGGTCACGCTTTCCTCTCTTGTTCTATTTTGACTCGTTCCACTCTTATCCTATTTTTCTATTTTTCTGCCACCCTCTAGTATGAATATACCTTGTATAATACACTGTTTTTAATATGTCTTGGTTTTTTATTTCATATTTATTTATCTCCAACTCGTTCTGTCCTCTTCTATTTCCAGTCCCCACTAATATTACGTTTGGGTAGTTTATTGTTCAGTTTCGTTTTTTAGTTTCTTAGTATGTATTGTGTACATCCGGTGGTGGCAGTCATTTCCTTTTCCGGGCACGCTCGTCCGTTCGCGGGCAGCAAAAATGTTAGGACTTCGATGCCTTTAGGGAAGTACCTAGGTATTATTATTTTTATATTTATTTAGGTTCTTATGTGTCCTTTCTAGCCTTCACTTTCTTTCCTTTCCCTGACGAAGGCCTTGTGGCCGTAACGTTGGTTATTTTCTTTGTCTTTTCTCCTCGTAAGACGAATCACCTTTTTCAATTTTTTTCACACCCATCCATTCACTAATTACTAACATCGTTATCCTAATCTCAGTTATCTCCCTTCATGACATTCCTACCACATTACCTGCCCTATCCTAAAAAAAGATTTGTCCACTTGGACAAATTTTTCTCTCCCTTCATCACTATCCCTATCTCTACCTAAAAAATTCTAAGTTGTGCTTCCGTGGCCAGTTTTACTATTACACTGATACATAAATGCAATACAACTTCATCATACTACTCACATAAATAATTACTCCTGTTTTCATCACCCTTTTTACTATACATCTTTCTATTGTACTTTTACCATATCTACCTACACAACACAAAACTCTATAGCCACAACAATCTGTGACTTCTGTATAAACTCTAACCTTCTTTCATCCATAATTTATTATACCTTCCACACACCATTTTCACTACCAACCTCTCCATTGCCTACTAGCTTCAGAGCTCAACCTCTACGTACTTTCATATATCTAGCTCTATTTCTTAACCCTCGTAAGTCATTTTTTCCATGACCTACTGAACATCATCATCATCGTACTCAATTTCTTATTTACTTCTTCTGTAGATAACACTTTTTCCGTATTCTATTGCAGCTGCCTGTTACACTTAGTTTTCATTATATACAGCTGTTTGTGACCCATTCGAAACATCATGGTGTCACTGATATTCATTTGTGCTGTTTCCCCGACTAATCCTTTCAACTATCTTTGGACCCAAAAAAATATGTGGTCCCCTAATTCGAACTACTTGCGTTTCCGTATCAGCTATCTATTCCTAACATTTTTCCATCTTCCTTCTGTTTCACTTATTTCAAGTGCCTCCGTACTCGTCTGTCTTGCCATCACTTTGTCCCTATTTTCATTGTCCCTATTCCGACTCTCTTCCTCCTACTTTTCCACTTGTCAGTTATCTATGTTCCTCTTTTCTGCATCTCTTTTGTCTCAATCTCTCCCTATTCTATACTCCACGTAAGTTCCTTTCTCTAGAACAATTCTTTTTTTACTATCTATGTTTGAATATCTCAACATCTTTCCTCCCTATTCTCACTGTTTTTCATATCACTCTGTGATTTTGCTAAGGACTTCTTATTATATATATGTTCTCTCCAGAACCCTCAGTTTCGTCTCTTGTTCTTCTCATTTATAGTTTCGCTCTTAATTTCTCCGTTTTATATTCGTTCCCTCTGGAACTTTCCTCTATATCTCTGCCATTTACACATGGCTTCTCACTGCAGATAAAATACTTCTATGGCACGCGCCTCAAACAGCCTCTGACAACCAAGTCCAGCTCCCGGCCTTCACGTGTGGCTCAATTTGAGCCCGGCGGAACTGTTTCCACTGACGGGAGAAGGGGCAAAGGCGAGCGACTGGCGCCTTAAATCCAGCATCTTCGGGCAGATAAGGCTCGTGATCCTTGGTTGGTAGCTTATCTAAGAGAAGGAACTCTGAATTCAAACCACCGCTGCCTTGCGGGAATATCCATTTATGGAATTGGCTTCGGGAGTAAACCCTGAGGATAAATCCGGAGTCGGAGTCCCTAAGGCAGTCTAATGTCAATTCGACATTATTCTGGCAACTCCTGCGACATGGCTGGTACCAAACTGTATCGGCTACTGCCGTTCCTTTGGATCTACCAGCTGTATGGAGAGGGGGAACATGCTGCATGGGCAACAGCTTGATCTCCATATAACTGTGCCCAAGCTCGCGCCCTGGAGAGGACACTCCAGCTTCACCCTATAGGTGTCGGCAAAACACGGGAAGTAGCAGTTACCGGTTATAAGCATTTTGCCCAATTGGCGTAGGGCATGGCGCCAGGGGCTACTTCCGACAGTGGGAGAGGTTCTAGGATCTCACTGGACAGCTACCGCCCGCTTCAAGCTGGGCAGCCCCCAGTCAATAAGGTGTTGTCCCGCCACTGTCTGCTTTCCCCATTGGGTGCATGGGGATTAGGGTCAAACCCGAACTGTGGACAGAAAATTTTGCACCAAGCAATTATCGAAAAAATAGAAATAAGCAAACTCTCAGATTGGGATGCTGGAACGTCCGGACTATGTTGACTGGACTATCCGAAAACCTACAGGATGTAAACGATGTAAGGAAGACAGCCATAATTAATGATGAGCTTAACCGACTTCTGGTGGATATAGCTGCACTTCAGGAAACGCGCCTGGCGGGCTCTGGAACGGTGAGCGGGAAGGACTACACATTTTATTGGCAAGGGAAAGATCTTAATAAAGCTAGAGAACACGGAGTAGGTTTTGCGGTCAAAAAATCGCTAACTAAAATGGTTGAACCAGGCGAGAATGGATCAGAACGCCTGTTAACGCTCCGCCTGCAAACTAGCACAGGTCCCATCACCCTTGTCAGTGTGTATGCTCCTACTCTGTACTCTGCCTCAGAAGCTAAAGATGAGTTCTACGAGAATCTAACAGCAATTATCAAAAGCATACCTAGGCAAGAACAGCTTGTTCTTATTGGTGACTTTAATGCTAGAGTGGGTGCCGATAATGTTTCATGGCCTTCATGTCTGGGCAGGTTTGGTATTGGCAAGATGAATGAAAATGGACAAAGGCTCTTAGAGTTGTGCGTCCACCATGACCTATGCGTGACCAACACCTACTTTCAGACAAAACCCCAGCATAAGGTGTCATGGAGACACCCACGATCCAAGCACTGGCACCAACTTGACCTGATTCTCGTCAGAAGGCCACTCCTCACGTCTGTGCTCTCCACGCGCTCGTACCATAGTGCAGACTGTGATACAGATCACTCCTTGGTTTGCTGCAAAATCAGAGCACAACCAAGAAAACTCTATCGTGTCAGACATGAAGGGAAACCACGCATTGATACCAGCAAGATGTCAGACCCTCTCATGATCGCTCAATTCACTGCGACCTTCGAGAAAGTTCTCAGTAGCCCTCAGCATGGTGATACTATTACAGAGAACTGGGAGCATCTACGGAACACCATTCAAAGTACTGCACTTGCCACCTTTGGTAAGAAAACAGCAAAGTCAAATGACTGGTTTGATGCTTCATCAGATGTGATGGCACCTGTCATTGAAGCTAAGCGCAGTGCTATGAATGAATACAAACGTTCACCGAGTGCCAGAACCCTACAGATCCTGAGGGCTACGAGAAGCAAAGTCCAACAAACTGCTCGACGCTGTGCAAATGACTACTGGCTCCAGCTCAGTGAGAGCATCCAGATCGCAGCGCAAACAGGCAACATTAGACAAATGTATGACGGTATAAAGAAAGCACTTGGCCCCCATAAAAGTAAGACGGCACCGCTAAAAACCATCAGCGGAGAGAAGCTAACCGATAAGGGTAAGCAGATGGAGAGGTGGGTCGAGCACTACTCTGAGCTTTACGCTAGAGACAATACCGTTACGCCTGCAGCCCTTGATGGTGTCAACAGTCTGCCAACTATGGAGGAGTTGGATGCCGAACCAACATTAGAGGAACTCAGCAAGGCCATTGATAGCTTGGCCTCTGGCAAAGCACCTGGCAGTGATGGGATTCCTCCTGATTTAATCAAATGCTGTAAGAGCACGCTATTACATCCCCTGCATAGGATGCTGTGCCAGTGCTGGGAAGAGACAACTATTCCTCAAGACATGCGAGATGCCAAGATTGTAACACTGTATAAAAATAAAGGAGACAGGAGTGATTGCAATAACTACAGAGGCATCTCTCTTCTTAGTATTGTTGGTAAGGTTTTTGCCAAAGTCATCTTAATGCGACTACACAAGTTAGCTGAGCACATATATCCAGAGTCACAGTGTGGATTCCGAGCTGGCAGATCAACAACAGACATGATCTTCTCTCTCCGCCAGCTTCAGGAAAAATCAAGAGAGCAGAAAAGACCATTATATATCGCCTTTATAGACCTCACAAAAGCATTCGACCTGGTTAGTAGGGATGGACTCTTTAAAATCCTCCTGAAAAAAGGCTGCCCTTCTAAAATGCTGGAAATGATAAAGTCATTCCATGACGGCATGAAGGGAACAGTCCAATATGCTTGAAGCACGTCACAGCCCTTTGATATACGAAGTGGCGTTAAACAAGGCTGTGTTCTGGCTCCGACCCTCTTCGGAATCTTCTTTGCCTTACTCTTGAAACATGCATTCAGAGATGCAACTGAAGGCATATTCCTTCACACTAGGTCAGATGGCCGTCTGTTTAATCTTTCAAGGCTGAAGGCAAAAACAAAAATCAGAAGGGTCACTATAAGAGACTTGTTGTTCGCTGATGATGCTGCAGTCGTCACTCAAAGCCAACAGGAGCTTCAGAGCTTGATGAATCGCTTCACTAAAGCATGCAAGGACTTTGGCCTCACAATAAGTCTAAAGAAAACGAATGTGCTGAGTCAGGATGTGGGTGCTGCACCAGTTATCACTATCGATAACTATGAATTGGCAGTGGTGCACCACTTCACATACCTAGGGTCTACCATCAATGACAAACTCTCACTGGATACAGAAATCGACAGCCGCATTGGCAAAGCTGCAGCTACCTTTGCCCGCCTCACATCGCGTGTTTGGGGAAACTCTAAACTCACAATGAAGACCAAAGCTGCGGTATATAATGCCTGCGTCACCAGCACACTCCTATATGGCAGCGAGACCTGGACGACCTATGCTAAGCAAGAAAGAAGGCTCAATACCTTCCATTTGCGGTGTCTACGCCGCATCCTCGGCATCTCGTGGAAAGATAAAGTGACAAATGTCGAGGTGTTGTCACGTGCTGGCCTTCAAAGTATGTATACGCTTCTTAGACAGCGCAGATTTCGCTGGCTTGGCCATGTTCGCCGCATGGATGTTGGTCGCATCCCAAAAGATATCTTCTACGGACAATTAGCAGATGGCAAGAGAACAGTTGGGCGACCACAGCTGAGGTTCAAAGATGTGTGCAAGAGAGATATGAGGGCACTGGACATGGATCCAGCAACATGGGAGGATAAAGCTGCCGATCGCACTAAGTGGCGATGCTATTTACGGCGCCACCTCAGATTGGGCGAAGAGAGGCTCACACAAGAAGCAGAGGTGAGGAGAAAACGTCGAAAGGAGCACCAGGAAAATAAGCAGCTGAGGGCTGTCACCTCAGGGGCGCATTCCCATAGTCAGTTATGACTGAAGGGGCTATTATTACACATGGCTTCTCTCGAATATACTTATGTGTACTCTCCATTTATTTCTCCGCCATTTCTCTATGGCTTCATATTATCTCTGCCAGATTTCTTACTTCTCTCTGCCATCTCCTCCATGGCTTCTCATATTTGTCATAACTCCTATATCTCTGCCTTCTCTTTATGGCTTTTCGTTTCTGTATCTACTTCTCTACTTCGTATCTACTTTTCTACTTCTTCTCTTCCTCACTTATTTACTGTATTCGTTCCATCTGGCACAATCTCCATAAATACTCTTATCTGCCATCTTCTTATAACGTCTCAAATCTCAAACCTTTGCCGCCTTCACAACGGCTTCTCAATTACTCCTATTCTCAGTTCTCTCAAATCTCTTATACTCGCCATTTTCCTTACGGTTTCTCTTCACCATTGTCACGAAGTAGTTTTACTTTTATAGAGTTTGCCTGAATGAAAGCAAGACCCTAGTATGAGAAAGTCTGAGAAAATAGAATTCAGATGAAAAATGACATGCCTATGGACAGTGAGACTATTGGCTCAAGGGATAGAACCAGATTTTGACTCGCCCTTGCCGCTTCGTGACTTCAAACTGGCTATAATCTCACTCCCTCTCATC
Organism: Oreohelix idahoensis; assembly: GCA_024509875.1. Lineage (NCBI taxonomy): Eukaryota > Metazoa > Mollusca > Gastropoda > Stylommatophora > Oreohelicidae > Oreohelix > Oreohelix idahoensis. The sequence goes on along the minus strand of JAMPIV010007212.1, from coordinate 47,275 downwards.
ATCATGTGACGTATTCTTTCCAGAACGTTGTCTCCATTACAGCTGCTCTGAACGCATCACGATTCTGGGCAAGTCGACCTGCATCAGCCAAAGACAAGTTCAGACTCTCTGTGATGTCCTGGGTCCACCGTCGTCTAGGTCGACCCCTTCCCCTTTTTCCAGGGACCATGCCTTCCATCACTGTTTTTCCAGGCTATTATGTCTTTTTATATGACCGAAAAATTTCAGCTTCCTTATTGCCATGGTATTTAGGAGCCAATGTTCCTGTACGTTTAGTGAGTGCAGTACTTCCCTGTTGGTCTTTTTTTCTGTCCAGGGTATTCTCAACATCCTTCTGTAGCATTTCATTTCAAATGATGTAATCTTTTTTGCAACTGTTTTATTGAGTGTCCAAGTCTTGCAGCCGTATGTTGCCACTGGGAATATACATGCTCTGATCAGTTGTAACTTTGTTTCTTTGCTTGTGCCTTGCCATAGGTTTTTCATCTGTATTAGTTTATGTGAAGCAATTGCAAGTCTTCTTTTAATTTCTACTGCACAGTCGCCAGAGCTGTTGATGATTGATCCTAAGTATTCGAATTTATTAACACTTTCCAGTTCTTCGTTATCAATTTCAATTTCTGGTTTGGTCTTTACTTTGTCTGTTGTCAATACTTTAGTCTTCTTGGTGTTTAGGTATAGATTCTGGGCCTCGCTGTGTTTTTTGGTGGACAGAAGTAATTGTTCAAGTCCTTCTGGGTTGGTCGATAGAAGGACTGTGTCGTCAGCATATCTCACTCCCTCTAGCTACCTTTAAATACAAGGAGATAAGGTGTATAAAAACGACCACAGACACCACTATACAGACCACATGTAGGTATAGTATAGAATAGAAGCTGATCCAGTAAATAATATATGTATATATTTATTTACATACAAGAAAAACATAAAAATGGCATCATACGTCATCAAGTCAGTCGATAGCGTGCACTGTTGCACGGCCTGAAAACAAGTAACGATTAAATTTGCAAGACCCTCAAAAAAAAACCTCAATCACATTCACCCTGCTGAGGAACAATAAAAATGGTTAGTGCTTTAAAGTACTCTGATCTGGTGGGGCTGTCAACTTTAGCTTCCACTCTCTAATACCACTAAGATTCTACTGTCTCAGTCCGGTTGACTCTTCCTCAACGAACCGTCTACATCGCTCTCCTCTTGTTAGGCGATATGCGCCGCTAACTAACACCACTGGCAATGCTACAAATAATAGACTTGGAGTAACACAATGGCTCAGTATCTATCCGTCAAGTGGATACGGAACAGACCCTACTGGTCCTGTCTATTTTCTCCTTCCTTCTCTCTCTATCTCTCTCTCTTGGTCTCAGTGTCTCTCTAACACTCGACGACTGATGATGCGGCGTCTCCGTTACGCTCTTCTCTCGTTACTTTCAGGACCTAGGTATGGTAACCCTGTCACCTGTTCCTGAATTTGGTGATGACGATGCTGTTCAGGCATCAAGCCTGAGGTGCTTGATAAACTGTCGACAAAACTTCTCTGCTGCTGAATAGCTTCCCTCTTTTAACCCGCTCCAGAGTTAGAGGAAAAACACAGCCTTGATTTCCGGCTGTACGAAATTGAAACCAGTCTCACGGCCACCTGCCGCTGCTAGAGACTATAATAGCGATGCTCTCGGCTGTATGATAAATAAACCACAGTCCAGCTGAAGCATAGGGACTTCACTGCCAGAGACCATAGGGTAATTTTCTTTTGCTCCTGACGATACTCGAGTACTCTGACCCTGAGATATGTCTTTTGCCGTGGATAATTTTATTTGACAAAATTATGCTCCCCACTGTTTCGCCGAGACTCGCTGAAATTAAAAGAAACAGCGTCTAATGTACACCCTCTCTAAAATCGCTTATCTCTAACATATACGATACATAAAATAATTCTATACACGTGTCTCTTCATTCTCACTTCTTCCCTCTCTCTCTCTCTCTCTCATCTATAATCTGCCAGGTAAGTAAACAGAACCTCCCGACCTGTCTGCCTCTTATCTATTTGTGACGCGTGGCTACCCACGTGTCAACATTTTCAACTCGGGAACTTCTTTTGTCCGAAATTCCGGGGTCTCCTTTTTAACATTTACACATGAGGTTTCCCGGCTTGCTCCAAACTTAAATGAAATATCGCTATAGGAATAGTTTACTCCTCTAAGCAGTATAATTCACTTACAACATAAATCTGAACCCTCCGACAATATTTCTCACATTTTAAGGCTCAGAAAAATTAGCGAACACACCAGGGATTTCCCCATAAATTTACATTAGTAAATACACAGAAATAAATGGTGGTTTTACATAACATTCTACAAATATGGGCACACGTGTTTCTCACAACTTCCCACACTCCTATCTACTGCCAAAATCATAGAAAGAATAAGCACACTGTTGCATTTACATCGTTCTTCAAAAATGATAATGGATGGCACGATCGTTTTTTTCCAAACTGAAAAGTTAATGGCCCCGACAAAATTAACTACGGGCGAAATTCTCAAAAACCCACTAAGAAGAAAAAACGATGAATAAAAGTTACCTACCGATTATCGCTGGTTTTTCCCACAGTGGAGAACGATAAATCGACGTCGACCGGCGGCTGACAATTATTTCTTCAAGTAGAGAACGATCCCCGGTCTTACTGGCTATTTGTACACACCGGGGCCACCCCCGCGTGTTCTCTCCTGAGCATACCCAAGCTTTCCCTCGACCAATGGAAGCGCTCAGAAAAATAAACATAACTATGAGCTACGCCAATCAGATTTGAAAACCACGCGACCGCGTGTCCAAAATGACATCACGTCCACGTGCGTTTCTGACGCGTCATACCGGCGTGCCCGAAAATAGCGATGTCCGTAAACAACGGAAAATCGCGTGATCAGAAGAAAATAAAACTGGTCGAGTGTAAAATAAATCTACCGTCATAAAACGACCCCATTTAATTTATCTCCTCAAAATACCAAACACGATATATATTCAAATGAGAAGAAATAAAATGGTGAAAATTCAAAATAAAAGAACAGGATCGGCCCGGAAATACAAATTAGACGACGGAAATACAAAATAGACGACAGAAATACAAAATAGACGACAGAATCGGGCCGGTTGAAAGACAGAATTACAGTGTGGCATCACATAAGTCCACCCTTTCAAGTGCGGGAACCGTGCTAAATCACTGAAATCTCTGGGTTTCATACTGGTCCTTATCTAGCTCTACATCCCGATCTAATCACTGTCATAATTAGGATTGTCATACAGGCCCATTTCCATATCCTTGAAAATCTGTGCCAGCACTGGATTGTGATGGTCCCGCCTGGTGATTTCCTCCTGGCGACTGCAACCTGCCTGGTCGCCCTTCCTCCTCCCTCTCATGTGTTTCCTTCGCCCACGAATTTTCCTGGCGGCGCGTTGTAAATAATGATTACCAAATGGTGCGGCCTCCCAGTGTTTGGAAACAGTCTGACTGGCTTGGCCAGACGTCACCGTAACAGGGCGTAACTGGTTGCGGTTGACGGAAGAACCGTGCATGTGTCCCTTCTTGTCAGTATTTCCCTCCCTTGGGGGATTTAATACCATCGGGGGCCTAATTCCCGACGAAAAAGAAGGTACTTCTGAAGTAAGAGGCGTCACCACTGTTTGGCGATTAGTCTGAACAGGGCTGACAGGCGAATACGCCTCTGTAAATAACATTCCACTGTCTTTAGAGGCTTTTGTCTTCCTCATCGCACGACAAGGATGTTTGAGCTCCCGTGGGGCTCCGTGAATTTGGGGCTTTCCCTTTCACTTCTCTGGCCTGCAGTAGGCCCCCTTGCGTTAGCAAGGATCGGTGTGGTTGGGTTTCCCAAAACTAAGTAAGGGCTTCCCAGGATGAAATCATGGGCTGGCTGGGCCATTACAGCTGCCTTGATTGTGCCAGACACAAACTTGCATTTCACCTCGATATTGGCTACGGGCAGACGCTGTGAGATCCCTCTTCTCAAAATGCCACCAATCTCAACTATTTCTCCGGTCCACTGACCTGGTTTCACCAAATGACGAGCGATGATACTGGGGTAAGTAAGCCCGCTGTCAAACAAACACGTAGTGGCCGTCCCATTCACTACGGCTGGTCCACTGTTAGAGAACAACTTCTCTGCCTGGACTGGTTCCCATTTATTCCCTTTAGTCCATCTCACCGGTCTTAAACAAGCTGCGTGATGAGCTGGGGGTTTGTTCATGCACCGGGATGTCCAGTGGGAGGTGGTTCGACAATTCTGACAATACCTCTCATTATCTCCCCTGTTCCTAGCGGATTCCTGAGATGGTGTTGGCTGTGCTCTGTTATGCGGCTGGGGGCGCAAGTTATAACCAGAATGAGGCTCCTTGCGAGAAGGCCCTGGTTGCTGATGAGCTGGTGAAGTAGCCGACTGCGATGACGAAGCTCCTTTGTCTGAGGCTGGCAGGTCTGGGTTGTTCCGTTTCTGTCCCAGTACTTCGGCCTGTGCTGTCTGGTACCTTTCGGCGAACACGATAATCTGATCGAGTTGCTGGGCTCCCTGCTCCGCCAGATACCGCCTCAAGTCGGGGGACATGTTTGCTTTTACCTGTTCACACAGAACTAACTCCTCCAATCCTTCGAAAGTTTTCGCCAGTCCTGACAGTTCCCTCCACCAGGTTAAGTAATTTCTCACCCGCTCGGCAAACTGTGCGAAACTCTCTCCCTTCTCCGGCCTGCTCTCCCTGAACATGGTTTGGCATTTACGGGGTGTCCACTGAAATCTTTGCAATAAAGCGTTTCGCAGTGCCTCGAAGTTGTTCTGATCGTCTATGAGCATCTTGTTGTACACTTCGTACGCATGACCTTTGAGTGATTGCGATAATTTTAGGCACCAAAGACTCTCATCCAACCCGTATGCCTTTGCCATTCTTTGAAATTTCTCCAAGAACACGTCAATCTTCTCATTCCCGTTAGGGAACGAGTCAAATGGGAAGCTCATGGCTGCCATCCGGGGCCCTCCGTTTCCTGAGGTGTCTCGTACTCCTGCTCCGGGTGAATCACCATTAGCCGAACTGCCTTTCGAAGCTCGGTACTGCAGTTCCAGAGAACGCAGGGCAAGTTCATGCTGTCTCTCTGCTGCCTTGTCCCTTTCCTGTGCTTCCAATTTCCGAAGTTCCATCTCTGCGGCGGCTGCCCTTTCCTCTTTCGCTGCTTCGGCGGTGGCTGCCCTCTCCTCTTTCGCTGCTTCTGCGGCGGCTATCCTTTCCTCCTTCGCTGCTTCGGCGGCGGCTATCCTTTGCCTTTCCTCAATTTCCCTCTGATTATGTCTATCATTTTCTCTGATCATGTAGGCTTTCGTCTCCTCTTTATCCATTCCCATGTCCTGGGCTGCCTCACGCCATGCAGCTCGTAACTTCGCCATATCGCCATCTTACCTGTAAACTGCTGTAAGTTCACAGCTGACATAAAATGACAGAAAGGAGAACGAAAGGAAGGAACTACCTGTTACGTAATATAAAATGCTCCCTCTATAACCGCCGTTCCAAAACCCCGACCTCAGACTAGCACCAAGTCTGAATAATAACCTGAGAAAAAAATTTAGTTAAGAAGCTACCAAAAACCCGAAATTACCTTCCTGTTAAAGAAAAATATGTCGGTATGCCATCAATTACCTCTTAGTCATATAAATCAAAATACCACAAAAATCTACTAGACTGCAACCTGTGGAAAAACTTATAACTGGATCAGTTCTAATAGCTCAAGTCTAGGGGATATTTAAAGAAACTCTATTCTCAGAAACTTCCTAGAGACACTCTATGAATCTAGATCACAGAATTGATCTCCACAGAATGATCCACCGGACGATTGCCGCCCACTTGTCACGAAGTAGTTTTACTTTTATAGAGTTTGCCTGAATGAAAGCAAGACCCTAGTATGAGAAAGTCTGAGAAAATAGAATTTAGATGAAAAATGACATGCCTGTGGACAGTGAGACTATTGGCTCAAGGGATAGAACCAGATTTTGACTCGCCCTTGCCGCTTCGTGACTTCAAACTGGCTATAATCTCACTCCCTCTAGCTACCTTTAAATACAAGGAGATAAGGTGTATAAAAACGACCACAGACACCACTATACAGACCACATGTAGGTATAGTATAGAATAGAAGCTGATCCAGTAAATAATATATGTATATATTTATTTACATACAAGAAAAACATAAAAATGGCATCATACGTCATCAAGTCAGTCGATAGCGTGCACTGTTGCACGGCCTGAAAACAAGTAACGATTAAATTTGCAAGACCCTCAAAAAAAAAAACCTCAATCACATTCACTCTTCCTGTCACCCTGCTGAGGAACAATAAAAATGGTTAGTGCTTTAAAGTACTCTGATCTGGTGGGGCTGTCAACTTTAGCCTCCACTCTCTAATACCACTAAGATTCTACTGTCTCAGTCCGGTTGACTCTTCCTCAACGAACCGTCTACACCGCTCTCCTCTTGTTAGGCGATATGCGCCGCTAACTAACACCACTGGAAATGCTACAAATAATAGACTTGGAGTAACACAATGGCTCAGTATCTATCCGTCAAGTGGATACTGAACAGACCCTACTGGTCCTGTCTATTTTCTCCTTCCTTCTCTCTCTATCTCTCTCTCTTGGTCTCAGTGTCTCTCTAACACTCGACGACTGATGATGCGGCGTCTCCGTTACGCTCTTCTCTCGTTACTTTCAGGACCTAGGTATGGTAACCCTGTCACCTGTTCCTGAATTTGGTGATGACGATGCTGTTCAGGTATCAAGCCTGAGGTGCTTGATAAACTGTCGACAAAACTTCTCTGCTGCTGAATAGCTTCCCTCTTATAACCCGCTCCGGAGTTAGAGGAAAAAAAAACACAGCCTTAATTTCCGGCTGTACGCAATTGAAACCAGTCTCACGGCCACCTGCCGCTGCTAGAGACTATAATAGCGATGCTCTCGGCTGTATGATAAATAAACCAGTCCAGCTGAAGCATAGGGACTTCACTGCCAGAGACCATAGGGTAATTTTCTTTTGCCCCTGACGATACTCGAGTACTCTGACCCTGAGATATGTCTTTTGCCGTGGATAATTTTATTTGACAAAATTATGCTCCCCACTGTTTCGCCGAGACTCGCTGAAATTAAAAGAAACAGCGTCTAATGTACACCCTCTCTAAAATCGCTTATCTCTAACATATACGATACATAAAATAATTCTATACACGTGTCTCTTCATTCTCACTTCTTCCCTCTCTCTCTCTCTCTCATCTATAATCTGCCAGGTAAGTAAACAGAACCTCCCGACCTGTCTGCCTCTTATCTATTTGTGACGCGTGGCTACCCACGTGTCAACATTTTCAACTCGGGAACTTCTTTTGTCCGAAATTCCGGGGTCTCCTTTTTAACATTTACACATGAGGTTTCCCGGCTTGCTCCAAAATTAAATGAAATATCGCTATAGGAATAGTTTACTCCTCTAAGCAGTATAATTCACTTACAACATAAATCTGAACCCTCCGACAATATTTCTCACATTTTAAGGCTCAGAAAAATTAGCGAACACACCAGGGATTTCCCCATAAATTTACATTAGTAAATACACAGAAATAAATGGTGGTTTTACATAACATTCTACAAATATGGGCACACGTGTTTCTCACAACTTCCCACACTCCTATCTACTGCCAAAATCATAGAAAGAATAAGCACACTGTTGCATTTACATCGTTCTTCAAAAATGATAATGGATGGCACGATCGTTTTTTTTTCCAAACTGAAAAGTTAATGGCCCCGACAAAATTAACTACGGGCGAAATTCTCAAAAACCCACTAAGAAGAAAAAACGATGAATAAAAGTTACCTACCGATTATCGCTGGTTTTTCCCACAGTGGAGAACGATAAATCGACGTCGACAGGCGGCTGACAATTATTTCTTCAAGTAGAGAACGATCCCCGGTCTTACTGGCTATTTGTACACACCAGGGCCACCCTCGCGTGTTCTCTCCTGAGCATACCCAAGCTTTCCCTCGACCAATGGAAGCGCTCAGAAAAATAAACATAACTATGAGCTACGCCAATCAGATTTGAAAACCACGCGACCGCGTGTCCAAAATGACATCACGTCCACGTGCGTTTCTGACGCGTCATACCGGCGTGCCCGAAAATAGCGATGTCCGTAAACAACGGAAAATCGCGTGATCAGAAGAAAATAAAACTGGTCGAGTGTAAAATAAATCTACCGTCATAAAACGACCTCATTTAATTTATCTCCTCAAAATACCAAACACGATATATATTCAAATGAGAAGAAATAAAATGGTGAAAATTCAAAATAAAAGAACAGGATCGGCCCGGAAATACAAATTAGACGACGGAAATACAAAATAGACGACAGAAATACAAAATAGACGACAAAATCGGGCCGGTTGAAAGACAGAATTACAGTGTGGCATCACAACCATCCTTCTTCTCCTCATCTCATTTGACATTTCCCATGTCTTCTCTTCCTATACTATCATCGCTACTCTCCCATGTCCTCTATTCTAACTTACTCCTCTTACTTCTTCCTTAAACTCCCCATCTTCTCTTCCACTGCAGTACCCTATCGTTCAGGTGTACTCAGTCCTCTTCACATGTGCTCGGTATAGAACGATTATAACTAGTTGTGTTCCCATCTAGTCCACCGCCGACAATACTCTATACTCGACTCCTGATTTTCTTCAACGTCACTACCAACCGTCATGTCCTCTCTGCGATACTTCTGTCGTTCAGAAAATGCCCAGACTTCTTTATTTCTTGTTCGGTAAAGAACGACTTTACTCAACCTCCGCAAGGCTTCGCCACTGTCACCAATCTTGTGATTATACTCTCCTCTCATAGCCTACGTTAACTTATTCATCAACTTTAGCATCTCCAATGCTATCTGTTCCTTGCCACTACTAAGGCTAAATTCTCCGTTACTTCGTACTTCTTCAACCGTCTGCTTCGGCTTCTCTTTCTCTATGTCCTCTCTTCTCGTGTCTCTTGAGTTCGTCTCGACTTATCTTTCTCTACTTCTGCATCTCTCTCTACTTCTTCCAGTACTTCTGGGATTCTCATGTCTGTTCCTACTGACAGACCTATCTCTACTACTGGATATCACTCGACCCTTGCTCTCATTTCTCGTCTTCTGACTCCTCCTAGTCTCTTCCTCGCGACTACTGGATCGTTCTCTCCGTCGATCCCTACTTACTCTTCTATTGCCATCTTTCCTGGCCTGTTTATATTTTCTGTCATTATATCTACATATTTCCGCGATCTCTCTTTCGTCTTCTTTCTTTCTCTTTCTCTCTCTCTCTCTCTCTCTCTCTCTCTCTCTCTCTCTCTCTCTCTCTCTCTCTCTCTCTCTCTCTCTTCTATTACTATTTTTCCTTCTATGGGATCTCCGTTTGATATGTGTGTGACCCTTGTCACTCTCCTCAGACGACATACTGTCTGAGTCATTCGACATCGATACCTCTTCTGGAGTCCTTCTCCGTCTACTCTTATTTTCCACTTCATTAATCGTTTTCCGACTCCTTTCTTCTTGTCGGTCTATCCTCCTCTTGTGCTTCCCTTTTTCTGCCCTTCCACTTCGGGCGTACCTCCATTTGTGCTGTATTTCTTAACTTCGCGAGTGGCATATTATATTCTGACGAATCGTCCGATGACGTATAATATCTCTTCATCCCCCGTTTAACGTCTCGTTCCATTTTTTCCTGCTCGTCCGTTTCTTCATTTTTCCTCCATTTCTTCTTCTTCCTCCTGATTTCCTTGTGTGACTATTTGTTGTCTCTCTGCTTCCTGCATCAGTTGTAACTGTCTTTCTTGCTCTGCTAATCTACTTTATCTCTCTTGCAGTCTCTGTACATATTCCATCAGCGGTTTGTCGTCTTTTCTTTCCGAGTTGTCTCTCACATTTCTCAACCTCTTAAATTCTTCCGGTAATGTTCTGCTGACATTTTCTCTTAATGTCGTTCTCGTCTGTTTATGCTGCACATCTTCCTCTTCTATTTCTACTTCTACCTGTCGTCTCTGCGCCTTTTTCTCTTCTCTCTCTCTCTCTCTCTCTCTCTCTCTCTCTCTCTCTCTCTCTCTCTTTCCTATCTGCTCCCGCCTACATTCTCAATCCTTCTCTCTATCCTGTTTATCATATTTATCTTTCTCCTTCCCTCTCTCCTGTTCGTCATTTTTGTTTTTTGAATCGTTAAAAACTTCAGATCTCGGGTTTGGGTTTTCGGATGTACGTGTATTTCTGTTCTGCTGACTTTCTGACTTCCTCCAGCTCCTGGTCCAAATGATTCTTCTGGAGAACTTTCTTCTGGTGTATACTCATCCATCTCCTCTAGTACTACTACCCAATTATCTCCCTTGATGGTTCAATCACTGTCCCTTTTTGTTGTTTTCTTCTTGTGTGTACTTGAGGAATCATGTGTGTTGTTAGATATCCTCTGTCCATATGTACTCGATCGCGTATTATTCGGTATCCGTAAATGTTTTTCTTTTCTGTACTTCTCTTCTGTACAATTGTCTTTCATAGCTTGTTTATGTTTATCCTTTTTTTGATGTATCTCCGCATCATCAACTTTTGTTTGTGTTGATACTTGCTTCCTATTCTGTGATGTTAGTATCCCATAGTTACTGTAGTCTCTGATCTTTCTTTGTGTCTCTGTTTGTGTTTCAATACTAATCATCTTTTTCCTGGTCTTATCATGTTCCTATGTTGTTGACCTGAACGGAATATTCCAATGTTTGTTTTTACCAATGTCCTCATTTGTTATAACATTAAGCTGGTAAAGTCCGTTTGTCCTTCTCCATGATCTTATTGAGTATACAGAAACCCGCCAGTCATTTTCACTTTTTAATCTGGCACTTTTGTCCGTTCTTGGTGTCTACATTATTAATTTCCACCGTTTCTCCCTTTCTTATCTCGGCAATAAAATTTCTGACTACCATCCGATGTCTCCTTTCATTAAGACTGTTCCAATGTGTTCCTGTAATAACTGTGTTTACCATTTCATTTCTGTTGTTGTGTGGTTGATGGTTCCATCTATATACTGTGTACTTCTTATCTTGTGCGTTTATGGTCTTTTATCATATGTATGACGATGTTCTTTCAATTTCCTATCATGTGATTTGTCTTCCGGTAGCCTTCTTCTTGCTTGTCTATATATCCGATGCCTATTTTTCATCTTATCTTGTTGTGTTGTTCCTTCTTGTACTCTCTTTGTTACCCAAGTCTGTTGTTATATGGATTTCATTCATGTGCCTATCTCTGCACTAAGAGTGTCGATTCTTTCCTTCTATCATATGTACTCGATCGAATGTGTAATACGGTCTATAACTGTTGTTTTTCCATCTAGTGTCTCGTTCCCTGTATTCTGAGCGATTGTTGTTTCTGTGGATCCATCTTCTGTTCTCCCACTTACATTCCTGTTCTCTACACGCCGGACGATTACTGGTGTTCATATTGTCCCGCCGTGACTGTTGGTCAATCTTCCTACTATACGATCTTTTCCTATCTTTAAACCTGCTATATCTTTCTTTCCTTCTGTTGTCTATTGTCATCAGATACGAACTTGGATCTGCGTGGTATGTACCGTTCACTGTTGGTACATCACTCTTTTCTTTCCTGACTACTTGTTTTCTTCCCGTAGGTGTCTGCCTCTTTGAGATCTTTTTTTCATCCTACCCATGTCGGTCTCCCTCAGTGAGTAGGTCTACCTTTTTCCTGACTACTGTATCTAGAGTCCGGACAAAATGGGCTGAGGAGTAGGTGGAACCCTATAGGTGTAGATGCAGAACCCACCGGCGAGTGGTACATGCTCTGGTCTGCACCAATCCACTCCCACTTCATGGGTTAAATGCTTTATTGCCTCATTCTTCAATGTTTGTCGTCTATCGGGAGTAGTTTGGGACCCCTTACGGTGTAGGCGCAGTACCCACCGGCGAGTGGACCATGCTCTGGCCAGCATCAACCCAAACCCCAGGCATGGGTTAAATCTCGGGTAGATGAAGCTGGTAAGCCTTGGAAGGCAGTTCGTCTAGGAGAAGGAAAACTCTGATTTTAAACCACCTGCTGCCTTGCAGGCAGGCTGGGGACAGTCAAGGGCTAAGGAACGCAACCCTACAAAAACGCCTGTTGAAATCGGATGCACTGGGCTACATACTCAACGAAACAGTACAACGTACTTCGCCTAATGAAGATGTCACGAATACAATTTAAGAGTTGTGGTGCTCGTCCCGTGGAGTCCCGCCAGGCGGCGAGAGTGCCGGGCCCCCCACCTCGAAGGGGTCCAACCAATACTACTGGTGGTCACCTTCCACTGAATTGTGGAGTCAAGGTACAGAGGGAAAGGCAAAAGCTATTGACCAAACACCAAGAACACTCAACATTCTGCAATGGAATGCAGAAGGAGTTTTCAACAAAAAAGTCCCCCTAAAAACCGCCTTTATGAGGATCAAATAGATGTGGCTTGCATCCAAGAAACACATCTCAACAGCAACCACAGATTCTCAATAAGAGGATACCAGGCTTTCCGACTCGATCGAGAAAGACACAAAGGAGGTGTGCTATTATTTACCCGAAAGTCAATACCAAGTAGAGAGGTATCCATGAACTTCAACGACCAGTCGGAAATTTTAGGGGTTGACATTAAAATAAAGATCAATCTGATTTTCTGTTCTATGGTCTGGTGATATCCATGTTGCCTTGTGTATTCTCTTATGTGGAAACATGCTTCCTCCTATAGCCAGTTGATATGAAGCACAGAAGTTTGCGAATAGCTCTCCATTTTCATTCATTACTCTTAGCCCATGTTTTCCCATGACTTCTTCGAATCCAGTGTTGACTGTACCTATCTTTGCATTCATGTCACCCATCAAAATTGTGATGATGGCACGGGACAGGAGGACTTGGCATGTGTTTGTTGAAGGCCTATGCTCCTTTGGGAGTGGAGGGTTATGAATGAATTAAAATAAAGGACACGAACATGCGCATCTACAATTTGTATGGCCCACCGAGCAAAGACCTGTCACTTGCAAGTATAGAAATAAAGAGCTCAAACTGCATAGTGGCATACGGATGCAGCAAGCCCTAACATCATTGGAGGAGTGGACCAAGGCATGGCTAGTAAAGATAAATGAAGGGAAAACATCATTCACAGTGTTTTCTCTCTCAAACAAACCACAGATCTCCAAATTGGCATCAATAGCCACTCGGAAAGATGGGGATATCCGGTTACAGACAGTAGAGGAGAGGAAGTGGAGGACTGGGAGATAGACACAAACCTTCACCTTATCAACAGGCCAGATGATAAACCTAGTTTCTACTCAAGAAGATGGCACACCACTTCCACTCCAGACCTAGCTTTTGCCACAGGGGACATCCTTCACAAAATTGGCCGACAGGTACTTGACCAGCTAGCAGGCAGCGACCACAAACCAATAAAGCTAGTGGTTAATATGGAGTATGTTCCCAATAAAGTGAAACCATTGCCCCGATGGAATTACAAAAGAGCTGACTGGGACAGTTTTGCAGTGCTGACTGACAGCCTTTGCGAGACCATCAATACACGAAACAACAGCATGAAAAATATGGTTGAAAGCTTAAATAGAGCAATACTTCAAGCAGCTATTGAGACTATTCAGAGAGGGGCAAGAAAGAACTATAAACCATACTGGAATGAAGAACTGCAAAAACTTGAAGATGAGGTAACAGAAGCCAGAGACACGGCAGAAACAGAACAAACAACTGAGGCAAACATCTTGCTCAAAGCAACCACTGCAAAGTACAGAAGAACATTAAACCAAACAACAAGAGACTACTGGAAACAGAAAATCTCAACCTAGATAAAGAAGGGAACAAACTGTGGAAACTAGTTAGAGCTTTGAACAACGAAGAACATTACAAAAACCACATCACAATCAAACAAGGTGAAATATGCTCTCGGGGGAAAAAGCTGCAAATGCACTCATGGAACACTATGCTGGTGCAAACCACATTGATGTCCCTATAGACAGAAGAAAGGCCATCACTGATGAACAAAGGAGTCATGACAACAAAATGCTTGCACCAGAAGAACACATGATGGCAAAGTTAACAATGCAAGAAATGGAAGAGGCAATGAGGGCGCTAAAGAAAAAGAAGTCACCTGGAAAAGATGGGATAACCAATGAAATGCTAACAGGCCTAGGAACAAAGGCAAAAAAGAAGCTTCTGACCATCCTAAACTGCAGCTGGAAAAGAGGAATAGTACCACAGGCATGGAAAGACGCCATACTGATTCCAATACCTAAGAAAGACAAAGTTCAGACAGAACCAAATGGCTACAGACCTATCAGTCTACTTAGTTGTGTTGGAAAATTGATGGAGCGCATAATTAATACTCGACTAATGTGACATCTAAAGGAAAAACATCTCTTAGCCCCACAGCAAGCAGGATTCAGAAAACACAGATCCACTGAAGACCAGATCACATATATAACTCAGAAAATTGAGGACGCTTTCCAAGAAAAAAAGCACACACTGGTGATTTGGGTGGACTTAGAAAAAGCATTTGACAAAGTGTGGAAAGATGGACTGAAAGTCAAGCTGCAAAGAAGTGAAATGTGTGGGAAAATGTTCACATGGATCAGCCACTATCTTGAGAATAGAACTGCCAGAGTCCAACTACAAGGACAGACCAGTGGGAAGATGGTATTGGGGCAGGGTGTTCTCCAAGGAATTGTCCTGTCACCCACGTTGTTCCTCACATATATAAATGACATATCAGAGAATATTCCAAGAAGAACCCACAATGCCTCCTTTGCAGACGACTTAGCCCTGTGGATCTCAGAGGAATATATCACTACGGCAAGCATACGGATGCAGCAAGCACTAACATCATTGGAGGAGTGGGCCAAGGCATGGCTAGTAAAGATAAATGAAGGGAAAACATCATTCACAGTGTTTTCTCTCTCAAACAAACCACAGATCTCCAAATTGGTGCTAAATGGGAAAAATCTACATCTGGATGACAACCCAAACTACCTAGGCATTACCTTTGATCGCCGCTTGACTTGGAAAACCCAGATTGAGAAAAACAGGACAAGAGCAAGGCAGAGAATGGCAATCATGAAAAAACTTGCTGGCACGGGTTGGGGAGCAGACGAGAGAGTACTAAAGAAGCTATATACTGGGCGAGTGAGACCAGTCTTAGAATATGGCATCGCAGCATGGTCAACGGCAAGCTAAGTCGAACTTTGACAAAATAAACAGAACCCAAAACCAAGCAATGAGAATCATAACAGGGGGCATGAAGTCAACACAAACAAAAGAGTTGGAAAAGATTACTCACCTCCAGTCTATGGAAGATAGAAGAGATAGCAGAGCCCAGAAACAAGCCGAGAAATTCAGGAGGCTGATAGACCACCCAATGCACCAGAGAATAAATGGACTTGGAAGGGGAAGACTGAAGCGAAGCAACTTTGTAGAGACAGTCAAAACAAAGATGAGAGCAGACCCCATAAACGCAATATCAACAGCTACGCCAATATGTACTGCACACAAGCTACCAATTTGGAAACAACAGTGATTCCCTGAAATGATAGAAAATGTTCCTGGTATTGAGAGAAAGAACAGCCAAAATGAAACAGAAAAGAGAGTCATAACCACAAAATATATAGAGAAACATTACCCAGGCATCACCTGGATCCATGCATACACAGATGGATCAGCAACTAATGCAACAGAAGATGGGGGTGGAGAAGTCTTCCTGAGCTTATGTAATGGCACACAAAAAAAGATAGCAGTCGCAACAGGGAAATTTTCAAGTAACTTCAGAGCAGAGGCAGAGGCCTTAAAAACTGCATCAGAAATTCTAATGACAGAAGAAAGCTCAGAGAGACCAGTAGCTATCTTCTCAGATGCGCTGTCAGTGATTACAACGCTGAAAAGTCAAAGTAATGCTGAACTGGATGACCTAAGATTAACACTTCACAGACTATGTCAGCAGTACAAAAGAGTCGTGATACAGTGGATCCCTTCTCACTGCAACATCCCTGGAAATGAAGAGGCTGACAGATTGGCAAAGGAAGGGGGAAAACTTCCTCAACTTGACACAAATATAACCTATGAGGAGTCCAAGAGTTTTATCAAGCGCAGGTACAGGCACACGTGGGAAGAAGAGCATCCAGATCACACAAAAAATTATCCGTATTACCAACTCAGCAGATGTGAACAAGTGGTAATCTTCAGACTTCGCACAGGTCATAACAGATTGAGATACCATCTATTCAACAAATTAAAGATAGGAACTACTGATGAGTGTGACTGTGGCACCGATAAAATGACTGCCGAACATCTGCTTCAAAGGTGCCCAACATATGAGGAACAGAGAAAACGCATATGGCTATCACCAGTTCCATTCCTGGAGAAAATCTGTGACCGTGCAGCTATTTGTGCGCTTGTCGCGGCATCAAATAGTATCGTGTAACCGGGCTGTGTTTACTGCATCAATGAAAGAATGTGTGTGTGTCAATCAAAGTTAATGGTTGAGAGGTAGGAACTACGTGATGACAGGTGTGAAATTCTTGACCTGTGGACACCGATAAAATCACCATTGCCCAACATATGAGGAACAGAGAAAACGCATATGGCTATCACAGACGAGTAAAATCGCGGCATCAAATAGTATCGTGTAACGGGCTGTGTTTGCATCAACCGTCAGCTGATCGGGTCAGTTCAGTTAATGGTTGAGCGCAGGTAAATATTTTGAAGTGCGCTAACTCTTGTACGTTTTCTTGCTTCAAGTCGTTACAGGTCTGTCCGCCTGAGATGGAAATTCTTGACCTTGTTTTATTCTTCCTTCCCAGAGTTAGTTCGTACCCTTTTTATGGTTAGTGAAAAGCAATGTCTTGTATAGTGGTTTAGTCAAATAATCCAACTGTATTGTTTCAAAGAAAACGCAGCAATGTAGAAAAATAGAATATATTTTATTAACGTGATTGGAACAGCAAATGTCATTGGCACAATGATGAAGCACTTATTTCTTTCTTACCCAAAGTAGTGAGTATCCAAAACAAATGAAAATGGAAATTCACAGGAATAATCTATCTAATAGGGTAAAATACAAACTTGTCTACTTAAAATATATTAGTCTAACTTGAAAAAACTTGTCAAGTTAAAAAAACAACTTGTCTTGATAATCTCAAAGACGAAGTATCCTCTCGCCTAACGAATCCTAAAATCTGCACAAGCCCTTGGATCCTGTCAATCGCCCACGTCTCTTCTTTATATACTGCCCACTCTTTTTTCCCGCCAATTTTCACACGATGCTTTATTTTTCACACGATACCAAACATCTACATTTGCACACGCTTTTCTCAGCTTTTCGACTTTTTGCACACCACTCTCACTCCAGCAACGGAAAAAACCCAGATTTGCAACTTCTCCCAAAATTTTCCATTCAATAAACTTGCACTTACTATTTTGTTGTTCTGGGACAGCTTTTCTCGAAGCCGTGAACTTTTCATGATACTGTATTTTGTGCACAAATGTCTTAACTGCTTTTAACGTTATTTCTCATTTTATGTGGTTTTTAACACGTATTAATTGCAGTGTATGCCAAGCGGTCACACAAGTCCAGGTGCCACAAAAATGTATCCCATTTGGAGACATTTTCGTCCTATCAACTAAAAAAAATCAAATCCCTAACATACATACTGGAGCAAAATATGAAACGGGGGCATATATTTATGAGTCAATTGGCAATGGACAATGGTTGAGAAAAATTTATGTTACTGGTATAAGTCATGACTGGGGGCATATACTTATGAGCCAAAATGAGAGAAAAAAAAATTTCAAGGTCTCAATAAACATGTGAGCCAAAAAATAAAAATAAATTTTCAAGATGTCAGTATACATGTGAGCCAAACAATTTTTTTTCAAGATCTCAGTATACCTGTAAGCTAACTTAAAAATGTATTACTAGATCTCAGTATACATGTGAGCCGAAAAAAAGGGAAAAAATTATTATTTCGTAAAACGAGGTATCTAGTAGATTCCTATTACGTAAAACGGGGGAGATATACAAGTTGTTTATACACTATGTGACCTCCTCTAGTGTGAACGGAAGCGGTGAAAGGTCACACTGGATATTTGAACTCTCATTGACGGCACAGTGTGGCGTCAACTGAGGGAGAGGGAGGGGGGTTTATAGTACAATGAAATAGCTGGGGGGGGGGGGGTAGAGAAAGTAGTTCCGGTTTTGGATGGATGAATGAACGCGAGGCGTGGGAGAAAACGGGAGAAAAAAAAAGAAGAACTAGCATGGGGAGATCCACACGGGAGGGGGGGGGGGGAAAGATAAAGGCGGTGAAAACGAAGATCGGACCTGACACAGCGAAACACAGCGAGGTGCCGCTGAGGTCACGTCTGGACCGTTTGTGCGTAGGGAAAAGGGAGTAGAGAGGTTTTGGTCAACATTCCAATATACGCATTAGAGCTTAAATAATTTGTACTGGACGAGTACAACATCTGTGTGTCTCAACACAGTAATTTGTAAAAAAGACATGATACATGGTACATAGTTCTTTATGCGATATAAATGAAATTCACACAATGCATAATAAGTAATCACAAATCGATCCATAGCATATGTCTGTTAGACAAGTAAAAAATATGTTAATTGAGAAAAAAATGCTCTGAGTATCGTTCACCATTTGTGATGCTCCGGCTAATCACATGTGTAATAATGTTTTGGTTTTCTGCCAAAGTCTTAATATTATGACATAAACTGTCATAGTTGTCGGGGGGTGCAGTGCCAACAAAAAAATGTAGCGCATTGCGTACAAACGGCAAAATCGCCCGTTTTGGTTGATGTGATTGTCTTAAGATCAAACAATGTCTTCTTTAACCCTTGAGATTCTTCCTTAGTGGCAAATAGTACATGCATGTGTTTGGTTAAGTTTATAATGTACAACAATACATTTATTTCTAAGTGCAAACAAAATGTAATTTAAATCTTCTAATACAAAATATAATGGTTTGAATACTGTAACTGTGCATGTTGAATAGAGTTGCGCCTCTGCAGATTTTTCTCTTCACTGGCGGTTATGACTGCCGCCGATAGCATCAACTGGACGACATAGAAGGTGGCTGGCATCATCAAAAACATTTCAGAGTAGCCAGCAGAGCACGTAGGCCAACTCTAAAATATTATATCTCGTCTAGACAATTCTATCGTACTCGGACAAGGAAAATTAAACAATTTAGGGTAACCCAGCCAGAGCAAACTGCATTAACTCTAAAATATAGCAGTGTCTCTCCTGGACAAATCTGCTATCGTACTCGGACAAAAAAATGAAACCATTTAGGGTAACCCAGCCAGAGCAAACTGGATTAACTCTAAAATATAGCATAGTCTCTCCTGGACAAATCTGCTATCGTAAACGGACAAGAAAATGAAACCATTTAGGGTAACCAAGCCAGAGCAAACTGGGTTAACTCTAATATAGCCCTGTCTCTCCAGGACAGTCTAGCTATCGCACTCGGACAAAAAAATGGAACCATTGAGAGTAGCCCAGCTAGAGCAGCTTGGCCATCTCTAAGACCATCTCTAATATAGCGATTTCTCTCGTAGACAATCTGCTATCGTACCCTGTCTTAGTGTCTACAGCAGTGACGGTTGATGTAGTGTTACAGGTAGGGTGTTGCGAAGTTGATGCACTGTGCTGTGCGATGTTTTGTCGCTTAGATGAACGTTTCTTGTACAGAGCGTCTGTCGTAGACAATCGTCTATCGTGTTTCTTCTCAGTGTCAACAGCAGTGACGGGTGATGTAGTGTAACAGGTAGGGTGTTGCGAAGTTGATGCACTGTGCTGTGCGATGTTCTTTGGTTTTGTTCGCCGTTTCGTGTACAGCTTTGCACGAACATGCTCCTGCGGAAGGCGTATAACCTTTGTCAATGGTACCGAGTTGTCTGATGAAGTTGAGTAAGGTCGTTTCGAGGCGAACCGAATGGATGTATCCATATTATCGTCGGGATGCTCGTTATCATCATCGTTATCACTTTGGTGTTCTTCGGTATCAAGGTCTGACTCCTCTCGTTGTGTGGAAGTAGGAACGGGAGCATTTCGTTCCGTTAATGAGGCAGGTGATAACTCTGTATCGGAAGGTTGTGGTGTATCTATATGGGTGTCGGCATCTTGTAGAGTCTGTTGTTGTTGTTTTTGTACACCTCACGAGCCCTGGCCCTGGAGCTTCCGGCTCCGCTTCTGTTCAAATCTGCTTTCTTGTTTTTATTGTCTTCTATCTTACTAATGGTTTCTGTTGTTATCCATGCTTTGTGCTGATGTTCTCTTTTTCTCAGTACTTCTTCACGTCTCGTTCCATATATTTTTTACTTGTTGCCAGTGGTCTTCCGTATCTGTTTCATCTTCCAGCTGTTGGAGCACTTGGCATTTGTTGGATACTGTGGTTGAAAATTTTTTTCTTATTTCCTGATTTCTTAGATATCCCACATTATACTGTTGTCTATAGCTATATGCTGTTGTAAATCTTTTGAGTTTTATTATTTTTTTTTTAGCCAACAGAAGATGGTGGTCCGATATAACATCCGCCCCTCTACATACTTTCACATCATGCAATGACGACCCAAACCTCTTACCTATGCACATGTGATCAATCTGACTCTCCAGATAGGCTGCGGCCATTATTTTCAGGGCTGCCAGACCTCTCCTACATTTCTGTATGATGTGATCAACATGGTACTTTCACGATAGCCAGCGATCGAGTGTAACTCCAAGGCATTTCAGCTGCTCTTGCATTTCAATGTTATGTCCATTAAGAGTAATACTGGAACGTCTGTTTTCACTATGGAGTTGTTTAAGGAGCACCACATTTAAAAAACCTCCTTGTATGCTATTTGTCGTAGATTAGTGATAGGGGAATTAAGACTTGGGTTGGTCCCTTCTGAATAGAAATAGAACCGGTGAAAGCTCAGTGGGAGATAATAATAGAAATAGATTTTCACGAGTGAGATGGTGAAAAAATAATAGTCTGTCCCTGACGCTCGAGAAGCTTCTCTCCGTCAGCTTATCTCTACAACAGATCTAGATTTTTCAGACAGTCTACTAGAATATATATATATTAATATATATACCACTCACATACGCACACACATAAGTGACGACAGTTAGACGCACAGACGAGAAACTATAACAATGGAATATAGATATTTTGGGACGAGCTGACCGACACACTTGAATAAGTTTATGTAAATTTGATTTATCATAAGAAAATTCACCACAATCATAAATTTGAATATCAATCACATATAAATACACATACACATAAGTTAATGAATTACTAAAAGAATAGACCCATAGGTGTAATCCTTTCCCCCTCTGTTGAGCCCACGATCCCGTTAGCAGAAACGTTATAGCCCCCAAAGAGTCACAGATTTATTTGCTATGGTCTAGGATTTCCCTCTACAGTTAAGAACAGAGTTGATATATTAATCTATTCTAAGAGGAAAACATCATTAGCAACAAACTTGCATAAAGAAAACACAAAGTGGGTGCATGAATTACACCATAAGGGAATCACTCAGTCCTGCTTTCTCTCTGTTCATTCACCAGTGGCCACTGACTTTCTTTCTTACCTACAAACTTGATGTCTTACACCTTCAGGCGCAACTTTAGGACACACACACACACCATTAATCCGTGTTCTGTTGGATAAAGAGAACCCCAGCTCTGCAGATACAGGTTTCATCCAATGTTCCGGGGAGCGTTCAGTTTACAACTATATTTTAGGATTACTGTTTATGTCACTTGAATCAGTTCAGGTAAGAAATTTTAAATGGGCTCACAATGTCAGAATCTCGAGGTTTCCAGTACTTAGGAAATGACAGGTTGGTAACTTCTCTCAATATAAAATTATTGGTCACACCACAATTGGTCAAACGTCGGAAATGTTACTGTTTGTTATTTTTCTCGCCACAAGGGCTGAATGTACATGAGATTTAGGGAAGAAATGTAATCTGGCTCGATAGGCCCAGTTACGTCATTTAGTCTTAAAGTTCGTGAGATGAGTACTCTGTCTATTTCTGGATGCAAACCCAATGCCAGACAGGTTTTAACTTGTAAACCCACGTCTTTAAGTACAAAAATGTTTCTTCTAGGTTATTCTCATATATACTGAAAAACCGCTGGTAGATTTTGGGCTTGACCCATATACTGTATACATGAAAAAGAAACATACAGAAACTTAATCATAATATTATACACACATCCTATCCTACCCTCGCGTAAAATATAATATTCACTTCGGTTATTTAACTTAAATCAGAAACTATAAGCTTAGAGCTTGTCTCATCGTTTAAAACTCCCGTGAAATAAATTCTAGTCATTAAAAAGAAATCAATCTTCATGAATTAGAAATAAATACATATTTCGTCAACACTCATGATGTATCAGTGCATTACTTAGATGGTTAAATTATTCTCTGACTGGTTACTAGCAGTGAATAAATTTTATATTATAGTTTAGCTAGAAATTATTATTTATTCTGCTATCCACTGTAACACAGTAAAACTTAGAGAATTAGAATGACTGGCCTAACTGGCAAAACACTTATGCACAAAAATCTAGTGAAGATATAAATTTGGACTAACAATAAAATCACTCGACAATACTAGTCAATATATAGTTACCTCACACAGAACTACTTAAGACTATACTCCAACGAAAACTGAGATTATACTTAATAAAGTAATCTAGAAACGAAGCTAGCTATGTCTAGAGAAACTGCGGAGTCTGAATGAATAAAGTTAGATTTCTGTTGGGGTTTAAATATTAAAAGATGAAAGAAGATAGTAAATTAACCCTCCAAAACCAGACCTCTCACCTACGGGGAATTTCTACGTTCAGTCTGCAAAATCAAAGATCTATCTCACACTAAAACCGAACCCCGACTATTGCTAATCAGTGTGAGTTTTCTTCACCTCTCTCTGTTCGTCTTCTCGCGAGGAAGGTCTTTGATCTGCTCGTTCTCACCGTGGTTATTACTTCACTAGCGAGCGGGTTTTACAAGGGAGGTAATAAAAATCTGCTCCAACTTGTTTCCCGAGTTAACTGCTCTAGTACTAAACTTTAATTACCCCTTTGATCGCTGTCCATCGAACCATACATTAACTTAACGCCACCTCCCATAGTTGCGTCACTTTACAACTATATTCGATCTCTGGCTTTCAAAATTTAATGATACCGGCTCACGTTAGTTAATTAAGTATGCTCGCAACTACATCAAAGAAACATCGAACAGAAATAAATTCCGTGCTAAATTGAAAAGAAAGAGACCGATCTCAGAGTGTATAGACTGGTTTGGTTTTAACCAACAGGCGTAGGTGACAGCAAAAGAATGACGATGAAAGTTTGGCAAAAGAGAGATGTTGTCACAGAGAGTTTAGTGATCGTAAATTGCCTATATCTTCTTCTTTTTCTTTCACCCGTATCCTCTATTTATTATCACTCTTTTATCCTTTTTGTGTTTTTCGCATTCGTTCGTTTGCGACTATATACATTACTATTTTCCCATTCTAACGTTTACCTGTTTCTTTTCTCAAAACTGAGAACGCAGTAGATGACATAACGTGTCAGTCTCTACACGGGACGGGAGAGCGTTAAAATGCATCCAAATGCATTAGATGTCAGTGAACGAAGCTGTGAATATTCGCTTTCGCCAGACTTTTAGGCGACATAGGGTCTGCATTTTCACCTGTCACAGCGTTTCTTCAGGCTAGTCGCTCGGAGTGAAGTGTGATATGACACTCATAAAGCGCTCTGGAAGGAGACATATAGTCTGGGTTTTTCCATGACACTCACGCTCCAGGGCCAGTTTTGGCGTAAGGTGCGAAGACGGGTTTGGCATGTTATTGCCATGCGTCTAAGTTAACGTAAGGTGTTAAGAAAAGGGGAGGCTATTGCGTGGTTTTGGAAATAGCGCTCATCTTTGTCTGGTTTAAGATATTAACCAGAGTTTGTAACTAGATTTTCATTCTTGCTCCTAAATTTCGCAGTAGACAGATCGCTGTGCTAGTTCAAAATATCTGTGTTTTGGCGAAGTCTGAGTTTCTTGGCCATTTTGCCGAGCTCTAGACTACCATTAGATTGCAGTATTCTAGTTCATGGTTTAGTCTGTAGTTCTGTGTGTGGAGGTAAATATATTATATTTAATATCTAGTATTTTGTGAAGTGTTTAAAGTGATAATCGCTTATTTCATATTTCACTAGTTAGATTTGGTGCAGAGTGCTTAATTTATATAGTCTGTATTATTTTCTAGGGACGTGTTTCAGTGGAAAGCAGAATAATTATAATTTCTAGCTTAAACAACAATGTAGCTATAATGAATTTAATTTAACTGCTAAATAATCAGACGAGAACAATTTTTCTAAACTAACTTATAAATGCTAGAAGCCTCATGAGTGTTGACGGAATACGCATGTATTCCTAATTCATGAGGATTGATGATTTTTAAATATAACTTATTGCACGGGAAGTCTTAAATGATAAGTCAAACTGTGCGCTTGCAGTTTAAAAATGTAAGTTATATTGAGTACATAATATGTAAAAATATTTCATATGTGTTTTTCTTTATTCAGTGAATACTGGGTAACCAACTTTGCCGGCGTTTAGTACAGAGACATACCTGTGAGAAACATAAACATTTTTTACCTTTTAACCACGTGGGTTTACAAGTTGACACCTGTCTGACAGTGCGTATGTCTCCATAAATAGACAGAGTACAACTCTCACTAACGGGTTATATTAAAGACTAAATGTTGATACTGGGCCTTTGAGCCAGATCAGATTTCTGCGCAAACTCTGTACATTTTTAGCCGTTGTGGCAAGTAACATATTAACGTCAGTAACATTCCGACGGAGTTTGACAAGTGATGTGGTGACCGATTATAGTCCTATCCTGAAAGAACCCACCGACCTGACATTCCTTATTTCTAGAAAACTAAGCTAGTGACACTGTGCTTGCTATTAACGTTCGTACCTGGACAATTTTATGTGACTTAAACAGACATTCGACAAATAAGCACCCCCAAGGAATCGTTCCCGAAAGCAGAGAACTGGGGATTTCTTGGTCACGGCTGCCATTGACGAGTCTGTAGGTAACGGTCCTGAAAAATTGTATTTTCCAGAAGTGGCTACCAAAGCTGTGAGTATGAGCAAATGCACGTGATCACTGCTGAATGAATAGAGTGAATGCAGGACTGAGTGATTTCTTAATTGTTGTAACTTCCTTTATGCAATTTATTGCTAACGATATTTACCCTTAGAAAAGCAGAGTATCAAGTCTGTCCATACCTTAAGAGGGGGAAACCATAGACTCAATCATATGTATCTGTAACTCTTTGGGGGTTATCACTTTTCTTTAACGGGACTGTGAGCTACATATCCAGGGGAAGGACCATACAAACGGGTCTATCACTATTGTAGCATTCCTTGATTTTTATGACTATTTGTATATGCTTTGATGTAATTTCTATGTGTTGTGATGAAATTTTAGACGATAATTAAAATTTCTCTTGAAATTAATCAGCGCGTTGGTCAGCTCGTTCCAAATATCCATTTAAGCATTTGTTATAGTTTTCCCACGTCTGTACGTCTAACTGTCGTCTTGTATGTGCGTACACGTGAGTGGATATATATATATATATATATATATATATATATATATATATATATATATGTGTGTGTGTGTGCGTGCGTGTGTGTGTGTGTGTGTGTGTGTGTGTGTGTGTGTGTGTAGACTGTCTGACTCCTCTAAAACTGTCGTAGAAGATAGGCAGAGAGAGAGAGAGAGAGAAGATTTCTCGATCTCAGAGACAGCCTCTACCGCATTCTACCACCTCACTCGTGGAAATCTGTTTTCCGTTACTATCTCTCACTGTGACTATCACTTATTCTAATCTATTCAGAAGGGACCAACCCAAGTCTTAATTTCCCTATCAAAAATCTACGACAGATGTAGATAAAAGGAAATAGATATAGAAATCTATACCATAATCTGTCACACTATTAACCATTTCCTGTCGATCATAGCCAGTTCTGTAAATGAGTATGTCATCAGCAAAAGTCAGTGTTCGTCCCAACCTAGTTGGCTGAATGGTGGCTACTTTTAATGTAAAGATGCTAAACAGCAATGGTGATAGCGGAGAACCCGGGGGTAGTCCCGAGCAAATACGCATTGAGTCTGATGTCCATGTTCCCAAGCGAAATGCCACTGATCTCTCAGTTAAGGCAGCTGCTATCTATCTTGTTAGCCAAGAGCTAATACCATAAGCCATTACACAGTTCATTAACGTTTCACATTGTTAAAAGCATCCCCTAGGTCAATTGCTACAGAAGCCGTTTATCGTTTACCCTGAAACAACTCGTACACATCATAAGCAAAAGCTCCAGCGTCACCCCATGTACTTTCATGGGCCTATAGCTTCCGAGCGAATTAGGTAGGATCTGTGCATTTTCGAGGTGATTTATAATTTTCCATTCTACTATCGTTTCTACTAGTTTACCGTTGACATTCTGCATTGTGATAATTCTATAGCTGCTAAGAAGTGTGGAGTCTTTACCAGGTTTAGGAAGTGGCCTGTGTACCCTTTCTATAAAAATAGAAGCATCACTTACCTTAGAAAAAAATATATAAATGCTTCTATTTTTTCACCAAGAGTCAAGAATTTGTCATAATGTCAAAAGAATAATACGTGCCACATTAAAGAACTCTGAAAAGGATACAGGCACAAACATGTTTTAAGACTCATGGAGTAGATAAGCCTGTTCTCCACTTTCAAACAATTCAAACAAGATAACAAATTCTACAACAGTCGTTGTTGTTGGACTAGGACTACTGAGTTTGTTGCATTTTCGCATCCGGTGACAAGTTAATTTCCTTAGCATTATCAGCAGTGTAGATCTAGGGTTTTTCTGTGACTTCTCTTACTTACTTACTTACTTAATCGTTCCCCTTCTACCGTGAGGTGTAGAGGTTTGAAGAGAGAGCGCCAGACTATCCTATCGGCTGTCTTCCTCCTGGCCTGGTTCCATTCTAGTCCTCGGTCCTTCAAAGATTGTCTAATGTTGTCCTCCCAGCGAACTCTGGGTCATCCTGGGGGTCTGGATCCCTGGCTCTTTTTTTCCCATGCTTGTCGTGGTAGCCGATCTTCTCCCATTCTGCAGACATGGCCAAACCATCTTAGTTGGGACTGTTCTACTTGGGTCTGCAGGGGGTGGGATTTTAGGCCTTGACGTATCGTCTGGTTGCGGACCATGTCTCTTCTTGTTACTTCAACCACCTTCCTCAGATACCTCATTTCTGAGGTTTGGATCTGGCTTTTGTGGGTTGTAGTCATCGCCCATGACTCGCATCCATATGTAAAGACTGGGACATAGGTGGAGCGGTATACAGTTATCTTCGTTTTCTTACCAACCTCTCTCTTGCTGAGGAATCCTCGATTTATCGCCTGAAAAAGTCTCCCAGCTGCAGCTTTTCGAGTGGCCAACTCTTCTTTGATGCCTCCTTTTTGGTCTATAATAGCTCCGAGATATTTAAAGTGGTCGACCTGCTCCAGGACCTATTCTCCCAGCTTAATCTGATGTCTTCTTTCTTCTCGTGATATCACCATGGATTTTGTTTTAGAGCTGCTTATGACCATCCCTCTCTTTTTTTCTTCCATTAAGCAACTTGCTGAGTTGGTGTCATGAGTTCCAGTTTCTTCCTCAGGCCTCCCAACCTGGCTCAGCATGAATCATCACATATGGTTCTAAGCTATCAGAAAGAGCTAGGAGCATTCTGTGCATTTCCCACCACCCACGGGAGCTCCCCAAATATAAACAACAGTAGAGCAAGTATGCGTACAACTCAAAGACAAAAAGAAGGGCATCCCTTACACAAAATTACATAGTCCTACTGCAACTGAGCTTCATCACAGAATCATTTAATTTCACTATCAATGTGGAAAAAACCTACAAAACGAGCAGTAACCGATAACCACAATGGTCTATACATGATAGTTGTTATAAACGCAAGGGTTACCAAGATAGTGTGAACATATGTGAAGAAAGCAGCTAGCATTGACATTTCTATAGTTATTATGTATTCGTACTTATTGCAAGGAGGTTTTTGTGACACAACTAGGCCTAGAATGAATGAACAGTTGTAAAACTGTTAAAAATCTGTCATGGTATGATTCTGTACTCATGCAGGTTTAGAGTGGAAATAGTTGTCCTTAATGCAAGGTAAAAAAGACTACTCTTCTGAACAGTCAGATGTCACAATCTCATTAAGAAATTGAAATAAACAGAATTTATTATGGTTTCATTTAAAAGTAACAACATTCTGACTCTTTATATTAACAAAACTCTTTTCATCTCACAGAAACAGACATATACAAGGGGATTGACATAAGTCTTGGGCCTGACCATGAAGGAGTCACAGGAGGAAGATGAAACTTGGCACATTTAAAGTTCATCATATTTGCACTGAATGTGTGAAGTACGCGTTTGTTTCTTCAATGGGTTTTCCCGCTACGATGCACGGCGCAATGTACCCTATTGACCGGATCTGCTCCTCCAAAGATTTGACAAAACAATGGAAAAGAAGGAGGCCAGAGCTGTGATAAAATTGCTTATGTTTAAGGGAAAAACACCTACAGAAATACACAGGGAGATGGAACCAGTGTTTTGTGATTCTTGTCCTTCATATACTTCGGTAAAATACTGGTGAAAACAGTTTAAGTGCGGCCGCTCAAATGTTGCTGATCTGCCAAGATCTGGTAGACCAGCCTCAGAGTGCACCGATGAAAATGCAACAAGAGTGAAGAAAATCATTGACCAGGATCGAAAAATGACAATTGTGGAGATAGCTAGTAGAGTAAAACTAAATGAAAGAACAGTTTATAGAATTTTACATAACAGACTGAACATGAGAAAAGTGTGTGCACGCTGGGTTCCGCGACTGTTGACACGTGAACAGAAGCAAACGAGGGTAAATTGCTGTCAACAGTTGCTCAAAAAGTGTCAGTCAAAAAATTTTTTGGAGACCATGGTGACAGTAGATGAGACTTGGGTACACCATTATGACCCCGAATCCACAATTGCCAGCATGCAATGGAAAACCCCGGGCTCCCCAACACCTGTCAAACCAAGGGCGCAGAAATCTGCAGGAAAAGTGATGCTGACTGTTTTTTGGGACAGCAAAGGTGTCCTTTTGAAAGATTATCTGCCTCGTGGCAACACAGTTAATGGACAGTACTATGCAGATCTTCTCACAAAACTAAGAAAGGTTGTGACCAGGGAACGAGGCATAACGCGCACTCAAAATCTTCCTTTGCTTCAAGACAACGCGCCCTCTCACAAAGCACGGCTTGTGCAGCTAGCAGCCAACGATTTGAATATTGAAATTCTTCCACACCCACCATATTCTCCAGATTTGGCTCCATCAGATTTTTTTCTATTCCCAAATCTTAAAAAACAGCTGAAAGGAAATCATTTTGACAGCGATGAAGAGGTTATACTGGCATGTGATGACTGGTTTAGTTTGAAAAATAGGGTGTTCTACTCCCAAGGTCTTTTCAAGGTCAAGCAGAGATGGCAGAAGTGTGTCAATACAGACGGTGGCTATATTGAAAAGGAATAAACACTATACAAAATTTCAGTTCTCTGTGACATGTCCTTCATGGTCAGGCCCAAGACTTATGTCAATCCCCTTGTATTTTACAGCCTACATACATAATAACAGTGATCATCATCTCTTTCTATTAGATGATTTTGAAGAGATCAAGCAAGACATTTCAAGCTTCCGGTATGATCTGATTAACCAGATGACTATGAAGTCCACAGTGGAAGATGAGTTAAAGACGAATATGGCTGCTATTTTGCACCAGCTTCAGGTACAAATTAAGAAAAGAACCACGATATAAGGCAAACAAATACAGAGACAACCACGATATAAGGCAAACAAATACAGAGACAACCACGATAAAAGGCAGACAAATACAGAGACAACCACAATAAAAGGCAGACAAATACAGAGACAACCACAATAAAAGGCAGACAAATACAGAGACAACCACAATAAAAGGCAGACAAATACAGAGACAACCACAATAAAAGGCAGACAAATACAGAGACAACCACAATAAAAGGCAGACAAATACAACCACAATAAAAGGCAGACAAACACAGAGACAAACACAGTAAAAGGCAGACAAAGGCAAAAATACAAAAACACAGAGAACCACAATAAAAGGCAGACAAATACAGGCAGGGCAGACAAATACAGAGACAACCACAATAAAAGGCAGACAAATACAGAGACAACCACAATAAAAGGCAGACAAATACAGAGACAACCACAATAAAAGGCAGACAAATACAGAGACAACCACAATAAAAGGCAGACATATACAGAGACAACCCCAATAAAAGGCAAACAAATACAGAGACAACCACAATAAAAGGCAGACAAATACAGAAATCACAATAAAAGGCAGACAAATACAGAGACAACCACAATAAAAGGCAGACAAATACAGAGACAACCACAATAAAAGGCAGGCAAATACAGAAATCACAATAAAAGGCAGACAAATACAGAGACAACCACAATAAAAGGCAAATAAATACAGAGACAACCACCACAAAAGGCAGACAAATACAGAGACAATCACAATAAAAGACAGACAAATACAGAGACAACCACAATAAAAGGCAGACAAATACAGAGACAACCACAATAAAAGGCAGACAAATACAGAGACAACCACAATAAAAGGCAGACAAATACAAAGACTGACTGACTTCAGTTTTAGAATAACTATGTTTCAAATATTAGAAATGTTAGATATTTTTTTTTCTTTTTAAACAGAATATGAAAGATGATATGGGCGTGAAGACCAACCAAGAAGTTAATACTAATGTTGACAAAAAAACAGGAAAGCTATTTGAAAAGAAAACTGATGTCAGTGGGAAATTCAAAGCTGACATCCGATTGCCAGGTCATTCAGCGTGTGGGGCACAAACTACTGTCATCAAAGAGGACCCAGTTTCTGAAACTGTTGGTGAAACAGAAAATGAAATAGAATAATGCAGTCACAACAGTTAGTACAACTACACAATTATTGACATAACACAAGGATACTTTAATATCATTTGTTTATCGGTCATCCAGCAGACCCATAAACTGTATTTATATGTCACCAGTCCATGCCCAGCACTGTAAAACATCTTGAGCAGGGAAAACCAGAGCAAGCTGAAAATTAATGTCCGCAAATTGTTTAAAGCGGTGTGGAGTCGGAGTCAGCGGTTTTGTGCAGTCGGGAGCCAATTACAAACTCCCTGACTCCAACTTCTCTCATAATTACACTATAAACATTCAGAATTCACGGGATGTAAAAAAAAAGTCCTGTCTCTTGCGTGTTAGCAAGTGAATGTGTGTGTGTGCTTGTGTCAGTGCATCGTTGTACATGATATTTTGTTATTGTTAACGTTTAGGCCTAATCATAATTTACTGTATGCTCGCCATTATGCCACTCAACTCACGGATTGTTAAGTCGCTCAATTCGCTTGATATTAAAATAATTTATTTTACATTGTTTTCTGGTCACAAAGCATACAGTAAACTGTGATTATTTGAAACAGTGTCATTTAGGCATTTAGGAATTAGGCTTCGGATGCAGATACAGAAAAAATTGCTTCAGATACGGAAGATGATTTGGATTTAGACAAACAGCTAGATGATCTGGATTTAGACCAACATCTAGATGAGATCAAAGTGCCGCCGATTAAACCCAGAGGAAAGCGAAGAATAAAAGCCAATTGAAATATTCAAATTTAAGCTGGAATTTAACAAGGCACTGAAAGTGGTATACAAAGCTGACCGCACATTGAAAGTAGGCTACATATAAAAGTGGCAATACCTCAATACCCCGCAATATTTCACAGTTTTAACACAAACACAAGTAAGTGTAGAGTACTTGTATTCTGCGCTCCAAATCATGAGATCAGACTTTAGAGCAACAATGTAGGATATAATTTGTAGTGCTCCTCTTTCTTAGGACAAATTCAAATTTTAAAAAGTTAATTTTTCCCAGAGATAAAGATACGCTTTTATTTGTTTTTATTTTGTAGTTTTGTAGCTTTCAGGAACATTGCAGTTTTCAGCATCATTTAACAAATGATAATTGTTGAATTTAAAGAAGACCGTTGTATGTGTTTTGCCTGTATTGTACATATTAATCATAACCAACAATCATGTTCAGGAATTGTTAAAACCAAATGACATTTTAGGTTGCAGTATGGGTGCTATGTTTTTTTTTTTTTAGTTAGCCAATGTGCATATATCAAAGATATGATCATATGTGATGCAATTAATAATTAACGAAGTCGTTATTATAAATTACTGGCGACGAAGACAAGAGTGGAGTCGAAACAATCTTGTCCGATTCCATAGCCCTGTTATTAGGTACCACAAAGTGCCCGCTTCGAGCTGTTGATAACAGGAACAATTTAAATGGCTTACATTTAAAACCAAATGAACATAAACAGCGGTTTTCAGCTGGATTGAAGTCAAAATATCAAGTTTATTCACTATGCAATACAGAAGATGCATTTCTTTGTATAAAAACAGACCTAGTGATGCAAACAAAACTTGCTACTCTTAGGTATTAATTTAAGTGTTTGCTTGCTGTAGTTGAGGCAAAAGACTTAAACATGCTCAGCTGTGTTTATCAATTCGTCATTCCATCCCATTATGTAGAAGAGACAGTTAGCAGTAGTACCCATTAGAATGGGGCAGAAAACCGTGAGTTCAGTGTCAGTTCATTTTTCATTAGAATGAGCTTCATAAAACGTTCGGAAATTCGTGCCCACAGAAAGCGTCAATTTTCTCCAAAACTGTTTGTTGTATGGACATGAATTTTTGCATGTAGTCTTAGATTTTCCATGCAGTTATTAATATATTTTTTGCCCTTACAAAACTCATGTCATGTTCGAATTTTCTTCTTTACGTTATATAAAAAACTCTTACTGTTGTCTAGGTTAATTTTTAGTAGTTTTACAGGAAAGTTACAAGATCCGTTCAAAAATATTGTTTTTTTGTTTGAATTAATTACTCGCGACTGTGTACAATAGGTGCGCACTCGTGCGGACATGTAGTCACTACACTAATTCAAACAAACAAAAAATATTTTTGGACGGATCTTGTAACTTTCCTGTAAAACTAAGAAAAATTAACCCAGACAACGGTAAGAGTAACGTAAGGAAGAAAATTCGAACTTGACATGAGTTTTGTAAGGACAAAAAATATATTAATAACTGCATGGAAAATCTAAAACTGCATGCAAAAATTCATGTCCATACAACAAACAGTTTTAGAGAAAATTGACACTTTCTGTGGGCACGAATTTCCGAACGGACTATAGCACGTAACTACAACACAACTGTGCCAACAATTTTACCCCATTATGAAATAGGAATATGAGAAAGTATAAAAACAATCACTTGTAAATGGAAAGTGTGAGACAAAGAGAATGTGTTCACAAATTATATTTAATTTATTATGCAGGTAGTCCTCGATTTACGACAGGGTTCTGTTCCGACGACTCCGTTGTAAGTCGAAGTAGTTGCAAGTCGAATTAAATGTATTGACTTATTACATATTTCAAAGTCCGTATTCCATCATTTGTTAAAGTCATGCACTGTACAATAAATAAAAGATACTAGACAAGACTGGGAAACAGTTCACACGCTTATAATGCAAATGAACAATGGGGACTGATGCATGATGCCTGAGGACGTGATATCCCGCCCAATGGAAATTAATGTTTATTTTAAAACTTAGTCAATGTTTTTGTAGTTCGATGCAGTAGAACTCCTCTGTGACGGTGTTTACATTATTCTAAGCTTTAAATGACCCTTAGAACATGAAAAATAAAATAGCTTCGGTTGAAAATCAAAAGCAGAAAATTTATTTTGAGCATTTTCCCCATTTTTAAATTTAATTTTAAAAATTACAAGCAAGCACAACTATCCCAATGTGAAAAAGAAGATGAGTTCCTGAGCTAAAATCTGATATTCCCGGCACTGACAGTAAAGGAACCCAGACAGAAACACAAAGAAAGCGTATAGCAACCAAGTATAATGACCAACAATTTCCAGCACAGCTCTGGACACATGCATATACTGATGGTTCAGCAAAAAAAACGCAACTGAGAAGGGGGGGCAGCGCGGCGCTGGCATCCTTATTAAATTAAAGAATAGCCCATGCAGAAGAACAGATAGTAATCTTCACAGATGCCCTCTCATTGTATTAACAGCCCTGAAGAGCCACCATGCTAAGGGATTGAAAGATCTGATAAACTCAATTGAAAGCCTGGCCAAATGCTTTAACAAGTGCACAATCCAGTGGATACCAGCCCGTTGCAACATTCCAGGCATCAGCCAACATGACAGTTGCTGCAGTCCTGCCCAATATACAGCAGTGAACAGAGCAGCATATGGCAACAACCTACTTTCTCTCCACGAAAAACTGTTTGAAGATGTCAGGGACCTGGAGCTGGCTACTGCCTTTATTAGTCTAGTCATTAATGTGGAAGTCTGAGGTAGAAGAAGAAGAATTTAATTTATTTTTTGTTTAAAGTCGTTGTAAGTCGAGGACTATCTGTTTTTGCTGTGCCTATGCAGTAAGAATACGTAAAAAACAAAATGTGTACATCTTTAAAAGTCATTCTGTCACAGGAACTGGTGCTTGCCTTTTTTTTTTTAAATCTTAAACAAACCTTTTTTAAAAATTACCTTGGTGTAAACACTTTCTATTATATGTAATAACAGTTGCTTGCACAGACCTTCTGGTAATGATATGATGTATGTTTCACTTCAATTTATGAGAAACATATTAATGTTTCTAAAGGTGCTTTCATTGCAGAAGAAACCCATCTTGAAGGACATGCAGTTTTCTTCAGTGGTTGTGCAGAAAATAATTCTAGAGAATTAACTAGATTCATCTTTATACAAACACTGTGGCAGCACTGCTATATCCTGGTGAATCTGTACTCTTTATATAAGGAAGGTACATTTTAGTTAGAAAAATTGTTTTCACTATTACAGGGCATTCACCTTGTACATGCATTACTAAATACCACAGAGATGAGTTAGCATTACTAAATGCCATAGAGATGAGTTATTGACTACACTTTTGTTATGTAATAGATTTATTTAATTATAACATATAATACTTATGCTAACCAAAATTCAGTAAAGACATTCACATCTTCATGTACAGGCAGCTACTGCAGCGGTCTGAGACTTCATTAACAAGAGCAGTTATTTATCAGACTCACAATCCATGCTTCAGAAGGTCCAAAGTGGATGGCTCAGCATGAATGGAAAACCTCCATAGAAGCTTTGAATCTTCAGGAATTGGTGTGGATCTACTGTCCTGGTCATGCAGGGGTACAAGGCAATGAAAGAGCTGACACACTAGCTTTGAGAGCATCCATAGAAGATGCATTGGACATGGATATGGGAGAGTTACTGAAGGCAATTAATGATCGCCTATTAGAGAATGACACGCAATCGATGAATCATCAAGGCTAAGATTGCTGGAATTTGGCATGAAACGTAAGACCAGCAGGGATGGACAAATGAGAGGATGCATTCGACATGTATACAGCCAGCACGCAACTGGAACAATTAGCATTCATACCCTTTGATATTTGCTGAGGGAGACTGAGCACCTATGGGTTTGCCTGGAGTGCAGTGACGTCAGTTCTGATCAACAATAACATCTTCACAAACACTTAGCTGTACTACTGAACTTCAGAGTAATCACAAATCTCCAGAGAAAAAAAAAGGATGGCATGTGATAAGCCTAGAAAAGATGATCAAAACTGAACTTTATACTGTGTTCACTGGGACAGAATTTACTTTCTTTGCAGCAAAATGCAAAAATATAAACATCGGTGGTCAGGTTGGCATGAATCAAAGATTTAAGAACTTAAACAGTTCTCCATTTTTATATCATGTAGCACAAATTTTAATCCGTTATTATCCATAGGACCGGTTCAGACAGATAGAAAATGGCCATCAGTATACATGAGGCATGTTAAGCAGTTTCTAAATGGTGAGAGGAAACCAGCTCAACAGTCAAACTCAACAAGGCTGGTGTAATGTTGAACAACTCTATAGTATAAGCAGAACTCCTTAACATTACTCACAACGAGAGCTGAAATATCCTGGAGTAATGTTCGATTACAGCTATCATACATGTGCTATGTTCAGCTAATCATACAGAAGTGCAAGCGAGGTCTGGCAGCACTAAAAACAGTATCCACTGAACACCTGGAGAAGAGACTAATTTTTCTCCTGTACGGTCAGCTAGTCATGTCAGTAATCAATTACGGGCTAGGAATACTCGAATTGTCAAGGTCACAATGTGAAAGACAGGAGTGTATTCAAAATGAAGGAATATGTATAGCCTTGGGCTGTACAAGAGATACCCCATTATGATGCTGAGGTACATGTTTCAATTGCTGTCAATAACATCCAGACATGTGATGGCCCAAGCAGAAGCCTATATCGTGTAACTACAGACAAAAGACACCCCCTTTATCAGAGCATAGCTGATATGAAAGGAGCAAGAAAAGAGTGATGGCACTGGCAACGGTTGGGCAGCTGACCACAGTTAAGAAAATATTCAAGGGGGAAGAGTGGAGTAAGACTAGAGAGAACTGGATAAACTACCAGCAAGTCATTATCACCCTTGGCAGGTAATGTAGGGATTGGTGGAGTGGGAAAGCGAAGCTGGAAATTAATCAACATAAATCATCATACTTGAGATGATGTATACAATGATGGGTCTGTTCTCTGTGGTGAGAAATCAGGATAGAGTAAGGGGCAGTTTCATCGATGAACACAGCGAAGCTTACATGACAACAACTTCCAGCATAAGAATGGAGATAGAGGCAGCTATTGCAGCCCCGAGGTGGCTAAAACTACATTAACCAGGGCAGTTAATGTCAGTCCATGCTGTCGAAGGTTCAAAATGGATGGCTATGACATGAATGGAGCACATACGTCGAAGCCTCAATCCTTCAAGAACTAGTGTGGGTCTACTGTCCTTGTCATGCATGACAGCTGACAGAATAGCCTCAAGAGCACCATACAGGGGACATTGGATAAGAAAGATAATAAGGATAATTAAAAAGACAGCCGATAGGATAGTATGGCGCTCTCACTTCCAAATCTCTACACTCGGTAGAAGAGGAACGACTAAGTAAGTAAGAATCACCTATTAGAGAACAACAATGCATATTGCTACAGGAACAATCAGCATTCACATCTATTGACTTTTGCAGAGGGAGACTAAGCATCTATCGTTTTGCCCAAAGTGTGGTGATGAAGGTTCTGAAAAAAAAAAATAATAAAAACATACCTTCTAAACCAATTCTATCTTTCACTCACCAATGCAAATACACACACAGTTATAATAATAATAATAATAATAAATTCTTTAAGCGCCAAACACGGCGCATAAGGCAGAAACCAGTGCTCTCCAGGTTGTTCGTTGTGACGCCACTCCTCTTAGCTCTTGCACATTATTTAGGCCCAACGTTCTTCCTTCTCTTATTATTGTTCTTCTGAGTGTTTCTTTTGGTCTTCCTTTTTTCCGCTTACCCTCAGGAACCCAAGTGAGCGCCTGTAGTGGTATTCTGTTGTTTTGCATTCGTAGGACATGACCGATATATGACCATCGTCTTTTCCTTATATAGTCGGAGACATATTTCTGCCTAGAGTCTTCTATTATTTGTCGATTAGTCTTGAATTCTTTCAACTGATGTTCATGAGTTTTCTAAGACATTTGTTCTCGAATGTATTCAGCTTGTTCTCCAATGATTTTGTTATTTTCCAACTCTCACAGCCGTATGTTAACACTGAGATAACATTTGAATTAAACAGACGAAGCTTGGTATGTATATTCAATGATCGTAATTTCCAAATGAGTCATGTTTACTGTCGAGCCTGGTTCTGTTTCGGTAACAATAGCTTGTTTTACGATAGTGAATTGTTAACTCACTGATCAACCCTCCGATCCAACCGACCGATTCAAGGTTATGGTCACAGGATTTTGTGTTTTCATGCATTTACACTCCTGACTCAGGTTTACATACTTCACTAACAGGTATATGTTATTTTGTAATATACTTCTTCTTCTTCTTCTTCTTTGAT
Source organism: Oreohelix idahoensis (assembly GCA_024509875.1). Lineage (NCBI taxonomy): Eukaryota > Metazoa > Mollusca > Gastropoda > Stylommatophora > Oreohelicidae > Oreohelix > Oreohelix idahoensis. The sequence goes on along the minus strand of JAMPIV010007212.1, from coordinate 8,942 downwards.
CCTTAGCCGCCGACCGTCAAAGCAGTCAGTGGCCATCACGCCTAGTGGCGTCTTGTAGTAATATACTAGCCGCCATTAAAAACGCATCGCATTAGTTTATGAACCACAACTCGTTGTGCTAAATTTAAAATACATGAAACCACTGATTTTACATTTCTGATCCATTTACTAACCCAAATTTGCTGTATTATTAAACATGAGACAATTCAGAACTGGCTCCTAAGCAGTTGTCAACCCTAGGTGTAAAAACAAAAGTCGCACTCACTGTCATTCAGTCACAGCCATCATTAATACCGTGTAATACCGTTGACCAAGCCTGGGACAGACATTGGTGGTACCTGTCGCCCGAAATCGCTGGTTCAGCCTCACTATAGTGGACTGGTCACAATTGAAATGTCTGGCAACTTCTCTGGTCGCCATTCCACTGCTGAGCATACCAACAGCTTGCCATCACTCTTGTGACGACAGTCGAGGCATGACAAAAACATTAACAGACTTTCTTTCGATGAAAACAGATAATGGCTTTTTACTCGCTGAAACTTGACTAATGCGTGTGCCAAATTTCAATGTGATTCGACTTTTAATAAAGCCAGAATTTATCAAAAACCTTGTTTTGCATGTTAAGCACGCAAAATTTGAAGTAAACATCACATCGACAGTAAAGTGGGAATACATGAACTTCATCACTTGCACACTTTCGGGGTTTGAAAATCGCTCACTTGCATAAACATTTCAACAGTGAAAACATGTCACAATTTCGATGCGTTTTTAATGGCGGCTAGTATAGTTTAAGAATCCCCTTCTCAGGGAGCAATACATGTTATGTGGTGTACACCCCTTGTTCGTACCGCTTTGTGATTTCATGCATGCACTGGACTACTTATATGTTTTAGTTACTCATGTCATTAAGGATCCATTATCAATTTTAGTCCAAGTTCTTTGAGGCTCTGCTTCCTCATTAGGTGAATAAAAGTCATTAATGGTAGCTTTTGGGTTCAGGACATTTTACAGGACCATTCTTCTTTTGCAGTGTATATGCTACATTAATTTAGCAATTGACTGATGCAAATTATTATTCAACAGTATTTGTGAACAACCGACTTCTCATTTTATACTTGTATTCTTTGACCACATACCAAGGCAAAGAATTGAAAAGAGCTGCAGAAGTTATTCCACTGTCTTTAAGACAGATATGTACATATTTTTTTAGACAACAGCCTCAGTTAACTCTCTGTATTACCTGGATCACATAAATGTCTGACAATCGGTATACAGTGCCCTTTTGGAAGATATCGGAATAATAGCCCCTTCAGTCATAACTGACTATGGGAATGCGCCCCTGAGGTGACAGCCCTCAGCTGCTTATTTTCCTGGTGTTCCTTTCTATGTTTTCTCCTCTCTTCTGCTTGTTGTGTGAGCTTCTTTTCGCCCAATCTGAGGTGGCTCCTTAGATAGCACCGCCACTTGGTGCGATTGGCAGCTTCATCCTCCCAGGTTGCTGGATTTATGTCCAGTGCCCTCATGTCTCTCTTACACACATCTTTGAATCTCAGCTGCGGTCGCCCAACTGTTCTTTTGCCATCTGCCAGTTGTAGAAGATATCTTTCGGGATGCGACCATCTTCCATACGGCGAACATGGTCAAGCCATCGTAGTCTGCGCTGTCTAAGCAGTGTATACAGGCTTTGAAGGCCAGCACGTGACAACACCTCGACATTTGTCACTTTTTCTTTCCACGGATGGTACTTGTTTGTTTACCGAGGTTTACCTTCCCCGTGGCTAGAGCTTATAGCGGCTCTTACTCACTTGATGCACCCGTCATAGGACATATGGGGGATTTCAGTGGGGGTATCAGTGCCACCTGTTACCCCTCCCTGTCCTGCTGGGAGGACATCGCCATTTGGTCCGCAGCTGCTTATTCGTCCAGCAATACTGACTTAATTTGTAGCTGACACACTATATCTGGAGGTCAATCCACTATCCGCCACCTGTGGATGTGCCTGGTTGGGGTTGGTCGCCCCTTTTGCCAGGGGACGGTACTGAAATCAAGAACAGGAAATAACCAGCAGAATTAGGAATTTACTATTTCTGCTATGTGAACAATAAATGGAGCAAAATATTATACTTATTAATTTACCATCAGAGACAATGAAAGATATGGGCACATTGTTTAATGTACCAGGTGTGGAATAAATAATTCCAGGAAAACAGACACAGAAATCTGTTAATGTAGCTGTCAGCTTAAAAAAAAAAAAAAAAAAAAAAAAAACTTAAAATCCTACAGAAATTCTTTCACTATACCAATGAAGGTCACAAACCTAACAGGAAAAATCTTGCCAGGAACTAAGTTTAACATTATGCAGGGAGGCAGCTTATTGCTTAAGTAACAGCAAGAATAATAGTGATGCTTTGTTTCAGTCTACTTTACTGTCACTTTCAGCAACTGCCCACTAGGAAAGCAACAGATGGAAACTGAGTTGCATTTATGTCCAGTGCCCTCATATATATATATATATATATATAAATACATAAACTCATGCAGAAGGAAAGCAGAGGTACACACATTAACAGGATCAAGAAAATAACTCTGAACATAGAACATGTGTTCATGGTGTGAGCTGATTGAAGGCTTATTTTTCACATGGAGCTGATGGGTAATGATAATAAGGATACTTTTTTCTCATAAATAGGGTAATCTGTCAGGCTTCTCTCGTCTTCATACATATCTGGATGTGGCATAAAACATTTTCAAAGACAGGACATGTGCGAGAACTTAAGCTGATGACCTAAGTTCCAAAGCAGTTCAAAGGTGGAGAAATATAAAGAATGTACATATGTGATTTTCATACATTTAAATTTATTAAATGCACACCTTGCATAGACAGGGAAGTTTTCTGTCAGTGTTGTCTACCACTTTATTTAACAACAGCACAAATGACAATATCACCATCTATTGTTTACTTGTTTTTAATCCTTGCAAAAGTATATATTCATGATATATAGCATTAAGCATGATGAATAATGGGGCAGGAGTATATGTTATTGTGAGTTGTATGCATGCTTCAGTTTAGCACAGATAATCAATCATACTTTTATTGCAAATACTTTTTTTTTCAGGATAATTATAACGTTTCTTTAGCATGTTTGAACATCTTATACCTACTTACATAAGTTTAAAACAGAACAATTAATTCAGTGTGAGAACTAAGCTTCCAGTATCTACCTATAACCTTACAGATATAAGCATTTATACATTTTGAAATTAAATAAAGTACCACCAACAGATGAATTTGAGAATAACTGCAACCAAAATAGAATTTCTACATCAGCCAAACTTAGCACAAAATTTGAAACTCATTTCTAGACATATTAAAAGTATACTGTTCAAAAAATGAAACGCAACTTTTTTGGTGTTACTTTTATAAAAGATATTCGCTGATTGGACATCAGTCAACCTATCGACTGTGTCCACCTGGTCATTAACTTCTACTGGACAGTCACAAAGTGTAGTGACCAGACAATTTAATGTGGTTAGAAGCACCATTAGTCGCCTTTGGAGGCGATTTCAAGAAACTGGCTCAGTGGCAGACCGGCCGCCCAGTGGAAGACCCAGAGTCACAACTCCTGCCGAAGACCGCTTCATACGGCTGCGTCACCTCAGGAATCGACTTGCATCTGCGTTCTCCACAGTCCAGTCAATGTCAGCAGCTCGTCGAATTTCTGATCAAACGGTCAGGAACCGGCTGCACAACTCTGGTCTTTGGGCTAGAAGACCCTACAGAGGTCCTGTTCTTACGTGCCGGCATCGCCAGAACCGACTGCAGTGGGCGAACCAGCATCATCAATGGACCGTTGGGAATGACTGGAGACGGGTTTGGTTTAGTGATGAATCATTTTCTGTGCTCCAGCGACACGATAGACAGAGAAGAGTTTACCGCAGAGTCAATGAGCGCTATGCCCAGAACAGCGTTGATGAGGCTCCTCCACATGGTGGTGGAGGTGTACTGATGTGGGGGGTGATCAACTTCATGGGAAGAAGTGACCTGGTGCAAATTGAAGGATGCCTGAATGCCCAACGATACGTCGCTGAAATTCTTCGTCCTCACGTCCTTCCACTTCTGGCTGCACGAGGGTCGATTTTTCAGCAGGATAACGCTCGACCTCATGTGGCACAACTCACCACCCAGTTCCTCGCTGACAACAACGTCCAGACCATTCCGTGGCCAGCCATGTCATCAGACATGAACCCCATAGAACACTTATGGGATGAACTCGACAGACGACTCCGCCAGTGAGACGTGGCTCCAGCCAATCTCCGACAGTTGTCTCTTGCACTGCGGGAAGAGTGGGCAGCCATCCCACAACAACAGATCCAACAGCTAATCGGATCCATGTCAAGGAGATGTCATTCTCTGATAGAGGCCAGAGGAGGCCATACACCTTCCTGAAACAGAGGCCTCAGTCGCAAAGAATAAAAGTCCAAACCAAATTTAATGAACATCATTTCATTGTTAACTCTTTCCGTACGTAATTATTTTCAGCTCTGGACGGAATTATTTTTAAGCCCCAAAAATTTACACATACATAATTTACGTTTACTGACAATGTGTGTCTAATCATGAGTTAAGTATAACATATTATATATCAAATTAAAGTACATTGGATGAACAATATAAATCCATATGCCTTTCTAGCTAATTTTATGTTATGTTTATGTTATAACAGATAACATGTACACGGAAAAAAGATAACTTGAAATTTTGAACAAAAATTTTCGACTTACGTAAGGCTTGTAACATAAATTGTTATCACAATACAGTTTCACGGCTCTCTTTGTGCAGGTAATCCATTTAGAAACACAGAAAAAGTAAGAAAGTTATGGTTGATCACACAGTTTGTTCACTGTTCACATATTAGTAACATATCCTGTGTGTTTTTCGGCCATTATGGCAATACGACAAAACACGATTAAAGATGAAGATAAATGTGAAAAAATCCCTTCAAACGCAAATAAAAGACGTTGAAGCTTGTTGAAATTTGCCCAGTTTTGTGTTTACTTCCGTTCGAGATAAATTCTGGGCAGTATAAAATATCAGAATAGAAAGAAACAACGAAATAAATCAGCGTCTTTTAAAAGATCTTGCGGTCCCAGCGGTCAGCCATTGCGTCTTTTAAAAGATCTTGCGTACGGAATCAGTTAAAGTCTGAAAGTTTCTTAATGCCAAGATTGAAACATTAATTCCGTAAAATAGAATTTTGGTACAAGTTTGAAATTTGGTGTCCATTACCACTGCAATAATGTTGCGTTTCTTTTTGTGAACAGTATAGATAACTGGATAAAGCAGAATAACTTTATTTCAGTGGGAGTCCACAGTGCGCCTGTAACTAACAGGGTGCGCTTGAAATGCTACAAAATATTTGTAATACTCTTTTAAATACTACCACGGGACCGAAGACGCATCAAAAGTAAGTAATGCAGTAAGCGACTTCTATCCTTTTCAATGGCAGTTTTCTTTTCTACTTAACAACTATATTTAAAAAATCTGGCCAACATAATTAAATGACTTCTCTAGAATATGTCACTTAGTATTTATTATGAAAATTCCATATCTTTTTTTTTATGTTGTATTGTTTTAAGCACATTGGTATGCTGACTGATGTCATTGTTGGCAAATTATATAAGTTCAACTCACATCCACATGCGTTATCTATAAAATCTTGTGCAGGAATTTTTGTTATTTCTTGCTTTCCGTTAAAGACCCCATGACAATGATGTTATATATGAACTAAATAAGTTCAGTTCAAAGCTTGAACTATGATACAAATAACCTGTAAATCACTAATTACTACAGCAACCTTGAATCAGTCCACTGTACCAGTGATCATATTACTAAAGCGCATATATGTGTTCTGCTCAAAATCTCATTTTAGACATGTTGAAATCACTCACAAAAACAAAAGTGAACCATAAGAAGCAGACTACTGTTTTTATGTCAGCAGCTAGACATGTGAATTACCTTTTTTTTTCAAATAGTCAGAATACGTCCATTTAACCTGCACCTAATAAAAGTGTGCTTGACATTTCACCTACCATAAAGTGCAAACATCTGACACAGTAAAGTAGGACATGTTCTGTGGATCAATGAAGGTTTTACATTGTATGACAATTCTCTAAAGTAGATATTTCTGTCACAATATGTGTATATAGCAGTGTTTAGAGACCTCAAATGTTGATGTACATTACTTTATAATTGAGATGTTCTTGATTTTTTTTATAACATCAAAAATAATTTACAAGTGATCAGTTCTAGATGTCTATCAACACTTTCTATGTTTATAAATACTAAGATGATTTTCTTTCCATTATCACCATGTAAATAAAGGTTGATATTTCCAGCAGTATATTATGCCCATTGATTTCTTCAATTTGTTGTAAATTTCCATAAAGCCTTTCACCATCTTTGTTCCTAATTGAGAGGTTCTCAAAGAACTTATTTCTCTCACAAAGCATGTTAGTCTTCTTTTCTAAACGGTGATAGTCTGAACAGATCTGCTTTTTAATTTAATGCAGGTGATTAATGTCAATTTGTTTTTAAATGTAAAAGTGTTTTCATACAACCTAAGGCATAGCCCAGCTGTACTGGGGCATTTGTCGAAATATAAATGATCTTTTAGGCTCGGATTATGTTCTTCTTCAGTGCTAACCACAGTTGTGTCGTCTTGTAGTGACATTCAGATATACCAGGTGGGATGCAAACCAAGAATAGCTTTCTCAAAAGTGAAGAATGCCAATAAGAAAATATAACTGTAATAAGGGTTGAACAAAATTTGCAATTTATTCAGCGCACAAATATTGTTGGCAAATGAACACAACTAATGTATCTATCGGCAGTGAAACAAAGATCCAACATGATATGAAGGTGACTGTACTGTTAAGATACAAGCAAGGCTTAAACAAGGAACGGAAAAAAAACAAAAAAAAAAAAACAGTAGATCTCTGGTTTAAAAACAGCTGTAGTGAAGTGAAGGTAACTGGATCATGTAAATTCAAGCAGCAATGGGATAATAAAATAACTTTACAAGATTTAGTTTGGTTTGGTTTTAAAGATCATTTTCATTGCACACGGACAACTCCATAAGTGCTCCAATTCCCTCCCTTAGATTACACAAGGAGGATCTCAGCACAGTGCACAAACATATGTAGTACCAGTGAGGATCCCAATGTGTGTATACAGGAATCACACATTCTATAAATATTTTTGTGGTGGGTAGGTTTGGTAATTTATTTTATTTTGTCACAGCAGCGGCTGTATGGCCAACACTTTCTGATTTTCAACTGCGAGGGGTTTTTAATGAGCTCAACTTGCATATGGGACCTCCTATTTCTTTGCCCTTATCAGAGAAGGCTAGGCATCCTATCTCACTACCCAGGAGATCAGGGGGGAAGTATGACATCATTAGGAACAACTGGTACTGAAAAAAAATTAATTTACATAAATAATATTCCCTGTACTGGGAGCAAACACAGTAGCTTTAGAATTAGAGGCAGATGCCAAACCTATGAGCCACACGACCCCCTTACAAGATTTAGAAAAACACTCAAAAGAAATTAAAGCTTTCAAAAGCAAATCTCACCAGGTTATAAACAGAGACTTGCTTAAAATATAATGGATGCAATGAATCATGCAATTTCAGTGCTACTGGGATGGTCTGATCGTTTAATAGAAAAAATGGCCAAATTTTGTTTTCAAAGCTTTAATTTAGGTCATAAAATTAAATTTTGAGTAGTTTGAGTTATCCTGAGTGTCTAACAATCTTGTTTATACTTTTAGTGCTCTTAACCCGTTCCAATCTAATTTGCCCAGAATCGCCTGTATTTTATCTTTGATCGTACCAGCTGATTCGCCTAAAAACACCTGTAACCGGACCATCTTTACGTGTTCGGCAGTCGCTGTCTATTCAACAGATGCCAAGGCTGATTAGCCTATGTTTCCAGACATAGTTAAACACTTATGTCCAGGGCTGTGTGTACTAATGGCAGAATGATGGTTTACGACCTTAGTAGTTTGCGTTGTCTGACTTGAGGGCCCTAATGTTATTCCCCTTGTTGTTTTCTGTTGAATTTGTAACTATACAAGTAGGCTTCACGGATATAATGTTCACGTCTAGTGAATTAACGTTGACAAGACATTCATTTCGATCTAGTTAATTGTAGAAAAGTAACTGGTAAGTTCCAGAATAACACCATGTTTAACGAACAATTTTAAACAAAGAAGGACAAATGTGAAGCCATCGAAGATACATTACTAGATTGAGTTTCTTTTCTTCTTTTTAATTTTCTCTCTTGCTTCATTTTCTCAATAGGTGCACAGGTTGCATTATACAAAAAAGGGTGTTCATGGAAATATGGCAGTGTCAGTCTGATGGTTTCTAGTCTCAGAAGTCATTAATTTTAGATTTTTCGCGAATCAAAAGAATGTAAGGTTACTCCTTTCCTTTTTCATTCTTTCATTTCACAACGCCTTGTTAAATGAATCAGGTTGAAAAGAAAACACCATCCGTCTAATTAACTGATCATCACCTTGCGAAGTTAAATCATGGCCTGTCGAATTTAAGTCTTATGTGCAGATATACAGAGTTACGCTTGAACCGTGCCGTTCCCAAATAAAAAACACAGATATGGTTCGATGTGGCCCCAGGCGAGTCCGATAGATTTCAGCTTTCTATTCAAATGATTTAGTTTTTAGTTGTTCTATTGTTAATGTTGTTCAGAATCAACATCATTGCACTCCGGGCAAATCCATAGGTGCTCAGTCTCCCTCAGCAAATGTTGAAGGGTATGAATGCTAACAGTTCCTGTTGCGCACTGATTGTACATAGCTGGATGCATCCTCTCATATGCTCATTCCTGCCAGCTCCACGCCTAATGCCAAACTCCAGCAA